>VWZF01002437.1:92974-692974 GCA_013396755.1 Sclerurus mexicanus
TTTTTTTTTCTTTTTTTTTGTTTTTTTTTTTTGTTTGTTTGTTTTTTTGAGTGTCTGTGTGTGTTCATGTCTTCATCTCCCCCAAGGTCTGGTGAGCAGCTCTGTGACTGAGTGGGAAGGTGAATGTGCAATATTAGTGGCATTGCTGCCAAGAAAATATTAAGGAACTTGTTCTGCTTACAGAGATACAAGGTACACAAAGAGCTGTTTAAATAAACAAACAGAATTGATTCCTAAATCATACTTCTGTATTCAGGAGCAATGGACGTCAATCAAACGCGGGTGACATTTGCCTGTCAATACAGGGATGATGGCTGGGAAGAGTGTGACTTATTACAGCAAGGCAAGAATCAGAAATGAGCAACAGTAGCAAATAGGACAACAACCAAATAATGGCATCTCTAGCAATGATCAGAGGGCTGTGATCTTATCTTGGATTTTTTAGCATGAGTCCCCTCTCCCCTCACCCGTTCTCTTTATTTCTTTTCTATTCCACAACACAAGAAGGTCAAACAAGCAGGCAGTGGGAAACAAAGATTCATTGATTCTTCCTTTTAAGCAGAAATGTCAGCAGCTCCTTTTGCTCTTTCCTGAGAGACTCAAAGGCAGCGAGTGTGTCCATGCCATGTAGAGATGGGCCAGTCCAGCTCCTTATCTCCCCAGAAAACTCCTGACAAAGGTTCCATTCATGCACTTGTAAATATCCCTCCCTCCCCTTTTTTAAATGTTTTTTTCTTCTTTTTTCTTTACTCTAATGGTCTGTCTTAAAAAAATTCTTTATCTGGCACTGACACAAGCTAGCCAGTTCCTTCAGCTAAGAGCTTCTCCTCAAGACCCGGGAAAGCACTTGAACACACTTGGAGGATTATGTTCATATCTCATCACTCTCTTCACCCCATAGGAAAGAGCATTGCTCTTTCTTCAGGGCAGGAAAAAAAAAGAAAAATTGGGCCAGGAGTGACTGCACTGTCTTATCCTGGAGCTGGGCCCTTGAAGTTTTGTATTTAGTCATCCCTAACCCAGTTGATTTTTGTGACATCAGAGTGTGTGTAAACCTCCATTGCAACGGCTGTGTTACACATTGGGCAAAGAGCAGATCTCTTGTCCTCAAATAGCCACAAACCTACCATGAAATGTCCAGCCACAGTGATGCTGGGTGACCTACTGGCATCAAGCACACCCTCAGTTCATTACTTCAGCTATGATAAGCCTGATTTTTGAAGTGAGATCCTACCATACCAACCACCTTTCCATTCTTCTTAGACGGTATTATCCTCATGCATGTATCACCAGGGATGCTCTTTCACTCTAAACTGTTGCAGACTTTCTGCCAAAGAAGACAGCCACAAAAATCACAGCCAGAGTAAGCACAATACAGAGAATAGCGCGAGTACAGGTGCTGGGTTGCCAGCGGAGCTTGTATGTTAGCTGGGAGCATAATCCGGGACCTTGGATTTAGTTACCAGATTATTCTTAGTTCCCAAGGTAAAACTATGTTTATCAAGAAAACTGAGAATAGGAAACCAAAGGACTCAGATGTTATGCACCGGAGGTCCCAGTATCTGGTACAAAGTAAAAGGAAATGTAGGAACCTGTTTTTACCACAGGACCCTTGTTTTCCTGAAGAGTTGTGTCAAAACATTGATTTGCTGTAATTAAGGCTTGGGCAGCACTTGTGTTACAATCTCTCCATGCTAAAGGCTAACAGTCCAGATTGACAGTCCATTCTAAATACAACCATTATACCTACATGAGCTGCTGCCAGTTTTAACATGTTCAATTTATTTGTATTTTCTAAGCCCTCTCGCAGGCTTGCTCCAGCCTTTCAGTGTGTTTGCTTCCTTTCCTGCTCTCTGGGCCCTTAAGCATTCAGACACGCAGTTGGCGTTTGAGCTGTATCCCCTGCAGCTTCTGCCATTTGAAACAACCTTCTCACAGCTCTTACTGACTGATTAGTTAATAGTCATCCAGAGACTTAGAGATGTACGGCATAACATGTATGTCCATTTTACACGTGTGCTGTTGTCTCAGCACTAGCATAGGGGAAAACTGAAGAAAACCATCTAAGAAGGTGTTCCCACTGGCACACAGGAACGTGTTCTGCAGTCGCCAAGCACAAAATAGCTCCTTGTGCCTGCAGTGCTAAATTCAAAGGGCTAGCCCAGGGAAAAAATACTCTGTAAGGAAGGGCAGCCATTTACCAACTACATAAGCAGGAGTAATGTGGCAAAAGGCCTATGCTTACCAAAGGAGCCTTTGAACGCTGTGCCGAGTCCATACTGCTTCTGCTCACTCCTATCCACATCTGTTTTGCTCTTGCTTATATTTTCACTCCTTTTTATTATTGTTTTAGAGAAGCATTTTGAATTTCAGTCTACTCAAAAATTAAGTCTTTCCTATACTGGACTGTTACAAACACTGGTTTAATTATCTGTGTAAAGGTTAGCATTTTAACCTGCATACCAGTGGGATGGTCAAGGAAAAACCTGCACTCACTCCAACAGGTAAGTTCAATGCTACAAAATAAATCATAGAGGGGAAAATATTCATATCGGTATAAGTGGCTCAAAGGCACTATGGTGACACGGCGGTGACGTGCTATCCTAAATGATTTTGGGTATCCTATTTCAGTTCTGTTCACCTAATTTGGTAAAATGTCAATGGTGGCATGTGTCAGTAGGTCCTGGAAAGGGCCACATCTTGCACCAGGATACTGTATTCTTTAATAAAATTCGATTTTCATGCTCATGGAAGAAAAATCAGCTTTTGTGCATAAGAGAAGAAAAACTTTTGCTGATTTTTTTTAAGCTTTAGAACATAAGTCCTTCTGCAGGGTATTCTCTGCTACTCAGGGATTTAAGCCATCTTTGTGTGTGTGATTAGAAATATTCTAGATTAAGTTTTGTCACAATTAATAAAGCCCTTTGAAGATCAGCTTCTGAATGCAAAGGCAAACAGGAAAATGATCCAAAGAAAATGTGTCCAGCCTTAAAAGGGTTACATCCACTTTCCAAATCGGAATGTGGGGGGAATTCAGGGAGGGCTGTCACTAAAGTGACAGGGCTCAACAAGGAGAATTTGCAAATAAATTTGACATATCTCTTGCTTTTTAGTTTTTAATCTGAAAAGATCAGTCAATCGTGACTGGTTACTGGGGGAGGGGGACAGAATTAAAATGGGAAGATTGGAACCCAAGTCATGCATATCATGTTTTGACTGGTGAATTACCGCAGATATAAAAACGTAACTGTGTATGTAAAAATAAGTCTTAAACACATAGGGAGCTGAAGATTACATATTCAGCTGATGAAGTTTAAGAATATAAAATAATCATATATGACACCTGGTAATTGCCAACATAAATAGCAGTAATTAACCATAAAAGATGCTCATAATTGCAAGTGCCCCTGTTTATTCCAAAGATTAAAACATCAGTTGCAAGCATAAAAGATTGTTCTTTCAGGTTTCTTCTTTCCCATGCACCTGCAAGCCTGCTGCTCTCTGTCTTCTCTCTATTCCATCCCTCCGGAGCCGTGATCAAAGGTGGTGAATACAAAGCTGTAGTGCTGCATGGGAAAGTGTACAGTGAGCCTTGGCAGTACTTTTGATCATGATGGTAGTACTTCTCTAGCCCCAGTGGTGCCTGACCAGTTGATTGCTCTTGCACCGGTGATGGTACAGAACTGCTAGAGCTGGACCTAGTGTCAGCTTCATGGTCTCTGGGTAAAGCTGCATCCACTGACATCGTTTTTCTGATCTGTCCCTGCTTCCAAGTGGCAGGTCCATGCATTTCTTTGCAGAAGGAGCTGAGATTTGGATAGTTTCTGGAGAGGTCTCTAAGAGCCATGGTGCTATGGAGGTGTAATTGGGCAATGCTTGCACCAACCAGTAAATTCCTCCTCCGTGAACAGCCTTGATTTGCCAATAAGTGCACTGCATTTCAGGAACTGGGTTTCCAACAATGAGGTTTTTTAACACAGCCTACCAGCTTTCTTCACATGTGTCTGGGCATCCAGTGTCCCCAGGGACCATTATAGTATCTACTTGCAGCAGGGTCCAGCTCAGAGTCTAGGCCAGCTGTACTTGCTGAAAACACCATTTTCTCTACACATCTCACCTTTTTCTCCCTCTAGGATGAACATTTTAACTTATCACCCTGTTTTTATGTAGAAGTCTTGGCTTCTGCAGCCACCTATGTAACCACAACAGTGGTGGCACTGTTTTCCATATAGACTTTTCTGCTTGATCCCCCACCCCCTTTAACTTCTTTCTGATCAAAATCTATAGCAGATAACCTGTCATAAGCAGGCACACAGAAGAACTCACAATGTTCATTAATAAAGCCCAAAATACAGAGATATTCATAAGTGCTATTAAAACAAGGAGTATTGCTTACCGTGAAGGCTACAGTGTCAGTGTGCTTATGAAGATGTAAATAGTAAATACAAAGGGGTGGAAGATAAATGCCTCTAATGTGGGAGTAAGATTAAATGACCACTTTGTCCCTGCTTAAAACTATACCAATAAGCAAAGACATATATCATGTTGTACTTCTATTAAAAATTATGTCAGTAGTTAGAGTCAATCAGGAGGAGATTTCCAGATGATTTGCCCATGAGAACGATTTTGGTTACTTTTGAAAGGCTTATTAGACTGCCAATGCTATTAAAGAGAGATGTTAGGGGTAAAAAGGAAGAGCAGAGACAAGATTTTCTAAACTGTCATCTGCGATTTACCCTTCCTCATCCAAACCTGAAAGACTCCCTTTCCATTGTTCTACCAACCTAGCAATCTTCTGGCATTTCATACTGGACTCCTTTATATTCATCAGGAGGTTGATGGATGGGCAGTAAAAATGGATAGCTGGTAGTGGAAAACTCAAAATTAAAATCCCCAGAGTGGCAAGATGCCCAAGAGATTTATTCTTTCTTCTGTCATCCTCTCAGCTGAATTTCTTTTTGTGCCCGATTATTGATTTCTGGAGTGGTTAATGGTGTAATTTACTTTGCAAGTTGCAATTACCTATGATCATTCATTTTTCTTCGTATCTGTTCATTAGTTAAAACAGAAGACCCTTTGATCCCAAACAATCTCCCCTACAACACAATGGCATACAGTGGAGTGGACTTTGGTGAGATCCTACAAGATGCTGAGCTTTTGATTATCACAGTAGGCTACTGTGCTCAGAATTTTGTGAAAGTTGGCATTGCATCATTAAAACAGGCATGTTGCAAAATTATTCTGCAGGGCTGATCCATCACAAACGAGGAATTACTCCTCTGAAGTCAGTTGTAAAATGAGACGCTAACTAAGGCATGTGAGATTAGAATTGGGTCTGCTATTTGCATCACATTCTTGGTAGCCAGTTTCGGTCCTGTTCACCCAGTTTGCTAAAATCAGTCTGCTACAGTGGAGTTGCAAATCACAGGGAGATACAATGAGTGCTCTCCTCCCCAAAGGGACTGATTATGCCTGCACAATGAGGAAGGGACCAGGACATTTACTTGTGGCATTGTAGAGACACAGCCATGCAGAGGAACCATTGTGTATGTTTCCCAGCATAATGTATTGCCAATGCCATTATTAATAGGCTATCCGGTACTGGATGTAACTGTAGATTTGGTATTTGTTATTTTAACTGACATTCGTGCATTTAGCAATAATAACGAGTAAAGATGAAGATTGTAGAGAAAAATTTGAAGTATTTACCACCTCCTGAGATATGCATGTGTTCTTATGCAATGCATACGTTTTCAGCTAGACTGTTTTTATTCTTTCTATGAAGCATTAAAACTCTAGTAAGCACGATTGCTGCACAAATCCAAACTGCATCAAGTGGGAAATGGAACACAACTGGCTAGAGAGCATGTCTACCATCTAGGGACTGATACTTTCTAATCTCAGGAAGAGAAAATTTCAGCTAGAATTTTCCTTTCACATAGTGAGACATTATACTCATGTTTTCAATACGGAGGGACACACATATGCCCATGCACATGTGTGCATATAAATGTGAAATAGAAATGTGTATGTTTTTCTGAAATCAGAACAGAACACTAAAACCTGTGACTATCACAATTCAGCTATTTTGTGTTTTATTGTTTAAATGTAATCCAGAAGAGCATGATAATATTCACAGTATGCCATGAAAATAGTCTCGATCACTGGCATGCATATGGAGTTACTCTACTGAGTTAATTGATAGAGTGCCAAATGCTGTTTGCACTTAACACATGAGCGACTCTGTTGGCCTGGAAGGAGCCCTCACTCCTGTGCTACTATGCAGTGAAGCTCATTGAACTTACATTACAGTTTCACTGCTATTTGTGAGAACGGAATTTAGCCTGGAATCTTCCGTTTAATTAACTTTAAATTGCTAATGTCAGTCTTTAAATATCTAAAAGAGGCAAGAATCTTTTATGGATTTTAATGCCTGAGAAAAAGAATGAAATGGGAAGAATTTGTACTGAGTATTCTGATAAATGCCACTTCTCCCTGCAATGCTGGAAAGAATCAAAAAACGATATGTGAGGAGAGGGCAGTACCTCTGAACAGGGTTAGACCATCTAATGGGAGATTGTTGTGAACTTGGGTTACAAAGGAAATGTCATTTCTGGAAAGCAGCATTTCTACCCATAATGTTGCAGTGATAATATGTTGAGAAAAATATATTTAGGCATTAATTTGGGAATTAATTTTGAACCAGGCACAACACAGCACAGAGAGTGTGTCTGCAGGAGGAATCTTTGTACCGGCACAGGGAGCAGCGCTGCAGCAAAGGTGAACAGTAACTTCAAGGCAGCTTTGAGAAAATTCTTCAGACAACTTGTCTGGTAAGTGCTCCTGCAACATTTGTCTCCCATCAGGTAGGGATATTAATGGTTTGAAAACTAAAACCAAATTTGTGCTGCCAAATTTGTCGCTCAGGTTCCTTTATTCAGGAAGTATGGCAAGCAGAAAGCAATATGCTGTTGTGCTGCCAAGCATGGACACTGTGGGATGAAGCCACCAGACAGACCAAGCCTAAAGACTCAGAGTTTCCTCTTTATGTATTTAACCATCTCCTTAGGGATTACATCCCAGATTTCTTTTTTTATACCTCGCAGGCATTTATTTGGCATTTAACATATTTAAACCTTCTATTAGGTTTCCGTTCTTAATTATGTCCTTATCACACCTACTCACTCAATTTATTACAGCTTTCCTCATTTTGAAGTGCTAATAAATAGCCAGTCTAAAGTCAGCAAGTAGATATCTCAGTGACAGCATCACATCTGGGCTTCCCTTCATCTCGCTAATACTCACTGGACAGGTAAAAATACAGTTTGGTTTTTTTTTATTTTCCAATGAAAAAAAAACCTGGCTCACCTGTATGACTTCAGCATGTCCCATTCACTGCATGACTATTAATGTTAGAATAGTCTCCTTTGTCTACCTGACTTTATCCATGCAACTTCAGACAAGTGGCACAAAAGATAGACTGAGCTGCCCTTGCTGTTTCCTTTGCAGGGTTCTCTTTCACTTGTACAAGCAGGAGATCTCAGTGCAGAGGATGCTGCTGCAAGAGGACTGTGAGAGGACGGCAAATGCAAAACCATTCCCAGCACTCCAGTCACTCAGAAGATTCGCTTGCCTTCGCTCTGGATGATCACACCTGCTGTGCTCCCGTTATACAGGTGTTTGTGCCGCATTCCCAGAGTCTCCCTGTGAGAACACTTTGAATATCTGTGGGCCCATGGGCACTCTCCTGGAGTTTTTATTCACTACATTCCAGGTTTTTATTCACTACATTCTCCTTATACTGTTTTGTCTTGATACAATTTGCATGAAATTGTCAATGAACTAATTTCTAATTGCTCCAAGTCAGGTAGGCTGTAGAACAGTGAAAAATACAGACAAAAGCTGGCTTTTGACACCCCACAGACAAATCTGACACTTGGTCCCACAGCTGTTCCCTGGACACCTGCTCAGGGCAGAGGGTGCAGCATGTCCTCGCCCCCAGGGCCAGCAGAGAGCAACAGGGAAAGAACTGTTTGTCCTGCTGAGAACACTCGCCACCAGGTAATGGCAATTTTCAGGTAAGCTAGACACTGCAGTGGAGGTACTTGACTCTGCAAAAAAGCATGTGTTTGCCTAGCTCCACATGAGAGCTCTGGGAAGTGGAATAGAGAGCACAAGTCTGTGGCTGATCTTGCTGAATGGGACAGATGGAAACCCTTGCCAAAAATAGCTTCGCTAGAAGTAGAACACATGGTAAATTGCATTAATTTTAATAATTGCTTTTTATGCTTTGATAAAAACTGGCAAAGACCTAAAGGATCCTCTACCCAAGATAATTAGCATAGTTCTCCTTGACTGCTCCCCTTTAAAGAGAATGCTGTTTTGAGGCTCTCATGGCTCACTAAATTGAGAAGGATGAGGCTGCCCACTTGTGCCAGGAAAGCAGAGTGTTCGGCTGTATGTGGGACCCACAGAAAAAACAGCTTAGCTGCCGATACCTCTAGTTTGAGTCCACTAAAGCAACGCTGAGTCTGGTCTACAAGAGACACGCTTGTCTGCAGCCTGGCAGCATCCATTCTGCGTGGCCACAGGATCTGCAGAGTTACACTCTGAAGGTGAGCAGATCCACAGTCTTTAAAAAAATGTCAGCAACAGCCTTTTTCCTAAAGGAAAGACATATTTTAAGTTTGTTTTTTTGTTGTTTTCGGTTTTTGTTTGTTTGTTTGTTTTGTTGTGTGTGTGAGGGGGTTTGTATTTTTGCTTCTTTTTTGTTGGTTTTCCTTTTTTGAGGGAGGTGTTTTGGTTTTGTTTGATTGATTGGTTGGTTGGTTTGTTTAGAAGATACCCGTTTTCATAGCTGCTTGAGGAGACAGGGAACAGCAGTTACTTTTCCCACTTCAAAGGGGGTTTTTGCCTCCCACAGTGCTGGGTAGAACTGTGCCTTGGTGACATGGAAAAACGAGAAGGGCATGCTCAGGCTGGGCTAAAGGACTCCATAGCTGGTAAAACATGCAGTGCGTACACTCCTGCTTCTTATCCCCGCCTCTGGTCAGGATGCTTGACTTGGAAAGAAATCCTTATATGAAAGCAAACTCCTCCAGCAATGGTGCTGGATGCAGTGTGAGACAGTCCCAGAATCCTGTTTACACCAACCCTCTCACTGCCTACTTAAATTGGTTTAGTCTTCTGCCCAAGTACAGCTAAACCAAAACACAGAACTCTGGCTGCTGGCAGTGTCCAGGCCTGTGACACGAAATTGGTTTCTAATTGATGTAGTTAATTCAGGGCATCTGCTGTTCAAACAGCTCTGGAATAATGTTTAATTACCCGGGGGATTTTGGAGCCAACAATGCCTGCATTTCTTTCCAGTTCTCAGGAATACACAATGCACTTCCTACTCAGGTGCTATACATTTTTTATATGAATGAAATGTATTCTCTTTTACAGCTAAAAAGTGTGCCTGTCAGTCCAGATCAGAGTCAGACAAGGATACAGTCACAAACCTGTCAGTCAGGTAGGCAGAAGGACAATGTCTAGGAGTCGTATTTGTTTCTGTTAGATTAAGGAAGCTCACTGGAAGTGGAGTTTTGTTCCCCCAAAAGCACTATGTGGCTACAACTGAATGGGGTTGATTTTCTTCTTCCTGCCAGGGCTGAGCTCAGGCAAACAGACAGGGTTTGTACTACATAAGAGCAGCCTGGGAAGCTTGGAGTGTGTGATAGAAATGCGTAAATATAGAAATATAAATGTATCTGCATGCAACTAATGCCTCAAAAGGACACCTGAGCTAAATGTTGGTTGGTTTTGGAGCATGATTTGGATACACTAAGTACTGATCGTTCAAAGTCCTTGGGCAGATAGACTGAAAAAAATCTTTCTAATTCAGGTCTTCTCCAGCCACAGGGATTATAAAAGTCAGCGAACTCTTCCTTGTACAAGGAGCCTGCTCCCCCAAGTGTGGTTTGGTTTGACTTTTTCCTTCCCAAGCCAGAGCTGAAGCATGTTGACAGGAGCTCAGCAGGGCCAGAGGGATGCTCTGCTCCTCCAGGGAGGAGGCAGCTGCTGGCTGGCAGGTCTGTGCTGTGGTTCTCAGAGCAGGGTTGGCACCAGAAGCGAGAGCCACCACACTCTGAAATGCCTCTCTACCTTCCCATGCCCTCCCCTGGCACCCCAAGGATCTGGTCCTTGAGCGTGTGTGTGCGGATAATGCTACTGATGCTATTTGTATCCGGTAATTTTTTTAAGCTCAGTGATTTAGATTGACAAATGTATTCTGATTTCCTAATATGTTTTCTTCACATCTTTGCTGTGTTTTTCCATAAGAATTATTCTGTTCAGCAGCTCAGGAAAAAACAATCAACAGCTAGAAGGTATATTCCACTTCAAAATTTTGCTCAGAATTACAATGCCTCTTCTTTTTTTTCCCCTCTGAAAAATGTATTTGTCTCTGTGTTTCCCCCACTGGCACTATCTTGTAGTTCTGTGTTTGACCTGATATTCCATCACCCCTCCTGTTTTTGTTGATGTGTTTCTGTGAAGCGTTGGTCTGCCATGCTGATGTTACTCTTGCTCCCACTTTTGTCCTACAGTTGCTCCATTGTTTAACAGCCTCTTCACAGAGTACCTCTAAGGCTGCTGATGTCTGTAATGCTGCAAGTGCTAAGTGAAGCCCTCTTCAAACACAGCCATTAGCCGAGACACACTGTGAGAAGAGCAAAGAACTGGGGAGAAGTGGACATACTTGAGCAAACACTGCAACAGGGATGAGATATACTGGAGCTGCTGGGTTGAAACATTTGACTGCATCACAGGCAGCAGATAAGGACAAATTTTTAACTTTTCTGCAAACCTGTGGGTTTTGACTGTAACTGAAGATGAATGTCTCAGTGTGTCAAGAGATGAGAAATCTTAGAAACACCAACAGAATACCAAAAATGCTGCAAAAAAACCCAGAGCTGATTCAGTTTCTTGCCTTACTTAGTAATCAAAGAAGTTGCTTTTGATAGCTTGCTCGTGAAAAAGGCTTTGTCATTTTCTTCCAGAAATTAGCAACTTTATTTGAACTACCGATGCAGGGAGTGAGACAACTGTAAAAACTGTATTTTAGGACTGATTAGGGCAGCCCAAGCCCCCAGTTTTGGCATGGTTCAATCACAGCCACCAGCCTGTGCTCATAGATCCTATAAATACATAAATCCAGCCAGACACTGGTGGGATTTCTGAAGAGTGCCCAAGAAAGTGCTATTACATCCATAGTGGTTGTGTTGAACAGGTTTATGTCATGGCAGACAAGTCATCCTGCAGTGGATAATTAAAAGGATTACATACTGGTATAGAAGGAGTCTGCATGATGAGTGAGCTTTGCTATCTGGGAGCTATTTCCAGCATGACAGATACAAAGTTATTTGAGCACGCTAGACAGAAAATGCCTTTTTTAATCCATCATAGGAATAGGCTAGATGGTTTCTAGAGATGGTGCCTAGATTTCTGTTTAGATCCACATTTCTGGACTCTGCAGAGGGGTGGATTTTCCCTGTAAGGTCAGGGTGGATGTAGACTTTCTGTTTAGGAGGAGGGACCCTGAAGAAGAGCAATGCTCCACGCTGAACCCCATTCAAAGAGTCACAGTCATCCAAGTCCTGTGGACAGCTTTGAAGGGGAAGAGGGGGAAGAAGAGACACCAAGACCTGCCTGGTAGAAGGGTTTCTGCTCACTGATAGGGCTTGGCTGCAGAAGGAAAACCTGCTCACTGCCAGTACAAAAAGGTTATTAGGAATTTTTTCTGGACCCGAGTGCTGACACTCCAGTGCCCAACAGCCATGGGAGAACCAAGATTCTCTATATGTTCTCTATATATTCTCTATATCACAATGCATAATGTTTGTCCATTTTCCCCAAAAGCCCTTTAGAAAGGCCAAGCTGCAGAGAATTAAACAAATGCAGATCCACACCTTCCTTGTCTCAGATGTACTAATCATGCTGCTCTGACCTCTGTTCCTTGGTTTATGTGCTAATCTCAGCTTTGCAGAATTACTCACATTCTTTCTGAACTGCACCCACCCACCACAGCCTACCTCATTTACTGTATGCACCCCAGTGGTATCCCCAGAAATGCAGTGACAGGTGAATCCAAGTTTGCTTACAACTTGTTTGCATTCTCTATAGCCCACCTGCATGCTCAGAGAGGGAAGTCACTTCCCAGGCTGCCTGAAAAGGGAATTGTGACTGATGGAAAGAAGAATACAGGACACATCATAATACCAAATTTCAGATTAAAACATTTTGCAGTACTCAGAAGCAGTTTAGTATACTTTGTCCGGGAAGAAGAATCACAAGAACTCCACCAGGTTTTTGGAATCATGAGGGATATGCTCTGTGAAATAAAGGCTAAGGATTCCACCTTTTGTGCCATTAACCCTTTCCCGACACCCATGCAGGAGGCCTGCCCTTCAGAACTGTGGAAGTTCTTTTTGCCAGAGCCCCTGTGAATAGAGGAGTTTCATTTTGAGGAGCCCCCAGTCCTGGCAGAGGCAGTGGCAGGAAGGCACTGCCAGTGCAGGCTGTTTGGCTGCCCCATGCAGGGTACCATGTTCCCTGTCCTGGCCCTGAAACTTTATTTCTCTTCATAATATCTTGTAACTCCCACTGGGTGCATCCACCTTCATCCACTCCCTTGAGAGGTTTGAGCCTTTGCCCTGGGTTTACTACACCCATTCTTTTTGGGGTGGTCGCACCTGACTCCCAAGCTAGGATGAATACCAGCCACTGCTTCAGGTCTCTCAGCAATGTGGTGAGTTCAGCCTTGAAGGTGCTGAGCCTCCTCTGGTGGGTGGCGATGCTGTAATGGAAATTATTGACTGCACCAGGCTTATTCAGAACACAATATGAGCATTTCCTCATCAATCACACTAGAATTTTTTGCTCATTGGTGCTACAGGTTACAAACATACCTTCCATTCTCCTGGAACAGTCACCAGACAACTTTTGAGGTGAGAAGGAGGAAAGTAGGAAGCCATGTCAAATTAAAAAAACCCCTAAGGTATGAGGCATAGCAAATGTGCTTTGGGCTTCATCAGTAGTTTTGCACCCAAAATAGGCCAGAAGGCTCACATGTGGACAATGGTCTTGCATGGTGCCATCGGTCACTCTTCAACCTAAATTCTGGTAACCTTTATCAGCAGAGCGAGCTCCTGCATGGGCTGCTGACATCTGCCTCTGTCTCTTGTAGTGTCACATTGTGCTCCAGCAAACTGAGGCACTGCAAGACCTTGGAGATAGGAGCTGTGATCTCTGTCAAAGCATTTCAGAATTTGAGCCAAATTTTATTTTCCTTTCTGGCAGGAAAGGTCTGCCATGGCACCTGTAACCAGGAGGGCAGGTCTGAATGACGAAGGACATTAATTTTCTTCTTTTATAGGGTGAATAAAAGGAAAGTGACATTAAGTAAAGACAAGGTAGGAAAATGGTTGATTCGAGATGTGTAATAGATGTGCTATGTTTTTAATAATCCCACAGGAACTGATTATCTCAGTTTACAACCAGTTTAAGGCAAAATGCAAAAAAAAAAAAAANGTCATAACCATCACTAGAGGGGGGTTTTTCATATTGTATTATAGGAGTGCTGAATTACTAAAAAGCTGTCTCCTCGTCTGCATTGCTGCAATTACTCCCAATTACTGTCACTCACCCTTGTAAGGGATTTCTCGCCGCTGTGTTTGCAGGGGCAGCCTCCCTCTGTGGGGACACACCACAGCCTGTCCAGCTCCACCACCCAGGCAGCGCTTCCCATGTGCCGCTGTCCCCCAGCTCTCTGCTGCTGTCCCTAGCACGCTGGGTTTTGGAGCAGGGCTTAGCCAGGCCACTGGACATGCTTTGCACAGGTGGGGATGTGTGATGAGGGGTCAACCCCATCTTCTGTGACTGCTACCACCCACTGCATCCAGTCTCTCCTTCTTTTGCTCTCAGCCTAATTACAGGTCTGGCCTTGCACAGGGTTGGCCCACACCAGTGGAGTGCAGAGAAGCAGCCGCTGCCTCTCAGCCCCAGGAGAGCAGTAGGTGGTACTGAAGCCTCCACATCTGTGAGAGGGAACTGGCTCTGTAGCAGCTCCCCTGGCTTGGGCTGAGCTCCTCCAGTGCTGTCTACTGATCACCTCCTCTTGTCATGGCTTTTTCCTCCCCTCCCCTGTTGGTTTGAGGAACTCTCATTAAACTGGCTGATTTCAAGACCATCAAAAAATTGGCTTGAGACTCATCCAATTATTCATCCTGTTATATGTCGTCCAGTGTCCAAAACCCATGGGAAGGGGGAAAAGAGCAGTTTGTCTAAGACCAGCTTTCATCTGTGATTGTTACAACTTGCCTCCCTGAAGACACGAGCTACAGGGGTATGAAGACTTTTATGTCTTGCAATACGCCACAAGTGGCTCCTGCAATACACTAAGTCCTCCTGCCTGTGGAACCAAGGCCAGGAAACTGCGCCCTGGAGATGGCAGTGACCCTGGCTGGTGTCCAGCCTTTGCAGCTCTCTCACCATGGCAGAGGCTTGTCCACTTGCAGACACAGCCCTGTGCCTGGTGCCAGAGCACCTGCATCCCCTCCTTGTCTACTGGTGATGAGTAGCAACCTCCAGCATGTACCAGTGACATCCCAGTGCTTGCATTACCTTGGCTAGGCAATGCATCTCAGGAAGTAGGAGTAGTTCACCGTGGAACTGCAAATAACTATTCTGGAAATGCAGCTTTATTTTCTCTTTTCATCTGTATCTGGTGCCTCATGACTGAAAACAAGAGTGACGCTTTGGAAACGAAACAAAACTCAGTCTTCTCTTCATTTTTCATCCTTTTCTTTGAAGTCCAGATCCTTATTCCCTCAACACTCTCCTTTAGTTTTGGGAAGATCTGGGCATTGATGGGACCAAAGCAGCATGGCTCATCCTTCCCTTACAGATTCAAACTTTTTATCAAGAGCCCCTTAATGACAATAAAACAGCAAAACCTAAGTGTTTGCCATTATTGAGGGATTTTTTTGCGCTTACAAATGTGGTTGCTCTGTTCAGGACTGTTCCTAAGAGACACAACATCTTGATTCACTAGAGAGACTCATTTGCCAGTCCTGAGGACCCAGGAGCAGCACCTTCCTGCTGGTTAAATTGATTTCTTGCATACATCTATGGAAGGCAGGGGATACCACCCCCTGCCAGCAAACCCACTGTTCACTGTTCAGACCAGGCGGCCTCATGTTAACCTCATGAACATCAGCTCAAAAAGTATGAAACCCCACTACATCCAGGCATCATTGCCTGCCTCTTGGTGCCTGGATGCTTCTGGGGACTGAAATCAAACCTCCTGTAAACCCTTGCAGGGAGCTGAGCCCAACCAGTCCCCCAGGCCTGTGTGCAGGATATACAATCCCCCTACCCTTGAGATTGAGCATCAGCACTCACTGATGCCATTTATGGAGGCACTTTACCTGTGACTTGTGGTTTTCAGCTCCAATTTGCAGTGTTGAAATCCTGGATGGAGCACCAAGGCCCAGCTCTGGCCCATCTCTCTGGCATGGCTTGGTGCAGAGGGTGACTGAGAGGCATCACAGCATGGGAACACCCCTCCCAAATTCACATGTACACAGCACCAGTCATCAGTGTGTGACAGAGGGGGACTCTTGCCCCTACCTGCACTCTTTGGAGGGGAGCTGGGTTCAATGTTGCTCACTGCCTGGTGTACGTTTTCCAGTATTTGTCTTTTACCTTTCATTTTCCAGAGGGTTTGTAAGCTTCATGAGCACCCAGTGAATCTTGGGGTCCTTCTCCTCCCTCCAACTCCCACCCCAAACTAAACCTTCCTTCCTCTTGTCACCTTGAAAAGTCCTTGCCACCTACTAAGCTTTTCTCTTCCTCCAACCCCCTGCACCTGCAGTGCCTAACACTGTACACCTCTTGTTTTCCTCAGGGTCCCTTGATCTCACTTCTGCCTTGTAAGCTCCCAGGCTGTTGTGTAAAAACATGGCAGAGGCAGGCTGGGATGCCCAGAGGTGCTTGGTTTCCAGCGACACCTCATAGGTATTCAGGCTGCCCTCTTCCTTGCTGATGAGCCTCGTCTACAGAGTTTTCCTGCATAAAAAACTGCACATGTCAGAGGGGAAAGACAAATGACGATAGCAATAATGTGGAAGAACATCCTCTGAACATCTGAGAGGGCTGAATCATGAACCACTTTTATCAAGGCTTACAAGAGGCACTTAAATATTAGCTGCTGCTTATAAATAATATTGGTATGTTAAATACACACATATTTTCACAGTTTTATAAAGCGAGTGATCTCTGTTTGCTTTCAACTGGAAATCATAAAGTAAAAATCAATGAGCTTATATCAAGCTTGTATTATAGTCCTTGAAGAGTCAACTGACTCTATAAAAATGACTGTTTTCTAACGAAGTTATAATTAATTGGATTGAGTTGGCAAAGTTTAAGTGCCTTGTCATATTTTGATTGCTATGCACTGCTAGAACGTATTGATTTTATAGAACACCCTGTAGATAAATGTAATGATTTATTTCATTTGGTTTACAAGAACAGAAAACTTCTATGCAGAACTGGATGCACTACTTTACTTTTTCATTACTGCCTGTACCTGGCAGGAGTGTGTGTCTAGCTGTGGAGCTATGCCAGGTGCCCCGACCTTCCCTGGTTTCTTATTTACTACAAAGAAATCCCATTTTTCTTCAAATTTTTCTTCATTTCAAGGACTTTGGAGAGATTATTTTTCAATATTTATTTCTTGGCCATTTCTGTTTTCTTTCTGAAAAAAAGGAATGCTTTTTATGTTTTATTCCACGTTTCCCTGTTTGCAAAGATATCAACCACAGGTCCAAAACCCAGGCCCAGCTCGTGAACCCGCTTTGAGGTCAGTGCTTGCCTTGGGGATGGAGAAGCTGGCTCGAGGCCCCCAGTTCAGAGCCCTGTGTGTCTGGGGGTGCCCCCAGCACCTCCCTGCTCTGCCTGGGCACTCTCAGCCCCACCGCAGCTGGGGGGCTCTCCCAGGCAGAAGTGCAGAAGAGCAACACTGTCAGGGTCTGCCCTTGCGGGCTTTCCTGCTCCCTCAAATCCTGCTGCGGGGGGGGACAGCCAGGCCAGCTCCTGGGGGTCTGGCTGACCCCCCAAAGGGGCGAGCCAGGGCCGTGATCCTCTTTGCACACACCGCAACGGGGCTTGGCTTGGCGCGCAGCCCTTGGAGCAATTTTTCCTGAGGCTTTGGGGTTATTTTTAGCCCTTGCTACAGCATTTGATGCCACATGGCTGCCTCTGAATTATTTGGTTTCTTAATTGGCAGAGTTGATGCAAAAGCAAAGTGAGGGGAGAGGAAATACCAGCACCCTCCCTGGGGACGCCCTGCCAAGCCTGGGGGGGACAGCTGTGCTCGCTGTGAACCGTCTCAGCATGTTTTTGTACCAGCAACACGGCGAATGAAAAGCATGTCAGGCCTTAATTTTGGATCCGTCCTGGTGTTCCCTCTCTCGCCTCTCCGGCTGTATTCTTGCCCCCACTGCTGGCACAGGCGGAAAGTGCATCCCGAGGTGCTGCCGGGCATCCTCCCTGGCTGCACGGGCAGCCCGGAGAGCCGCTGACAGCTGGGCTCCAAGCCCGCGCGGTATCTGCAATGGACCGGCATTGAAGTCAAAGCTTTGATTTTTATGTTTGCCCTCAGAATGGATTAGTATTGAATTCCTGATCTACAAGGCGTTTAATGCGTCTCTGGATATCAACTGGCAGAGAAGAAATCTTTTGAGTAGCTTAAGTTGACCAGATATGAAGACAGGAAAGTCACTTTGTGCACTCTGGATGTAACTGCTGGAATCATATCCCATGCATGGCATTCCTCCGAATCAGCTCTCCTCTGCTCCAAACACAGATGCTCATTTCTGTGTGATGTTGAGAAATCACGTGCCAGGTGTGTTTGAGTAGCTCCCTAAAATAAAATACCTGGATTGATATGAGACCAAATAAGAAGTGGCTGAGGATGCTCAACCCAATGGATTCAAACTATGGTTTCTAAATCCGATTCCTCTGAGGGGGCAGTGGACAAGATCACCAGTTCTCCATGTCACTGCTGTGATTTTACATCCTAAACCACACAGTTGGAGGGAAAACAATGTCCAGTATTAAGCTAAAGTCTACTCTCCCACTGAGAACCTGAGTCGCTCACAGCCCAGCACAAACCACAGCCTTTGCACCACTGCCCTTCCTCCAGAGGTGCTCTGGGTTGTGGGGTCGAGCCTCAGGCCAGCTCTTCGGCTCTGCTCCCCTCTGGCTGCTCCTTGCAGAGGCACTGCCATGCTGAGCCCCTCAGGTGGTTCCTAGCAGTGACTTTCCTGCGGCGCTTTGGTCCTGGGAAGCACTGCTGACCGAGCTCAGTGTGGCTCCAGTGGGTGCGGAATTTCAGGGGAGGATGGCAGGGGCATTCACCAGGGCAGGAGGTGTGCTGTTCCTCAGGCTCTGACTGACAATAACTCCGTGCTGCTGGGAAATCCACTGCCACCAGCCTGCAATTTCCACGCTAGCAATGCGAAGGCTATAAAACCCACGAGGAGCACAGCATCGCCCAGGCTCAGGCAGACGGCAAGACTCTCCCTGGGGGCCTGCAGGATGCCCACCCTGGCAGAAGGCAGCCCATTTAAATGATTACTGAAACAGTGCGGGTATTTAGTCCAGTGGTGCCATCCACAGGCACTAATCCCTCCAGCCTAGAGGGTGCAGCGTGTCCCACTGTTAGCACCCAGTCGGCCACAGCCACGCTCCCCACTCCTCCTCACACTGGTGGCTGCCCTGGCACCAGGCCATTTGAAACGTTATCCTACATAACTGGCATGTCAGGAAAATTGTGAAGCTGCATTCAGCCTGGGGCTCACCACTGCTTGGCTGAGCACTGGCTGTACATTCAGGGCTGCCGGCAGCAGAGGAGCAGGGCAGAGCAGGCAGAGAGGCTCTGCCAGCAGCAAGGGAGCCGAGGTGAGGAGTGAGTGCCCTGGCAAAGCCACCTGCCCTAGCACTTTGCCCCCGACCGCACAGTCACGAAAGCTGCCTCCGAACATGTCCATCAAGCTGTAGGAGCGACTCCTGCGACTGGCACTCACGCAATTACTGTGCTTCTTGATCTAAAAATACAGTTAAAATTTTGCTGTCGAGATATATTGTAAAAATGTCACTTTTAAGGGCTTTCTCACAATAGGGATACAGTTCCTAGTGAGCTGTAACTCAGCCACTGCTGCAGGGGGGACCGGAGCGGCAGCGCCTGCCTGAGGCACTCAGGTGAACTGGAAGGGAAAGCAGGAGCTCGGCTGTGCCAATGGCAGTGGCTTTGGCAGCAGCGCTGGATGGAAACCAACCACAGAGATTTATAAATCACTTCTCTTTACAGGCAAATTACTTCTCCTTAGATCAGGGGAAACAAAGGACCCAGGAGGGGAAGAAAATCTTAACTTTTGGGAGGTTATCATGGTTTCATCCCAGAACATCTGCCAGCCCTAGTGTCAGTGCAAAGTAACAAACACATGGCACGAATCTGGGAGTATAAAAGATGTGTCATTACAAGAAGGAGTAGGAGGAAAATAAAGCAAGTTGACAGCTCACATCCTGTGCCATAATCCTAGAAATTGTTAATATTTACAAAATTAACAACTAATATAACGGATGACAATCTCACTCCTCCTGGTTGTCATGAGGATATTAACAGTTACCACCCGCTCCAAACTGGAAATATTACCCGTCTCTGGAGCTCCTGCTGCTCAGCAAGCGTGGGGACAGCACAGACTCACCCTCTCAGCTTTCATACCAGCACCAAGCCATGAGCCAGTGAGGAACACCCAAGAACTACCAGGGCTGGAAATGCCTTCCGACCTCACTCAACTCCCTGGGAGCAGAAGGTCTGGCAGAACAGGAGGAAGGTTTCCCTCTCTCCCCAGATCCTCCAGGAGCCCAGGATCCAGCCACATGCACTGCAGCACGGTGGGGAGAGCCTGGAGGAGGAGGATGGGGAGTACGGGCAGTGCTGGAGAGGAGAGAGGTGAAGGCCACGCTGGCTCGGATCGTACCTCCAAACAAGCTGCTGTTCCAGGAGAAATGCCCATGCTGTTGGTGTGATTTGCCAGCTGCAAGGCTGGAAGCTAATTGATGAACAGATGCTACAGTGTCATTTCCTTAACAGGAAAGACCTGACTAAAACCAAAATAAAGATGTTTGAATACCAGTGACTCCATGGGAAACATATTCCCAGACTAACAACCATAAAAAGGTGAAACCTTAGTATCACAGTGCTATCTCCACATAATTTTTAAGTAAGAAATAGAATAACAGCAGTGCCCATGTTCTCAGAAAACAGCAGCTCCTTTCCTTGAAGTTCAGTGGGGAAATAAATGTGACCCAGTAAAATAAAACATTGTTTTTAAATATTAAAAAAGCAATGACTTTACAGAACAGATACATAAAATCATCCCACTCATGTTAAAAATGTTGTGTAGCTTGCTCTGAGAAGCTGGCACCTTTTTAAAATCTCTAAAACTCTACCATGTTACATCCTAGAAAGTTTGTTTTTCTTCCCCTTGTCTTTTATTTTGTCCTGAGCCTCTGAAGAGCACTCCTTTACCCCCCATTTTGTTTTCTGTTTGTAAAGCTTTCTGCATTTCAGTTTTTCATCGTCTTCTCGGATCATTATCTTATTTTTTCATCTTTCTTTTCAAGAAACTTCTTTTTTTTCCCCTCTGCCACCATCTTCAGTATAATACTTCTCCCTTTAGGATTTCTTTTATCCTTCTCATCTTTATGCCTTTCACTTACTCTTCCCCAGACCCTTCATTCCTGCTCTTGCTTGTCAAAACTGTGTTTCTTCCTCCTTCATGAGGGGAGAAGTGGGAAGGTTGGGTGGATTTTTTTTGCTATGAACACCCAGGAATGCTGCAATCAATACTTCGAAACCCTGCAGAGGAGAGCTTGCACAAGTGTTTCAACACTTTCAAAATTTGCAACTGCAGTTAATGGAAGTCTGACTAATGCTTGAAAATCATATGCTTATCTTAAAGCAGCGCTGTAGCTTCCCACCAATAACATCATCAGGCTTTCCCCAACAAGCTTTTAGTTTTGCATTAGAGACTCGACTCTGTGCTTTGAAACCCCTGTAGCAACTTCTTTTTTTTAAACCCCAGGGTGCAGCAGGTGATGGATGCAGTCTCCGATACCCCCTGAGCCTTTAGCTCTGGCTGGATTTCTGTTCAAATCAGAGAAAAGCCATAATGCTGCCCTGCTCACAGAAAACCATGTCCAGGCATACTCAGGGAGATTTCAGAAGAGCAGCAAATCCAGTTCAGCTGGAAGTGAGTGCACACAGAACGTCTCCAAGCCTCAAAAGCAGGTCTCTAGCCACGGCTGCAGGATCTGTCAGGAGAGCAGTGGCTCAGCCCTGAGGACAGTGCCACCCTCGAGGGCTGCGGTACTGTTTGGTGCCAGGGAAGGGTCTATAGAGCCTCTTCACCCCTTCCTGACAGATGTGCCCTTGCTATTTATTTTGTTTCAAAAAGAATCTGCAGTAGTAGTTTGGGGATCTTCTGACCCTTCACTGACATTTCTTCAGGACTTTTTGCAGCATGATTATTATGTCATTAGGTCCCCTCACATGTTAATGCCTACACCACATTTAATTGTCTGGACTCCAGATGTGGGCCAGTTTTTACTGTGAAATCTTAACGTGCATCCAACCTAACACCTTCACGGGCCTATTTCAGTTGGACCTGTTCCCTAGACAGATCACTTAAGAGGTCTGGAAAATCCTCTGCAGAGCTTGCAACAGACAGAATCGACTGTTCCTGACGAGTCTACCATTTTTACTGTTCTCCATCTGCCTACCAAGACTGCCTCATTCTTCTGAAGTACTGAAGACCACTTAAAATGTGTCTAAAGCTTGATGCCAACTGCCTAGCCCTGCTTGCCAATTCAAAAAATCTGTTGCAAAATATATGTCAATACATTTATTCCCAGACTAAGGCAACCATATTACTTAAATGCTGAGGTAATCCTAAATGCGCTTGAGAGGCTGGTGCTGATAACAGAATCTTCAGATACAAAATGGCTTTTGCAGAAGGTATCACTTCTAGCATGAGATATTTAAAACCTTTTCTTCTCTCACTGCACACCACAGGCCTGTCTCGGCAATCTGGGAAAGCTTCCCAGCTTGCTGTCCGGATAGCAGCCGACACTCAGCAATGGGTTGTTCAGGTACGAAATTCATGAACTTGGAAATCAAGGGCAGGAAGGACCCGACATGAGCGACCCAGGTATGAATATCTGTTCTTGCTTCTTGAGTTCCTTGTTAGCTTTTGCCCTTCTAAAACTAAAATTTTTTGGAAATCACTGTAGATTTTAGGTTTTCTGTCCCCACTAGTAAGAGCTGAAGCTATTTGAGCTGTTAAACAATTTGTGGCTTCTGAGCTTGGTTGTGGTGCCAGCTTTGTAAAGATAAATATAGAACCTGTGGCATTTTCAAAAGCCATTTGGAATAGCTCTTCAATACAAGCACTTTCAGCAAAGATTAAACACATTATTTGGGTTTTCTGCCTAAAGAAAAAAATCACAGAAAAAATTGGCAGAAATACCAGTTTCTTCAAATGACAAAGTTCTCTTCCCCAAAATGGAGCTGGCAATTGGCAAAGATAATTTTTTTTCCTTTCCTCTCTTCTCTTCCCTACTCTCTGATTTCAAAATAACCTTCAAGGCAAAAAGAGCAGGACATAGCAATATAAAAAAAAACCTGATTAAAATTTTTCAGTCCTTGAACAGAATGCTTTGCATTTTTACTAACTTGTATCAGATAAAGTGCTACCACATTCCTACAGAAGAAATCAACAAATTAAAGGAAACTGGACATATATGTTCCTCAAGGAATTTTCTACTCAGAAGTCCTACTGAAAAACCAGAACAACAATACAAATGAAAAATTTTATTAAAATCAATTGGAATATCATATGAAATTTAATATCATATAATTATGGGTGCAAACCCCTTGATATTAACAGGATGTGACACATGTGAAAAGAGGACATTAATATACATATAAATAGAAAAGCTAAAGTATGTTTGACAGTGATTTATTCAATGGCTACATAAATGTGACCACAATTAGGAGAACATATAATTTTGTATCCTTATAGCAATATCTTCTAAAGTGGTATACATAATAAATTGCATTTACTTCTAGTCCCTGCTTTCTTATAAGTAACAGGAGATGTGTAGGAATATTATAAGGACATGCAAAAGCAATGTAAAAGATATAAAAGCAGAGGTAGAAGCCAAGCACTTATTTGTTCTTGGCTGCCAGAGGTTTGCGGCTGATCTTCTTTGACTTGTCATTGTTCTTCTTTGGAGGTTCAGGATTCGCCTGCATGTGTCTGCCATAAAGACTGTAAGGAAATGAGACAAAAAAATATGTGATACAGGCTTTCACTCTGCAGCATTTTAAACAATGCATCTAATTACTAGAAATAAAAAAGGAAGATCTTTATTTTGTCTCAACACACCGAATTTTGTACTAGATCTCATGCTGCAGTCATTAACATTTGGTTTTCCGTGACTTTTCAGGGTAGTAACATCAGGAAGAGCAGGCCTTTGGAGCACCAAAGGAGCAATCAGTTTTGCCTTCAGAAACCACCAACCTTTATTCTGCAGTTATGGGATTAAGGCTCAGAAGGCTGCAAAGATGTGTATTCAAGTAGACAATGATAAAAATTGGGTTGAACTGAAGAGATAGAGTGCCCGCTTAGAGCAGAGTGAGTAACATCCCTCACCAGAAAACCCAAGGGCTTGATAATGTGACAGAGAGCAATGGTGTCACAGCCGCCTTTGCTGCTCACACATGATTGATAGCACTGGGACAGCTACCAACGCATCAATGCCACATTAGTAAGTACCACTGATTAAATGTTGACAAAGTATCCTACAATTAAGATGCTAGCATTCACTGTGAAGCTAAATAGACTACATGGCTGAAAGGATCTTGCTAAATATCACACAGTAATTAATAGATAATTTATGAGTAACCCCGATTGAACTAAATTAAAAAACTACCCCAAATAAACACAGCTCAAACTTAACTTCCCTTATTGACATAATGTGCTTTTTGAAGACGTACTTTTGGAGGTTTTGGTTGGGGTAATTTTCTTCAGAGTAGCTGGTATGGGGCTGTGGTTTGGATTTGCACTGAAAACAGTGTTGATAATAGAGATGTTTTTGTTTTTGCTAAGCAGTGCTTGCACAGAGCCAAGGCCTTTTCTACTTCTCACCCCACTCCAGCAGTGAGTGGGCTGGGGGTGTGTGCACAACTTATTGGGAGGAGACACAGCCTGGAGAGCTGACCCTGACAGACCCAATGGTCATATGGTGTCCTGTTCCATATGAACCACATGGTGTCCTGTTCACCGTATAAAGCTGGGGAAAAAAGGAAGGGCAGACATTTGGAGTGAGGGTGATTGTCTTCCCAAGTCACCATTACACGTGATCTTGGATGTCTTTTCCAACCTTCATGATTCTGTGACTCCATTCTATTCTTTACTATTCTATGTCAGGATGTTAAAAGCTACCACCTGCTCAGAGCTTTATTTTGATGCATCTGGAAGATACTTTAACCACAGAGTGGGATTAGAGCTTCTTGTATGGTGGGGTGGAGAAGCGGTGCTGCTTTCACCTTCTCAGCAACTGAAGTTTTATATCATGCTGCTAAGTAGGATGCTGTCAAGGTGTACTGTAGCCAAAACAGCCTTGTTCAAGGAAAATACAACTGTAAACTATGACATTACTTCCTTCACCTTACTGAAATTTTATATGTGCCATCACCTACTGTCAACAAGGGAGCAAATGCCACTTTCCTCATGAATGCAGAGAGCCCTGACCCTCGGTGATAACTACATGCTTCATATTAGCTACAATACACATATTTTTCTTGCATTTCAAAAGAGATAGAGCCCCAACAGCACAAGACTATTTTATCCAAGTACACAGTATGCATACTAATCAAATATCCATCTTAAATAACTGTCCTGTTTTGGGAGGTGTTGAGTTGAGGGAGGAAGTATATAGAAGGAGATGGTTTGGTATTAGGAAATACAATCGCTGTAGAAAAGCACAGAAGTGACATTCAAGGGGGCTGTCCCACCAGAAACTGATTCAAGGTAGAAAAAGTCAGGGAACAAGCAGTATCTTGTTCTCAAGGATATGCAGTGCAACATTTGAACCACTGTCAGCAATAATTTTGTAACCCCAAGAAGTTAGCAACAGAGAAGTGGAAATGTATACTCAAATCTGTGAACACCCGTAGTTAGCTAAATACTAAATTAACATTCAAGCTGGTTTTTGGCTCTTTTTCATAGAATAAAAAAGTCCCCATTTGGGATTTTAAGCACTGAATTAACAGAGAATCCACTGATCCACTGTATCTAAGCACAAAACCCCTTCACAGATGGGAACAGAAATCCCCTGTCACTGTCCTGTCTTCCACATCCTGCTGCCCCACAGCTCCTTTGCCCTGTTAGTGCAAATCCAGAGAGGACTAGAACAGCTTTAGTGGTTCTCAGGTGTTACATACCCTCTTTCTGCTCAGGTTGGTTAAGGCTCTCCTTTTTTCAGTTTGGAAAGTTTACATAAGTTTCCCTTTCAAGTGACCCTTTGGGAATTCATTTTGCCTCTCATTTATTCCTTTCTCAGTGCAAATGTTCAAGTTTGTGGATTGACAAAGCTCTGGTGAGTGAACTTTTCCTGAAGCAAAACAGCGTGGTGGGGATTCTACTGACTACACAGATGATTTGCAAGTGCAAAAACTGAACATTGACAATTTTGAATGAACTTCAGAGTTCTGCTGGTCTGTTTGGACAACAATTTTTGATTGTGACATGAGGTCCAGCAGCCACTGGATGCGTTAAGCAGTAAAAATCCCAATTGACCTGGAAGTATTTTTGGTATTTCTTTCACATTTGTTCCTTACAATATCAGTGCTATTGATGCTTCGGTGATTCCTTTTGCCCCATGCAAGTATTCCATCAGTAGTAATAGATGTACATGAGTTAAAGGCATCTACAGCAAATTTCATATTCCTTTTGTTTATTCTCATGTCCAACCACTTTTATCATCATGTGCACCTAAGTTTCATCCAGGAAAATAATTACTGGGTTTCAAATAAGCAAATCAAATATATCTGCTTAGGGTTTCCTGGCAAAATGTCAAGGAAGTTTCACTGCACACTGCTATCTCAACTGAAGATGAGTGCTTTACAGTCTATCACAGTAGTCTGCTATGCAAAGAGCAAGGATCAGACATATTTAGATTATACAAGCCTTCACACACAGGGTCTCTCTCTTGTGTTTGCATACATCAAATATGATGAGACATATGGTATCACAACAACATTTAAATACAATAATGACTGTGATAATGCCTCTGGGACAGAATTTGCCTTCTGTTACACTAGGGAAAAGAGAATTTAAACTTTTCAGTGAATTTCTGGTATGACAACAGACACCACTTTCATAGCTCCCAAGAGGAAAAAAAACACATGGAAAAAAAAAAAAAGAAAAACACTAATAGAACTTATCTGCACAGAGAAGTAACTATGTGAATTCTAAAAGACCTTATAATCCTTTGGTTGTAATAGATGTGAAGTTCGCATACACAGCCTTTAACGTACTGTAGGATACAGTCACAGAAGTAGCCACAGCCGAGCTGTACAAACTGGGTACATGCTCTTGCTCTGCATCAACGCAAAGTCAAATGTGAAAGGCAGAGACACTTGAACCTCGTCCTCGGCAGCAGAGGTCAGCTTAAGACATGCATGCATTTTGCTGCTCAGCTGACCGACAGTAATTGCTAGGAGATGGCACGTTGACATTGCTGTTTGCATGACTAGACCCTGAGCCAAGGCAGATTGTCTCCATAAACAGTCAAAGGAATATTGAGGCAGATTTGTGAGATAAGTGCTGATAGCACATTCATGGCAGCACCTTCCCACTTGATATTTTGAAACGTCAACTATTTATGGGGCTGGCACAGGTTTGAGCAGGACACTACACACAGCTCACAGGCCAAAACCTCTGCTGAAGAATAAAATCTGGAGTGCAAATAAATATTTGAGATGTTTGCAGTTTGCAGCAACAGTCAGAAGCTAGTTATTACAACCACAGCTCACAAACTGCAGAGCCTTTGTGGACTTAGCAGCTACAGTATTGCATGCAGCCTTCTCGTTACCTTGAAGTGAAAGGGGAGATTACATGCAAGACTGAAAGTGCAGAAAGCCCTCAGATAAAGACTTCCAGTTGCTTTCTTTCCTTGTACATATTTTTCAAAGCAAATACCTCTCATGAACGTAAATGTTTTTTTGTCTGCAGATATAAACATAAACAAAATCTCCCTGTATTCTTCACCTGCCCCCCTGGAAGTAGCAAATGAGAGCACTATGGTTGCTGCAGCAGCAAAACTAACAATATCAAGTGAGAAAGATGCTCATTAAACTTCATCATTCTGTCTACTTTAATGATGTTTTTACTTAATAAAAATTGCCTAAGTACTTGCAAGGATATTAGGCAAGGTCTCTGGTTATGTATCAGGGATTTAAGCTGTCACTAGCAAGCATGGGCATTCCCAGGAGGAACGAGTGAATACAGCTTTCTTGTAATAAATTCTGAGAGAATCAATAACCACAGCCTGCCACATTACTTAAGCATTTAGGAAAGTAGGTGACCCTTCTAAATTAAACTACAAATTGCAAAATATTGCAATTTACAGCATACAGCATGGAGCCTTGTAACTTGAAAGCATATGGTCTTGCTACCAAAATCTCTGAATTTAAAAACTGAACCATAGTTAAAATTCATAAAGTTCAAAAGAGTCAGTTTCAAAAACCACTTTCAGCACAACTGCCTCCAAGTTTTCTCTCTGGTACAGTAAAATGCTCACTAGCTGAGGGCTGCTTGCTCCCATGATGAAGAGTAAACTCGTGTATGCTAAGGGAACTAGTGCAAAGTGTTTGATGCACACACTGATTTTCTTGAGTTCAAGCATTTTTGAAGAGCGTTTCAAGAAGGAGCCATAAGAAATACACTGCTCTCACTTTATGTGTCTAATAGACCTACAGGGTGAGTGGGCAGTATGGGAAGGAATACACAGTTAAATACGGTCCTGGAGAGATGCTACCTCCAGCTGTGTACTGTGATCTGGAAAACAAAGATGAAAATTCCACCTCGCTTTTTCAAAAGTTGGAGCTCAGGATCAGGCAGATAGTGTTCAGATTAAGCTTCAAATGTGGGTATTTACAGTGACCTCAACAGGACAGTCCCAAGCCCTAGATGCTGAAGCAGGAGAGGGGAAAGGCTAAATCAGTGGTGATATCACTAGAAAACCAAAGCTGAAAGAAGTGCTCGCATGACTGATACATGCTGGCTGCTTGCATTAGTTACAATTCACATGCACTTGCAGAGAGGTGCTTTTGCCCCAGTGGTTTTTGCATAGCTAACTGCTGCTCTGGTATCCCCTCTGAGGGACTGGCCTTTTCTCCTGTGCAAGTTCTAAAATGTCACCTTCCTCAAACACATATTCTCCCAGGAAAGTGCCAGATACTAGAGTTTAATTTCTCAGTAATGTACTAGTGAGCTAAAACAGTGAGGTTAAAATAACTTTGCAAGTATCATATTATTTTGGTAGTTTACCAATAGTGTTTTTATTCTGTGTGACACAAGTCAGATGATTTCAATGAAGAGGACCACTACATAGGTAAATGAAACCAGTGTCTGTTTTCCTTACACTTGGATGGCAAGCTGCAGTTTTAGGATTCTTAATAAGGAAGAGCAGACAAGAGTGACTCATTTTATTCAGCTAATTTTTTGCCCCTTGTTTGCAAGTGTTCTGAGAGCAGATGGCAGCAGTGTCAGCGATATTCATCATCTGAACAACGTCTCCCAAGTTTCTTCAAAACCCCTCATCTTTGGCCTGTCAGCAGTCTCTGTACCAGCTCTGTCCTCGCGCTCCGCAATGGAGGCAGCGCTGGCTGGACAAAGGGGGCAGGTGCTGGTGGTGCCCCATGTCTGATACACTGCAAGAGCCTCTGTGCTACTAAACCTGCAGCTCTTCATGTGCTGTGAAACCGCTCCACTCTTTTTAGGTGTGAAACAGTTTGCCTTCATCTGTAGCCCACTGTCTCTGGTACACCTAATGCTTCGGATTGCCTCCATCTCCACAAAGAGACCCCAGCCCCAGGACACTCTGAAGTGTAACAACCTCTGTCATTTTTCCATTCCTTCCACCTGCCCCAATAACATTCAGAACCCAAAGTTCCTGCAGACTTTGCCCATCATCAGCCTCCCTAATTGCCCCTAACTCCTGCATTTCAGCTTTCAAAGAGACTTTCTGCATCACCAAAAATCCCTAATCCCCTCAAGCGCTTTCTGGAGTCTTCAGCCCAACAGGCACTCAGCAGGGGAACTGATCACCTCTTCTCATCTTGGTTTAGCTCTTTTTTGTAAATACTTTCATTTTTGGGAGCCCAAGGTAGATAAGAAGGATAGGATTCGGTAGAGATGGAGAGCTAGGTATCCAAGCCCATCTTTCCCAGTCAGTGGAGATCTGGTTAATGGAGCCAGTGGAATACAGAGGTTTTTGGGTGACCAAATGCAAATGTCTGCTGTGAGATGCTTAGTTAAAGGTTTTCACCAACTACAATGGACAGTGGGTAGCTAGCTGACATGCACTCATGTTTAGCTATTTTAAAATGCTAGATGAAGTCCACCCAAAGCACTCCCTCTGTGTTCTCACTTTGCATGCTCTCACAAGCTGTTAGCTACCTTACGTTACAGACTCTGCTGAGTCACACAGTCCAAAGTTGACTTACTGTGAATTTCTGCCTAAAAACACTCCACATCTCAATAAGCAAAAAAAAGTATTCTGCCAAAACTGTTCTGGAGCTCACTGTCTCAGTGACTGTGCACCCTCCAAAATAACCCTACCCATCCCATGCATTCCCTATTGGCCACTTCATCATTCAGTTTCCCACAGGGCTCCCTTCTGCTGAATCCCTCCACCCAGGTCTATCCCCTTTACATTTGCTGCTCTATATACCTGAAGAAAAGAAAGACTCCACCTCTGTGTGCCATGTTTCCCACCCTCTATCCCTACAGGTTACTGTCAGAGACAGACCCTGACCACAGGGACCTCTGGCCTCAGCTCAGGAACTCCCTGTCACCAGTCCAGCCAAAACATAGTAGTTTTAAAGAGAATACAGTCCAGTTGGATGTATAAGGAAACACCTCAGGGGAGATGTGTCTGTGGGGGCATATTTGAGCTAACTATGATTTACAAACACTAGCTCTCCTATAGGGATGGCAATTGCTGGATAATTTTAATTCTGACTGACATATCTGATCTTTTAAATGGTTAATTTAAACCCTGCTTCTTTGAACTCAGCATCTTGCATATTAAGAACTAACTTTTTTTTTTTTCCATAAAGGAATTCCAAGTAGGTGTTAGGTATTTCTTTAATTAATACACAGTAATAAAAGAAAGCCTTCCCCTTATATTCTCTGAGGCTAGCAGCCTTTTGAAGCAAGTACTTTAAATGTGAGGCTTGTTAGGGGAGCACAGCTGGAAGCTCATAGAAGCCTGGCAAAAAAAAAATAAATTAAAAAAAAGAAAAATATACAGGCCAAGATTTGCAAAGCTGGCAGAAGCCAGCACAGGAGGCTGCAGAGAAAAATGCACCACTAAGAAGGAGAAAGACTATACAGGTGAGAAAGAAGTGTGTTCTGTTCACTGAAGTCCTCTCTATCATCACAGCCCTTGTATTTATGTATTTGTAATTCATGAGCACACAGTAGATAAATCAACAGTTGCTCCATTTCCAAACCATGTTGTTGGGACCACATTCAAGGCCCCCTGCCTGATCTGAAACTAACCCCAGACAGGCAGCAAACACAGTGCAGAAAACATACTGGCGTGCAGCACAGACACCCTCCTGGAGCCAGCTGAACAGTCTTCTTCATTCTTATGTTATTTTAATGCTGTTGTCCACATGGAGTCCTTTGGGCTTCAGTAGAACAGCACTCATTTCCCTTTCTGAATGCTACACTACAGGGCTTGCTGCTCAGATAAATCCCCTTACATAATCTTTATTATTGATTTACTACATGCATTTTGCTGTGCACCTAATTAACATTTAAAAAAAGGGAAACGGGGTATAAATAGCTAAGTGCAAGCCAAGGAACTTTCTTTAAGTTATTCTGTGTCTGGCAGGTATGTATTTCTTCTCCAGTAACTAGACAAAGCGTACCAATAAAATGTATAGAAAGGACTCTAGGGAAATACTGATACAGAGACTCTTCTTTCCTCTTTTTTTTTTTTTAAGCAAAATTGAAGTGTCTGAGTTAATCTGAGCCTGCTCTGCTGCACACTGAGGATGACCAATTTCACTGGCAGTAGCAAGAAGAACATTCCGGGGACTGCAATTCCCTCCACACTGGGTTTATGCAGTTGTCCTGCTCTGCTGGGCTGGCTCACATACCTCTCCCGGGGTGTCTGCTTCTGCCATCCCAACTGGCTGCAGGGCCAGCTCTCCAGTGGCTCCTTAAAACAGACACAATGACTCAACAGTGACGAGGGACACACACTGACATAGTGGGGAGTTCAACCAAACTGAACTGCTACTTCTGAGACCCTCAAAGGGGAAGGACTAAATCCCAGCCCTGCCACACAACCCAAATGCATGACCCAAAACAAGAAGGCTGTGTGAGCTCTTGGAACCACTGTGTAAGGGGGCAGAAGATTTATTGTGGGATGCTTAGAGGGAGTCTTGGGATTGAACAAAAATGTTTAAGGATTATACAGGATTTAAGAGTTCTTATGGAGACAGACCAAGAGAATGGAAGTTAGGGACCAAGGACGATGGCAGAGAACAAGTGCAGGGAAAAGGAAAGAAGATCAGGGGAGGAAATAAAGGAGGTCAGTAGTGTGCTAGCAGGAAGAGGCCAGCACACTTGTTTGGCTGAGCTCTGTGCCAAATTACCCTCACTTTGTCCTGCCTAAACTCTGTTTCTGTTTTCTGTGTGAGTGTGCCCTCTGTTCTGACAGCATGCATGCATGACCTATCAGCAAAGTTCAAGACAGACTAGCTGGTCACTAAGATGGACTGAATCTCAGTTACTGGAGAGACCAAGGGACACTAGGATCAGCCCACTATAAGGCTGAGGGGCTATAGGCTGGTAAGACTGAGTCTGGGAGCCTGATAGTTGAAACATCAAGATTTGGGAGCCAGGTATCACCTCATTTACCAGCCAGTTTTGAACAAAGCATCACATCCTTAATATCTGGCAAACAATTACTGGGTTTTAAGCAAATCTTTGATGTTTTTCCATGGCTTTTACTGTGCCAACAAAGCTGTTCTAGAATCTTTTCAGGAGGGACCCATGTTATGTGGCAGCCAATAATCTTTATGGCAACACTGCAATGAAAATGTCGCTTGCTGTAATGAGCAGAGATCATAAGTTAAGCCCCCAGCTACCTTTCCATTATTTTTCATTAGAGTTTTTCTGGCTCTGTTATGCTTCAAGCGTACTCAGGGAATTACCCCAAATTAGGCTCACTAGTCAGCTTTTCATTACTCAGACCACACTGAAACCGAGCAATCAGCAAATTGAACCAGCTCCTGAGGTAACACAAGACACTAACATTTGTTTGCATGTTTACCATTTCTTTTTTAGTTTGTCCTCTTTCTTAAAGCTCTGTTCTGTAAAACAAACTTGCCTGCAGTTGGAGGCGGTTCTAAAACAACAGGAAAATCACATAATATTTTTTCCTGCTATTAACACCTTGAGCAAAGGGTTGGGCTTCCCTTCATCTACCAGAAACAAACTGTGATGTACTCATGTTTTCTTGACAGCAGTTTTTTCCTAAATTTGTGTTCCATAGTACTACATGAGGTGGGTGAGATAAGTCTCACTTACTATGTGAATCCTTATCCCTTGCAGAATATCTGATCTATTGCAGATCTTTACACTGGCTCTCCTCCGTCCTGCAAAGCAAGAAGCTGACCACCCTGTTGGAAAACAGCAGTAACACTGACATCAGTAAGTTCTGATGTCATGCAATCCACATGGCTTCCCAAGTTGCTTTCAATGTCTTTCAAGGCCCACAGCGTGAAGAACATAGAGCCTTTTGAAAGGCTTTCTTCTCTCCCAGTGTCTGTCAAGATGAAATGGCAATGTAGTGTCAGCTTGATTTTGATTTCACTAAAATCAATACAAGCTTTTATTCTGATTTCCGTGGATTCAAGATTTAGCCTTTAATGTCAATTACCCATGCAAGCAAAAAGGCAAAGTGTATTTGAGTGCGGCTCACAAGCCGTAAACTATACAACAACATATGGACAACATCTAGGCTGGCTATGAACAGTGGAGTGAAAATTATGCTTTCTCATCAAGTGCTAGTAATAGCAAGGGCCAATGAGTCACTCTGTGACTTCTTAATGCATGTACTGACCAAAATAGTTTCTCTTGCAAGGAAGGTGGGATTATGCATACTGATCTGGTTTTGCTGAACGTCCTTTTGCTGTAGGTAGGCAGCACTTATCCTAAATGTTGGTGCTTACAGATGCTCAGGAGTTAAGAGGAACAAATATGGAACTTTTACTGAAAAGGACAAGAACTCATTTACTCATCAGATATTTGCAAAAGGCACCCATGGGAGCCTTGAAGAGTGATGTAAAATAAACCAGTGGTTTCACCTATGTCTGGGCAAGAGGAAAAGGGATGTGGAGTTGAAACCACTTTCACTGAATCAGTCTGAGTGCCACAGCAGCAATGAAGGCAAAGAATGCAACAACAGGGAGCCGAACTCAAGCCTGCAGTCTCTGAGGACAAACTGCAGATGACCTACTCCACATCTTCTTAAAAGCATGTTAGAAAACACATTGTAGGGAGAGCAAACATGGTCCTTGGTCCTTTCTTTCTGGTTCCTCAACACACAGGCTACTAATGCTTGCCAAATCCCAGAATATATACACAAGGCAGCAAACAGGCACTCTCTTACTTGTGAAAGATAGATATTAGATGGCACATTAGGAAAAATTTCTTCACTGAAAGGGTGGTCCAGCATTGAAACAGGCTGCCTAGGGAAGTGGTGGAATCACCATACCTTAAAGCGTTCAAAATACGTGTAGATGTGATGCCTAGAGGCATGGTTTAGTGGTAGTGGTAGCACTTGGCAGTGCTGTGCTTATGGTGGGACGCAATGATCTTAAACGTCTTTTCCAACCTTCGTGATTCTATGATTCTAAACCATCCCAGTACTCCCAAGGCTTGCGGTATGGATGCGGTTTATGAGAAATGCAGGAGTGGGAAAGGCAAGGTGCCAAAAGATTTGCCAACAGCTCTCTGTCACCAAGAAAGCACTTCATTAGCCTGTCAATGGCAGGGTCTAGGAGACACATTTATTGACAATTCACTGCCAATTGATCCAACATCTCTATAAAGCTCTTCTTATGCAACAAGCTTGCTGACTCAGATCATGATGAGATCTATAGAGAACTAAAAGCTATAATAAGGCCTAAACTGCTCTAATTTCTAAACAAAATTAAACCATAAGTGGCAAAATCCCACCAACATCTCAGCAGCTAGACCTTATTTACTGCTTCTAGCCCAATGTTTTAGGATGAGATTCATTTTGATACACTTAGCTGCGGTATGAACTCGCAGTGAGTAAAAGTCCTTACACAGACAATGCTTTTCACTTCTATGGCCATATGTACTTGTGGGATTGCTTCTGAAATACAGCGGCTCTGCATTTCCTACTCGCTCAGTTTAGTGTGGAAGCACCTAGAGATGTTCGGTGCTGTACACCAACAGCTGCCCTGTGCGGTCCGGCCCCTCAGTCTCTCCCCAGGCCAGGGTAATGCTGTGAATGCCTAATTGATCCTGCAGTGGCTTTAACAACAGGCAGCCACTTCACACAGCTGGCAGTGTTCCTGCAGCATACACGCTCCTAACCCTTGCTTGCTTTGCTTTGTACTACCTCTTTTATCACTTCATGATAAGGCAGCGTCAAAGACAGCAGGCGTAACCTATTCTGGCATCTCCATCTGGCTTTATATATCAGACTTGTGCTGCTCTGGTGGATTAGTTTCAGGTCCCTGTTGGCAGATCAAAGGCAGAAATAATAACCACAAATCAATCCCTCTTTAAGGGCTAAAACATCTTCTCCCTCATAGCATGCCTCATTTCTTCACCACTCCAGAGCCCTTATAAATACCCACTTTGCCTAGACACAACAGCTGTATGCAGATACTCAGGCCCTGGAGAATGTGGCACTGTGTTTTCACCTGCACTCTTCTATTCACTGACAATCAAAACGAGCAGCACCAGTAGAGAGGGGCTCATGTAGATTAAACATTTGAGTTCCTGAGAGTCAGAAAGCTGCTTGGTGCCGAAGCACCAAGAAGGTGGCTTGCTTCCCTCCATCTCATCTTGGGTAATATATTTTCCAGCACTCATCAGTGAGACAGTGCTGTACTTTCACCCAGCTACCATCAGCTCACTGCTTAGTGCTCTAAGCTGACCAACAGATGTTTTCAGATAGAAAATAGATGCATCCTCAGTTGAACAACTGCACTGTGGACCGGTCGCTTTCTAATGACATTTTTGGAAAACTCATCCCCTTGATTAGCACATGCCCTAGAAAACAGGACTCAAAGGAGGGACTGATGAGGTTTGAGATCCACATGGCTGCTCCCATGTATGGGGAAGATTTGGTCCCTTTTATCACGACTGTGCTTACATGCTTGAGGTCACGCTTGAATTCCTGATGCTCACCTACTAGGATTTAGCTAAAGGCGGTGCGAGTTAAAATATGAGTCAAAGACTGGGTATCGGCTCTCTGCCTGGCTAAGCTCTACTGCCAAAATGAGTCTTTTACTGCTGGAGAAGTAGCTTTTGTTTGCTCCCTTTCCATAACACCCTCACAGTGACAAAGCTGCACTTACCATGATGCAAGCCAGGCAGTTCCCTAGATCTCAGCTCACCCAGAGATACTGTGGCAAAAAAAATAAATCTGTGCCTTGGATTTTAGAGGAAAACAGCTCTTGTGCTGTAAAAGATACACCTGCACAGGCAGTGAAGACATAAACTCTTCCTCTAATCTTTCTTTAAGTCTTTCAATCATGTAACTTGCAGTATGAACTATGTCTCTGAAGAGATGGCAACATCAGCTAGAATAGCAACAGTTCAACATTTCTACATTCTTCTTATAATGAAACCCAGAGATGAATAGTGGATAGTTCCTTAAAGATCTAGTGAAATTCTTAAGGAAAAAAAATGAATCAATTAAAGGCAAACAGACATAAATCCTCTGGTGCCAACATTCCATTTGTACATCTTGCAAAGGCCACAAAGACCTAATATTTCAGGGTTACCACATAAGGGCCTGAAAAGCATTTAGTCCTAAAATTCTATAGAACACAATTGTAAAGTACTTTGATCCTGATTTTTTTCAGTATTCAATTAAGATTCAGTTTCTCTTGATTGACTGTTTATCCCTTATAAATTTTTACTATACACATAAAACTAGAACATTGTCTCAACATATGGAAAATGTGGATGGTACATATTGCTCATAGCTGCACATAATTTTAAGCACTGTAACTGTACTATTTCTAGATAATTTTTAAACTATGACAAAGATGAATGCTACTGAAGAAAAATGGTGAGCCTATAAAAAGCTACATGTGTTTGAGTCAATCAAGTAGAGTATCATTTTTTTCTTCTGGTATGATTATCCTACATGCTAGTGGAAGCAGGAAGTCAGAAAGATTAACCAAAGATCAAGAAAAAAAGACTATCTTCTTCCCCTCTCCCAGTACTGAGCTTAGAAAAATGTCCTAAAAGGGAAAAAAAATTAAACTGGCAGCTTCTGAGTGAGTTTAATAAACCTTGGGGAAGGCCTTAGTGTTGAATTTGCCTTCCTGGTAGTACCTAAAGCACCGCTACTAAAGCAATACAATAAAGTTTATGAACTTGTCTTTACTGCTGCATAATTTATCTTTGAGAAATGATACTGTGGTGAACAACTGCTCTCTATGAATTTCTTTGGGCTTCAGTGGACTGCAGGTTTTATCACAGCAAGTAAACTGGATCAAGAGTGAACTCCAAACTGAAACACATATAACATATCTTTGTATTAATGAAAAATACTTAATTCAAAAATTAAACACTACCACACTCCAGTGTTTTTTTATACTTCACATCAACTTCACAGCTAAAAGTCTTTTGAACATGCTTTACACAGAAACTCAAAAGAAACAAATTCCAGAACCTTCCTTAACTCTTTCTGTTCAAGAAACTTTTTCTTTCACTAGTTAGCAAACTCAGGTGTTTCAGATGTCCAGGTCTGGGGGTAATGGCCTACAGACCAAAGAGCCAGTGAAGGGCTGCTCTCCTCCTTGCCGCAGTTAATGACGTCACCCCCCTGCCTCCATTTCCTCCATATCCTTGCACGACTTGCTACCAGTACAGTTTAGGAACACCGACACCCAGAACAAATTGTCTCAGGAGAAGGAAGAAAGACCAAGCTAGGGGAAGGATGAAAGAGAGGAAAGAAGAGCTGTGAGGGCAAAAGGGGGATAAGAGACACATACAGCTTTATGTATGTAAAAGCAACTGACTCTGACATGGGAAAGAATACAAAGCCAGTATTTTGCAAGGAAATGCAGGCAACTCACACTTCAGTAAAGAATGGGAGCATGGAGGAAAGGAGGGAAGAGATGAGCATGCAGACCATGTGAATTCATGAAGTTCTTATGGTACAGAACAGAAGAACTTGAGGGCTCTTGACTTGATGCCAGGAGCATAGCCCCCAAATGCAGTTCTCCTCAGTCTATAATCTTCAGTACCATTAATTCAAGACCAAGCACTGCCAGCATGATCACAGACTGCAGCAGACCTTTCCCCGTTTAAACATACATGGTGCTTGTCACTTCTTCACATCCATCTCTCAGTCACATTAGCTCCATTAATGAAAAAATAAATGTTGCAAAAGGGAAGTATTAACAGAGCCAATGCCAAGGACATTAATTTTAAAAATGCTATTTACTTTGTATCAGAGCAGTCATATATCTCGATCTTGAGCAGTTTTTAGCCTTGTCCAGATTCTGATTCCGTGCTGTAGTGACAAACTCTGTCCTGACTCTCCTTCCTGCACATGATTCATTCACTTGACATCTTTAGTACTGTATCCATTTGATGGGCTTCATGTATTTAGTAAAAGTCAATAATTCTTATTTAAGTAAAAATGAATTTTTTAGTGCAAATCCTGGAAAGTGAATTACTGTGAAGTATAGACTCAATACAGCTCAAACTATCTGCTTGAAGAGAGAAGTCACCTGGCTCCAAACACAACAGTTGGCCTGATGCTTTGTGAGAAATTTGCAGATCGGTGGAGAGAGTGGGTGGGTCCCCCAGAGGGATAAGTGCTAGGTCCAGCAAGCTGCCTACAAGTATCACTCAGCATCTGTCTTTGAAGATCCAACAGCTCAGATGCAGGTTTCTAGTAAAGACACTCATACAGGTAACTCACCTTCCTAAATCTGTTCCACTAATGCAAACCAACCATAGAGGTCAACTCTGCATTTTCTACAAATCAAGAGAAAATACTACAGAGAGAACAAAAATATTGCTGAAGCACAAGAAAAAAGTCAGTCCACCTTTTTTTTTTTTGATTTGCCAAGAGAACTAGGCAGTCAGGGCAGAAGAGCCCGTGTAACCTCTGTAGCCTGTGGGAGGTAAGGGTGGTGCTCTCAAGACACAGATGACCTCACAATTATCTTCACAGAGGGCACTGTTAGAATTAAACCCATTATTTTCAGGAATGGGAGAGGATGCAGAAGCAATTACCCTGTCAGGAAATGTGCCAACAGATAACTTGGAAATAACCTGCATATGTGAACAAAAGGTGAGTTGATTGCCACCACCTCCCCACCCGTCCAAGACATGACTTCAGTCGTTCTTAGCAGACTCCAGGTGACCTCGATGCTCTCCTGCTCTCATGTCACATTACTGCCCGTCTCCCCAGTGGGGCTCTTTGGCAGACATCACATGCTAAGTTAGCATTATTGAAGCTCCAGATGATATTCTCTTCAAAACTCCTCTGTTCCCCCTTTCTTGGTCTCTATGGCAACACCCAGGATCCTGCAAACAGCATCAGACGGCTCGGGGCTTGCTCTGCACTCATTGATCTCAAATGTTTGAAGAATCACCTCTTTTCTCTGTACAATGTTTCTAAAACCAGAGTTCTACGCCCCGCTGATGTCCCCACAGCTCTGACACAGTTCCACTGCTCCATGTCGTAAACCCACCACGGCTGCCCCAAATGAGGTCCCACTCCAGACTAGATAAAAGGGCCAAAATCAAAATCAAACACATTGTCTAAGTATCACTGGAGGCAGACTGAGGACCTTCTCTTGAAAATCCTGGTTCCTGTGAGCAGCTTTTCCTTTTAAAAGCCGTCCCTGCTCAGCAAATGCATTGAAGATCAGCTGTAGAGAGCCAAAAATAAAAACAGAGAAGCAAGGACAAAATGGCAGGACTTTTCTTTGATCTGCTTTTTTTCCCCAGGATACATCTTCCTTACCTGATACTCTGTTTAGCTGGGCTGTGACTGTATGTTATTATTCCTCACATTACACCCATTTGGTACTTAGGTTAATTCTGGCCTGAGAGAAACAAGAAGATTTCATTTAACTTGATTCTGTTCTTACTGATTTTTTTTGCTGTATTCTTAAAATATCAGTTCAATACTGGCAACTTTAGATCAGATAGTCCTGAGCCTTTCTCAACATTTTTTTTTAATTGGAAATTATTTTTAGTAAGGAGGGGGATATACTTGCAGCGTATTTTTTATTTCTGCAAGAACAACGAAGAACAGGCCAGGGGTTCACAACTGCAAGATGAAATAATTAACACATAAAATAAAAAGTTTGAAGGAAGATGGAAACTTCCTTGAAGGAATTATCTTCCCTAATTAGTTTAATAGTACTTCTGTTTATGTGTATAGGGGGAAAAACTGTCCATGCTACAATGGAAGATCTAAACTTCTCTCAGTACATGAGAGAAAATAACAATTTCTTTCAGAAGGAAGAAGTCATTTTTCTTGAGACAGTATATAATTTTTCACACACAAATATGTTCATCCAAACCCAACCTACATGTCTCTGTACCTTATGCTCAAATTTTCTCTCACTGCATTCAATACATTAAGTGCTGCCTAACTCCCACCTCCTGAATTCAGCAAAAAAAATATTTTTGTCTTTAAAAAAACACCTTTCAAAATAGCATGCATTCTTATTGTTACGGCCTACAACTTAGAGCCTGAAAACAGCCATTAGTTAACAACCTACCTATTACCCTGTAAAGTGTAACAACGTGTGTTCCTTTCCTGCTGCAAGGAAATTTCCCAAAGAAAAGGGCAGGGCACACTCCCCGCTCCAGTTTGGTCTGAAGAGCAAAAATGTACCTGCGCTTTATCACTCAAAAAGCCTCGCTCTTCTATCCTGCTGTGCCAGCAAACAGAAGGGTGGGCCACAGCACAGCCAAGGGTTTCACATCCCCGCACACACTCAGGCGTCTTGGTCAGCATCTGAATCCCGGGAGCTCTGCACCTCTTCTGGAGCTACCTCACCACCACAGGGACAGGCAGATGCCTGAGATTAAGCACCACCACCATATTTATCACACTGAAGGCTGCACACCCCTTACACACTCGAGCCATCAAGTCAAAGTGTTTGCTAGTTACTGCATTAAAATAAGGGGGACAGAATGTACTAAAACCTGCACTTTTCTAGAAGCACAAGGAATAGATGATTCAAAATTGCTCAGAATAATTTTAAAGCCTGTTAGTTCAAGTTATGATCCTAAAATAATACGATTCAAGTAAATCAAAGCAGCTGTTGAGTTAAGCGATATCGTGGTATTAAAGGAAATGCAGTTGACCCAAAGTAAACATGGTAAACCAAAATCACACAAAAGAAAACTGGAGTCCTCTGAGAAGAGGACAAGCAAGAAAATCCAAGTTGGTTGTGCTTTTGACATTTCCCTATCATCTCTCTCTCCCACTACTGATTGGTAATGGAAGCAAAAGGCTGCTAATGTTCTTTTATATCCTGTCCTTTCATTATTTGTGTCCCTCATTTCTGCTTTTACTAAATGCTCTATTTTTCTGCTCTTGCTGCACTTCCTCCTATCTCTTCCCTTTGCCTAATCAGCTGATCCTTCTCATTTATCTCCCCTGTCCAGAAGCTCGGCTCTTCCCATTTCTCTTCCCTTTCCAGCTCATCAGCCTTTGTCTCCTTACTGGTCTTCCTCTTGTACCATTTTTATGCTTTCTTCTTTCCATTCCTTGTTACTCATCCTTTTATCACTTTTTTTTTTTTAATATAGGACACTCATCTTTCCATCTGTGCTCTCTTTTTGTTTCTCAGGTGGTTGGATCTGAAGAGGAGCAACTCTGTTTTGAGACATTTAAGTAGAAAAATGAATGGCCAAACACAGCACAGAGGGGATCTGCTAAAATTAAGATATTTCCCTGGATCCTATATAAACATTCAAAAAATATTTTAATAGGGTTTCCTATGAAACATTTCATATAAATCTTTATGGGAATTGCAGTAAGTTCAATTTTTTTCCTTCAAAAGGAGGCATGAAATAAAAGTTATTATTGACAACTGTCGTATTTCAAATTCCTTTATAACATTTAGTAGCGGCAGCAACAGATGTAGCATAAAACACTGTGAAACAATCTCCCTAATAGAGCATCCTTTAAGAAAAGCAGCTTCATCATTGACAGTCATTTAGTAACACAGGAGGCAGCTTTCCAGAAGATATCTGCTGCTGTTATATTAGAGGTAATTAAACTATAAGGTGATTTATTTCTTTGCAGTCATGTAATTGAACTTTCTGAAGCCATTAATGATACTTTATGAAAGTATCAGCAGATGCGGAACATGATTATCCCCAGCAAAACCATGTTTACAACACATAGAGCCGCAAAAATTCTACAAAATGCCACTTATTGGCAAAACATTAATATATTAAACCGCAAAGGACAGTGCACTGAGGGTAGAAATGCTGTCACTAAATGTACATCTCTCCACCCTTCCCCCAGCTCTCTCTTCCCTATGATTGACAGTCATTTTCAGAGAGTAGGCATCATCTCCAGGCAAGAAGATCTGTGTACATAAGAAATAGCTTTGCATTAATTCTATCGCAGCACTATTGATTACTAAAAGAAGCTGTAGGCAACAAAATATATATTTAAAAATAATGTGCATTGAAGAGTAGAAAACCCCCCCAATGTATAGAAATTTAAAGGAGTACCAATGCCTCACATATTTCCCTACCATATTAACTAATCCAGCAAAAAAATCCTTGATATGTCATTTGCTGATTGATGAGCACAGAGAGCTGAGACCTGAGCACAGAATTTTATTGCTGAAGACATTTTCATCTGCAGCCAAATCACCAGGGAAACACTTTGTCAAACAACTTCATTCTACAGGGAGACTTTGTGACAATATTGGCAACTTAAGAATTTGTTCTGGTTTTTCCGATAGCATCTACCTGTCCATGTTGAGAAATATTTACAGCAGCACTGCAATTCATGCAGATGTCCAGGTTAAAACCTGGGAACAAGTGTTTCACATTTCACTGCAACCATATGTAAAAAGTAGAGCTCACAAGCTCCATTTTTTAAAAAAATATTTATCTCATATATATAAACAATCTAATATATTTTTGGGAAAAGTTTCACATCAAGCCCCTGTACTTTCAGAACAGATCTGCAGGGCTACAAATTGATACTTGTTTTTGTATCAAAGAGCTCAAGTACCTCTTTTACCCCTTTTTTATTTGCTTGTTTGTTGGTTTTGTTTTTTTTTTCAACTGAGGGGTCACTGAATCTAACAAAATGCTGCTTTTACATCATCAAGTTACACGAGATGCTAGGCTTTCAGTGTGGCACTATATGTTAATATATTCACACTCTTGCTGCTCCTGAAAAAGGAATCTGAGTCCTGTTGACTGTCTTGAAGCTTCTAATTATTTTCTGTGTTGAACAAAATTCCCAGGTTTCACAATTTTTTACTGAGGTGGCAGCAAGAGTGATCTGCTATGAAATTTTCTCAGCTAAGTAACAGGCATTAGGTGCTCTCAATGGCTCAACTGTGCTGCCCACAATAGGCTAAACCTGATAAATCCAGAAACAGGTAGTCTAAGTCTGGATTTATGTATAAAATTGTATGTACAATTCCTTTGTTCAGAGATGGGCATAACAAAACTTCACCAACTTCATTACCCTTTTTTTTAAGCTATGAACACACTTTAATAGTTATCTCTTATGAAACATATTTCTCTAGGTCATCCACTCTTATCTGAAATCTTGGAGCAAGTCCCACCTCCTTTGTTTCTAGTTTGTGATCTTTGGCTTGTTGATCTCTGGTTGGTTACTACAGCTTGCAGTTCAAATAGCACACAAATAAATATAAACCAGACGATGATGTGGAAGTTCTGATACTCCAGAAAGCAGAGAGCTCAAGGCCAGGCTGAGTGAACCCCTCGCCTCCCATTTGGAAGAGGAAGTGCTTTTCCCTTTCTACCGGAGCGCATGAACACAGCTTGTTACAGGCACTGCTGCGTTAACATGACAGGTTTACAAGGCCCTGGCTTGCTCAGCAGTAATGATCTTTCAACATCCCTGTCAGATCAATGCACAGCTTTCCTCAGGACCTGCTTACTGGAACACTGGGCAGGAGGGAACATAACTTTGCAAAACGGTGTTCAAACCAGAGGGCTCTGTAGGAGCTGCTGCAGTGAGAGACATGAGGCTGTTTGCAAAGTCCTTTGATTCAGGATGCTGGAGGGATGCATCCCTGACCCTTCACTGACCACACTGCAGCCCAGCTTTTCCTGCGTCACCTACAATCATTAAGGATTTTGATCTCATGATTTAGTTTCGTTTCAAGTCCTTTCCCACCGCTGGGCTGTAAGTTTTGGCAAATGTTTCATCTCATTTGGTCTTTGTATCTGGCAAATAGGAGGCAATGGGAGGCAGTTAAGGTATTGTCCTGAACATACTTCAAGAAACTGCAAATGTTAGGATGAAATTCGACATCTCATTACCATAAAAACATACTGTTTTTTACTCTCTCCTAAACATACGTGTAATTACACATAGCTTGATGGTGAAGACCTGTTAAAAAACAGAAACAAAACATCCAAGAAAGGACAGCTCAGCTATTGGTGTTGGGCAACAAGGCATTTCTTATAGAGCCCCTACAGCAACTTCCTCCTCAGAGGCAAAAAGGTGTTTGAGTGGAGAGGGCAGGAGAGAATGGTTCGATGGAGATCTGCTCTTTTTCTTTTAAATGCGTTACAATCTAACCTGGTGAAACTAAATTTTCAAATTTTTTTCTCTATTTAAGCCATTAAGTTCTAATCCTCTTGCTCTATTCAAAAGTAATAGCTGTGAACAGTCAAAAGGGAGTTCAGACAGTAATTATTCATAGTTACCTTAATCAAAGATGCAGGATGTATAAATAAAAAATAATTTCTCATTTTGAAACTATTATTATTTGGACAGTGGAAAGTCTACCCCACAATTTGGAAACTGTTCCTGAAGGATCTTAATTTTTCCTACTCAGAATTACTAACACGAAAATACATTCTTTCAAAATGTCAAACACCAGGCACTAACACCGCACGTGTCTGAGTCTTGAACGTGGTTTCACTCAAGTGACACTGCCTACTTCAAACCTGCCTTCTCTGAGAGGAAGGGCATTAACACCTGACCAAAGCATGATAACACTGCTCCAGCTCAGGAAGCTGGACCCCAGCATCTCAGGGATGTCAGAATACTGCTACTACGGATCTAAAAACAAGTTTAGGGCACAAATGATAGTTTCACCTAAAATGCATCTGTTCAGTCATAAAACAAGGCAGCATTACAGTAACTAAAGAGGAATGCCACTCAGTGCAAATAATTTCTTAATAAGAATTTAGCCTACTGATCTGTTTTAGAAGAAAGCAAAAAGCAGAATGCTGGACGGCAAGAGCAGCCAACATCAGGAGGAACTGAACAAAGCTGGTGTGGTCTCCTTGCCAAGGTCCCATCTCTGGGGGCAGTTACACAGTTAAGGTCATAATGGAGCAACTGCAGATGCCGTATTTTCAATCTGCTTCAAAACTATTATTTAATTCCTAATATATTCCTGTCTCCATCTGAACACCAGAAATAGTATAAATTAGAACTCAGTACTTATTCATGAGATCAAATTTAAGCAATTCTTCTTTTCAGGATTGCAGGCTTAATTCTCCTCTCATTTGCTCGCACACAGAAAAGGAGTAACTCTGCCGAGGTCAATGTCAGTGCAAGAAAGGGATGAGTCATTCCTTAACTGCAAGTCTGTTGAAAGGGAAGAAGAGATTTCCCAGCCAAGGCAGCACAGACAACAGAAGCAGTGAAGAAGCAGAGCTGAGTTTCAGCTGCAGAAGACTGCTGAGCCTTATGTTGTTGTATCTTTACTGTTATTCGTACTCATTAAAGCCAGCTCGAATACTTTCTGGCATGCTGGGTATCAGACTTTCCTCTTAAGAACAGACAAAAGCAAGGCAGTAAGTGTGCTCGGTTTACATGCCACGGAACTGATCCTTGCTAGGTGTAAGCTGGAACAGCATGATGGACCTCTTACATCAGTGGAAATTTTCTATTTTGCTTTTTAGAAGTTAGGAGATTACAGTATATATGTTTTACCCTCTTAGATTTCAGGGTAAAAGATCTAGCCTTTGACACAACTGTCAATGTTATACTCAAGAATTTAATGGGAGGACTGACTGTGGTGATAAATAAACAAGTCCACAGATGACTGAGAAGTGGTACCAACATAATCAAGTCACTGAGAACACATATAGTACACAAAGACACCAGCAGTTTAGATTAAAATCCACTGAAATGACTGCAAGGAAGTTTACATTTAACTAACAGGATACAAGATTCAGCTGGACACTGAATAAAAAGAGACAAAAAGATACACAACCCTGAAGGTCCCTCCTTTACATAGCAGAAAAGAACTGAAAAAAAAAAGTCATGGATATTTTACAAGTATTAATAAGGATTACTATATTACTTTTACTTCCCTGTGACGGAACACTTTCTGTTCTGACAGTGACAACTTCTTTGACAGATAAGAATACTCTAACTCCGTAAGACACCAACTTCAACTGCCTCTTAGGAAGGCTCAAACACCGCTGGCTACCACTTAGTTTGGGGAGTGCCAAACCTGAAAACCCTTGTCAAAATCTTGACAACAAGCACCACAGCCTCACACCTACTGGAAATCAGCCAGACAGATGAGAAGGAGCTATTATGTTTGCAAGAAATTTTATCTAGAAGTTCAAAGCCAGTACAAAGAAACCTGGCAAGCCAGCCAGCCAGACATTTCAGAATCGGAAGAGTGACACAGCAGACAAGTCACGCTGAGTAGCCCAGCAAACATCAGCAGCTGAATGGCCAGGATCACCACTGGGGATCTGCAAGAGAAATGTCACATAGCTAACAACTCTTGCCATACCTGCTCTCACTCTTCCCTGGGAATGACTAATTTTTAACTTGATGGGATCTAAACAAATCCCACCAGAACAGAAGAAACTGGTTTTGCAGTTTAAAACCTGCTCCAGCCTCCTTCCCAAAATGCCCCAGAAACTCTCCTGAAGCATGTCCTCCCTCCTCTGAGTGCCCATAATGTTCTCTTGGAATTGACTTGGGGAATTTCCGTCTGATGCTTTTCATCGCTTAAGTTCTTACCTCCTTTAATTTGGCAAGTCTATGGCATTACATGAAGGGACTTTAAAGGATAAAAAATTAATAAATTAATACATTTTCTGGATAATACCTTTGCTGCTTGAAAATAAACATTTTTTCTTCCTTAAGAATGACTATTGTTCTTTGCTTGGCTGCTAACTGCATGCAGTAACCACCAGGAACACTTGTTGGGAAAACTAGCAACTGCCTCTCAAAAAAGCAATGAAATTATCTCTCTCCTACAAAGAGGATTTTCTATAAGCTGGGTATTTAGCCAGCTTCCAGCCTGCATGAACACACTTCCCCACAGCAGGAAATGCAAGAATTTTTCTATATCTGGTTCTCATCTGTTTCTTTGAAATTCCCCAATCAGTACTTAAGAATGAGGTAATTTTTTAATCAAAAGCCTATTTAGTGAGCTGTCTGCCCTCAGGTCCATCTCATTCATCTCTCTGGACTTGGGCTTCAGTTTTTTCCTCCAAAGAGGTTAACAGATTGCTGTAATTGGATGGCCTCAAGAAAAGTGCTTTGAGCATCAGAACAGCCAGAAACAGAACCCAGCCCATGCTCTGAGCAATGAAAGAGTTCCCTCTTATTAAATACTGCTAACAATGTGTTTTAAGTACTTCAGGGAAAAGTATGATCCAAGGAGTTAATTCACTTGTGGGTCTTCCTTGGCATTTAGGTTGAAACTGTCCCTATCCCACTTGTAATAAGCAATAAAACATATTATTCTGACTAGTAGTTTTATCTTTTAAACATCTGTAGACTGTTGTGATCCTGTAATTAACTTCCTCACCCTACAACTTACTGGCAATTACTAGTGCCATGGAAGCCCAGCTCCTTGTGTCTTCTGCTTTATTTGCAAGCCTATCATCTCAATTATTTTCTAAAATTCCTTTCTGAAAATGCACAAATAAAAAAAGATGTCTTTACTGATCTCTAACATTTTGAAATCTGTACTGTACTTATCATTAAAAAAGCACATTTGGTTCTGCATTCTTCTCATGTTTTGATTTGTTGGGTTTTTTTTAAGGAGGTCAGGAGGCATCTTACTGCAATTACAACAAGGAGAAAACCAAAATTTTCAGCTAATTATTTACAGAGTTAAAATGGACATATCTAAATGACACGCAAAGCTATGTGATGCGTCACCTTTTAAGAAGCCCAAAACTTATGAAGAGTCACATACTCCATCACAATTAACACTTCTTGAAGTTTCAACCTGAATATGCTTTATGCCTTTTAGTTCTCAAAAGAGTTGGAATCGGTGAATATTTATTGAGTTAGCATAACACTGAATAACCAAGGTAAAAAGATATGTGTAATCCTCTGTGATGACTGTGAAAAAGAAACTATGTGAAAATCCCTAACTACCAAATCAGATTAGACTTTTCAGTATTAGATGATAAACTGAAGCTTTTCTTAACATTTCATTTTAACAAAACTGAATATATAAATTCTGCACTAACAAAAACTCAATTGTTATCTGTTGGTACCACTCACAGATAAAAACAGTCCCTGCGATGGCTCAGAACCACATAACACCGACCTACAGTATGTGGTGTATGGGGAGTAAGTCCCACAGCACCCAACACACTGAATCTAAGATGATACATCTGGACAATACCAGTTAAATCCATAAATATGGTGACTCACTGGAAGGATAATAAGATAAAATATCTTATTGAATCAGGATGTGCAATGATGGATACCCGAAAGAATGATGGATACGCTTCAGTCAGAGGGAGAATTTCTGCTAGACACAGAGATATCAGAGGAAGATCTGAAAAAAATATTTACAGCCCTCAGATGAAACACAAATACTATATCAGGAGCATTTGCTGTATCACTTAACCCAGGCAAAGATATAAAACCACTTTTAAAGGCAGGTCTTCCAGAAAAATCCAGTTATCCAAAATACGTTTCTTCTATTTCCTGATGCCAGAATTTTAAAGCAATGCATTAATCAAAATTGCTTATAAGAAGTAGGTTGTTTCTTTTTCCTTTTTGTTTTTAGGGTTGGGAGAGACTAGCGAGGTGAAAAGGACAACAGGCTCATTCATTAAATTACACACACATACATATTCTTTTGCACACAGACTGTCAAGAAAGTAAAAAAGATCACCATCACCCAAGTGTGAATAAAAAGTAATTATTTTGAGAGTGCCTGTTTTAAAGGTACTGGAATTACCTGTCACACCAGAGCACTGTTCTGTGGGTCTGTCGGACAATCTGAAAGGCATTTTTCACTAAACTGATTCACCAAAGCTACTGAACCAATGAGCATTGGGAAATCATTTCAACTGGCAGCACCTACAAAACACTTGGACTGAAAGGAAGAATATTTTCTCAAAATGTGAAGTGTAAAGACATGGGGACAGAAGATGGCAAAAAAAGCTTTCTTAAAAATAACAGAGCAATCAGCTAGGACTGCTATGCCAAGCACAAAGGGAAAGCTCTCTGGGAGCAGAAGCACCAGTGAGGCATTTGTCCCACATTAAGCCCTGCTCCCATGGACATTCCTGTGTGTTGTTAATCACATGTCCAGGAATTCTTGCAATGCACCCAAGGAAGGCTGCTTACCTGGGAAGAATGATTTGATGACAAATGTTATTTCTGCAAAACACATCCTCCTTAAAAGCACTGCACTTAAATCGTTCTACAGATCTAATATATTTCTTAGGAACTCTGCTTGAAAACATGTGATTTCCCAAAGCCTTGCTCTACGATTACTTCTCGATGTTTTTCATCAGGTTCTAAAATAGCCTGGTGGCTTTCAACATAAAAACTAAACACATCTCCCAATGCATCAAAAAATATAACCAATAGATGAAACCACTTTATCTGACTTTTAAAAATACTGTTGTTAGTGTTACAAATCCTGGAAACGTAAATAAGAACTGGTGCCACTAGATGTTGTTGAAAAAAAACTATTTCACACTGTTATATGGTTGCTTTGAAGCTTCTATAACTCTGTCAAAATGCAAGTGAGATATTTTATTGGTACAAGAAAAATACTTCTTAAGTTCTACATGTTTCAAAACTTGCCTACACCATGTGCACGCTGACCATACATGAAAATGAGATGGACAATGATCCCCTACATTATCTAAAGTGCAGACTACAGTTCCAGCAAAGGCACGATTTGATGGGCGAGTCACCACCAGGACGCTGAGGATTTACAGCTCAGGAGCTGCTCCTGAAGGAGCAGCCTGCTCACGTCTGCCAGCCACCTGGTAAACTGAGGTGACTTTGCTGGAGGGGTACAGCACCTTTGTCTCGGGACACAAGGGTGTATGTTGGCAGGTCTCAGGGAGCAGCTGGTATGCTGGAAGGTGGTGTGACCTGTGACAAGGCATCTCACCCTTGCCCTGAGCCTCAGCACTGAAAAAAGGGCTGGAAAGCACACATGTAGCAGCTGAGGTCTTAAAAATAGCTTCCAGCCCCAACAGTTGAACTGACCCTGAATAATTGCAGCCTCTCAGGGAATGCAGCGGTTACAGAGTGACTCTACATAGACCATGGTCCAGCAACCTTGCCCAAGTGGCATGTCAGACTGCACGTATCCAGTCCAAAGCAGCAGAAACCCAAGAGGTACCACCAGAAGACACTACATCTTACGCTATCCTCTGCAGAGGTAACAGCTCTTCCAAGATGGCAAACTGGTTGGGAGCGGGAGCACGGATGCTCCTCCTCTGGGACACCTCCTGGCACGGCACAACCACATCTCCTTTTCTGCTAAACGCACTCAAAGTACACGACCCTCTTCACAACACACAGACCGTGTCGAACAGATGGCTGACATAACCAGAAGGTGCACGGGCAAAAGGAAGAAAAACCCGTCCAAGTCTCAATGCATCTCTCTTCGGTGTGTGTCACTTGCTTCTCTTGTCAAACACAGGTGACTTCAGCACAACCTTCTTCGAACTCCCATCCCCATATCACTGAATAATAAGTTCTTCTGCTCACATAGCTTTAGGTGGATCCATCTCCAATAATCTGAATATTAAACATTTACCCCCGAACTCGAGGATTCTGGCTGCATGCAAGGAATGTCCAGGGGACTGAAATACAGCTGCTTCCAAAGACAGAAATTGCTCCTGTAGGGTAACGGTGTGGCCAGATGCAGTGCCTGGGTTAGATGATGGCAAATGTATCACTCGCAGACAGCAGATTTCCATCTGGTCCACACCCCCCAATTTCTTTTCTGTGGGAATAATGGGGAAGGCGATATGAAGAGGAGTGATCTTGCCTTCAGACAATAGCAGAATGAGGCTGAGAATGAATGACGTGCTAAAAACCAAACCACCTCTCTCCTTCCTTCTGTCTGTTTTCTATCCTAGATTATTTCTGATAATTCTTGGATTATGAGAAGTACTTGGTGAAGTTCCTTCTTCCTCTGTATCATGCCACTTACTGTTGTACTGCTCTCTTACACATCACGGTTGATAAATTCCTTTCCAGGAAGGAGAGTTCAGGTCTATTTCTGCAGATTTGTATTTCTTATTGAATACACAGTTTTCCATTATTAATTATTTTAATGACTTTAAATGCCTTTCCTTCTGAATTAGGTAATGCCATTGAAAACCTATAAGCTCTGCCACTCTCCCACTATTTTTGCTATAAATTTAATTCTAAATTTTGTTTTGTAACCACACTCATTTTTCATTTTTGATATGATTCCAGGTTGAAGAGATTTTGTTTTAGTTTTTCAGATGCGTACTTCACAAACCACTTTTAGATACTGGTATACATAATCTTAACCTAATAAATATTTTGAAAGTGATTAAGTAAGAAAAATTGCTTTACAGGCTTCAACCACATAAAGACTTCTTAGACAAAAATATTATTTTTATCATGATTGTGCACCTATATACAATTTCTGCCCAATGAAATCCAACAGAAAAAAGAGAGAATTAAGAATTTTTTTTCCTTTTCTAAATTAGACAAATCCTATGTGTCATGTTCTCCCTGCTGGACACTTCTAGGTTGTGTTGCCCTTTCATTCAGGAACAGACTCAAACACTGCTGTGCAATAAACAAATAAAAAACATTTCCCAGAGGAATAGTTTTATCCCTTTCTAGGTAAGTCTCCCCCCTCCGCCTCTACATTCCCATATTATTCTTGAAAGACACTGACAGCAGACTGAAGGCACTGTCAGACAAAAATTACTTCTGCAGTGGACAGGAATTCAATCTTGTAACACTTCTTTTTGATCAGATAAAATTTTTGTAGACCCTCTCCTAAAATGGAAAGTGGTTTTTTTAATCAGATTCATCTTCTGGCAAAACCAGACGCACAATTTCAAAAGAACATCGTGAATGAGATGGTTTATTGGAGAGGAAAATGATAGCTACTGGCTTTCTGACTGTCAGAAAAGGAGAACACAATTAAAACATTAGCCATCCAGTACTGGACAGAAAGACTAGAGGAGACAGGTATTTGTCAGAATATCTTCCAAGACTACCCACTACCATAACTCTACCTCGTTAGAAGTTTTGCAAATAAAAAGAGAGAAAAGTGAGTCTGAAGAGGAAATTGCTTTAGGTGGAAACCAGTGTTTCAGGCTGGATTTAACACACTTCTGATGGTAGAATTGAACTAGGACCACAGCAAGCAAAACACTTCAGTTAAGAACAAGTAGAAATCCTGCCAGGGCTGTCCCAAAATATTCCTGTTCTGTAACAAGGAGATCCACCACAATACATTTGCCCTTCACAGTTCATACAGTTACTCTCAGCATGCTTTGCAAATGAATAAAACCCCTAAAGTTGATAAATTAGCTTTTTGTTATTTAGTTAAGGAAGAAAGAATGCTACTGAGCAATAAAGAAAACCTTAAACAAAAACACTCTCAAGAAAACTACCAAAAGAACATCTCCCACACAAGCACTGAAAAATAAGAGCAATGAAATATGGCCGTGTATGTACACTTTTAGCTTTAATTTTTATACATACTCATTTTACTAAGCACATTTTGAAGCTAAATAATAAAATGTTATTTGAAAAAAGTTTACATTTTAAATGTCTTTTTTTCACTTTAAAACAATCTGACATGACAGTCAGGTTTTACAAGATGATAAAACACGTCTGTTATTAAGCTGAACTACTCTTCAGAGCATTTCTACAACTTCATTTTAGTGTCCAACAATGCACCCAATGCTGAAATCTGACAAACAATACCTATTTGGCCATCTCTTACTGTTTAAAGGTCTTAATAGTATTTTGTGTAGATAGCTATATTACATAAAAACTGTCATTTATTTTGGTGGTGATGTATACAGTTTACTGTTAGCCACAGCAAATGAAATTTTTTTTTTTGAAAGGAAAACTACAATTGCTTATTCCTGAAGCCTGTATTTTACACCTTTCGAGCAAAAGCAGATAAAATTTCAGTGTCACTATTTCTGAGATTTCCTGCTATTTTTATTTTCTGACAGAATATTCAAAGCTGACAAATGCTGTAGAACAGACATAGTTATTAAAAGCTTCAATTTACAGCAAATAGTGACAGTTTGCTTTTGTTGCTCATAAACCAAAAATCTAACAGTGGTAAATGGCAGAAACAAATAGTGACAACAAAACAGATACATCTTCAAATAATTCTACAAGTAATGGTGATACAGAGTAACATATTTGCTTTCACTGTGTGCATCTGACATCATCAGGTTTAGGGATCTTGAAACAGCCCTTTTAAATTTGCTTATATAAAAACCCCTCCAGATACCATAAGCTTAAGCGAACAAAAAGATCAAAAAGATAGAGTGTACAGTATGTTTAAGCACACCTTTCTGAACCGGTGGCATGTACTGTGCTGTGAAATACCACTGCTCTTTACTGAGGTTGTGCTTATGTTTGATGAAGTGTCTGTCACCTCTCCAACTTCAGTCCCTGAAATGGTTATCTCCCCTGCCTCACTCCCCTCTCTTCTTCCACCATAAAAGGGTTAGCAATTTGGGTAGCAATTACTACCGAAGCTTTTCAACACTCAGAAAGTTTGTATCTATCTTTCAATAACCATATCAAATAATTTATTTCAGCACACAGGTCTCTGAATCAGATTAATTTTAAGCCCTTTTGTGCAACAGTGAGGTAGTTGCCTGAATGCTGAAGATCCATACATTCCTGGTATTAAATACTGAATTGCTGGCTGTATATCCTGTAAATTAGTGACATTAAAAGGGAGAGTATGAAGGATAAGGAAGGAAATCATAGCTGCCACTTCATGGTAAAGACTGGCAGTACTCAGCTGTGCTGCAGACAGTTGAAATACTTAGTATTTATGATGTTCTGGCATCACTGCACTTCCCAGTTCCCATGCTCTGCCCAACCTCCACGCTGCACGAAGGCTGAGGCAGCTGGAAAGCGTCAGACCTCACCTCACCAAGGACCTACAGCAGGTCTGTGGATGGGCAGCATCCCCTGCGTGATGGAGCTTCAGGCCTTTGATCTCCCCACTAGCAAAGAGTACTGGCACAGGAAAAGGTGACTTACTGAGTGGCAGAAATGAAATATAACATCATCTTACCCTAGCTGAGATCATAAATGAACAAGTAACTATTTTGTGACTGCAGTATCCTACAACTCTGACCTGGCCAGTGTGCACACTCTAACAAGTCTGATGGTACATTTCACTACTTAAGAGATCTCCCCTTATTTTTTTTATTTCTTTTTCACCAAGAAATTTTTTGCCCACAAATTCAACTCTAACTAAATAAGGCCTCCCTTGTGCTTGAAAACCTGCAATATTGCACAACTGACACTAAACATTTTTGCACAAATCTTCCTGTCACTGCACTGTGACTTTGCTCTCCAGTGAGTTACAAGTTCCTACTAAGGCTTATTTTCAGTACATTGGTCTTGCAGGAAAATATATTTTACTTTTGTTATAATACGCTGTAATTGCTCTGAAAACCAAAACAATAGGTGTCTCAAACAAAACAGTTGTTTTGAGTTCACTGAGGAAACCAATTTAATTTAATTTTTGGGTTCTGACCAATGCAAGTTGCGACACGTTCATGTACTATCTGTATACCATGGAATCAATGCAAAAACCCCAACTTAATGAATACCTTAATAAGAGCAACAATCCTAAAGCTGTATGTTTGATGCATCAATTTTATTTCTCACCTTTTCCTACTTACCCTCTCAGGGGGAAAAAAGGTAATGCTAACAAAACAGTGAAATTCTATTTATTTCATCTTTTCACACTGAAATTTTTAAAAATGACATGTAGAAGGCAATTTTTCAGGCTTCACTGCTGCTTCCAAAAAATCCCAAAAGGAAAAATCTTTTGAAAGCCAAACCTGACAAGAGCAGAAAACAACCTCATAAGGTAGGCAAAGTATCCTGTGGCACATTTCTATACTTTAAATAGTTATTTTTGCTTACTAAGAAAACTGGTAGTTTTGTGTTCATATTCTTTCCTGACAAAGTTGTGTTTTCAGCTACATGAGGATATTTCAAAAGCTCTTACTACCTGTGGGACTTGAATCCTGTGATGCTGTTTCCTTCACAACACTGAAAATCTGGCCATTGCCCACTGTCCAGATAGCAAAGAGCATAATTTCCCTCTACCTATGTCCCACCCGTAAGTGTTTACATCTTTTCTGACTCCCCCCCTGCCCCAGCTGGGGGTGGGGAATGGGCAAGTGGCTGTGAGGTGCTTCTCTGCCAGCTGGGCATAAACCATGACACACCCAACAAACTCCTGATGTGCTTCCACCTACCCATGTACAGAGAAATCTCTTCTGACATGCTACGGCAAGGATTTATCCCCTTATAACTCAACATTTTCAATAAGGTCCCATTTATATTGTGAAGCATCTGAACAGTTACCAAAAATAATCATGAAATTATACAGTACTTTGGAAATGTTTATTCCCTTTGACATTGTTTTCTCTTTCAGACTTCTCAGTTCTCAGGATCAGGAACTGTCTTGTATTTTGAATATCATCCAGGATATTTTGGTAGCATCCAAAATCTAATAGTCATAACAACAATAAAAGCAGTAACACATTTCAGACAGTGTCCTTAGAGATTTCATGTTTCACAGGGTTCAGCCAATTAATGGAAAAATCAATGTTGCCAGTAATTGCTTTTAGAGTCCGTTGGTACAACTCCTTTGAATATGATAGTTATATTTCCATCGGCTGGGTAAACAACCATGATGGAAAGCTCATTTGCATGATTTTTAGAACACACCAGCCCAAACCGAAGTGATCTGCATGATTTGCAAGGCCTACAACACGATGTTTTTGTCAGCGCATGTGCCAACATTAAAAAAACCTTCTCTTGCAACTCAGTATGGAAGCAGGGTATTAGGAAAAAAGCCCTAATAGAACTATGTCTTTTTAGTTATAACACATTTTGAGCTTCTTCCACCACTTAGTCAACAAAATTAGCAATCAGTAGAAATCCTAAAGTGAGACGGATGGTTTAGTTACTGTCAGTAACATATTTCAGAGGTCTGTAACAAATAGCAGCACCAAATGAATAAATAATGTTCAAAGCCTAACAGCCGGCTTCCCTAACAGTGTGAAAATATGTAAATGTTACATCGCTTTACTCTTCAAACTGGCTCTCCTTTCGTTCCTCAGAGACTCTTCTGTCAGAATAACAAGCTAAAAACAAAATATGAATGACAAGTGCACATGCTTAGCTGATTGAGAACATAGAGTCAAACAGTAACCATATTAATCTCGTCTCTCAAAGAGGCTGTGTGAATTCCAGGCAGAAATATTGATTTTGATCTAGTCTACTGCAGTGTAGATTGCTAATTGGTGTTCAAAATCTATGTGGAGTGCTTTCCTCAAAACGGCAACTTTCAGCACTTTTCTCAGTTCAATTAGGACACCTAGAATTTTATACTTAAAACCCATTAAAACTGTCAAAAGCCTCTGCTATTTCTATACATCCTTGACAAACATCTGACTTGTGAACTTTCAGTATATACATAACCAAGGCCTAAAGATGCAAGGAAACTGTAAATGTTATCAGTGACTTTACTCTTGATCTGGGTGTTTCCAGTGAAGCAAGTACGTGGCCAGCAGCTTGAGGGAGGTGATTCTGCCCCTCTACTCTGCTCTCATAAGACTCCATCTGGAGTACTGTGTTCAGCTCTGGGGTCCTGGGCATCGGAATGACATGGACTTGCTGGAATGAGTCCAGTGGAGGGCCACCAAGGTGATTAGAGGGCTGGAACACCAACCCTCTGAGAAAAGGCTGAAAGAGTTGGGGTTGTTCAGCCTGGAAAAGACAAGGCTCCAGAAGACCCTATTGCAGCCTTTTAGTACTTGAAGGTGGCCTATAAGAAAGATGAGGATGGACTTGTTAGGGGAGTCTCTTGCAATAGGATAAGGGGCAATGGTTTTAAACTAAAAGAGAGTAGATTCAAGCTAGACGTAACGAAGGAGTATTTTATAATAAGGATGGTAAAACACTGGAACAGGTTACCCAGAGAAGTGGTAGATGTCCCGTCTCTGGAAACTTCCAAGGTCAGGTTGGACAGGGCTCTCCCTGAACAGTATCTCCTACCGCCTCCCAGGGGGAGGCTGCTGGGCTTGATGGGTCACAAGTCTAACACAGAAAGTCTTTTCTTATGTCCTTAGGATGTCCATTGTCAAATGGAAGCTGAAGCAGTCAAACCACAGGTAATACTAGCCACAAATGAATGGTTTTATTCAGGAAAAAAACCCACCAATGTATTTGTCCCAAAAGGTCAAGAATCATTATTTAATATCTAGCTATGAAAAACTCTCAAGCTACTAAATTAAAACTGAAACATTTCATTTAGAAGTTTCACTGTGAAAGGTTAGGGAAACAGTTGCCTAAACTCCAATTAGTGCTGTATCCCGTGATTTTCACACACTAATTCACAAAGGCCCATTTTAATTAAAAGAAAAACGCCAGGTCACTGTTGTTGGCATCATTAGGTGGAAAAAACCTCACAACACCCAACAAACCAACAGTAAAAAAAAGACCCCAGCAGGCACAAGCAGCTGTTTACCACTCTGTAATGCTGTAAATAAGAATTACATTAAATCTGAGTTCAGGAACAAGGCCCAAAGTTTGAGCTAGTGTTATTCTTTACTGACTCTAGAAGTTTCTGAGATTTTAACAGTAAGAGCATTAAGCATTTCCCCTCAATGGAGTAGGTTCATAGGAAAGTAAAGGGTATATATAATAAAACTGATGACAATGTCTCCTTGGTTGCTGCTACAGAAAGACTGAACAAGACTAGTTACTGGCCCAAATTGTCCATTATGTTGGTTAAAGAACAAGTCTGAAAAACTTTCAGCCCTCCCTGGTAAAATTGATGTCATGTTGTTCTGAGAAGGAAAAGGGCTGTCTGCCCTCTGAAGGAGAATGTAAAGGTTAAGCTTTCCAAGTGGTCCATCTTTCATTCCCAAAACAATCATGCTGACAGTAAACCATGAGCCTGCCATCGCCCTGAGACCCACAGGTAGTAAGAAGTGTCACTGCTTGCAGAGACTTAACAAAGAAATTAATATCACCGGCTTGCTGCTAGCCTGTAAGTACAAACTTGTCCTGGTCTCTCTAGCTTTCAGTCAGCCTGCCTCTATTCTTGCTGAATATCCAGCAAGAAACGTTTTCTAATTACAAAACACCCTGAAAGTCTATGAAATATCTTTCACCTACACCATTTGTGCTGGCAGAACAGATGGGTGAGGCTGTTTGGATAACCATGTGCTTCTCTGAAACTGCTGCTCAACTAAAGGTGCAAAATATTGGATGGGATACAGAGAAAATCCCTTTGCTAACTGCAGACAAATACTGTTACACAGAAGATCTGAGGCAGGTCAACCCTTTCAAGTCAGCACATGGTTTGACGCTTGCCGCTACCAGGCTCTAATGTTTCTGAATCCAGTCACTTCAGGTATGTGTCTTGTTCACTTGCTATAGCAAAACTTCTGGTAACCACCATCTGGACACTGATTTCTGCTATCACATCACTTCAGAGAAACACACCTGGACATACAGACCATTATGACAGGTTGAGAAGAGGCACAGGGGTAATTTGTGAGAAGAGCTTTTGTTTTGCCTAAGGAACAATGAAGTTGAACAGTGAATTTTCACTGTGATCCCACTGTCCTGAACCACTGTATCACACTTTCTGTAGAGGAAAAAGGCCTTTCACACACTATTCTGCTGAAAAGCTAAAACAGAAGGCAGCGCCCACAATCTGGTACCTCAGTCCCAAACATCTGAATCAGTCTCAGAAATTTGAGCACAGGAATTAAATAAATAAACATTACTGTGGAAAATATTTTACTTAGTTCATGTATGGGTGAGCTCAGACAGGAAGTAGATAAATAGGCTGGCTACAAAGAGAAATTTCTTGTATTTCTGCTTATGGATCCTTACACTTGACCAGCAAATCCAGCCAGAAACCCTTCCACAGAGGTAAGGTAAACCACATGCATCACCATATAAATGCAGCACAGTAACCCTTCCTAACACATTCACCATAAAGCAAAAGATTCCAGCTGCAGTATCAGGCTCCACCAGCTTCACACAAGACCCAACCAACTTCTAACTGTTCTACACTCCTAATGTGGAAATGTTTTAAGTTAAATTTTTCTTTCTGAAAGCCAAACTTCCTTTTTGTGCTCTTGCAAATTACATTAAAAAAACACGTATGGTTGATAAAATAAGACACACAGGATGCACCACCTTAGGCTACTTCTGGATATTGGTACAGGAAGACTTTTTTGTTTGAATTCTATTGGAAATAAAGATGTTTGTATACAAATTAGCCAATGTTTGTAGAAAGCCACCACTCAAACCTGGGGAACAGCTGTGAGGCACCACACACTCCATAGGTGTTTAATAGATTTTCATAACTTTGCTGGGACGTTTGTGGGTAAGGTGATACAAATGCATTATGAACACGTTTCACCATCCTGTGATAGTTTTGAAAAATCCAATTTATAGCTGTAAGCTGGAGAATGGATAGGCACGTACAATTTAAATAAATGCATAGTCCTACTCTTTTCAATGTATATCCCTTTTTCATATAAATAATACCTTTTCTTTTTTTAAAAAAAAAGAGCAGAATATGCATTACTACTAAACTTTTTAGAAGTATTCTTGAACGTAAACTGCAAATACATGTTTTTAAGAGATGCCGATACGGGGTTTTGGAAAATGCCCCATGGATCATTCTAAAATTTAGAAGAATTTCCATCATAATGTCATGATAAAATGATTCAGAAAATGTATTGAAGCAAGACACAAGAATAGAGCAGTTCATCTAGACTGCAACCAGTTATGAATAATTTTAATAAATATGCAAAGACTACATTCTGCCACATAAAACAGCTAGTCAGTTGTAAACCTACAATACATTTTTAGGGTACAGTATGTGTATATCTAGAATTACACAATTAATTATGATCCCCATGAATATAATAATTTGGATTCTGCAATATCTACATTTTGCATCAGTTCCTCCCATGATTCATTTTGATAATCTCAGTATTTTACCTATGAATATTATTTTTACAAATTTATTTTTAACACCAGTCATATTTTTATTTTGTGTCAACAAAATTCTGCACTTCAATGCCCATTGTTTTCTAAATCTATCCCTCTCCTGGAAAAGAATGAATTGGAACTGACTTAATGGATGCGTCTACTGAACAATATATAATTTCAGCACTAAAGCAAATATATACAGGAATGTGGGAGAATATTTATGGATAGATGTGTATAGAGACATATACATCACAAACATATAAACGCACAACTTTTTAGAAGTAAGTCCACTTCTGTCCTTCTGGCAGAAACACAGGAGGTGTTTCAGCTTATCTTAATGAAGACTCCTTACTTCTCCAATATGTATACTCATTAGTGTTCATGCATATATTCCAATGGAGAAATGTTTAAGTGAAAGCACCTTTTCTGATTCCAAACTCCATTGTCTATAAAATATATAGAAAGGAAGATTTTGGGTGAAATACATCCTAGTATTATCTAATATCACAAGTCAGTCCTTTATAGGGAAAGAACAATGACTAACCTTCACCCTTGTTATGAGGGTCTCATTTTCTTACACATAAATGTCAATGCCTTCTTCAGCGAGGAAGTAATTAAACCAACTCACACTACTTACCTTGTGAACACTGGTAAACCTGACTCAAGTAAACCAAGTTCCAGAGGATTAAAACTAAACATTAAACATTGCGAAGCAATGAAACTAAGTTTATGAATAATTATATAGATTAGTGGATACACAAGTTGCCAAGCAGAGGGAATATGAATTTTTAATTACCATTCATAACACTGTAAGCCATAGAAGACCTGGCATTTATATGCTCATAAGTAAGTATTACTGAAAAAAAATAATAAACAAGTAGTGCAATATTAAAAAAATTAGATTTTCAGAAAAAGGAGCAAGGATAGTATTGCCATAATCCAATGGGAATCCAAATATAACACCAGTATGTAAAAGGAAGCAGTTTATCTTTGAAACTGAAATGCCATAATATTTGTGAATGCTCAGGGCACTGTCACTGGTCTAATAAAATGCATCTGTGGGTTTCAAGCTGGTTCATAAGAACCTTTACTTGCAAACTGTCCTCCATAAAAGAATGTGGGATGTACAGATTACTGCAACTCTCAGACACATATCTGCCGCATGCAAAGCTATGAATCTATGCAGTGAATCACTTGGAACTGATACACTGTTACCCCTCAGATTTTGATTATAAGCACACCTGAATCTCTAGGGCCATCTAGCTGGTAGTATCTCATCACACAAATAGATCTGTATTTAAGAGGAAAGCAGGAAAAATCAACATATCTGGAAGAGATTAAAATCTCACTTATGGCATGCATCTACAGAACAGTCTCAAAAACGGAAGCAAAGAGTAAACAAATTCATCGACACCTAAATTGTGAAATGCCAGAAATGCTAGACTGAATTTCCAAGAATTTCATCCAACTTCAGAAAGAAAGTATTTTGTTTCAATTCCCAGAGTAAAACTGCAAATTAAAGTCAACCAACAAACAACGAAAAAGGAACCAATATTACTAATTAAAAAAAATGCAAAATGACTTGGTGGAGATATTTGTAGGCAATATAACATGATTTGATGTACCCATGTATAAAACTGCTTTTGAACCATCTCTCCTAGTAATACTAAAAGCATCGCACAAGAGACCACCTCAGATGCATCAGGTCAAGTACAGAAAGTATCCAAAGATATTCATCCTCACTAGCTTCTAATAAAAATGCAGGGTACAAGAGACAACGTCAAGAAAACAAAAACATCATCTGTACCTCAAGTTTCCCATATTGCTGATTAGAACAGCTCCTGACCCCCTTTTCCATTAGCAGTAGGTCCTATAGAAGGAGCTGCGGGATCTTGGACCTAAACCCCACTTGACCTCTGTGTGCTGAAGAAAGGGTAGGTCTTTATGCCTCTGCCCTGTCTAGGGTACTCAAGAAAATCTTAGTGAAGTTAAGGAAAATGAAGGCCTGGCCAGGTAGATTTTGCACTGGAAGTGAACTGAAGGGAGCAAACAGAAACTGTGTGCTCTGAGGCCGGTCTGCTGCTGACTGGCTGATCTACCAGCTGACTGAACTGCTGATTCTCCACTGAGAAATCCATACATGCTTTTGTCTGCAGGTATGGGCTTTGGGCACTTATGGCCCTAAGCTGAAGATACTTCATGTTGACACATTTGAAAAGTTACTAAAGCTATACATAAAATCTGTGACAGACACGGAAATGGGATTCTATCTTATACCTTATACTATCTATCTACCAGCTTCCCAATACTTCTCCAATTTATAGAAGGACCTGGAACTCGAACTCCCACTTCACTATTCATCCAGCAGATGCTTCCAAATTTACTCCAGAGCACTGTGAAATACAGAGGTATTTCAAGCAAGCATCCTTAGCCACTGTTCAAATCACAGTCTTTAACCTGCAGTATTTAACAGTTCTATTAACTGTAGTTTTATATACTCTACCACAAAGCTGTCCCAAACCTGGACCATATCAAACCCCAGTCTGCCTTAAAATTAGTCTTTTCTCTGCATGCAAAAGCTACTGAGCAGCTGCCATGTAAAAGGTACCACAAAGAGATAGTTATTTATTGTGATAGGTTAGTGACAAATACAACAGCTTAGAACTTTCATGTCTCGTTATAGATTTCTCTCAAAACTAAAAACAAGATAAAAATCTACTCATCATGTACGATTCATACAAATGAAACTGTAGGCAGGTTGGTAAAGAAGCTTAAAGAAAATGTGCAGCTGCAGTCAGATGTTGGCATTGACTACCGGATGTTATCACTAGTTTTAAAACCACTACACCTTTAAAAATATGTCTAGAAGAGAAATAAGAGAATCATATCTAGTCTTTTTACACCTAACTGAGCAACCCAGAGCAACCACTTTCAGCCATAACTCACTTGATTTGGAATCAGACCAGGGAGATGAACATTCAGAGCTACAAGACAACAGCATTTGTGTAAGCTGCTCATCCCATAGCCAGCCGTATTTTCAGTCATACTTAGGACCAAAAACACAGAAAAAGACAACACTGAAGTTAAACACATTTTTTATGTAAAAGCATGCATAAGGTGGAAAGGGAACAGTAGGGTTTCTTGTGTATTGTTCACAGTTCTGCACCACTTGGTAGCCATCCAGAAACATCCTTTCTGGTTATTAACACAGAATAAATTCAATCTCCCTTCAGTTACTTTTTCATTACACAAAACATATGAAAGCTTGCTACAAGAACTCCACTAATGAGGCTTGTGTATTTTTAGCACCACCAGATTCACATGAAATACACAGGTTGCAGGATTTTCTCCCTCTCCATATTTTTCAAACACAGAAAAATCCAGACTTCCCATTAGTTCACCGATATTGGAGTTTTAATTTTTCAGTTCTTAAAAGAAACCATGTTCTCTCCATAGGAGGTTGGCTTCACTTGGTGGCACGAAGACAGGTTCTCCTCCTTGTGTCTTTGGGCACAAGCTGAGGGGCTGACATAACCAGCCCCTAGAACTTAAACCTACTTCAGCTGTGCCACCTCTGCTGTGGTTGCATCACTGCCCTCCAGCCTAGTGCCGGCTGTCAGGCACTGAGTTTGAGGAGGCAATTTGGACTAAAACTGCCAAATAAGTTACTAGTTTCCAGCTGTATCAGCTCCCTGAATCCCCTCGCTACATGGTCACATGTGAGCCAGTGCTGGCCTGGGTGCATGAGTGGGGACACACAGGGCTGGCATCAGCTGCACATCATCCACAGAGTGGTGCACAAGGACTCAGCTTTCCCCTCTGGGCCCCAAGAGCATGGCTTAGCCTTTTGGTGAACTGTCTTGGTCCCTGAGATGCCCACTTGATTATACGGACAACCTAAGACGGCTCTTTGTGCTCTCCCAACATCTTGGCTTGCTTACATTTGAGTACTGAGACAAAGCCAGGCCCCATAGAACAATACAATTTTTTGTTTTCATCATTCCCCAAACAGTCACCCTCCTTTGAGGACAGGGCTACCAGCTGACGCGGATTTTCCCCACTGCCATGTTCATGCCAGGAAGCTGAGATCAGTTATCCAAGGAAGGCGGAGCCACCAGCCATGCTCCCTGTGCCATCACCTGCATGTTTGTACCACGCTCCCGTGGCTCCGTTTCCTTGCAGCTGAACAGGCCAGGGGGTCAGGGGAGCCCATTGCTTGTGCACTGACTGGGGAGGAGACTCAACCAGTGCAAATGTTATTTGCAACAGTGTTTTGGTAAGACAAGAATTTTACTTTAACAAAAAGATAGGTTTGGGAAGTATTCAGCTCTGACTTACAACAAAAGCCACAAGAAGTGTGACCAAGAAATTCTTCTCAAAATACCAAACAAGAATATATTTTTATTATTTTTTTTTTGAAGGAAGCAATGTCTAGCACAAAAGGTAGCAAACTGTGTCACAGTCACGACTATTTTAATCAAAGTGCAAACAAAACCTCTGACCCCAGCAGTAAATGCAATGCATCCATGTCAAAAGCATGTAGTCTTGAATGATCTTTTATATGTCACTTTGTTCACTCTATTAAGATGCTAGTTGTTTCTTTGATTTATCTGATAATAAATTTTTGATGACTAGTGAGTCTCATAAAAATTGCTCTGGTGCTGACTATGTTGATTAATAAGCCCAAAGAATCGAAACTGTCAGAAATTCATGGGCAAGAGTAAATTACTACCAAACATACATTAGATATTCCATAAAATATAGAATAAAAAAGGTTGATTTGGTAATTTTATCTTGCATCAATTTGCTTGATATAATTTATATTCAGGATCATCACTGTCAGCCCTTGCATACCTTTTCTTTTTTTAAAGTCAACAATAGAGTAAATCTAAATTTGGGAGAAATGAATAGGAGACAGAACATCAAATGCAATATCCAAAACTACTGTTCAGGATTTAGCTTGGAAATTATATCCAGTTGAAAGATGACTAAAAACCATCTTCTAAGCCTTGCAGCTTATTAAAGCAAAATTTCTTGTATGTTAGGAATCAAAACTGACACATATACCTAAATCCTATTCTTATAAAACTGCAATCTCCTTACCTTCGTACGTAGCAGGTTCTTGCAGTGCATCCTTAAAGAGTCCTGGACTTAAAGAGGTCCCACTCTTTCCTTGGGTAACTCCTCAAATTATTTAATGTGCAGAAAATCCCACAAAAATAGACACTGAAGCAGACCAGAGGTAGCAATCAGGGTATACTGTGAATACAGATCAAATTTATTCTTTTCCTATCAAGAGGAACTATACTTACAGCACTGTGTTTAGGATGTGCTCCATTTACTTTTGCATATATTTACCATTATGTGATAGCATTTTGATGCAAGATATATCATTGTAGGATTGAAAACCTATCTGATCATAAATTTATATGGATAACTAAAATGATTCAGGGAATCGCTGCTCCCCATTCAGTGAAATAGTTGCTGCTCTTTACATCCAGCACTGATTCCAGCTTCTTAAAACATGTGGCAAAACTATGAGGAGGGCTAATATTGCTGCATTTATTATTATTGCTTTGGTGAAGCTGGAGCAACTGAGGTGCTCAGTATACTATGTAATTCTATTTATTGTTTATGTTCCTGCATACTTCACTTAAGATTATAATTTCTTTGCCCAGTTTCCCAATCAAGTGTAACAAAAAAGAAAAACTACAGGGTATTTTTTCTCCTGGGATATTTGATACTGATTTTCACTATAACATATTTTCAGGGTTACATTATTAATGTGGTTGGGTACAGGATAGGAAAAAAAAGCCATTGCAAAGCTACAGTCAAAAGGACTTGCCTACACACCTAACCTGACCTAAACCTGACTATCCCCAGCTTTATAACAGAAGGGCATTTCTTGTTTGGATGGAGAAAAGCTTTGAAATGCAGAACTGAGATATCCCGTGTCATACAGAGTGGAAGCTCTTGCTTTTCAAGTTATACTTTTCAAAGAAAAGTTAATTTTAATGAAAAGAATTTAAAATTTAATCTGATCATAACCATTTTCAACACTCTGCCTTAGGTATAAGGGGCTGTAAAAGTGCATATAAATGGAACGACAGTAATAGCAGCTAAAATAAAATCATGGCTTTTAAAAAGTTTATCAGAGCTTGCATTACAAGTGGCTCCAGCATATTATACCAGAATCACTCCCACCTCAGCCTTACACTGGATAAATAGTTGATAAAGGCAGTCATAAAATTAGGGACACTTCTCTAAGTGATAGGCCTCACCAGGAGGGTAAAAAAATTGCTAAAGATCACACAAAACTGTCAAATAATGTGAGACTGAAAGAAGAAACTGGAGTTCAATAAAAACCAGCATGCAATAAAACAGATACGACTGCATAGAGAATAGAAATTGCAGACAGATCTGCTTGATTATAAAAGTGCTGTTTTTTAATTTATTTCTCAAATAAAAACAGCAAATGTGTGCAGTAACTCTTCTTGTTTGGTTGTAAAGAGCCAATCTGAAGAAGAAAACAAGAAAGCAAATCAACTGAATTTTAAAGATTATAAAGGGTTAACAGACTTACCACTCTTTACTGTTAGCTACACAAGTTTACCAGAAATCCTTTATAGCGACCACTTAGTCCTCAATTAGTATTGTTCTGTCTGCTATTTCCTATCTATTCTTCTTCCTCTGGCAGTCTCGAGGATTTTCTTTAAAATGCTTTATTCTCTTACCTCCTGTAAAGTCCAAATTCTGTTCCCTGCAATACCCTCACCAAAAGACAAAACAAGGATGAGGTGAGTTACCTTCAGAGAACATCTGTTTATGAATTGCATGCATTTTGGACACATTGCCTTTGGTCAGCAACACCACCACCCAGAAATGTTGAGAAAAGCCCTTGGATCCACCAGAAATGAGGAGCTGGACCCATGATGGCCACAGCAGCCAGAGCAGCAGAGCACACACTATTGAATACAAGGCCTTACAACTGTAGCAGTTCTGGTGAAGTCTAAAATCAGGCAACAGATTATCATCTTTGGATAATACTATGCATATTGTATTAAAATCCATCATGATTCACACAATAACTTTCATACTGAGATGTTGCTCTAAAAGACATTTCCCCAGAAAATATCCGGAGGCAATCAGAGGACAAGAAGAGAAAAATGAATATGCTACTTTCCCTGGCAGCTTGCCCTAGTAAGCTGTACCTTGCTTTCTTTATCTGCTTGACTTCTGCTCTTAAATAATTGAAGTGTCTGTATTTAAACACATTTTTAACATCCCTTTAAAACTACTGACACCAGAACTGAACTCAGTATCAGCACCAGCTGATGTCAGGTAAGTGAACAGGGGAATAAGAACTTACTACTTACCACATCAGCTGGGGCTCATACTGAATTCAGTTAGACCTTTTGGGTACAGCACTGAACTGTGAGCTGACAGTGCCCTTTAACTATATTACATCTCTTAAAACGTTTTTCAGTGCTGATTGCTTTCTGGAAAGAAGTATTTGCCTGTTTTTATCTCCTCCTGTAATCACAACCACACCATGTGGTGTATCTTGCACATCTTATTCACAGACATCCAACTCTTCTTTAAGCCACTATGTACAGGCACGTTCATTAAATGATCTAAGACAGCCCATACTTCCACTGTTGTCTTTCACCAACTTCCAGGTCATCAGAAACAACTGTATATTTGCCTCCAAATATCTGAGGAGAACATTCAAGGATTCTAGGTCAGATCTCTGTGAAGCTCACCAGAAATGTCATTTTTTTGGTAATTGTCTCCCAAGACCCATCAAACAGTTTTAATTCTTCTTAAGTGTTTTATCGAAATTAAAGAGGGCTCATTTTCTAATGAGAACATTGTGCAGCTGTACAAGCTGAATGCCTCACAAAATTCTATAGTTTAAGAGTTGTCTTGACCAACCAAATTTATAATATTTCTTCAGAAAATAGTTATCAAAATCATAGTCGTGCTTTCTGTCACTTTATGGTGTTTCCTTGACATAGCAATTTAATTAAGATTTAACTTTGGTGACTTCAGACTCTGTCAGTCCAGTCTCCCAACATTTCTGAGTGCACATTCAGAGGTCTGGAGGTTTGAAACCATTTCTCACAACAAAGTGTTGCTCAGGCTTCTACTTAGGGGACTGAGAAGTAGCTCATTTCCTCTAGATCATCCAGCTTGCATTGAACACAGAACAGAAGCACAACAGAACACGACTTTCCTTCCCTTGTCATTATTATTAATCTATCATAGTTCAGAAAAGGGCCCATTTAATTTCTAGGATTTATCATAATCAGATAGCCATAAGCAGCCTATTCAATGACTAAGATTCCAAAAAGATAGATTGCACTTTGGACCGTTCCTCTTTCCCACTTCACAAACTTTATTCAATCCCCTCTATCATCTTTCCTGCCCAAGGTGCCACTTGTCTGCAGCTGCACATCTCACTCTTTGTTTGCCTGTTTAGACCCCAGCTTGTCCTCTAGGCCAGGTCCTTGATCCTGTTGCTTACTAGTTTCTTTGGCACACCCTTACCTGTTGCTCATTTTGGATTTTACCATAATTACCACTGATTTTTAACTCAGATACTAATCTTGCCTTGCTCTACAGTTTGGTGCAACTTTGTACTGTTTCTGTACTCAAATAATGTATCCTACCATAATTGTTTCCCAAGACTTGGTTTTATCGAGTCCTCAGCTTCTGCATTTAACTCACTTCTTCATCACAGTTTCACTTCTAACACAGCCCTAGACATCCGCCCCTGTGACTTAAGCCCTGGGTTATCATCCTTGACACGGTAAATGGATTACTACATAATATTCTAAACTTCATGTGAAAGTTCACGTCACGGGGAATGGTAATATCAGTAGTTACACCAATATTTATATGTGCAGTATCTATATCTGTCAGATATACCAGTGATAGCTTCGTTTTTATTACATATCCATCTTAGCAATATACAAACAAAAATATACAGACATAGTTTTTATTGTTTATCTTTCAACATGGGTTCCAGTTTTCTCTTCTTTAGGGAAGAGTTACAGATTTGCATGTAAATGTTGTCTAAAGATGTCAGGACTCCTAGTCATCTATTTTCTCTGTTGGAAATAATGTACTAATATATTTATCAATTTTTAAAATACAGCCAATAAATACAACATTTGGTTGGAATACAAATCAGCATTTCCATATAAAATATAGAGTACCATGCCTTCAACACAACAGAAACAAATGTAAATGACATTTTTATATTACCCCACATCAGGTTGACAAAAGATTTTTATTGGTGAATTTAATTTTTTTTACTGATATGTGATCAAAATCTGTGAATCAGGACTGTTAACACTTGTTTATTTCTCAGCTATGACAGATCTTGCTTCCTGCCATCCTTTGAGAGAAGCTTAATTTGTCATGAATTCATCTTCACAGGAGACATGCCACCTCAAATGTGCTACCTAAGGTAGATCACTGAGGTCATCTTTTTTCCACTACCTTCATCTAGTCTTTGAAACCACCCTAAAATAAATGAGGTCACAGCTACCACTGGCACAGATAGCACATTCATGTCAGGGGTGAAACGGTAAAGATGCCAGGCTAAAAAGTCAGTGAAATATAGAAGCGAACTCCAGCAATGGGCTGTTGGACACACAACTCCATCTTACTTCTTATACAAGACACAGGACAACCACACAGTGCAAATGAGGAGGGAAAAGAACCACCCACTAATGGTGCATCCTATGAAGAATATTAACTATTAGAAATCACTCCTGAGAAGAACTGTGCCCAGTTCTTCTTGGTATCATTACAAAATTAGATAATGACTGGGTAGCTAACTTTACTTAGACATAGCCAAAGAAAAGCATTCTCTCCATGTGTGTCTTCAGTCTAAGTGGAAAAAGGAGTATTACAAAAACTTTCATGACCCCAAAGGAATGAATATATAATTTATATGATAGCAAGTAATTATTAGGTTATTAAAAATTTTCAGTAATTTTAAACTATGGCACAAAACTTCCACACATATTTATTTAAATTGGTTACCAAATGCAGGAATATGCAGAATTAATCTTATTTATATTCACAGACAACAGAGCTTTGCCTCTTTTAGTTGAATGCCAGTGGCACTATGCATTTATCTTGATAAATATATAAAGGGGTGACATCTGAGTTTTTCACTCAAAAATCAGGAGATATGAAAACAAGGTCTGCCTACATCACTGACATGCTGTCCTCTGCCACAAGCAATCATGTCATGTACTCATGTCCAAACTGATTGATGCTCATTTTGAAACAAACAACATTTTGGCCTTTGTTTCTTCTGTCGGAAGACTATTTCCATCAGAAGGTTATTACCTTGCTCCCTTAATAATTAGAGACCTTCCTTCAAATATCCACCTGACCAGCTTATTTATATTTTTTATGTCCACCATTTTTTTTATGCCTTAAATGAAGTTTCTTCCTTCCCCTCTCCCTTCCACTGACAGCCAGGACCTCAGTTATCAGACTTTGCTTTGCTAAATAAACCAAATACCTTTTAAATCTCCTTTCTTCATTCATTTCACTATCCTATTATATTTCTACATTTTGCCTGTTCCTACCTGAATTCATCTTTCATGAACATCATGACCATAACTGCATAGTATTTCCTTTTCTGCACTGGAAAATTTCCACTCTTTGAACCAAGCTCTGGAGACTGTGCTTATCTTTCTCTTCCCCTCATCTCCAGCATATCACACTGAACAGGTGGCTCACGGAACTCCTGTAACTAATTCAACTAAGCCTTCCTCTTTGCTTTCTCATTCTTACTGTATAGTGTGCTGATTCTGTTCTGCGCTGCTAGTTTTGTACCACCAGCAAACTTCATTTAATACTCATGCTTTTTGTGCTAACATAAAAACCCCCAAAATTCTTGCGGGTCAAACACTGTGCTGCACAAGTAACACCATTTCAGGACAATCCCTCCTCCCATCAGTTCAACCTGCTGATGCCTCCATCTCAGCTGCTGGCAATTCCAACTCTCCACCATGCTTCCTAAGCACCAACATATGGATTTTCTTACTTGTTTGACCTCTTTTCCACTCCTCCATAGGTGGTTTTACCAATCACCACCTTTACATCTTGAACAGGACCAACCATGCAGACGAACTTAAATAGGCTTAACAATTGTAGAATATAAGAACGTGAGTTATTTCAAGATACTATTCATATTCTAGTGCACTACTCTGAGTATCCTGCCAGTCTCCTCTAGATGTTAAAAATAAATGCTGAAATATTCTTCATTAATGTAACTCTGAAGAAGAATATCTTACTTCATGACCTATGTCTCTTGCCCTGGAAGGAGCTGCTATCTAATCGTGGGGGTCCAGTACAACAACTCATTCTCAAGAAGCTGAGGAGACTGTTTCTAAATAGAGGGCTGAATCAAGAACGGATTTTTCCAGACTGTCACTGCTGATAAAAGGAGGTTTTCAATTACAATGCTTAGCACAGAGCAGCCTGCCCAGGGAAACCTGTGTTCCAATGCTGCCAAGCGATATATGCTCAGGACTGCATTTGTCAAACCGTTTCCTCTGCTAAGAGTTAATGTGTCAGTCTTGAAAATGGCTTGCTCTTCTACCACCTTCCCTGATGGAAATCTGAAAAGTGCAACTTACTTCCTTTCACAAAACATCTTGTTGAGACTCTTGACTCCAAACTGACTGCCTCATGGGGAAAAGCTGCTTTCTAGAAACTTACAAATGCTTACTCTTCCATCATAATTCTGCCTCACTGGAATAAGGAGGTCAAACAAGGAAACAACAATCATTAAATAAAGTGTTGAAAGGTCATTGCTGGGTTTAAGGGCAGCTTAAACACACTTGAACTCTGAATGCTATTCTAAGCACTCAGGATCCAGCAAATTCTTTTGTTTTAGCTTTGATTACACTATCAGGAGATGATGACTGCAACAGACTCTGCTGTGATACAGGCAAAATCACTAGCCTTCTGTGACAGAAATAAACATGCAAACAGCAAATTTCACATGAAGACTGATCAAGAGCACATGAATAATTCCAGAAATGTACCCAAAGATTGGCTTTCTGGAATAACTTTGCTATAAATGCCAGCAACCAAACCCATCCACTGGCATCAATTGCACATCTCAGCTTTACCTCATCTTCATCAAATCACTAATTATCTTACACAGATCCCGAGGAGCATCACAGGATTTTTCTTCTTCATAGGAGCTTCATTCACTGTTTTCTTTCAAACATTTATGTCTGTCTGCACTTATCTAAGTACATTGTAACCACTAAATCACACAATCCATCATCTCTTTGTCAGTATCCTAGACAGAGAAGATCCTCTGAGAATATGCTTACAGCATAAAGGTCACTCTGAAAGTTGACTAAATGCATGAATACAAAATAAAACATTTAGATAAGCCCTTTGAGGAGATAAGGTTGCCATTACCCTTTACTGTTTAAGCAAGCTTTTCAACACTATCGTGACATCACACAGAGAGTTTAATGGCAACTCCTGACTATATACAGAATCAAAGCCAAAATTTAGCTTACTAAAAAGTTTCAGAAAGTTACACAGCAGTGAGAGATTAAAAATCATTACATACTTGGCAAACTGACCTATTTCCAAATGATGCTGTCACAGGATGATATGTGCAGTGGGCGTATTTTAGCCAACAAAAGCTAGCAAAGTGCCAGGAGCTGCAGAATTTCCTGTTAAGAATTAAGAGCCCCTCCACACACATTTTCCACCACAATATATGGCCCATCTTTTTGTCAGCACGAGTCTTCCTTGAAAAATTAGAGTTGAAAAAAATCACCGAGCACCATTTCTCATGAAAGGTAAGGAAATTAAAGGAAATGAAAGAAGATACAAAGTAAGAAGACCTGATCTGAGGGTCCTACTGGTTAACGTGCTTCTGAAGTAAAGTTCAATTCCAGTTTTATACTTGGTACGTGAGTACCATGTAAAACAGAGTGTGAAAATGTAAAAGTATGCGAGACAAATGACATTTTATCTTTAGACATAATCATCCCTCATGGGTGTCATGCCTACTTATCAATTAATCACTAGAGCATGAATATCCTAAGACAAGGCTAAAAATGGGGTGTAATTTTTCACTAAATATGCTTGAAACAGCCAGTACATTTCACAAAAGAAATAAGAGGTTTGTGATCTATTTGGTAGTTGCTTCACAAGTGCAACCTCACAGAATCTGAATGGAGATGCCTGACACTGCTGTGATGACTTTTGCCAGCCATCAGTAGAAACCTCAAGGTTTGGCAATGCACTCGCTTGCAGTGACGTTACTAAGACTCAGTGAGTTACCATTTCCTGGCTAAGTTAACAGCAACTGAGTAAATATGAAGATATAGCCATTGCAAACACCAAATAAAATATATTAGCATAAACCACTTAGTGAAATGTAACTATAAGCCTCTGAAACTTGGCACTTTTGACTGTATGAGCCTACCCTCACTTGTCTTAGCTAGTAGAGACAATGTTAAACATATAAACAAAGACAAAATCAATATTTCCAGTCAGCTAACAAAAGCAATGGGCTTAGGGAGACAAATACACTCTCTGGAGTTCAAAATCCATCTTCCATCCAAATGCATAGTCCTGGTTTATGAATGTCCACACCTTCCAGTACCTGAAAGTACACTTACTGATTTGATGGTCACCTGCTAATGTATATTCTATCTTCTCAGTGTTGTAAGTGAGGTTATCTGAACAGCATTCTATCCAATCATCCATTCAACTGTACTGCTTTGTCTCACAGTCAAAGTTACACTGTCTAGATCTATCAAATGTTGCAATATACTTCTTTTTCTTTCGGCAGAATGATTAAAAAAACCCAAAACAACAAAAAGACAAGCGTTTGATTTTCCTTAGTTAGATACCCACAGGGAAAAATATTACATTCACGTGTCAACCTTGTGATTTGCTTAATGAGAAAAAAGACACACTACTTGGACATAAGCTCTGACAGAAAAAGGCAGTTGAAGACAGTGTATAGCTGTTAGCAGGAAAAGATCAAACCTTCACCACAAAAAGCACTTCTCATTTCTTCTGCATGTACAGCTTATTTGCCTTTATGCACAGTAATGTTACTAGACCTGCTACCTAGACCATGCCACTGCTTTTGAGTTTTAACACCTAAAGCCAAATGCAAACAGAAAAATGCCGGTAGGAGGTGGCATTCTAGTAATTCTCAGAGATATATTCTCTTGCACATTTAGAGAAAACTGGAAATAAGGACAATATTTTTCAGAGGAAAACTCATGAACTCTCTTTATAGCAGATGAAACAAGTAAAATCAAGAATCAAAACAAGTTCCTATCGGGATTCTAGCAAAAAGTATACAAGTATTTTAAATTTATTATTTAAATATAAAATGCTGAAATATAAAATTGACACCGAATGGTTAATATTTTCATGCATTTGTTTTTCATCACTAAGTTTTGAAAATTATGATGTTTTAATGCAGTAAGCTTCTAAGCTCAAAGTAGAAGCCATGAATGAGCCATGGAAAGATAATTTCATTTTGATTTTTCTCCTTATTAATGACTAGAGTCTGATTTTGCTTACACTGTTAACTTTATATGCTTCAGATATTTACAGAAAAAATAAAAATTGGCCTATTAACCAACAAGACAGTGTTATGCCTCAGCAAAAGAACAAGACAACAAACATAATACAGCTCATTTAGAACAAACAATAACAGCTGAGGTAACTGATGAATTACAGAACCTTTTTGTCAATTTTGACTGCACAAGGAAAGCTGCCAGAGCAGTTTAACATATCCACAGTTATGAATTTTTAAGTTTTTAAATTGTAAATACATAACAACAGTTGCCCCCTCCCTCTAAAATGAATATGGGTCAAATTCTCAAAACCACACTTCAAAACCTTCAACCTTTGCTGCCTTCATGATGCCCAGTGATCCCTGTGAGAAGGGCATGAGGGTACCTAATCCACATTGCTCAGCAAATAGAAATATAAAATTGACAATATAAAACAAAATTACAAGACATTATCAAGAAATTTGGATGCAGGTACACAGTGGACTGTGGGGAAGAGATGGTCCAAGGAGACAGGCAGCTGTTTCCCTACACCACGTCTGTAGTACAGAGTACTACTGGAAGAAGAATGTTGCAGCCTACTTAAATCTATGAATAAATCTGTCTTGAGAACACGTATTACAGCATAAATATCAGGACACTTCTGAGACACACAATTCTTGCAACCACTCTCCCATCTGTGATTCTTTTCACTTAAATTCTGTGTAAGAAGAACAGCCTACAAAAACCACTGCTGAATCATTTAGTTTCATATGGAAATTTACATCTCGGTTACTTAATTGGAATCTCCCAACCGTCACTTGCGAATACTCTCCTCTGGTAATTCTGTTCAGACAAGTACCATATAAAAGATTGTAAAAATTGCTTCTAAATTATTAAAACACATTTTTTAAATAAAGGGGAATGTGAAAACTAACTTTCCAATACAGAGGTTTTTCTGTTGTTGTACCACCTACTGCTCCTATGAAGACAGCATTAAGATTGCTGTTAAGACACCTAAAATAACTTTCCATCTAAAGTTTTAATGTGGACTCGTAAAATGGAGATCTTTACTTAAAATAAGTATTTAGATTCACTGAATGATTAAAGGCATTATTTCATAAACAAATGCTTAGCATTTGTACATGGAATTCTGAGATGACCCAGGTCTGTGACTGCACACAGCTTATTTTTTTCCACTTACACTGTTGAGGAAAGCACTAGTTTCAGTATTTGAATTACTAGGGTTGTAGACTTTTGTAAACCAGTCCAAATCAAAACAGGCTTGAATTCTGGACATCTGTCAAAACATAACAATCTGCATCCAAAAACTTAACAATTATCTATTTCAATCTATAAAATCTTACTGTACATACTTAAAATTGCTACTTCTCAAAAGATATGTAATGCTCATTCTTTTACATCTCTCATGTTACATAATAGCTCTTAGAAATACACACCAAATGCAGGACTATCACTTTTTGTGCTTTCCTAACATGTCTATGCGATGCTTATTTACCTTCTCCATGGCAAAATTCCTTAATATAAATGGACAGGTTTGCATATTTGCCCTGAATACCAAGTTACTGCATGGATTAGTAAAGAAGTGTGTAGCTCATTACACTTTGTCAAACACACTACAGGGGAACAAACCAAACAGCACAGCTATGGTATGTAATATATTACTTACTATTTATATGTTTCTGAACGAATGTATTCAAAAACATGAGATACTCCCAGCTGGAACTGGTCAGCAATAGGGGTAACCCAAGGATTGTTCTCTGCTTTGAAGACTTGCTTTTGACCAGTCAAATCCAAATTACCTGCAAGGGATTAAACAAAACAGTATATGAAAAATACTTGAAACATGGAAAGATTTGAAAAAAATAGTCTGCTGTGAATATAAAAACTTTTCATTTGTTTCAGAGAGCAAAACCATAATAAAAGCAAGTATTTCAGTCTCAGCAGAGGAATAGGAGGACATAGTAGTTCCCAGTCTGATGAATGCAGTTCCACTCTATTCGTTTCAGTGCTGCTACTGCATATGATATTTATTCATCAAATTAGCTTTAAGCAGGACTTGATAGTGCATAGGTGTTGGGCCCTCTCCACCATGATATGCAGGAATGAAAAGAGAATGATACTCTGGTATGAGTCGGTTCTGCTGAAGACTGTCATTGCAAAACATTAGTCAATCCCTGCTCCAAGCACAATGCCAACAAGTGATGCCCAACAGGCTTCTTGTCCTCTCAGTGCCCAGCGCATGGTCTGCACCGAGATCCCCCCGATCTCTGCTTAGAGAGCCATACACTCAGAAATGCATAACGTGCCAGTTTTACCTATTCTGTTGACAGGAAGACTTAAGAGACCTATTAGGGGTTTGCTTGGAGTTTTTTGTTTGTTCATGTTGTAAATGTTTACCACTCACCCCCAAAACAGCCCACGCTCCACTGAAACTTCTCATGACTATGGATACAAAGGGCTGAATTCCAGGACATTGCAATATTTTCTTGTGTTCTTTAAATTGAGAAATCTGTGGTATATTTTCAATTAATTTTGGAGAATTTTATGTGAAGAGAGGCCTGCTGTCCCATCAGAAATCTAAAATAACTAAAAACAATTAAAATCATCTTTAACTACAGGGAGCAAAACATAAGAAATAAAATTACAGACTGAGCCAAGCCGTTGGAGAAATCTGAAATCAACCTGACACGCCAACTGTCCAAAATGAAATGTCTGTGTAAGTGCAGGCAAGGGGAGCTGCTGCGAGCCCTGTGCTTGCTGCCCACTTCGGCTGCACCTTCTACATGACAGCTAATCCTTGGCACGTTTCCCTCTGTAAAAGGGGTTAACGCAATTAAAGACAGGCTATTATACTGTGTGAAAAGATGCCAATCATTTCATACTGGCCTATCACCGAGTCACCATTACCTTAACAAGCTCATCTGCCAGCTGGCTGTGGCAGGCTGGTTTGAGCTGAGAGCAGCAGGCAGCATCCCCCCACAGCCCGTCAGTCAGGCGGCCGCGCCGCCGCACGCTCCAGTGCGCCTCGTTAGGAGCCTCGCACCCGGCTCCTTTATTAAGGGACTCGGCAGCCCTTTTCTAACAAGGATCAGGAAAAAGGATTAAGTACTGTGACAAAGAGAACCTAATAAGCTAGAAAGCAGCGTGTCTAAATCTGTGCCGGCTGAAGGCGCAGGCTGGTGCCGCTCGCTATCCAGCTCTCGGGTGGAGGCTGCCGGGGAAGCCGGCCAGCGCAGCGATTAGCCGTAACCCCTGACCCGGGCTGCTGTGAAGATCATGTATCACTCAGAGGCTTGCTTTGCAACTGGAAATTGGATTTCCCGTTTTATTACCTGCAAAAAATCCCGTACGTTGCTCTCCAAAACTATCAACGCTGTAAGTACTCTGCATCAGGATAAAACGATCAGTGTACAAGTAATAAAAACAGTCAAATCTGGGGAGGCGAGCTTGGCCCCATCATGGGTGAAGTTCAATGCTGCTTTCAGGACTAAGTCACATGTTCCCAAAATCCTGATAGGTCTTGGCTGAATCCTCTCCACCTGAGCTGTGTCAGAAATTTACCATCCAGGGAAGGTTGCTGTACATTTCCCTTCTGACAGCGCAGTGTGCCCACTTTCATTTCAAATACCCATTTAATACCAACACAGCCCATTTAAATGTAACTCATTGTAATAATAGCTACTGTCCTACAGCCAAAGAAATCTTACAGCAAAACTAAGACCGCTCAAATAAAATGACCTGTAGGTCCCCATGCCTGTGTAATAGCTTTATTACCCTCTGTCTTCTGTTTTTCCCCAAAACACACTGGAGGCAGGTACATTTATTACTTTTTACCTTCAGAGGGAAGAGGGAGGCAGAGAGCCTAATTAATCTAATTACAGAGAAAACTGGGACACAAAAGTTCAGTATCCACACTGAAATCCACCCCTCCTTGCCCAGGACGTCCTTCTGGGAACCTTGCCAGTAGCAGCTGGCCTGGCAGCCCATCCCACCGACCACCTAGAGCTGGAGCCAGAGCCCAGGGATTTTAGGTGAAGAATTTAATCAAGTGTGGTAGAGAGAAGAGGAACAACTTGTCTACCCTCATGACAAGCACCAGGCAGAGAGTGGGTGCTCCTCCACAGGTGAGCGGGCTGCCCCACAGAAGGCAGGAAGGACAGAGCAGCCAATGCTTTAAAATCCTCCCCGTTTGATAACAAAATTTCCATTTGGAAATGAGGAGCAGAAATGGGCAGAAAATTAAACAGGGTAAGAAACTGCAGAGAGACTGCCCCACCTCATCAGCACTAGGGAGGAAATGGAGTCTAACACTCCTAACACAAGGCAAGCCACTTGAGCACACATAATTAAAACTGAAACAGAAGGGAAACTTGTCACTCCTGCATCACCATACATTGCTCTGGGGTCATATCCTGGTGTCCTTTCCATGCTTACGGCCAAAAAAATCTGTGAAACAAGGGTGTACCTAATTCTGCTCTGGCTGCAGATATCCAGGAGACCTAAGCACAAGGCCAAAGTGTCAGTAACATCTCAGAAACAGTACATGCTGGGGCAAGCAAACACGGGAGCACTGCATGGACCCTTCTGCTGCAGTGCACCAAGACAAACCCAACAGTGTTGAAGAGATGATCACACCCGTCTGAAGCAATGGCTCTGGTACCAGGCTCACGATAGGAGAGTTGTGCAACTGGACACCTTACAGATGTCCTTGTTCCCCCCACCCCCAAAAGACTCCTTGCCTAGATGATTTTTTATGGCAGCACCATGTTAGGAAATGCTATTATTCCATCCCTGCAGCACTAGAGCCATGAGCCAGGGAAAAAGCCATGGCAGATGCGCCTTCATGCATATTGTCTAACAGCAGCATCAGCAGAACACCACCCCCAGGGCTTTAGGAAATTTATATACTGTTCTGCTACACAGATCACATCAAATCCCTCAGATATTTTCAGTAAGCAAAATAAAAAATTGCCTCTAGTAAAAATCCAGCACTGAAGATTCAATCACAAAACATATTAGGGTTGGAGATCGCATTGGTCATTGCTGTTTTTTTCTCTTCATGCGCATCTGCCTATTAAAAAATATTTAGCATCTCTAAAATTCAGCATAACCGGTTGACTAAAATTGTATTTCTTCATTATGGACTTAAGGTTCTTGCTATTCTGCCTTACTGAAGGAGACCAGCTCCACCAAAATGCATCACACTCATGTAAATGCCTCTGGTAAGAGAGGAGGAGCAGGTTATCTTCAAAACTAGTCAGCACAGCCCCTATCCTAGATCACAGAAATGCTTTTCAAATTATTTTTGAGTGCTTCTAAAACTATTCTAATAAATGATCAAAACTACACATTCTGGAACCTAGGTCTAACATGCCTAAAGAACATTCAAGTCCTAAGTCTGAAAGATACTTTTTTTATGATTTCTATCTTGATTAAACATGGCTTTCTAAGTAGGAAGAACACAAAGTGGATATATACTGCTACCAGAGAACAGACACGGAAAAGAGAACAGTCTGGAAAGAGAAGAGCAGAGATCTAACAGCTGACTGCTGTGCACGACCTGCACAGAATGACCAAAAGCCTCCTAAAAGGAGCCAGCTGCGTGGTCTTAGAAATGCCTGATCTTCGCATTTTTATTTCTGTCTCAGCACTCATTACATTAAAAATGATCCCGAACCCTTAAGTTTGATTGGATCAGTGTGACTTAACTTCTGTGTTTAACCCACTTTAAAACCAAATTGCTCCTAATGCCCAACTATTAAGCTGTGCAGACCTGAAAACTGTCTGCTGCCCAGATCTCTGATTAGCTACCACCTGGGTGCTACAGGAAATGGATCTACACCTAAACTCTTGAAAATTTGAGGACAAAAATCAAAGTATGCATATTTTTAATGTATTCTAACTTACACCATCCGTTGACTAGAAGTACTATTTTTCACTGCTTACATTCAGAGCTCCCACAGCCACGGGTGGACGGAAAGGAGATCTCATATGACAGTGAGCACATCCCATCCTAAGTGACATTAAAAGAAAAACAAGGCACCTACAGTTTCCCTGCACCTGTCTCAATAAATCTATCCTGCATTTGAGCAAAATCACGATCATTAATGTTTCTTGTTATTTCCCTTCAGTGCTGTTGAAATAAAGAGAGGTTCGTTGAACATTCATGTTTGGCTCAACTGCCTGCAAAGGTCAGAAAAGAGCTCATAATAGAAAATAAAATTATGCCTCCCACAGTTGTGTTTGCAGGCAGTGTCAGAGCCAGCAATAACACTACCTATCACCTTGACTATGGGTGTCTGCAGACTTCCCAGGCTCCTCCTGTCCCTTAGATCCAGCCTGCAAGCACCTCTTATATAAAACTACAAGCCCCTCATCTTCTTGTGATATAAGATTTATAAAGTATGCCATGTTTACCCAAAGTATGTATACCTGAGGTTCAGTAAGGCATGACAATGGGCATTACAAACAAAAGAAAACAGAATAAACACAAACCTGGCTTGTCCTTTCCACTCAAATGCCCCTTGGCAACACTTCAAATACTTTCAAAAATTAAAAGGTGAAATTAAGTAATTAAACAACTCTGACATTTGAGAACTGAACACTGGCATTCAGCAAAAGAAACATGATCCTAGCTGTAAAATACCAGATCAACACTTCTTTGTAATGGTTTAAATTCATCCCCAGTGGAGCTTCATTAAAATCAACGGAAATAATTTTTAGGCTGTATACTGTTGAGTTTCATATCTGTGTCCCATTGATACTCTGACTCACATCCCAGCCTACACTCCACCGACCTCAAGGAGAGTCCTCAAGCTGTAACACATCCCTTTTAGTGATTCCTCTTAAGACTGCAATTTAAATGTTCTTTCCCTTTACAACACAAAGGTCTTACTCTCTGTTGTACATATGACAGGAGGCACAAAATTAGTTTTATTCATTTATTTAGATACAAATACCTTTGAATCCTGTTTTATTAAATACTAAGTAAGGGATCAATCCACTACACTAAATTTAAACTTAGGTTATATGTAAAAATATGTCTGTTCTGGCTTGTTTTAGATTTGCTTTACACTACAGGGCTTATAATTTTTATTACTTTTGTGGCATTTGCTTTGTCTCAATAGAGAGAGAGATTGGTTTAAGCATGGGGGTGGAAGAAATATCACCACTATTATGTCATAAAAATGACACCAAAGCAATTAATTGTGAATGATGTCTAAAATCTATATAAAAAAATGAAAATATATACTGCTTTCTATGCCACAAAATAGTATAAAAAGCAAATGGTTTTTACCCTGATCTTAAGCACATGTAGACTGTGCATCAGTAGCTCTTATCATTCCTATAAACAAGTAAGATCATCTCTGTTTTGAAGACTTCCATCACTTTTGAAGGATTAGTAACACAAGAGAGTAGATTTAAACAGTATTTATAAAGAAGCAGAAAGACAACAGAGAGCAAAGTCTTCTGTATGTGAGTGAGGTGTGACTCAATCTCTTTGGAACCAGCAGAAATATTCAGTATGATAAATAAATCTACATCTCCATAGCATATGTTGAAAATATAAATTTTGTTATTGGTGAGCTTCTATGCACTAAAAGAAAACAACTAGTAAATCTAAACCTAGACTGAAATCCCTCCAAAAGATGGATCTCAGCAACACTTTTGTGCTCTCACCTCTACATTCTTGTACTGGAGAAGGTCTAACAGTATCATTTCAAATCACCAGCACTTAAGAGAACCCTAAAATAGCATTTGTGGTGGTTCTACATAACAAAAGAAAAGGTTCAAGTCTCCAATAACAAGAAATGTAAATGAGACTTTCCAAAAACGAGTTCAGAAATGAGACTCCCAATGTCAGCATTCACTTGAATACATCTCACAGTAGATCTCTGTGCCAGTTCAGTAATTGAAGAGTTAACAGAGACATTGCAAACAGAAAAATATCTGGTCTGAAAAACTGATCATCAGGAGATGGAGCCTCTGCCAGTGGTGTCTTATTCAAACTGTTCATCACTGTCAAAATACATTCTCTATTTCAGTGCTGAACTAAGCTGACTTCGTTCTAAAACACTGCTGCTGCCTCTGCCCATCCACAAGGGAGAAAGACCAACTGTGCCTTCTTCTCATGGAGTTAGTGAGGATCAGCAGCCAAGTCTCTCACACTTCACTGTGATAGGTTAAATAAAGAGTGTGATTACTCTGTGATCCCATAATAGCCACTTCATTTGCTTCAACTCTTAGAGAAAGGAACACAGCTGAAATGAAGTAAAAGCAGACCAACTAAATCATGGATTCTTTACCCTTGATTTAAATGTGAAGTGATACAGGGCAAATTTGTATTGCCTCAGCTACAGCTATTACAATTCTATGGCAAGAGAATTTTACTCTCCAGCACATTTCATAGAAGAGAGTTTAAAACAAAGTGAACGTAGTCCTGAGATATTTATATAAAATTCCAGCATCATAGCAAAGGTCAGCCAGAATCATTATAATGGGAAGTCTGACACTTCAGAATGTGTCAGGACTGAAGATTAAGCCTGGGAAAGACAAGAAAATGGATGAAATGCTGAACTACTCCCTTAAACCACACTTCAGGTATTAAGTACAGGCAGAGTATAGACCTAACCTGGCTGGGCAAACTTGCATTTCCATATTCAGGCAGCAGAAGTGGTTAACACTCTGGGAACAAGGGGAGAGCTCTGGAAATTTCTACCATCACAGGACACAACAAACCTGACCTTAGCAGGACTAGTAGAAAAAATAAATAATAATAACATTCACAGACAAAAGTCATAAAACAGGAACTTATTCAACGCAGCACACCAGGTACTCCTCACCTAAGAACGCTCTGCTAATGGCTTGTACTGCCACAGGACAAATGATGCTGTTCAACAGCCCAGCTCCACCACACACAGCCCTCAGGCCCCAGGGCAACCAGCCCAGCTGATGCTGTTGTGCTGGTAGCACAACTGCAAGAGGAGAGGCAGAAGAAAGAGCATTTTGACAAAAATCCAAGAAATTACTTCAAAATATACTTTCAAAATGTATTTTTAAAACTATATTCTTTCTGAAATTATTTCAAATTACTAATGACTTGATTAAATTAATTTCTTTCACATTCGTCATGTAAAAGCAAGACCATTTACTAGAAGACCTACAAGTACTGCTAAGTTTCACTGATTTCCCTCTTTGAAAGGTGACATTTTGTGTTGGAAATACCATTTCCTTCACTGCTGTGTGTAACAAATGTCCAGTGCTGACTGGGATCTCAAGGGGCAAACCAACAGTCACTGCTAAGTGTTCCCAGTGAAGAAACCCAAGAAACACACTACACAGCAGACGGGTTTTGGAACAAAGGAAATTAACATGATGTCAAAGTAGTTTAACATCAAAGACGCTTTAATGGCACAGGAAGTATTACAGGCTTAGAGGATCAGCAGCCCAATTTATTTTGAAATATATTGCACACTTTTTCCAGCATCAGAAACTCCCCTGGGATTCTCAATTACACAGGAATTCAACAGAGCATTCTCTCTTTGAAGGGTCCCTATCGGACCAAAATCTAGTTAATTTTAAAAAATGACTTCAAGAAGGATTCACTCTACTGTTTTTGCCCCACACCTTTGAAACTTCCATTCAAACACAGGCTGCCAAGACAAAAACCACTTTTAAGTACTATGAAACACATAAAATGGACCAAATATAACCACAAATGCAACGTTTGCTCATATTCACTCTAATTATGGTACTTTTACCTACTACAGCTCTAACATAACAGATGAAATATTTGTTGACAGAAACATCATTATTATGTTGATGGCACTTATAATCAGAGTAGAGTTAACATTAGGAGATCACACACACTCTGTAGTCATCTGGGAAGTGACTGTAAGACTTACATTTTAAAAACTAAAGCAAGATCAAATCTGAATCTTGGAAAGTTTGGCAAGAATTACAGCAGCGTAAGGAAAAGAATGCCTGTGGTGTAAATCTAAATAATGGGTTATAGAAACATCTTTCTGTGTATAATGAAACTGCAGAGTTGTCATCTCTTGCCACACACCTTGACCCCCAGCAAGTACTCTGCAATCAGCCTGATTTCTAACTACATAACAAATGGTGGGACTTAGTGGATTTGGCTTCTTTTTTTTTCTTTCCATTTTTTAACTTAAACCTAAAATGAGAACCACAATTACAATGTTCACAGATTTTCAAAGAAGCTTTTCTATATAAATAATCTCTCCATAGCCTATCTTGTTACATACATTTCTTTCATTGTTCCTTCACTAACAACTGCTACATCAGCAGTGCTAGAAAACAAAGTTATTTTGTTTATCCACTTTTGCCTTAGTTCCAAAAGTAGCAACATGTCATTTAAAAAAATTGTAAGGTATCAATTAGTTGTTCCAGTGCTCAGTGCTGTTGTCCAAAGAGCCCCAGGGTGTCCAGGCTTGCAACAAGCACCAATGACCTGTACTGCAGGTGTGAGCAGTGCTGTGTTGTGACAAAGGCAGAGTGCAGTGACAAGTTATACTAAAATAAGAAAAGTTTGGCGTTTACGTCAAGTGTATTTAGAAAAGAAATATCTTTTGTGAAATAACTGATTCCTATGTTTGCACATGCTTGTTATAATTACCTAAGTAAACTGCTATTTCTATTAATATTAATTTGAACAAGCAACTGCAGCAACTACTTTGCATAATAGAATATTAATTCACAAATTCTAGAGCCATTTCAAAAGCCTAAATTTTAAAAGGTCTTCCTGTGATGGAAATACTGAGACTTTTGGCAGGATTCCTTGAACTTTGTATTTAAAGCCAATCCTTTATCCACAGAAGGCAAATTAGCTGTTCAAAACCAAAAAATTATGAAAGAACTACTTAGCCATTCTGACATACAGATATAATTTACAAATTATTTCATGCTCCTTGAGAAGGAACATGGCGACTTACCCCATCAAGGTCTTTATCTTTCTTAAAAAGCTTGAATTTTCCACTTTTCAAATATGTACATAACTTGACAATTTTGATGGTGCTTTCCTTTACCTGAGGAAATTATTTGATAAACTGCAACAATATTGAACACCAACTTACAAGCCATTGATGCCAACATTCAATTTCGAAAAAGGAGGATGGTAATCACGAATGTATTCTTAGAAATCTCTGCTCTTCCATATGCATAAATATGAGCAAACTCTTTACTTGTGCACACACATGTTAGCAGCAGGGTAACGCACACGGGCAACATTAGCATCTGGGGTTTAAAAATCATACCATTCATTTTCACATAAAAAATGCAAACCTACAGATAAGCTGGTTACATTCTCTGGGGGGCTATTTAGCTACATCTTTGTGAATACTCTGCGCTATATACGAGTCTTACACTCCTGACTCTGATAAGAGAATCTTTAATGTGGCAGATATGGGTCCACCCAGATGACCATACAATGAACTTAAAACAACACCACTGATGTTACTAATTGCATCCAGCACTTTATGTAGCTCCTGTTTCTATTCAGCTCTCTTTCCAAACACCATTCCCATTATTAAATGGTCAGAATACACAAAGCGACAGATTTAGCACCTCCTTGGCAATTTATATAACTGACTGCAACTCTGTTGTTGCAGTGAATCATGATTTATTTGTCTCACAATGCAGCACATAACCTTTTAAATGCTAGGGAAAAAAATGCCAGTGTCTCTTTAAAGTTTATATATGACTACCCACCACCATTTCTCATGAATGGGGGTTTGAGAGACAAATGATAAAAACAAGCAGCAAATTCCACCCATCTACTCCCGGCCATTTCCTGTGTTCATCACTCACATGTACTGTATTTACAGACAAGCAGACCACCAGTGCACTCTTTTAGTCCCCTTGTTTCCTCCTGGGCAGGAGTATTTTTCTTAAATTAGTGATAGGTATTCTCTGCTAAATGCAAAGGAGGATAATACTGATTTCCCACAGCCCTTTCACTGGTGCCACACTCAATCACATCGGGTGACATTATGGGCAGACTGTACAGTTTTATTTATTGGTATCTCTCTCCATTCCAAAGTTGTGATCCCAAGGCCTGTCTGTGGCCTTTTTTCATACCCTATTCTCCATGTCACCTTCTGCACTTATTGCCATTACCTTCAAAGAACCGTTTAACATAACACACAGATCATTCTCATTCAAATACACTGTTTTACCCTGATGTTTTATATTGTGCCCATCTCCCTGATAAATGAACATGTAATGACTCTCTGCTATCCACCAGTGCCCAAACTAAGCCAGTCAAAAGCCTTCAGCACCTTTAATTATGAAAGTGATAATGAGAGAGAAAAGATTGTTTACTTTAAATGGAACAGCAGTAGCACCAATTAATGCAAATAGGAGCTGCTCGCTGCAAAGTTATTTATCCAACATGCACAGCAAAAGGTATTTGGATAGTTCTGAGTACATTATAATTCAATTTTAAAAATTTAGGAGGAAGAACTCGGACAGCAGACAAAGGTGGTTTTCCCTCACGTGGAGGCTATGGTATTAGCAGTCCATGCAGTCAGTTGTAACCCTCTCATACCACCTCTCATTGGCGGACTTTAAAACTGTCTGCAAAGGTGTGCTTCTCTAAACTGCCCTCACTTGCAGAAGGAAAAACAGGGCTGCAGAGATGAAGTGACTTTTTCTAATGATTCAGAGATTCTGGCTTGCCTGTGGCCTGCTTCTACCTGATCTCAAACAAGCCTTCCCAAGCTAGCCTGGTGTTCCATTCCCTAAATGTGAGCCTAGATGTTTAATAAACAAGCAAGAACACTGCTTTTCACATTAAATATGCCTGCAAGTTGCACAAGTTGCAAATCCAGACTTCAGTGCAATGTTCTCTGGAAATATACCCCAAAATCTATTTTAAACATTGGAGATAGTTCTAGCATTATGCATGGCACTGACCATAATGCAAATTACGCCAGCTGATCAAGAATGAAGATAATAAACAAGACCACTAAATGAAACATTGATAAATTAATAAATGAAAAGAGAAATTTATAGAATACCTTTTGAGTAATAAAGAACAGAGGACAGAACAAGGACTTAGCTGTGTCAGTGTACCTCATCTTGATCAGCTAGGGCAAAACAACAAGTCTCTTTTCTCCCATACTGTGATACTGTTCTATAATGCAAACATATGCTAACTAAATGGAAAAACACTTCACTTGGCCATCCTGAGTTTTGCAGGTCAGTGCGAAATAAACATTGAGAATTTTGTTTCAAATGTTCCATTTGGGTTGGATTTTGATGGCAAAATCATTTAAGAGGGATTTGGTGTTGAGCATGTTTAGAACATTTAATTAGCCAAAGAAGGTGGTTAGACTCATGGCAGCATTTAACTTTCACTTTCTGAAAAAAAACCCCAAAGGCTGCAATTTAGGAAGCTACAGAAAAGTACATTTAGAGATACTACGTGGTTCTGAAATGTTATTGCTGTTGAAAGAAACTTTATAAATATTACTTTGACAAAAAGCTAAAGGAAGTATACCTATGTCAAGAAATAAACACCTGAAATTAAAGTGAACAACTTTCATCCACCAGTGGTGATGGGAAAAGGCAATAGGTAAATAAGTCAAAACAAACATCTTCCCCCACCTCACAGAAGAAAAGCAGACACTTGGCTGTATAAAACAAAAAGTATACGTTGCAGACTGTCACATTTAAGTACACAGCCACATTCTCCAAGGGGTCAAAGCAAGTTCTTATGACAACAAATAATTTTACTTTATTACCCTAATCCAATCACTATCCTTCTAAGTTTTAGGAACTATTATTTGGAAGGTGCCAGTAGAAGCAAATAAACTTCCCCATGTAACAGTCCACAATAACAAAAAACAAGGAACAGATCCTGTGTAATAGGTATTTCAAACACAGGTAATTAATGGAGCTACATTATAACCAACTAAAATATTTTTGAAGATTTAAAGATCTGAAACCAAATTTTGGCTTGGGGTAAACAGGGACAATGACCCTCACACAAAACAGAATACTGCAATGTAAGTTTAGCAAAATCAATACTTCAGTTTCAAAGAAAAACTCTATAGGTTAAAAGAAGCCACCTATAGCTGTATTTAAATAGCCAATATCACAAACTCAAAGCACATCAACCAGCTCCATTGCTTTAAGTGAAAGAGATATCAACTCACTAAGAAAGGTAGGTTACTGAAACAGAAAAAAAACAAAAAATTCCTCTAATTTATCTATATTTTACTGTAGACGATCAAATTTCTATTTTTCCAGGAATAGTCACTAAAAAGCCACTTACGCTTACTGGCATTTTTGCTCAATATAATTTTGGCCAAGTTAGTGCACTCAAAAACCCAGGCAGAAGTAAGAACAGGTTTGCAGAGCCAATATTTATAAAGCAAGATGCTATATACAAATTGGCAGTCAGGTGTACTAATACACAAGGAAAATGGAAGATGTAAAAAAAATAATAAAACCAAACACCCATCATCTTCTGGCTCCTCCTGGATACCCAACAGGAGTGAAAAAGTGAGTGTTTCTCAAGACAAAGTAAATATTAGCTCATATGATGACTTAAGCATAATCATTTCAGAGGACACACAGTGCACCATCATCGTTATTAGTCAAATAAATAAATGATCATCCATAATCTTACCCAGTTCTGGGGGCAGCACAGTAAGACGATTTCCCTGGATATGCAGTTCCTTAAGCTGGGTGAGCTCACCAATTTCTTTAGGCAGTGATATCAGGTCATTGTCTCTAAGACTCAGCTAAGAACAAAAATAAATTCAGTCAGAACAATTTTCAGTTACCATAAAGCAGCCCAAAAGAGAACTCTACTCTCTCTACCCCCACCTTTCTCCCAAATGCTCAATTCCTCCAATTTATTTACAAGTGTCTTCTGGTAAACAAGAAACAGTTCCAGGTGTAGTGGTCTATTCCTGCAAACATAGCGTAGTACTACTCCTCAAATTGACTGGATTCTATTCCTACAAGTGTTGCAAAAGTGAATTGATTTTCCAAGAATTTAGATAAATTACTTACTATCTGCAACTTTGTGAGCTTCCCAATATCTGGCGGCAAGATTTCAAAATCGTTGTCACTTAGATAGAGTGCACGCAGGGTGGCTGCAAATTAAATAGCAATATATAAACAGGGTGGCATATAACCCAACCATTTGAGGTCTAATCAATAAAAAGGAGTCAGGTTTGATTAATAACCCTGATTTGGTGAAAAGCCTTTGACATACCCAGGGCTCACAATAATAACAAGCAGGTCAAACTTAGATTTACTGGCTTATTGTATTGTTGGTGACTTCAGGAAAACATCTATATTCAAAAGGACTGGCACAATTAACAATTTCTCCAATAGTAGGCTCTGGCAGATTCTGACATATCACATGATGTCAGAATACAGTCATTACTCTTTATTACCCCCAAGTCTTATTTATTACATCAATTTGCATCCTAAACAAACATTAAAAAAAACCTGAGTTTTTTTGACAAACAAACATCTATGTTAAGCTCTACAGAAAGCAAAACCTAACCCTGGGAAAGAGATTTGAAATTGGAGCAATACAAAAGACTCAAACTGTATAATTTGTAATTTCCAGGCAAAATCTCTATGAAATTCATTAAAAAAAAAAAAAAAGATGACCCATCACAACCATGGAGCTTGCTACTACTGAATGAGCATACATGACAGTTTGAAAAAAAATTAAAATGGACACTCACAAAGAACTGTCAGGTACTGCAGGAAAGAAGGTGGTCAGATCAGCAAAACCTCTCCTACCCACCAGAGAAGATCCCATTTATCTTATGCAGTTTACTCCTCCTCTCTTCATTTCAATACGTGTGACCGTTTTTAATAATGCTGACTAAAAAATTCTCCTGTCAGCTTACAATCACAACATCCCTCAGATAGCGGCACTCCTTCCTCTCCCCTCGCCTGTCACTTCGATGCTGAATGCACTGATCCTGAAGCCACTTCAGCAGATACATGGAAAAGACCAGTAAGGTAGCAGAATCACTGAAATCCACAAAGTGCCAGAATTCAAGTTGCTTAGGCAACCATTTTGCACATATGCACTACATACAATACCTTTCTTTTAACTGTCTGAGAGTGTATTTTTAACATATGCAAAGGTCAGCTTAGGTCTACCATTCCTGTGCCAAGCTTTGTCACCCTACTGCATGTTTTAACACACTGGACATTTCAACATCCGCATGCCGTTAAAACTATTTCAGTAATGAACCACCAGGAACACATTTGTTTTCAAATTCAACATACAACAGTTGTGTTGCAAAACAGTTTATTTTCCCCTGAGGCTTGCAACTTTCCATGAAGCTTTAACTGAGTATGGGACCCAAGAAAGTATTACTCAGAAGAAAACTAATACACCATTACTAAGCAAGTCTTCTCGTGTCCAAAGGTGTCAAGCGACTGTATATCAGTGATAAATATTGCTGTGCTACGTTGAAGTATTCAAGATATACTAGAAGAAAAACATAAATATCAGAAAAAATTCTGTTGAATTTTGGTCTCCATCAAATAAATTTCAACTGCAGAAAGCAAAGCACCATATCATGAAGATTTGTAAGGTTTTTAGAAAAGTTTCTTACTTAGATAGAAGAAGTTTCCTGGTAGGGAATTTTCATTTAAGTTGTTGTAAGTCAAGTCAAGAACTTCTAGAGCTGGTAAAGATCCAAATCCCCTTGGCAAGGTGTTTAACCTGTTCATACTGTACGTAAAGAGAAAAAAAAAAAAAGAACATGACATCAGTATTCACTTTATCTAGTAGGAATAACACAGGCTACAAGAGCTTTGTTTTGGGGGGGGTTTCCATAAAAAAATGTAATCTACGCCAAGATTTCCTTTTGTTTTGAAAACGGGTTGATGCTCTAAGATACTGAGCAAGCCTCTTGCAATGCACACCTTTTTTAAATCTTTCACTACCATAAATATATCCCAACTTAAGCACTCGCAAGGGATTCTGTTATGTCAGTCAGCAGTCACATCCAAAACATAAAACACAAGGGAGAGAGGTGTCAATGCCATGCTCAGCTTCAAATGTTCCACAGAGAAAGCTGATCCTTGGTCGATGACTTCTAGCTAAACTGTAAATTACCCTCTGGCACATCATCTTGACCATGGGCCATTCTGCCACATACCACAGTTTTTCACCATGGCACCAAATACAAGGAGGAATACCCCAACTACACAGTATTTATGTGAATTGACAACTGCTGCTCAAACCCCTTCTTAAGAACAGCAAATCTGTGTCACTAGATAACTATTGATGCACATGGAACATGAAGTAAATAAAATGTCAGACCTGTGATTGATGAGGCTTAATCTAAATATAGCTCAATCAGCCAGTCTTAAGAGGGTTTAGGATAGCAGTTCCCACTAGCAACAGCGAGAACATGAGGAAAAAACTAACAAAAGGAAGAGATTTCTCCAATAATCTGGAGCAGATAAGGTATAGAAAGCAATAACTTTTCTCTGATCTTAAAGAGCTTGAACAAGGTTATCCAAATAATCACTAGAGCTGCTGCAACCATGAGGGCAGGCTGGAGAGCTGGAGATCTCTTCACAGGGCCTTACCCTTTGTGTATGAACTAGAGCTCTGGCTGTTTATCATATAAACAGAAAAGCACTACTTGCCAGCTTCTTATTCATACTGTTCCTATTGCACATACACCAAATATATATCTCATGTGTATGGATCTTGCTTTAGTTGTCACCCGGGTGTGAAAGCAGAACAGAGAAGACAGGCATCTTCAGGAAGTCTGTACAGGTAGCTATTGTCAAGAACAGGTTTTTATTCTTACATGATAACTGGAAACAAACATGACCTTTCAAATGTTACCTTTAAATATATTCTGGATTTTCTCTTTCTGATGCAAAAGTGACAACAGTCACAACTGAAGTCAAGAGGAGATGTTGTTTGAATGTCCGAAGCATGATCTAACACTTTATAAAAACTCAAGTCAAAGTACTGACAAAGTTGGGTACCCAAAAATAAGAAAGACTGTACATCCATGTGAGAGAAGGCAGAAGCACACACACCATATCTTTCACAAGCTCTCAGAAAAAACCTCACCCTTCCTCCCTCACTTTTGCATAACCCAGCACCACCAGACGAAGAACCTGTAGAGATCAGCTTGCTGTGGCTAAACTCAGATGAAATCCTTCTTTCTCCTCATCCCCCATACGAAGTCCCATCATGGGCATACACCTACCACCGCTGCTGTAGTAGTAGCTAATGAAATACAGAAAGGCATTCTCCACTGTTGCTGCTGCAGACTTGACACTGTTTTAAAAACTGTTCTTTACAGCAAATAGGACTAAACCAGCTTGTTTTTCACTAAGTGGCCCTGACAGCCTTTCCTTTTGTAAGCAAGGAACAGGGAGAGAAAGAATGGTACCTATCGTTTGGCATGCAAAGACAACCAGCTCCAAGTCCCTGCCCAGGACTATTCGGCCCTGTGGAAGTTCAGCCACTGAGCTTGTGCCTCAGAAAACGCGCCCCACTCGCCTTCCAAATTTCACACTTTCAAGCTTTCAGTGCAGCAGTACACCTTTCTTCTTTCCACTCCGCCACTTGACCCTTCTGCAACAAAACCCTCCCAAAAATAATCTGTGCTTATTCAAGCTTCCCCTCTCCAGAGAGCTCTTCTGAAGCCCTCTAATACATGCACTGCAGATGACAAAAGGGTTTCTGGGCTGCCTTCTGACAAACTAGTAGGACGGAAGAGTTTCCTCTTCACTGACTCCAAGAACCTGCAAAGCAGAACCCATTTTGCAGAGCTAAGGCTGGGTGGTAAATCCTGTACCTGGAAGATTAGGGCTAAGGAGGGCATTAAGAAGGAAGAGCATTTATCTCTAAGGTCTTAGGCCACAAGCCACATGAAGGTGGAAACTGTGGCTCCAGACCTGAGTGTCTGTTGGTCCTAACACCAAGCGGTCTTTTGCGCTACATTTTTTTTGCATTAATGAAGACTAGTATTTGAACTATATTAACAATTGTCACTGCTTTAATACATGGAAAGTACCCAACTCCTTCCTTCATATACTTCAGCACCTCTAGATGCCATTCCAAAAATATGATTTAAACCCCAAAATACATAGAATCCTTATTAATACTTGCTCGGAAAAGCAATTTCAGGTTCAAACAGGTATTAAGGCAAGCTAGAGATTTACTGTGACCAATAAAGACTAGGGAAGACAGATCATCATTAAAGCATTTATTAGCATTCCAACAGTTCATGATTTAATTCAAATACCAGCACTTTACAAAAGTATCTAAAAGCAGGATAAACAGAGCCTGGCCAAAATCAGTTGGTATTCAGAAGAGTAAAAAATGATCAGTTTAAGGTGTTCAGAAGTTTGAATTTATAAAATACCAACATTCTTTCTATGATAAGTCTATAGTGCTAAAGCTTACACTTACCAGTGCTTTCCTAAATACTTACACTTAAGTATGCCTATTTAATTTTAAGAAGGTCCTTCGCTTCACATTTGTTTTCTTAATACAAGAAAGCCCTCTGCAACTCTAGTTATTATAAAGAATCACCAACTCCTCTGGAATATAGTGTCTGAACACTTAACAGAAACGCCCCTGGCTCAAATTCAGTCAACACTAGCTCTTTGAATTAAATGCATACCACTTCTAAAAGTTTGCTGCTTCTTTACAGGTTTAATATAGATTGGAATGTCTATAATCCCAAATTCGGAACTTTAAAGTTCTAAATTAACATGGATTTTTTTTTTCAAAGCAGAACAGGAAATAGAGCCTGATTTTTCTGCAGCAACCACAGAAGCAAGAGACAGGTGCTACAGAAGTAAAATTTAACAATTGTTTGGTTTGACCTCTGTATTCGATTAATATGAGCTTCTTTGCCCTTAAATGGTTATCAGAATACCAGAGCCTGATCACTTTTAAGTATCTGTCTATCCAGGACATTAGCTGAACACTCTGAAGCTGTAATTGCCAAGTTATCCTCACAAACACTTGCAATAAGAAACTTGAATAGCAAAAAATCAGAAGTTCTGGGTTCAGTTGCAGTGACATTTAATAGCACCTCTATTACAGCAAATTTTTGCATTAAGATACGCACCCAAGGTTCAGGTGTTTGAGCTTCTGAAGGCTGCTAATCTGTGTAGGCAGTTCCTCAATCTGGTTGTTGAAAAAGTTGAGCACTTCTATGTTTCTCAGGTCTGCAATGTTTGCTGGCACAGCTGTGGGAAAGTTTTCACAGTGAGAGACTGCAATTAGAGCAAGCTACTTAGACTATAGATGCTCTCCTAGCAGCTGGCATTTGCAGTGGCTGCAGTACAAGGAGCATCTCATTGTTACTGCAATAAAAGTTTATATTCAGAAAGCCTCCTATCTGGAATCTGTTCTCATTGCTGAAAGCAGTCACTCTGTACTCTTCAAAAATTACTACCAGAATTGTAAGATATTCTAACAAAAATCACTGCAGAGAGAGACAAAGACAACAAATGCTCTTAAGAGACTAAAAAGCAGGCACAGGCTGTCCTCTCAGTTCCTGTAGCACACACAGGTCTCAAAAGAGGAGAGCCTTAGAGACCCAGATAATTTCATTATTTGAATGGAAAAAAAATGACTGATACAAAGAATAGTTACACTGAGACAGAAATTGTACTTAAAGGTCTTTAGCAACAAACATAAAATAAAACCTCATTTTCAGCAATGGCCCTTTCTACTTACTGCTTAAATAATCTAGTATACAAGTTTTTGGTCATTTAAGATACAACAAATTTTACAAAAAAATTAAGTTCAGCCCTAAAAGAAGAACTGTTTAGCCAAGCCCATTTTCAGTTACCTCACTTCAGTGATAACTGATCAATACATGCACATGGCTACAGTGGATTACCAACAGATCAATTGCTGTTATTATCTAGAAACATGAAATATAAGGCAGAAGCACAGTATGAATATGCCTGTGCTAATGAGGACATTCAGATTTGCACTTTTCCCACCTTAAAGTTAGTGAGATTTAGACTGAGGTGTAAAGTCAGCTGAGGTGTAAAGGTGGTTGGCAAGTCACCTGCACTGAAGCCTGCACCTGTGTTCAATATTCACCTTGGTTTAGTCTCAACTTTGACTACATCAGGAACCCACAGAGTGCACATCTAAATAATTAGAAGGTTTTATGAGGCTATGATTTTCTTTTATTTGTTGGTATGAGGCAATCTCAGTCTTAAAATGGAGTCAATAATGTTTACAAAGCAGAACATTACAGTATGTCACATTTATGAGATTACAAGTCTGATTACACTGTGAACAATAATGGGATCCCTAACGAAGACTCTAATTACACTACATAAATATTATTGTTGAGGGTCATATTCACTGCAGGAGGTTTTTAGCAGACTTTTTTATAAAGTCATTAGAGCAAATCTGAACATTCAAAAGACCTCCCTTTGCGGTATTTTCCAACTGGTCCACACTTATCTGTCACTTGATAGAGAAAGTAAAGAGCAATGCACTACTACTGCTGTTTTGAATTATTCCCTAGCAGAAGTTAACTGAGGATTTTAATTGACATAATTCAGCTGTTTCCAGTCTCAATATTTCACCAGAAAAGTAATTACCAATATTAAAATGTTTTCCTTTCAGAAATTAGAGTTTATCGTTTGACACTGGTGAGATGCCATGGACAGGCAAACCATGTTTCTGCTTTTCCCAGATACCATGTTCATGAAGACTAGGAATCAGAAGTACTAGCAAATACAGGTTTTAGTTTAGTCAAAGCCTAAACAATACAGAGACCAAACAATAATCCTGAAGTTACATCTCTGATGCAGTAAATAAAAATTTTGTTATGAAGGTTTTGGCCTTTTTGACCATGTTACATTCTCCTGAAAAAACCTGTGCAACACGGAATCACAATATGACTCACTGTGGTCCCATCCAACCTGAACCATTCTGTGATTCTGTGACTCAGGTACTGAGCTACCTTGAACTAGCAACACTGATTTAGTGGATATGTCCTCTCAACTACATGCCCAAAGTGGTTTGCTTTCCCAGTCATGAATAAATGAATTCTTAAGTTTGTATCTCTCTTCTGCTTTAAACTAGGGGGCTGTGGAGAGGGAAAGAATCATTTCAAAGAAGAAGGTGAACACTCCATTAAAAAAAAACCCGAAACAAAAACCCTGCAAAAAACCAAAACCCCCATGAAACTACAAAGAAAAAGACACCTAAACACCAAGACAGGAAGAAAATGGCTTCCAGAGATTTGATCATGAAGATTACACTTGCACTGAAGTTTCAGTGTTCAGTTTTCAGCATCAAAGTTTCAATGAGTCACTACACAGCTGAAGAGTCTGAAATTCTACCTGACCATCCCACTTGCAAGCACAGGGCAAAAACTCAGCTTCCACTAGCTAGTTTATTAGAGGGTTTTCATCTGGTTTTCTTTTGTCAGGGCACAGATATGAGTAAGTGCCCCTGGTGAACAAGAGGAACTGTGCCCTTGCACACTGTCCACTAAGTTTCTGATATATCTGTATAAATCCCACATACTGTATTTCATGTTATGAATCACACTTAGGATACTTTATAATCGTTATTTTCTTCAAGATATACTAAAAGCTGCATGGGTAGACAGGCTGAGATGAGAAAAAGGCTAACTATTTAGCAAAGGATTTGAATGAAATACTTTGTGTCTCCCTCTGTTAAATCAAGATGAAAAGCCCCAAACCACAATTGTACTTTCTGGTTTGGATGGAGGGCATGGAGCTATTTTGTGAGGAGGAAAAATGGGAAAGAAGGTCAAGACCAGGCTTCTGGCAGGGCAAACAGGACTTTTTCTGCAACAGCTTATTTTCTGCTTCAACAATTCAGATTCATTTGTAACTTAACAAATGCTGTCTTGTATTCAATTAAAATCAGAAGACTGAAATTTACCCCTATTCTGGTCTTGTAGCTAAACTGCACAGGTTCGGTACCTTCAGGTCTAAAGATCAGTGGTGATCAAGCAGGTTGACTAGTCATATCATGTTCTCTGCTCTGAACTTTACACAACCTGACTACCTTCTCACTGTTATGTTGCAAAATTCTTCTGTGATATATAGCAGACTGCCAAGTCCCCAGACATTCATGTTCTGGCAATACTGAATTCCACTCGAGTCACTTTCTCATGACGAGCTGTGAGAGTGAACTGTCAGCATCCTGGTTCCGTTCACCCACATATTTACAGTACGATCCACAGTGTCTTAACAACTCTTCTAAGACCATCTGCTGCCCAGTGTCATTAACAACTCCCCCTCAGCAAATGCTAGTAAAATTTGGCAGCCCCATGCCTTTGCGTTCTCCTGTGAAGCTTCAGTCACATCATGAAGCCCCATTCATGTTAAGTCTCGCTTCACAAGACCAGGAACAGCTTCCATCCCCTTGCTCAATATTGGAAATTTCATACAGTGATTCACTGTGACAGCTACAGACTTCACCTTCATTTCAAGAGGTTGGTTGATAGTGAAAGACAGGGTTTACAGGCTGCTTACAAGGAATATGAGGACTTTGTTCATGTTTCTGGAAATAAGAATTGGCAACTTGTTATACTTCAAAGCATTTATGCTCTTTTTTGCCCTGAAGGCAATTCTTTAGGCACTAAAACATGTTGTCATCAGAGCAGACTTTCACTCAAGGCAAGTTATTACATTTTATTCCTACATAACCAGCAGGTGTTCAAAAGTTATGAAATTATTTCCAAAACATAGATAAAAAGGATTACATGCTACTACTCAATGCCTATCTAACTCCACATCTAGAGGATCCCCAATCTGGGCCTTAGCTCTTTTTCCACATTGCCACCCAGACAAGATCTGTACTAGAGGTCTGATGTTGCCCTCTGTTGGAGGAACAGATACTGCGTTACAAAGACCTTTCATTCAAGACAACCCTGCAGAGCAGTGCTAGGAACATCCGAATCAGTGACAGCAGTTTGGAATTAAGTGTCTCACATGAAACCCTTTGTCATAAAGCAAGAAGTCAAAAGGTTCTCATACCAGTACCTAGAACAGACATCCAAATCCAGGTCCTTTTGTTTACCCAACCTTTGACAAAGGAGGAAGAGCACAGAGAATGGAAGATAAGAAGGTCCATTATTTTCCCTCCAGTTTCACTCTGCTACTCTTTTGTCATTTGGCTAGGTCTTTGTGATGGCAGGGCCCTTCATGCAGCTGAAAATACACAGGCTTCAGAAAGACTCTATTTCTTAAAATAATCTCCAAGATTATTTTTCTTAAAGCATCTCTGAAGTCCTGGGAAACAACAGGGATCCTCATTACTTTAAAAGTAAACATACTTGGGCGTTTGCAAAATTAAGTCTCCATTTCCTTTTACCTAAAAGATGAAATCTAGTCTGGGGTGTTTTTTTTTTTGTATGTAGTAAGGACTAACATTAAATTAAAGATTTCTGAAGACACTCTTGGTAAAAAAAAAAAAAATCTTTATCGAAATTTCATTTACAATTTAAAACCAACATATAAAACATTTTAGGTAAGGAGGCTCAGAAGAAAAAAGTGACAAGAGTCAATAAACTATCCAAATCAGTAAGTGAAATGATTTAGTAAAAATGTAAGTCTCCATGAAATGAACACATGGTATGTAAACTGCTTTAAACATTTCAGTTTATACCTTAACACTCAATGTTCAAAATAAACACTGTCCAACTGCTGCACGGAAAACAGTATCTGTAATACCTGATTATGCATAAAAATGTGCATGAGTAAGCTTGAGAGCTCCTCAACAAATATCATTCAAAGGCTACAGAAAACCTCCAATTGAATCGGTGGTTTTTGAATCAGACATCAAGTGAAATAAGAATTTTAAATTTTTTAAATAGGATTAGTTCCTTTGGCATTCACATTCTCAGAAACTTTAAGCTGCAGAAACCCTACTCTATCAGAATGTTTCTTTTACTTAATGAAGTAATTTTGCAGTACCTAGGAACCTGATGTTCAGTAGTACTCCAAACCTTTGCAGGTTCTAAGGGAATATTTATCCAGAAGAGCTATTAAAATAGCACTGACAGAGAAGAGATTTATAAGACTATGCCAGTTTCTCATTAAACTGTTCCACTCAAAAGTCGGTCAAGAGTCATAGAGAGTAAAGTGAACTCAATAGAGACCTTTGAGAGTCCTATCAGTCCACTGTGGGTCTCAGGTAAGGTTTTCTTGCCGAGAGCAAAAACCTGCCTTTGAAGCCAGAAGTCAAACTTGTGGGCTGTACAATACAATGAACCCCATTCTGCAGACTTGCTAATCCAGTTAGCATCACCAGGAACTTTTCATGACTAAGGATCCCTTAGTGTAAAGGTCATAAAGGCATGCAATGTTACTCAGATTTCATGGGGGAGGAAGAATTTAGGATGATAAATATATAATGCATTCTGTGCATCCAATAACTACACTCACAGAGCTGGAGTCATGTTTAGATTAATTTGACAAGGGCTCTGTTATACTGAAAGAGAAGCAATCGGTTTCACCAAAATGAAAGAGGAATTAGATGAGGGAAAACACAACAGTTTTCATTTTAAATATTCATAAGCATGCTGATATTATACTTGGCAGTTAACTGGAGAGAATCCTGATCCCAACTGAAGCATACAGTACTTAATTTACACACTATGTAGTTCAAGTTTCCCCTTTTATGCTCCCTCCACTCTTCCAAAGATGGATATTAATCCTCTCATGCTGAAAACATTAAAAACAAACTTGTCTACTTAATCTTCAGCTCTTTGCTGAAACCAGCAGGGGTTTTTTTATTGCAATTATCCACAGAAGCACCTCACTTATGAAACTGTTCTCATGGACATGTTTAAATTATACTATAGCTCACTGATGTGTGACTGTGCTAACAAAGCAATTTATCAATAAACAGTTCTAATTTAGAAGACAAAGTCTAAGGAGAAGTGCAGTGAGCACAAAAAAGGCTGAGAAGACACTGGGAATCAAGTGACATCTAGTGAAGACATGGGACAAATCTGCTCTCTGAGAGGCTAAGATGAACTTCAGAGTTTGAAGAGCAATACTAGAAAACAGGGGCTGAGGTTACGAAGGGGTTACTAGGTTGAAAAGAAATCACCTAACAGCCAAGAACTGAAACTACACCAAAATAACTCACAAAAATCTGATGTTTGTTAGCTTTCTTTACAGCACTAAGTAACACTACAAATGAGGATGGGTACAAAAATGTGGATATAAACATAGTCCTTCATTTCTACAAATAATTTTGAAGAAAACAGAGTATTAGCCAAGCTTTTTGAATTAGTGTGACATGAAAGTGCTGTAGTAGATGATAACATCTTCAGCTTCAATTATCACTGTGAGGAGTGCACAGTTCAGCCGAGATGTTTCACTGTCTTATTTTTAAGGCAGAAGGAAAAAAAAATCCATGTGGTATACTGTGCAAAGTTGAAGAATACAGACTACGTACCTTTGTTACAGGTCAGATTATCTGTATGTTTTAATATTTCAACAGCAGGGAATGGTTAAGAGAAATAACTTCTTCAGGACTGAACAACTTGAGTTGTTACTGTTAAATTGAGATTTATTATTAGGCTTCCACCACATGCAAACGGTCTCTCTCACTAAATCTCAGTGAGTCTCCTTCAGGAGTTTAAGCTGTTTAAGCATGATCTTTTCAGAGTTTCACACTACTGCACAGTCACCAGCTTTAGATAAATCAAACCATCTAAAGTTCATTCAGGATGTTCACCTTCCTCAATATTCTTTTTACTTCAGTCTATTTAACATATTTTCTGCAGTTTACAGAAGGGACTAACCAAAGATGTCCTGAACACCAGGCCCTGAACTGATACCATAAGCTAACCTCAAAGGTGAAGGTCGCTTCAGCCTCTTACTCAGAAATACCTCTGTGATTGTGTGCTTAGCAGTGCTTACTTCCAGAATTCCACTTTCAGTGTATCTAAAAAATTGCTCATAATTTCAGTTCCCCTTATTGGTCAGTATTAGTAGTTTATCACTGAAATGTTTAAGAACTCACATAAGACTATTTTTCACTGTGACTTGGATCAACTAAGTCTTCCCCCTACTCAGCACTGCCAACTGCTGTGCTGACACTGCTTACCAGGGACACCAGCCTGTCCTCTAAACACACACACAGAACAGGCTGCAGTAAAAAGGCTCACTGCTCAAAAGCAAGGTCAGCACACGTGTTTCTGGTTCTAGTCCTCAGAAATAGGAATGAATGAAGCTCCCTCCTAGTCTGGGCTCCCTGTGCCCAGTACTTAAAGCCACATCTTTCACTCCGTATGGTACAGTCCTCCCTCCACCTCTACACTATCTTATCCCAGGTTTCAGCTGACTATACATTTCATTTCCATCTGTGGAAGTTATTACTTTGAGACAAGAGCAACTAATTACCACTTTGCCCATCATCACATAAAGATCAGGAAATTATTTCACCCCAAGGGTTATGTCACAGGACATCAATGGTAAAAGTAAGAGGCCAGATGGTGAGTGGTCTGAAGGGAAATGCTGTGTCATTATCCACTTCAACACACCTGATTACTAAAGGAACAAAAAGAATACATAGAAAATAGAGTACAAAACAAAGCATACAAAACTAAATCCAGTTTTCTCTCAATCTAGACTGAATCTACCTTGTCTCTGCCCTTCCATATCAGCATCAAAAAATTCCACTTGGCTTGACAGTAAATTCTGTAATATAGAATTAAGCTCATAAATAAAGTGAGTTCACTTTTGCAACATTCACTAGGTTTGAAAATCCTGACTTCAAAATAGTTGGTATCTGGCTAGAGGATGTCAAATACTTTTCCATTACAACCTGTACAAACACATGGAGAATGATCATTTATATGGGGCTTCCACAAAAATTTACAGCTATTTTAAAGCCACCAGGAAATAAGTGAAGACATAAGAAATTTGTACCAACATGTCAGAATCACCAAGACTTTAAAAAAGGAGGCAATATGTTTGCAGGCGTCTTTTAATAAGAAAACAACAGCTTCTGAATAACTATATTAAAGACAAACGATTTGCGCCTAGTATTGGTTTTGGTATGGACGCTTTACTTACAATGCAAAACTGATTTTGTTGCCATATAGCAGAAACTTTGACAATTTATGCATAAATTGGGTAATCTCAGCATGCACACTTATGCTATTATAGCACAAAACTTTTTCACAAATTATTCTGTTTCATTCTCTCAAAACTCGTTAAAACCAAAACTTGTATTATTTAAAGATAAAATGCTCTACCATCTGTACTTTCTCAGAACCAAAGGTTTGGGGGTTTTTCAGGAAGAAAAGAAAAAAAGGCAACATGGTATTTAATCAAAACACTTGTGCAGAATTCAGATGTCACAAATTTAGTAAGGCATATGTATAGGAATCTACTATTCCCTCTTTCTCACGTCCCCCCGTGCACTGCATTCATAAAGATATTTCCCTTTAGAGATCCCTGCATCAGAAAGAGGAAGTAAAACCAAATCAAAATATCTAACAAAAATGAAAGGCTTACTGTCAATTTAAAGCATCACTCCCAGACACAGCTGATAGGATACTGTCAGGCACAAGTCCTGTTTTGGACACAACCCCAGGCTCAGTACACAGACAGTTTACTTGCACCATTTTGGGGTGTATCAGGCCAGTACACCAGCATGGAATGACTTACCAGAAGGAAGCAGAAGCAAAGCAGAGGAGAATACAAGAGTAAAGAGTATACAGCCATCTATTTTCTGCCAGAAGTCAGCAAGTTTGCTATATAAATAACTTGATACCAGGCAAAATGTAAAGTGTCAGACAATACCAGCAGGAGACACCCTAACACATTTCAGCAGACTGGAGAAGACAAAGCAGCTAGACTGGGAAGGAATTCAGGACAGACAGATGCAGTGTTGCTTACTGTCTCTGGAATATCTCCAATACATCCAGGTATACACTACAGCCAGAAAGGTGACTCAGAAAGGAGATGTCCTAATATAAAAATGAAACCAAGAGATTTTAGCAGCATGTTAAATAAGATTAAGGACACAGTCAAGAGGGTTAAGAGCAATGAAGGGACAAGCTTCTGTGCTGGTCACATATAGAGAGCAAAACAATTTAGGAGACAGCAGGGCAAAGAAGTAGTAAGTCATGTGAGCAGAAAAAAAAAGAGAAAAGTTTTGAACTGCTCTGTTGGAAGGAGGCAAAATGCAAAAGGACAATAAAGGGTGAGTACATGGCTGTAAAAGGAACATGATCAATGAGACACAGCTATTCTGACAGAATCAGAAAGTAAACTCAGAAGAAATTCAGGTGTAGAAATGGGAACCAGCAGCAAAACATTAATGAATCACCTCACAAAAAGGAAAGGACTAAAGATGAGTAAAGGATTACATGAAAATCACGTGAGAAGCAGTGGAAAGTGCACAGAACAGCACAGGACAGCAGCTCAGAAGAAAAGGAGAGGAAGACAGAGAACATGACATCAGGTAACACAGGAGAGGTTCAACCAAAAAAATAGTCGTTCCAGATCTCTCATCATTTAGACATTTGATAATAGCGGGTAAGGAATCAAAGCATAAGAGCAAAAGGATAGACAAGTTGTCAGGAGTGAGCTCTGAATAGCAGGAAACCATTGAGAACACTTAAAGGCAGCACAAGAATATAGTGAAGCCAGTGAGCACAGGATCACTTGAGGTTAAGGAGACTGAGAATAGCAACAACTAAGTTGCTGTCCACCATGACCTATTAGGAGCATGAGCTTCTTCCTAGGAAATAAACTGCTAAAGGTATTCAAACAGTGACCTCTAATGGACAAACCATACAGTACTGGTACTTCACCGGCAGCAGGAACACTCCAGGTCCGAGCAGGTAACGACACAAAAGATAGAATCTCTGAATAGATTTCTCAAAATTATTACAATGTCAATTAATCATTGCTTGCAGGTAAGGCAAACAACTGTTAGAGTAGTTACAATTCATCAAAAATTTGCTGCACATCCCAAAATAAGTGAAAATAAAGCACAAGCTGGCAGCATAATAGATGCACACATATTGATGATGACCAGCACTATCTGCTGCCAGTGCTGAAGTAACCTTCAATATCCCAGCCTGTTTTCCAGTCCCATCTTCCTCTCTCTGCCCTCCTGCGGAAGACCACAGTTAACCCAAGCTTTTGAAAGCTCTTCAAGCACATTTCCTAGTCATGATGTAGTACAAGGATTCTAATTGTCAAAACTTCAATCAGCACACCAAGTAAGGATTTCACATCCTAGTATAGGATGATATTTTGTGTACGCTTTCAGCAGCTGGAGAATACCTTGAGCAAGCTTAGCTTTCCAAAGTCTAGAAGGTTGAGTACCACTTCATACTTACAGCAAAATAGTACACAAAAGCTGCTCTGCTTGGAAAAAAGCCATCAGGCAACACATAAGCCACAATCTTTATGCTTTAACAGTTCCTTTTTAAATGGGAGTGTCTCTTGCTAATTCTACTCCAACTATTGCTCACTTACAAATCTAGCAGCACAAGGAGCCCCAAAATTGAAACCTAATCTACTCTGCAGACTTCAGCCTCCAAAGGTACATTTTTCCAGACAAAGGCAGCCACTTGTTGTAGCACAACCAATTTATAAAGAAAAAAACCACAAACCCTAAGCCACCACAACAATGTGACACACTGCTTGAAATTATATGGGGCAAGGACAGACAAGCCTGGTGATATCCCTTCCTCTCCCTGACCTGGGCTCCCCAGAATCTCAGTATTCTGCAATTCCCAACCTGTTTTCCAGAACCATTATGAAACCACACAGACCCCTTCTAGCAGGAGTGTGAAAAAAGTAGGACCAAGCTTGATTTCAAGAACTTCTACAACAAATTCCTTAACACATGAGTGGCACAGCCACTCCATGGAGCACAGTGTGAGAGGAATCATGCCAGCTGGCTCTGCAGAACATGCAGATCTGTAACCACACCTGAAGTTCACTTTCATCCCACACAGAGGTGTCAGAAAGAGCAAGTGGCTGAGATTGCTGCAGACGTCCAATTACATGCCACTTGAACTTGAGTGAAGCAGTCCTAAGCAGAAATGCACAAAACAGGAAAATCGACACCCATAAAAATTATTACCATCGCACAGACAATGCAGAAACAGTATTTGTGACTGACAAAACTGATCAAGTGTGGTTTCTAGAAAAGTATATCCTGTGACTACAACTCCCTCTATGCCCCTCCAGCACAGCTACCTTAACTCTCTACCATTATTCATGTCCTATTAATGATCCCACTGAGCAGGAGGTGAATGTCACCGGTATGTCACTCAGCTAGCATCAAATGATATCGACCAAAGACAACTTGGTCGCATCTCCCCAGATTAATCCACCACACTGGGTCAAGATCAGAGAAGCTATGCAGGTTAAAACTTCCTTGAATTCTGCTTCTTAGCTGTATACTGGATAGAAGGTTTTAAATCACTACATGATGTAACAGAAAATTTCCAGTACAACATACAGAGACACTGGCTTATATGTCTACGTTACATTAAGAAAAAGCACAGATATTCACTTTCTCCCTCTGCTTTCAACTGGATTGTCATAGTAGAATCATCCCAGGTTTGTCACTTATGCAGCAACTGGTTCAACGAGACTGCAGAATCACAGTTATTTATCTTTCCCTAGAGTTTTGCTTCTGATTTCATTCTCACCAAGCAGGAAAGGACAGACTCAACTGTTTCAGAAGTCACTGAGAGCAGAAGCCAATTTAGGCCTCCTCCATTAGCACAGAACTAGATAGCTGAAAAAAAATTCAGCCTAATATGCTCCAGCAAAATCCATGTGGATTTGGGTATGTCTGATAATGAATGATTTAGACATGTAAATACAGTATGAATGGCACACTAGAAATATTAACAAAATATATGCCATAAAAGTATTCTGAGCAGTATGATTGATTTAACAGTGCAAACTCCTCATATTTGCTAATGAAACTTTACTTACTTTTAATAGTTTTCTGGTAAAAATATGAAGTATGTTTACATAAAAATATACATATTCAGCTTTTACATGTATTTATTCTTCCAGATAGACATATTTACCCTAAACACCAAAAAAAAAGGCAAGCAGAACACTCATTTAAATGCCAGAAAACTAGTAGAAGATGCTAATATGACCTTAGTGTAGCATGTCAAGTGTCACTGCCATCAGCTTTCTAGTCATTTTAAGAACAATCTGCTAAGACAATTAATTACATAGCTTAGAAGATTAGGTCAACAGTGTCAAATATGAGAATATGAACTTGAAATTTAGCCTTTTAAAAATGTGTGCTGTCTATTTAAGTGTCTACATCCATTTGTGAAAGAATAGTAAGTTTCAGACTCAATGAGCTGCTTCTCAGGAGAAGCAGTGGTCTTACCTTGCCGCAAAAGAAACCCAAACACAGCAAACAGAAAGGCTGACAGAATTCCTCAGCTGAGAGAACCCATATACTTGCAGCCTTCTGGTCTAATGGTTACTTTAGAAGAAAGTGGTAGTTAAAGGCTGAGATTCAATATAACACATTTATAATAGAGCACTCCTTAAACAGGTATTTTGAAAACTTAAACTGCTTTAAGCAAACGGTATACTCTGGATTTTTTTGAATAAAGTCAACCTGAACACATCCTTCCTGGACACCCCTTATTATCACATCTTTCCCAGTCAGGGCTACAGCTAAGACTTGTAGCTATCTCAAGGTGCCCACAACCTTCCAAAGTCTGTAGAGAAAGCCACAGTGGCTGAAACAACTTAACTGCCTGGCTTTCAAGCAGCTGAAGTTCATACAGGCATCTCCTTGCAGTACCTGAGAGAACAAAGACATCACCAGCTGGGTGGCCCCATAGCCCAACTCCATCAGTGGCTTATAACAGATACCAGATGGCAATATGCTTGAAGAAAATTTACCAGGATTTTCCCCAAAACATTCTCCCAGCTGCCAGCTATTTGTAACTTCATGACCTTCTAAATCAGGGATAGAGCTCCATATTTAATAGTGATGCATATGATTTTCCCTGCCTAAGTCTGCCCATCACTTTTACCCATCAGTCATCATTTACCTGCTAGATGGCTGGAAACTGTTGGCCACTGTTTATAATTAAATTGAGATTTCTTTGAAAACTACAATAGGGACAAAACCAAATAGCAACATGCCAGTCTACAGGACGGTACATAATCAGAAGCAGGGCCCAGAATAACTAATTCATATTTTTCACAGCCATTCACATAGCCCCCATAATTTTATCTATTTACTACTACAAACCCTTTAAGATACACATTAGTACCCAAAAAACTGCATCCAGAGAAGTCTTTAAGTGCTAGAATCTAGGAATATTTATATTTTTCTTCATCCTTAATCCTCTGAAAATGTTTAAAACCTTTACTGAAATTTTTGCATTAATTCCTATGTTTTAAATAGCATACTACTTTACAGCTCATGTAGCAAGCTGTGCAGAGTTCAATAGATTGGGTTTTATTGGTTTGCTTGTTAGGAGGCTTGTTCGTGGGTTTTTTTAAACCTATCTTAATTTGTAAGGACTTCCCTGGGTACATGCTAAAGCACCGACCCAGTCCACTTACCAACACATACCCACTTTGGTGGTTCAAGTCCCTTCCCCATTTCATACACTCAGCTGAGTTCCAAAAAGGGAAGAACTGGCCTAGAGAGAAACCCACTGGCACATACAGAGAACACACAAGGACAAAAACATAGACAAAACCAAGACTTCCCTTTAGAAGATGCACAGTAACATTTTGAAAGAAAATTCACTGCTGGAATTTCAACAACTAAGAAGCAGGAATGTTTCCACAAGACACCGATGGATAATCCTGAAGCATTCTACTACCAAAGAAACCCAAAAAAACCTAAACACAAACACAAAAAAACCCACAAAAACTTTCTGCCTTGCAAAAGTCAGTCTGATATCTGCCTCCACCAAGCTACATCTCATGTTTATGTTGCTCTCATCACATGCTGTTTACAAACACCTCATTTAAGGGTTTCTTTACTGTGGGAAGCAGGATTCACAAGGTAATAACTGAAGGCGGCGTCTGCAGTACAAGCAAGAGACAATCTACACTCAGAAGAGTCGTCTTTTGACAGAAGTATGCTGCTCGACTCCCGTGCCTGATGCTTACATTCAGCTGGCCTTGCTCAAATATGTTTGGTTGTAGATATAACACAGTGGAGTTGTAACTTCTCTTGGTTCAGTCAAATTAATTATCCATCCACTAAAATGCAAACTGTATCATTTCTGACACAGTAAGTCCTCATATAAACATAAGGACTTCAGAGCCATTGTAGAAAATGGATTTCTGGCTCAACTGGTAACAAGACTGAGAATTCCTGACCTTCCAGTACACTGCAAATCTGTATTGAAGCTGGAAAGGAATGTTGAACAAGGATGTTAAGCCACATCCTCAATCTCTTTATATTTAATGAAGAACCTAACCAAGAAGTACTCTTAAGAGTGACATTGTGCTCTATTACAAAAAAATATCAAACTAGCAGTATCACCTTTTCAACTCAACTGCCTGTAATGAAGTTCAAATACAGGAATGTACTTACTTGTAAGCTTGTTGTGACTCAGAACCAGCTGTGTGATATGAGACAATGTAACTGCAAATGAAGAGAGAAAGAAATTAGTTTATGGACATGACAACTGAGAACTTCTATCTATTCCAGATGAAAAAAAAATAAAATAAAGTTACTCTGTTCACTCCAAAAACTTCAGATTCATGAGCACTGTCGTAACAGACAAGCTCAAGACAGAAGGACACATCCAGCTACTACTCCTGCCCCCATTTCTGTTACTGCATCAAATACAACTTGAAAAGCTTTTACTCACTGATACAGCAGCCTGTTTCAGATAACCCTTGAAAAAGTTCATGACATAACATAGGCAATTATAACCTGTTAGCAGAATGAAAACAGTAGCTCAAAGGTACCATCAGATCAGAAAGTCCAGTGTAAAAAAAAAGAAAAAAAAAGGCATTACCACTGTTCCCTGTGCAATTGCAGGTTGCAGAGGAAGGAAAGGCAGGGAGGAGAAAGGAAAAAACATTGCACCCATCCTAAGTTTCTCCTAAAATACGAGCTCTAAGTTCTCCCTGTACTGCCTCACAATACAAAACAGGAGGACAGGGAAAGAAGCCCATAGAAAGTCTGTACGAATATTGTAGGAAAACCAGCACTAAAGGGCAGACAAGAGCACAGCTTCCACAAAGAGCTGTAAGGCATGATGTAACTCTACAGTGGCAGAAAAAGACCAAGACCACCTCATCTCCACACTAAAGAGTTGGTATCTTGCCACGAGCACAATAATAACTGGGCTCTGAGCAGGTGGGACCTTGCATCACTGCTGCCCAGCAAAGGTCCCCAAGGCCCATACTAAACTGCAGGTGCAGGGACTGGGAAATCAAATCGGGCTGTCAGGCAGAGACTGGGTTCTAAAAGAACTTGTGCATATTTCTTTTTTTCCTTTGAAGTTGATGCTTCCTTAGATTTATTAGAGCAGAACAAGGACCAAAGGTGTCAACACACTTCTGTGGCCTTGACTAGTTCATTCCACTTTTGCAGAGCTCTGCCAGCTTCAGAGAAGAATCCAAAATTCAGACCATCTGTTCTTTACTTTGCTGGAGTCCATAACGAATCTCATTACATTAAGACCATTAATCCCCATTGAGTGCTTTTTAATAACTATCTAGAACTTCTTGAGAAACTATATGAGGGAGGCTCAAATTCAGGTCGTATAACCACCAACATGACAAGACTTCCTTAACTCTTTTCTGCTCATGAAATACCTCTTCTATGAGGAGGATATGACTTCTATGAATAACTACTTGTTAACACTAAGGCTAGACATGTCCAAGGTAACAAAATATAACAAACTCTTTAAGGTAGTGATAAGAAATGGTAAGATCTCCCCCTTCCCATGCTCCACTAAGTGAAACACCCATTATAAGCATACAAATCAGAATGACATCTCAGACTAGAAGAAGTGTTCAGGATTTTCTGTTTCTGTGCTCAAGATGTAATTCAATATTTAAAGGAAAAGCATGCCAAATAATATTTAACTCATAGAAGAAGCCAGTCTCCATACAAGGAGACACCACTCACATGCAACTTATTTGCACAACACAACAGAAGTATAAAGTCACTGAACTGCACTAAATGCTAGAAGGCAGCACACGTCCAAGTACCTGCTCTGGATCACCTACAAAATGAAGAAAATTAAGTATTTTACTACCAAAGAACAGAGATTGACCCTGATCAATCCATGTGTATACAGAGAACCTTTCCTGACATGATTTCATCATGTCTATACATAGGAAGCATGGATGCTCACCCAAGAGCAATAAAGCTTTGGAGCTGCCAACCCTGGTCTTCTGAACATCGAACTCCCAATGAATTTAAGTACCATTAAAAATTTTGTGAATATTTAGTTATTAAAGGTAAGCCTGCGGGCAAGACCACCAAGCCACGTGCACTGCTGGCCTTTAACAACACAAGCTTATATGCATTATTCTCACTACTCCCTCTCCTTTTATGTTGCATCGCTGTATTCTTCAACCAACACTATTTTCAGAAAGGTTTCTTCTCACATATCTATATAGAATAGAACAAAGTCCACGTCAAAAATTTCAAGGCCAAAATCCCTAGACCAAAGATACTTCAACCGGGACATCACTATCCAAATTTGACTGAAGCCTAGACACCTTGTCAGAAACTCCACTATCTCAGTCCATCCTGATGTGTGACAAATAATCTCACTGTATCTTTGACCAGCAACAACAGGCTGACATCCCCCAAAGGAACAAAAAGGGCTACATTCCAATACTATGTGGAAAAGAGCAAAGGTTTAGGTGTCTGCGCTGTGGACTACTTCCAGCAGTATTTTAGATGTATCTAGACAGAGAGATTCTTCAGTCTTGAAAGGCCCAAAGTTACCAGTTCGGGGACAGATTTACAAGCATTTTAAGAAAGGGAGCCTAGACAGAGAGTGGCACTTGGTCACTCCTTACATGAACGACAATTTGCTCACTTACATTAAACTGACATGTGTGAAACAACCAGCCCCTGGAAATAACATGATTTTTGGAACACTGCCACATGCCCACTCCTGTGAAAAGGACTATGTTGTGGGAACAGCTAACTGTTTCTTTCCTCATCCTATAGTTGTCATGCAGAATTGACTTTATATAAACTATCAACTCTGATGATGAAGACATCTATCTCAAGCAACTAATTAACATTCCTGAGTAGCATCTAGAATGCTGAAGGGGTCTGGTGGGGCCAATTTAGTTTGGATGTTTTTACCACACAGCCCAGGTAAGCATAACTAGCAGGACTTCCTGAGATCACTCAACAGTTCAGATGATTCAGCCCGATTACCAGTTTCAGGAGAATGGAAGGGCACAGAGATTCCCAAGGGGAATTACTATAACCTCTCAACAACGCCACTGGAGGAGCTGCTGGATACTGCCTTGGTAACATTACAGTCATTAGCACACAGAGAGTAAGTGATTGTGATTTCAAGAATGTACCAGATATTCACACAGAAGTTGGACGGTCTGGATTTGAGGGTCAGTAACTACAAATCTGCATTATGGTGTCAGTCCTACTACTGCTTCAAAACAGAACGAATCGAGGGAAGAATATTTAGGCTCTTCCATTTTGGCCCTAGTATCAAGCCTTATCATATACTTCTACCATGTGCTCCAAGTTAGCTTTACATAAAATATCTGGATGACAATACTTGATCTATTTTTTCCTTCTTTTACAAATGGGAAAATATAAGCAAACAAAAAAACCTGCCCCTCTGCAAAAAAAAAGACCCAAAAAAGTAAAAAACCAACCAAACCCAAAGTCAAATAAATTTAAAAAAATAAAACCAACAACAAAACAGGAAGACCCCAGCAATTTTGTTGCGGCAAGATAAGACACTGTCTGTCCCACTGGAGGAAGTCAATGCAGGATGAACATTTCAGTATTGTTACAGTAGCCTGCCTCTCCATCTTCTGTTATTTTAGGTATGAACAATTATATCAACACTAACTTTCTGATAAATAATTCTAGGCATGTTAATTCCTACCACACAAGAATGTACTTTATGCAAAATATGAATAGCTTACAGATGGAATGATAACAAGAGCAAATTAACACTTACAGAGTAGATCTCCCTGACAACAGAGCAGATGCCTCAAGTTATTTGGGCAATATAATTCCTTAATTTATAGCTTCTTCATATCAGTCTCTAGAAAGACAAATTAGACTGGTCCATACTCCAAGAACAATTTCATAGTTGTTGATGGTCATTTAAAGTCCTACCAATAAATGCTCTAACCACTGCTAGGCTAGGGAAAGGGCACATCATTCCTTAATTGCTGAACCTGCTTCTTCACCCTATAGGGACTCTATTAGTGCTCTCTACCATCACCTGCCCATAGTGGGCACTTTATAAACAAAGCTCATCTATTTATTTTACAATATGAAAGAAAAAAACAAACAAACATAATAGAACACTTCCACAGGGCAAGACTTTTTTTAAGACTATTTGTGTATGGAGGATACATAACTACAATATAGATGTGCTCACAAATGGTATAACATTTGTTCTATCATATGCTGGAATAATAAGAATAGTCTTTAATGCTTGAAACTGTTTCACATGGTCTTCGCATTACTATGATAAACTTAAGCACAGAATACTTAGATCAAGGAATATTTTTTGTCTCAAATGAAATCTCTTTTCTACAGAACTACGCTGAAGAGTTTTCTCATATTACAGTTCTGAAAGCATCAAAACCTCAGGTGCTGTGAAGGCCTATAACACAAGTCTAGTTTGTACTTTAAGTCATTAGGAGAAAACATGGAAGTACCTGGATTCAAGGCACATTGCAAACATAGAACTCTACTTCTAATGACCATTAATGAACTCCTTAGCGAGGAGACATGAGACAAAATCCTTATCAGGGGCTATTGAACACAGTAATTTAGGCATATCCTCTAAACTAGAACCATATCCAGCACACTAAGAAAGTAAGGTACCAGGTCAGACTTATTTAGCTTCTGTGCCAGTTCAGGGAGCCAGAGAAAACCAGAACACCCAAACCATAGTAGAAAATACCATCCATTTGGAGTCAGATGACAAAGTCTGAAAACAACAAGTTTAACATTTTCTCAAACCATTACCAGAAATTCAGAGGTAATACCTATTCATTACTTTTTTAAAGGCACATCTGGAAGAAGGTATTCCTTATCCAGAAGGCAAATACCTTGACGATAAAAAAACAAACAAAAAACAAAACCAAAACAAAGTAACTGAAAAGTAAATTAACTGAACAGAAACCAGTCATCATTTCCCTGTTCCCTAATTTTCATCTCGAACTGGAGAAGGCCCCAGACCTCCACGCCAGATCAATTCACACGATGTGCATCAGGAGTATCTGCACAGACTTCTCTGATGCAGTACAGCCTAAGTAGGGTACCATAAGTCTACACTTCCTCTAGAGAGGTCCCTGTCAAAGATGCTTCATACGCTTAACTGGTATCAGGGACCACCTGTGGACCACAGTGGCCCACTTTGTGCTCTCTTGCCCTGCCTGAACAACCAAAAACAGTCTTTGTACAAGAAAAGCTTTTTTTAACATTATCAATGAGCTTCAACATTACCTTTTTTACCCCCCACCTGAAAGATCAAAGCTGGCTAATTAACTATGTGTTTAGTGTTGATAACAAGCACCAACTCTACTTAACAAAAGCAGTCTGTAAGTACTCTGTTGCTGCCCCATACACTTAATGTCTGTCTATACCTGACAGGTATAAGTATAGTTCTGAAAATTGACCTGCAGCTAAAGTGAGCTAAACACTACTTTGCCTCAAATCACTGCTCATCCAATAAAAACACAGTGAAACTTTCTATTTAATGTGAGCTCACAAATACAGCCTTTACAATGTCTTTTTCCCAAAAATCCCACACACAAGCCAGAAACAGGAAAACAATTAGTATGGGATGAAGACTTAAGTACAGAACCCAGTTGTGCAAAAGACTTCACCCTTTACTGACGTGACTGAAGATACTTTGGTGTGCTCCCAACTCTGCAGGTAATGGCGAACTGGGAGCGAGCCATGCATTTCCCTAAACTCATGTCCATCTTGTAAGAAGAGTTATGTACATTTGCTCCTGGCTGCTATCAGCTTTAAGAAACATGGTAAAGAGCTACACCAGGATACAATTAGAATTTTAAGTGCATTAATTGGTTGAGATTTTGCTTTTTTTTTCTCATGACATCATGCATTCAGGAAAACTTTGGCCTGTGGCACACTACAAGCAGTCACAACTTTAACTCTCTGCATATAACTGTGCTATAACATCATGTATTTTTAACTAAAGCAAAAGCAAGACAAAGGTACCTGACTTTTCGTTTATGTGTTCTCCAGAACTGCAACAGCACACTGTTATTGGTGAGTGGCATTTGATGTAAATGAAATTATCTACTGCAAATGCAACATACGAGCAGCAACATCCTGCCACACTTCAGGAAGCATGTGCCATCATTTAATAACCGAAGTAAGATGCTGCTGTATCTGTAATACAGCGTTACTGTCCCCTCCTTCAGAGACCAGCCATGTGGAGTTCCAGGCTGATAGTACGCCATCCTTTGCAAAAAACTGTGAAGAAGCTGCTTGGCTGGCGTTTTTGTTTCGGTAGCGGGACAGAGAGGAGGCAAAGTGTCCCCACCACTCAAGTGCCAGGATGCCAGCAGTGCGACAGGGAGCGCTGGCAGCCGCAGGTGCCGGGAGGGAGCCCGGCGGTGCAGGCTGCCCCGGACACCCGCACGGCTCCCCGCGGTGCCGCCGGCAGCCTGGAGCGGGGCGCTTCCCCCCGGCCACGGATCTCGCCCCAGGAAGCCGCCGATGCCCACGGTGGCGGGTCACTCTCCGCACCCGAGGCGCTCTGGCGGCCCCCGGGGCAGCGGGGCGGCCCGGCCCTGCCCGGCCCCGGCTCGCCCGGGACAAATAAGGAAGTTTGCGCGCCGTGCCCGCCGCCGCCGGTACTCACAGAGGCCGGGCACGTCCAGCATGCTGGAGATGCCGCGGTCGCACATGTCCACCTCGGGCTGGTTCTTCTCCCTGCTCTCCTCCACGATCTTCTTCAGCGACTTGGACATGGTCTGGGCGGGGCAGAGACGGACACCGTGAGCCGGGCACGGCGCCGGGACGGCCCCGGCCCCGGCCCCGAGGGGCGCGAGAGCGGCGAGCCCGCCCGGNGCGCAGCGGCGCGGCCGGGCCCGAAGGAGAGCGGGGCGGGGGGGAGAGGGCAGGGCCGGCCCGGGGCTGAAACGGGCATCAAAACAAACAAACAAAGAAACAAACAAAAAGTGCGCTGCATCAGCGGTTTCCATTAATTCAGGTGGCTTCGTGGATTTGTAGTCAGTTCTAGTTGCTAAGCTAGTCACAAGGCTGGACCCAGCTGTGGGCCCTTCCAAGTGACCCTGTGGCACCCTGGTGCTGAGTTACAGCCGTACTGCCCAGAATGTATTTAAGCTGTAACATCTTCCATAGGAGTTAAGCAGCTCCTGCTTCCTGTCGTTCCACAGATACGGAAGCTCAGAGCAATTAAGGACTAAATCTATAAAATTACCAGAGGCCAGGCTACCCATTGGGAACCACAGCTTTGAATTTTACGTAAGAGCTCCATGGTATTAGTAACCTAAAATAATATCCCCAGAAACCAAGATGATGAACAGGAATGTGCCTAAGCCAGAAAATTAAATCTTTCTGGAGGCGCAACTTCTTCCTTTTTACGAATGTAAGGATTTAATTCTGGGCTGCAGAACTGTAGCATGTTTACCCCCAAAATGGGGTTTGCTGCCTTGAACCTTCCTGAAGTTACAGGCTGCTTTCAGGTTTTTCTTACAAGACACAGCTGGAAGAATTTCCTTTTATCTGGGTTTCTCAGCACAGAACTCACTGTCGTCACTCAGATGTATGAGACAGTGATGTACAGCTCCTTTTTGTCTGCAGGAACACGAATCTGGATCCCTTCCCCGTCTAAGAAAATGCCCTACCAGTCAGCTGTCCCAAAGACCTAGGTGCTGATGTGTCTGCTGTACTTATGTCGTGGAGAATGACTGTGGCTTCATTTAGTAGCAAAGGCCCAGGCATGTTTATTGTCTATAAATATGATCCTAACTTCTTTATTACAACCAACAGCACATGTAACAAGATACAAAATAGTGTCATCATGGCTAATGTGAAGCTCACTTGGCTTCTCTCTGCCCCATTTATGCAGTGATCTAAACACTGTACATGGCCTAAATACCCACATTCTTCCCCTACCATAGGAGTATTTGATTACTCCCTGCTTAATAAACATATTGTCATTACCCCCTTTTGCCAGGATTGTGGAGATTTTTTACCATCCACCTAATTTCATTGTCCTATTGTTGTGTAAAGAGTTCATCTATCACTTGCACCTTCTATGAGACCCTTGGTTCCTCCTTGAGCAAACCTTTTGTTTAGTGAGCACACGAATCCATACCCCAGTCAGGTCTGTGCTGGATTTTGCAGAGATGTTGCTGTCAAGCCTTGCATTTTTAAAGTTTCTCAGTGCCTTGTGGAGCACTAAATACCAATTGTCTGAGAAGGAGTGGGGAAAAAAGGTACACAAGCCACACTGTCCAAGGGTCGGGTCATTCCTTGGTCATAAAAAATTATTTTTCAGGTTGTCCCTTTAGCAGTCAAATTCATAAAGTGTCATTTCCTGCAGATGGCCTATGCCACTGCTGTAACCCAGTCTCCTTTATCTTATCCCTCCACCAGTTCTTCCAAGTACATCCAGTTCTTCCGTAACCCCTTGAGCCCCAAATATCCTTAGCTCCCTCTATAATCCCTGCTAGGGGCTGGTCAGCCTGTGCCTGGGGACCGGCCAGTGGAGCCCTCCCCATGTACACAGTACCGAGCTCACAGTACAAGTTTTTCCAATGTAGGTCTCGCTGTACCATCAAGCTACTGATTTTTAGCTTATGAAACAACTATAAAATATCTTTGCTATCTGTCAGATTTGTTCTAAATCTGTCACTTGGCTTAAATGAGATGAGCAGATGCCTGAATTCTTTGCAGAGGCTGGCATGTGCCTTCTGTCCTTAGGACAGCAGGCTGAAGTAGGTGAGTATGAGGTAGATGTATGGCCAGGACTGTGTGGCAGAGCTGCAGCTGCCCTGTGGTGGTCAGAGGAGGGAAAAGTTGCCCCTGCAATAGTGCTCCCAGCCTGCTCTGATCGGTCAGTGAGTGCTGGATGTGCCTCCCACTGGCTCCTCTCACTGTGCTGGGAAGCAGCAAGAGAATGAGTGGCTCTGCCCCTGCCCTTGCTCTTGCTGTCCCAGGTAGTTCTTCCAACCAAGGAAATGAGATTTTATGTTATTATTCTATTTTTATCCTTTTTTTTGCCGTCCAAGAAAAACTATAAGACTAGACAACATTAATACAAGGTTAGTTTGTGCTCAAAATTATACAACAGCAACATGCCCCTGCAAAACCAGTTGTGTACTTACGGGCACTGCTACTACAAATGTATCCATCAACATTACACTAAGTGTAATAATTGGCATGCAATATGTATTTTGTTGATCTTTTCCTTATAAGGCAAACTCCTAGAATTTGGCCTCTATTTTTGTTATAATTTAATAAACATTTTAAACATTTATTTGTTAGTAATCCTGTATTGTTGCAGTTGTTCTGTATTTTGAACAGTAGTCAATCCTTTGAATTTTTGTTGCATTTCATTTTAATTAGCTCTGCAGAATAATTTAGCAGTTGATGAAAAATAATCACACTAAAAATATGTTAATTCTGGTGCCTAGGGTGCTTACCCTGAGTTATGGGAAACTTAGACACCTCCTCCTTTGCTTTATGAACCAGTAGAAAACTGTTTTTCAGTCAAAATTGCTTTGTAAATTTAACTAAAATTACCTAGTGTTTTAAATTGACCAGCGGTCAATTTCTAGCATGATTTCTATGATTTCTAGCATTTCAGCTGAATATCTTCTGTCTCTTTTACTTCAAGTAACTATAGTCCTAACAATATCTTATTGTGGTATTACTTGTCATTTATTGTTTATAAAGAATAGCCCCATCCCAAGGGAAGGGCAATTAAAAACACTGTTATGGACCCTTTAGTTCTTATTCTTCAAATCCTAGTCTTCAGAGGGCTTACCATTCATATATAACTGCCTCATAAAATTACCTTTATATAAGAATAAATATCTATAGTAATATACAGAAGAAGATTTACATGTCAAATAAAAACATGCAGGCTTTAGGAAGTGAAAATATGCACATTCATTATCTGTGCTTTGTCATTGACAGGGAGAAGTTGTAGTCGTGAAGGTATTATAATATGGACATGCAGCATTCACAACAATGACATTATCTATAAAATAGCAATATGCACAGGCATAAAAGCAAATACATTCATGGCAGCATTGTGAGATGAAGCTATAAATATTATTAAACACAGATTTTTGTCTTTTGAATTGTACACTGCAAAAAGCACATAGAAGTTTCACAACATAATGCTTTTTAGGTTGTCTGTTTAGTTCTTCCTGCTTGTGTTTGCTGTGCATTCGTTTTAAAGCAAGTGTTTTAAATTACTCCTTACCTTCCAGGATAGGAGCATGGCTTAGCACTAGCTCTCTCCTCTAAGGACACCCACTTTAATACTTCTGCAGTTGGTATTTCTGTTGTGGTTCCTCATATAAAATGTTAGAGGACAGCAGTGAGTTACTTTGTTCCTGTTTGGTTTTTTTTAAAGAATGGGTTTGATAATTTACTCTAATTTTAGACTTTGACTATTTTTGGTAAGAGTCAGTTGGGCTAGATCAATTGAACCTTGTACGAGGAGCTTCATTCAACAGTCTTCATGAGCACAAATTCTCTGGTGGACTTTCTTTTTCTTTCTCTAAATAACCTCATGCATTTTACTTATTTGTAAATAAAATTATGCACAGGTATTGAATATTTCTAACATTTAAAGATGAATCAATCAGTAGTTATTGTTAGACTTAAAAAAACCTTAAAAATATGTCTTCCTCCCATTCACAGTGCTCTTTAGTCTTCTCTAAAAGTTTAAGATTCTATAAAATTTGATTATGGCAGAAGGTCTTGCCAAGAGCGAGTATTTATCATATCAAAAAATGTCCAAAAGCATTTAATCTGCTTTAAAGTGAAACATGCTTTTTCTCTTAGTGAAATCAGTCTTTTTGAAGTATAGATTTCAGCAGTTCCACTCTAGAGCTTAAGGCCAAAGGCTGTGTTACCAGAATGGCCTCATGCACATCACAGATCAGCAGATCATGTCTTCATTCCAGTCCCTAAGCCAGCAGAAGGCCAGCCTCAGCATGGCAAGCACGAGGACTGGGGTGTGCTTGGGGAAGTCCTTGAACTGTATGACAAGTGACTGATACCAGTCTGAAAAAGCCACTAATGAACTTCATTCATTAAAACCATGTACAGGTTTCTGTTTGTCGGTTTATGTTCTGTCACACTCCCAGCAAGCCCAAGGTTGAGAACTCATTCCTGACATGACTGATCTACTTTAAAGAGAAGCAATGAACGTACCACAGAACACTGCCTGCAGTGGCAGGGAGCTCTTTCAGAGATGTACCCTTCCCTTTCATCTGTGGCTTCCAGCTGAGCTGTGCTTCAGGATGGTGGAACACAGAAAATTACAATGTTCCTGCCAAGCCAATTCTTGCCTAAACTCTGATGCCTCCATGTTCAGCGACCTAGCAGCAAGTGACAGCAGCCAGATATTGAGGGCATTGTCTGCCCTGCACCAGCTGCAGCAAATCCACGGGGATTCATAGGAAGGTCAGAGCCACAATGGACATTCATAAAGCCCTGTGATGCAGCTATTCACAAGGAAGAAATACTGTCCTCCTCACCTCTGTAGGCAAACAACTCAGTCCGTGCTTGATTGCACTAGAAGTGTCTTACACATTGCTGTCTTTAGAATTTATTTTGTGGCCTCATCTCCAGGCTGTTCAGATGTTTCTTTCTTTACTGCTTGCTATTCCCTGTAGTGAATTTTAATAAATGATATGGACAAAGATTGCATCATCCTTTGATGCAGTTTGGAAGTGGACTCTGAGCAAAATTTTCTGGACTACTAACCTGAAAATGTTTCATTTGACTATATGGTCTTTTATGTCTTCCCTTATTAGAGGAACTTTCTGCTTTGCTAGCAGCTAAGCAGGACAGATATCTCCCAGTTTGATCCACATACAGGTATTTCTACTTTTTCCATTTTATACTTAGGCATGTTAGCTGGAGTATCACCTGTACATAGACTTAGTCCTTGGACAATTAGAAAATGCTGGCTTACATCTCATTCTATTGGCCAGCGGGAGTTCACAGGTTTCTTTCTTTCTAACTTACCACCAGAGGATTTTGAGTTATATTTTGTATCTTGTTCTTTTTGTCTGCTTTATTGTTCCTACTTTTTATTTTAACCAGAATGGCTGCTCAGCTGCTATAAATTTTTGTGTTTGTGGAATGATGGCTTTTTTAGCCTTCATTGGGAAATCTTCAAAGAGTTCCTAGATTTTGTTAAAACCGCCATTTATACTTTAATATCATTTCATAATTAATTATTGCTACAACCACATTAAGGAATTACTTTCACTGTGAACGACTATGCAATAGTTGTGAAGTGATTTTCAGTCCTCTTATCAAATTCATGTTTAAGTTTTATTCACTTTTTATAGCATTAATTGTAAAACTTTGAAATTGTGTAGAATAATATAAAACATATGTTGCAAAAACACCTTTTCCCAGTTGTGTAGACAATAATTTATTTTCAGTACAATGGGAGACCACTTTTTTTTGACAGAATTTTAAATTCATAACAGTAACACAATGACTTTTAAAAGGCCTTACTTCAGCTGCAATTATCATCACTGGATTTCAAACCTCCTTTATGATCTAAAGTCTCTTCAGCATAGCAAGGAATGGTAATATATTTCTCATAAACAGTGTTCTAGCTTGTCCAGCGTAACTGGAATCCTGATGGTAAAGTCACATATTCAGCATGAAATTTTATATAGACTTGATGAGACGCAGCAGTAAATGGAGCAATGTTTGTATCCTAAAATTAAAGACAAGAGAAACGAAAAGCTTTATAGAGCATCAAGGTCCTTTGGAAGACCCAGTGAGAGAATTAAAACTGAGGCACAAATTGGATCATAGATTCAAAGAGACATCAGGTCTGTGGTAGATACTGCTGCTGCATTTCTCCCTCAGGGTATTGCAAATACTTGAATTGCAAATACAACTAAATACGGAGCAAACTAGCTCGATGCCTCCCACTAGATGTCACTGTACGGTCTGAATTGGAAGACGTCTAAGGTGCTACACACCGCTTGTGCCTTCACTTTCACTCACCTACGTGGAACTCATACCAGAATTAGGGAAACAGTCTTGTATATGAAACAGTAAATAATCATTTTAACCCCTGACAGGGTCACAGTCAGAAGGCAATACATACCATCCCACAGTATGGTCCGGCAGAGGGGTAGCTGGCATCGGGCCCGTCGTAGAGGATCAGGTAATTGCTACTGCAATCCCCCGGGTCATCGATGCTGATGAAATCAAAGTTCACTGTGACAATTCGTCCCTTGGGCACCGTAATGGCCCACTCACAGTCAGTGTTGTTGTGGTAAGTTGCTGGGTAGCTGGGACTGGCAAATGAGCCAGTGGTGCCATATAATGTTCCACCACATCCTGGAAACAGACACTGTTAATTGGCCTGGAAGGCTTAGTTTCACAAGATAATATACGATTTAATACATTAATACAGTATTAATAGTAGAATTGGAAAACAGAGAGCCACTGTGACCTGGAACAACTAATGTGGATGGCAGCACTATTCCAACAAGAGAAAAACTGAGGCTCTAGCTTCAGCAGCCTGGGAAAAATATGCAGTGGGCATCACTGAATATTAAAAACCAGTTTTCCCCCTCTCCCCCCCAGTTCTTTGAAACAGGAAGCAAAGTGCCTTGTCAGTTCAGTGTCCAGGGACTCAACTAGAGATGAATTCTCTTTGACTGTTCTTTGGCATGAAAAGTAGTGAATCCTCATCTGATAGAAAAATATAGAGAACAACTCAGAGAAAACAGTCATATTGAGTAAACTAAAGGCCATTTATATGAAAATTCCATCTTCAACAATGGGCAAAAGAAGATGACCTGGGAAAAATGCAAGTTGATAGAGTAAGAATGTGCAGGTCATGCCCCAGATTACTCTCACAGTCTCCAGGAATTTTCAGCTCACAGTTCCCAAAAATAGCATCTTTCTATTTAATGTTTATCAGATGTCTTCCATGAACTTATGCGGGTAGGTTTTGAATCCATGTAAATTTGTAGCATGCTGTGGGAAGGAGCTCCATAGTGTTTAACTGCATAGTGTGTCAAGAACTGCTTTGTTTAGTTTGTTTTGAACCTGCTAGCTCTTGGTACCATCTGATGGCTTCTAGTTCTTCTATGGGAGAAGTCAATGAACAGTTGATCACTTTATCATCCAATATCACTCAATTTTATAGACCTCAGTAGTTCTTAAGCAGGCTAAAAAGTCTCAGCATACTTCATACAGAAGCCATTTTTTATGTTGAGTCCTTTGTTAATCCTAATTTTTAGAGACCAGAACTGTGCGCATCATTCAATTTGTGTGTAAACTATGGATTTATACAGTAGCTGTCCATTTCTTCTCTCTTCACAATTCCTATCGTTGTGCCAGTCTACTTGACTCTTAGTCAGCAGTGAGTTTTACTTCTTATGAAACTATTTTACCCCTAAGATCTTGTTCTTGAGTACTAAAAGTCAACTCAGTGTCCATAGTTTTGTATGTAAAGTTAGGGTTGTCTTTTTTTGACCACATTCTCCATTGACACTTTCCTACACTGAGCTTCATCTGCCTTTTCATCACTAGGCCACTCAGTACTGTGTGGTTATTCTGCAGTGCTTTCATCTGGCCATGAATTTTCCTACCTCCAGTAACTGTGTGATTAACAAACTATTACCCAGCTGTTCACTGCCATTTCATAAGCCATTTCTGAATGTGTCTATGATATAGTCACTACACAGCATTATAGTTTATTTTCGTGGGAGAAATTTCAGTCCTCTTCAGGGTTAGCAGTGCCCAGATCCTAGGGTGTATCACAGCTGGACTATTAATGGTGCAGGCTGAGTCACCACCACTGCACTACTCTGGATTCTAAGGCAGAGGTTCCTCATATTTTCTGACCTCTCAGTGAAAGAAGTAGATTTTCAGCTTAAGTGGACTGCATCCTCTGAGGTTGCTAAAGTCGACAACAGAGAGAGGAATTGCTTCCATCTCATAGAACGAATCTTGCCTCCCTGGTCTTGAGAGGCCACTGTCTCTCTCCAGTGACTGAATAGGGTGGACTGTGGGTGCTAGGGAAGGTCTAAAGTGTTGATCAGGCAGAGTCCAAAAAAAAAAAGGCAGAATTCCACATTGCTGTTTTTTCCTTCTATGTTGAATTACTTTGTAATTACAGCCTTACCACTTGACGATGAAGTCCAAGTAATTTCATATCCATCATGAGCCCCTGAAAAATCACTCTTGAAACGAAGGTAGACAACATGGTTTTGGGGGAAGATGGGACTGGGCACAGTGTTCCCACAGAACCTGCCAAGTAGTGGTGATTGCACATCACTCCCGTTTCTGACCTTCATGGGACATAAAAAACATTGTCAACATTACATTCCTATGCCAGTTACTCACCAGTACAATTATTCAGTGATACAAGTACAATGCAAACTAAGTAGTGACTTGCACGCATACCATAATTCTCATCTTAATACTGGTATTTTAACTATTGTATATTCTTGTAGAGAAGGAAAAAGAGACCATTAATCAGTCTGTCTGACTTTTGTAAGAAATTGCACAAAATAAGTATCATCAGAAACTGGCAGCTAAATTTTATGGTGTGGTACATCTCCTGACTGAAGAAGATTACTTGAGTAGTAGCTAAGATGTGCTTTTGGAAGGCCGTGTTTTAATTTTCATAAGAAATGTTAATATTCCAGATAAAAAGATTAATTCTTTATTCTGCAGACCGCACTTTCCCCTGGTCACATTAAAACACAGATCATATTACATAGCTTAGATTTAATTTGATTTTTTTCTGAGCTCCAATAATGTTGATGCTCAGATCCATTTCTTGAGACAGTAAAGAGGATATGAAAGGAGAACTAAATAATGATTCTGCCGCAGACATCTGATTTTTGTTATCTGACCAGTGAATAGGGAAACATTCAAGCGTGAGGATTGTGTAGGAGAAGGATATGTTTTTTATTAACACAAAGAACTTTTACAAGTATCCTATACTTGTTACTATAGCCCTTTTTTTTTGGAAGAAAAAAATGCTTTTTTAGGAAAAAATATCTTTTTAAGAAAAATATAAAGCAGATGGAATCTACTGATGGAACAAAAGCACTCATATTTATGGGTTTTTTTTTCATGCACAAATGTTAATATTGAATGCAAGCTATTCCAGATTGCTTTGTTAACTGAGTAACCTCACCAAGACCTAGGTGAAGATGAGGTAGCTGATAAGAAAACTATTTATTCATTGGTTTTGGACTTACTATAGTGTGTATTGTTTAACCTCTTAATATACCATATAAGTACCTTTCACCATAAAACTGTAGAAATAAATTAGTCCCTTATGTCAGTTCAGCTCAGACTTGATCTGAGTTTACTAATACCCTTCGAATTCAGCAGATTTTGACACAGGCCCACAAAATATGTATACTTGCTTGATACCTCTAGGAAATCATGTGAACACTGGATACTGTCTTCCAAACTGAAAGAATGGAAAAAGAGAGATATTGTGTGGTTCTGGGGAGCTCGTAGAATGATAGAACAATCCACATTATCGGGGTGATGACCAGGCCAGCCAGGGCTCTTCAGGTAACCAAAGGGCTGGTTATACTCTCTGCTGCAACCTTGAGAGAGAAAACCAGAAACGTGTAAGGATTTCAGATCTCTGTATCGCTTTTCATTATAGGGAATAAACAGAGGGAATAGTAGATAATGTTTTTAGACATTTCTTCAAGCTTACCTGTAGCTTGATAGGAAAATCTGACTCCATTATTAATCCTATATTCATCTGACTTGAAAGTTATGATGGCAGTTCGATCATAAGAATAAAATTCAGGGACTGGAAAAGTTTCAGTGCCGCAGAATCTATGGACTGACCCTTGGCTGTGCTGGAATTGAATACGTTTCACAAGTTACTTAATGATATAATTCAATTTTCTACTTCCTGAACTTGAGGTAAATAAATCTCTCAATACCTTCTCTACTAATTATTCAATTGTATTTCAAAGTTCTCATGGAAATCACTTAATAATGTTCTCGACATTTTAAGTTGAATTATTATGAAAAACATATCAAATGTAACCGCTATTTTTATGCCATAATGAGAAACAATGAAAGGAGGTTTAGAATAATATAATATAACGGACATAAACAGTTGAGCATTTTTTTTCTGATGTTTTTTCCAAACACTCTCCCTAGCATGAGTATTCATTTTTATTATGGTTCTTGGATGGAAGGAAATACAACTAGTGTATGAAAACTTGCTGTTGGGCAATATTTTCTGGTTGTTAAGTTTGTCAGCACTGTTACTTGGTGCAACTGGAAAAAATTGTAACACTTACCCAGGTCTAATTCAATGTGTGCATAGTGTGCTTCCATGAGGTCTGTGTACCAGAAAACACACCTTAATTGGGGCATAGTGCATCGTGCTTTGGTTGTGCTCCTCACACAGTATCATCGACCAATCTATTACCAAATGCTGGGCTTTTCCTCCCTTTCCAAAGAGTGAAGGGAGATGAATGTGAATGTGGAATGGTATCACCTGTAAATGTCTTACCCTTGGTGAATCTTGGAGCTCTAGGTAGTTGTGAGAGCAGTCCTGGCTGGAATGGAGGTGGAAGGCCTCTACCACCACCCTGACTTGCTGCTGCGGAGGGGCATCAATGACCCAAGTACAGAGAGTAAATGGTGGGTACTCATTGGGAAAGTTGGGAGATGTTGCAGTCAGGGATGTAGAAGTTGCATTATATATTCCTCCACACAGGCCTGTGTAAAACAGTAACAAATGCATCATAAAGTGAAAACCTTTTAAAATGGGAAAAGATGTTTTGTGAAGAAAACTACACTGGTCAGTATCCTTTTGTATTTACATCTGAGTCTCTAGAAGGAAAAAGAAAGTAAAACACATGCAAATGTTGTCAATGTTTGTCATAAAACTCAAATAAGTGTTTGTTCCCTATTTGTTAACAATCTGTGAGCATTCCTGTCTTTCCCTTCAGACTGACAGTCACCTTGCAATCGGCCAAGACCAAAGAGAATTGCACTGGGGTCTAGCAGAGCTGCTTTTAGCTTGCTTACAGATGCTGTGCTGTGGACTGTCTTTCTCCCTTTCGGAGCCCTATACCTAGAACAAATGTTGATGATTTAAATATCAGTTTCCACAGAAGAGTCACAGCTATATATATGCACACATATATATGTATACTTACGATCCACTGTGGTATATGTAGCATTGAAACCTGCCCTTTCCACGGAATTGTCTGTGATCAATTTCACAGTCAAGGAATTCCGGGTAGAAAGGAAAGGAGCTGGCACTGTAGATCCACAGAATGTGCCAACTAAATTGGCATTTTCATTATCTCCATCGTAAAGCTGAAAGAAGAAAAGTATGTAAGTCATGAATAGTTTAGGCAACAAACAAATAAAGAGAAATAAAATTCTATGACCCCTCTTGACATTACAGTTGCTTTTCCTTGAAAACACAGTACGTGCTCTTTGCTTTAGCAGGATGTTCTTAATGACGGTAATTATTCACTGCCATATTAACTAATTCTGCTGGACAGTGTAAATCTCATTATGGAACACTCTGGTTCTGTCTCAGCAAATCTATCAAAAATTATTATATTTTAATTTGGCATTCTGATGTCTTTATTATATGTAAACTCAAAGTGCTTTTCGGTGAGAAGGTTGATTTTATTCTTAAAAATGTAGAATGAATTCCTAGTTTCATTGAGTATCTCTAATGTTGAACAGGATCTATAACACTCCTCAGTGGAAATTGTTTAGCAGCATTCTGCTATCTGACCTTTTCTATGCTCATTTCCAAGAAAATAATTTCCACAGGTGAGCACTGAGCATCAAGACTTGTTTATCCTAAATTTTATGAATTCAAGTCCTTCCAAACAATTGTGTGTGACAACAAATCTGCAAGTTTACTTTAAAAGTGTTTGAATTTTGTATTGTTTCTATTCTGTGAAATAAATGCTCATTTATATGGACCAGAAGCATGTCCTCATAACAATGTTAAAACTCTTACTGGTTTCCAAAAAGCCAGAATGACATCTGGAGTAGTAATCTAATCCAATTAAAAAAAAATTAAGTGTATTAAGCAATTTAATTTCTTCTTGAGACCATTTTCTATTAATTAAGTTAGCCTCATGGAAAGGATAATGGATTGTATCCCACTGATATTTTCTTGTTAAAATACACAGCAGTCTTACTTTGACATAATCATATTGGCAAATCTGAGCAGTTTGGGCTTCAAGCGCAAATGAAGTGAAGGTGAGGTTGATCAGCTTGTTTGCAGGTGCAGTTATGGTCCATACACAGTCCAGATTTTTCTGATATCTTCTGGTCACATTGGAGATTGGGGGGCCAAAGGTGTAAGTTGAAGTTGTCAAGTAACCACCACAGCCATTCTGAGGTCCTGTTGAATATGGAGAAGCTTTTTAAAAGCAATAACTGGCATTTATTTAATCTTCAACTCTTTAATGTCTTTAATTTTTTTATCCTGTGCTACAGTCTTTTACTGTCCTGTCTTGCAAGATCTCAATGATTAAAAGGCTTTTAACACAGAGAGATATGAATCACAGTTAGATTTCTCAGAGCGAATTAAGAAAGGCTCATGTCTTCAGTTGGTATAAAAACAATGTCTTTGTTGAAAATGTAGCAACAGAGGTTTTTAAAAGGGACTGTAAGAAGACAGGACAGAAATAAGACAGAAGAGCACTGGTCCGAAGGCCTTTGAACGGGATTCTTGCCGGCCGGTGAGAATATTTGGCCAGTAGAGGGCACTGGGTTGTTGGCTTTGAAAATGTGGTATCCGATGAAGTCCCTTCTTTTGGCAATAAACCGGCGTCCTAGGAGGACTGAATTTGGCAGCCTGACGCTGGGACTCAGACTCATAGTCACAAATCTAGCTAAAAGGGACTTCTGGAAGCGTTTTGCTTGGTGGGAACCTACAAGCCCTCTGAAACGCAGGCTGCTTTTCATTTGGATCCCACAGACAGGGCTAAGTTTGCACTTAGGTGGTGTGAAAATCTGAACCTTATCATGTTAGTAATATTGAAATAAATGAGGTTTTGAGAAAAACAGTTATTAGAAGATCAGAACCTCTTCATTGCATCGAATTACAAACAAGCAGAAAATAAAAACTATCTGAAGGGCGAGTGGGGAGGGATGTTGAAAGGTTTTTTTGTTTGTTTTGTATTTGGGTGGGGTTTTTTTTAATAGTTTGATTTCCAGAGGTTGGACTGGGCTAGTAAGCATGATCAATTTATTTACTTTCTTCCCCAGTCTCCATGGGATCTCCTGGCTATTTATTTAATTCAGGAATTCAAATAAACCATGGTTTATAATCTTGGGTTTGAGTCTGAGAAGGAGTTTTTGTGAACTGCACAGAGCAAGGCAGTAGCTGCAAGCAGCCTATTGTCTCCTGCAGCAAATCCATTTATGAGCATTTGATAATAAATGAAGCTACAGCTGTGGCTGAGCAACATGAGCAGAGTTTCAGAATTTCATCTGCATGTGTAAAATATGCCTGTCTGGCACATTCAGTGACTTAACCTTGACATGCTGATAAATTTCCAGACATATAAAACTGTGCCTTACTTGAACTACATTGTTGCAAAAGATCAGTCTGGTGAAAAATCAGCAGCGAAGCATCAGGATTGCATCAGTAACCTGGTGCTGGAGAGAGCCCTGTCTTGTGAGACTGTAATGGTTAAACCAGAGTGACTAAGGCTAAATGTCATCCTGCTCTACTAACCAGAGCCGGAAAAACCCCACCCTTCACAGAAGTTTGCTTAAACCCAAAATCTTAATAACACGTGATTTCTGCTTTTGCTACAGCTAAAAATGTGCAGAAGAGACTTATTACAAAGTGAAAAAGCCAGGAATTAGTAGATGATAGTCCAGTCTTGCAGGCAGTTAATGAAGTTGGAAACTTGGAAAAGTGTTAGCGTTCATTCCAGTGCCACTGCAGAAGGCGAGAACAGCAGGGGATATGTGAGCAATAAATCACTTTCTTACAAATAGTCTAGGAAGGAGGAAAATGTCAGACAGGAGGGTGCCTGGGCCCTAAGAGTGCAGTTTCACTGTATTTTTTTCTTTGTTCACCCTTCTGCATGATTTATTCAGTCTCTCTGAAACAATCTCGTTGGAGCCGTTTCCTGCTCAGCAGCTTGGACAGCATCTACTAAACATAACATTAAGCATATAAACATCAGTCATAGATCATAGATCTGACCATCCAGCCTGCAATATTGAGTCTGGAGTGATATATGGGTCAGACACTTACAAAGCTCCCCTTCACCTTTTTTAAAGTTAGACTTGCAGAGATGCCAGTCAGACCTTGGCAGCAGGAGTCAGGGAATTGCCCCAGAGCCAGAGAACACAACAGAAAAGCTCTCAGTGCTACTGGATCGTCCTTTCTTTGAATATCAAATGTCTGGACCTTTGCAATGATGAACTTCACTGCTAGCTGTGCGTTATGAAGACAGCTCAGATGCCAAAAATTACAGATGTAGGTAAACTGTGTGTGTACAGCATATGAAATGGATCAGACAGAGAGAGAAGCAAGCCAAATTCCCATGATCAGAAAATTATTTCCAGCAAGTATAGTATAGCCAGTAATAACATCTAAGGGGAGATAAGTAACTAAAAGTGTGATTTATAGTTAATAAAGATGAGGTTTCATCATTAGCTTTCACAATGCCTGGCCTGCTCAGCTGCAGTAGAGTCAGGTGCTTACAGAACTGTACATTATAAATAACATCTAGACTGGAAGCTGACCAGATATCAAGTAGCTCTGCATCAAAGCAAATAAAGAGCAGCTCTTGTCGAAAAATCTATCCATCTTGGTGCTTTTCAGTACCGATCAATGTTACATCTGATTGCAATCACTGGAAGTTACACAATAGTAAAGCAGTGTAGATCAAGGGAACACGCACAAGTAAATGAAGAACCAACTGTTTAACAGGAGGGGAGCTATGCTAAGAAAAGCACTATTGCACTGCATTTTAGCCAGGGCACAACACATTGTTTTCAAAATCAGCACCACTTCTGAACAGAAGGCCAAAGACTAGCCATCTTTAATAGAAGGATATTTGCCATTGACTAACACAGCCAGAAAAAAATGTAGCTAAAATTTAAGAAAAATCTGGAACTGAGAAGTCTGTTAATTTGTAGAACAGACTCTTAGATATTAAAAGCTAAACTTGATTAAAATAATGAGAAATGCACCTTATAAAACAATTTGTATTTCAGCAGATGGACCAACTATATGGCTGACTGTATTGTTTCAGTTTCTTGTTTCTTATTTAAAACAAAAATCATAAGGTCATCATAAATCAGATGGCAATCTTGTCTTTCTCATAAACAGCTTGCCAGAGAACACAAATTATCAGAACTAGGGCACACACTGTCATCCCTAATTGCTTTTGGAGAGAAGCATTAATGAAACTAAAAGGCTGAAGGACCATTCAGAAAAGAAGGAATTGAAGTTTCCTTATGGCAAATAGAAATCATTATAGCAGAGACCAAGCACATGTTTCTCTTAAGAGTTATACCCTCTAGATATGAAATGAAGATGAAGATAAATCTTTGAAGCTGCCTGCCTTTGAAGCACAGCCAGGGGTAAGGTTGATTTATACAGGTATGGGATGTATGGGCAATGTAAGGGAGCCTACTGAATAGTTTGAAATCTGTCAGAATCAACTAAACCAATGACACTTCAAAACACAACAAAGAAATTTTGCTGCCCTTCCCTTCTTAACAAATGAGCACCCCAAATGGCTACTAGAAGGCAGCAAAGTTCAAAGAACTGCTCCAGTTCTGCTTGAACAATAATGACAATCCCCTCCCAGATTTTAGAATCTCATTTGGTTTTGCCTAGCAGCATCCCTGGGAACTCAAGACTTCTCTCTGATCTGAAGTAAGAATCAGAATACACAAAGATTAGCTCAGTCAAGACTAATGCTTCTTTTCTGATGGGTCTTATTTCCAGTGCAGAGGAGTGGCTGGACTAATTGTGGCAATATTAATTCTCTCATAGTTTGTTTGGATCACGGCTTCAAACAGTAAGGCTGAGAAGGATGGGGCTGGAGGGAGGAATTGTACTGTTCTACTTTGTCTCATGGCTGATACTGAAGGTTGAAAAACCTTCACAAGCTGAGCTGAGCTGTTCCTATGTTTGGCAATTGCTGTACTGGCATCGTGACTTTGCGTGGCTGCAGCGCCCTGGCAGCAATGCCAGCCCTGACCACAGAGCCTGCAACATCTCAGGAGACCTCTGAAAGCACAGGGCCCTTTTCAGTCCGTAGCCTAGGCTTTATGCGGAAAGGTTTATTGACTGGTTTGATGGCTTATCAATGGTGCCAGCAGTGTCATTTAGGACTACAAAGCCCCAGTATCCTGCTTTAGCAGGATTTTGCAAATGCAGTCAGATGAAGTTCATATTCTTAGGGTTTTTTTGGGGCTGGTACCAACTATAACAGTGCAGACATGCTCTGTGCCAAGCCTGCAAAACTGTAGTTAATGTACCATCCTATCCATCTCCTTGATGATTGTCTGGGAGACCAGAGGCAGACACGCAGTCTTGCCTCATTACTTACTATTGCTTGCTACTTACTCCATCAGTGTCCATCTTTGGCCTTACAGCTGCCCAGGCCTTTGCAGGTCTCTCTTCAATGTGAATCAGAAAAGTTTCCTCACCTCTTTTGCATATGCACCAGAGGAGAGATTTTCAGCTGAAGAAGTCACTGACTTCCACCATGCTAAGACAATTCATGCCATCAGAGTTTACCTATAGTTGTGTGAAGTGCCATTAATCTGAATATTCAATCAGCTTCTAACCATTTAGTCACTACAAAGATACGTAATCACTGTGTCTGAAAATAAATTTTCATCTAATTTTTTCGAATCACCCAGAAATATCTTATTTAAATGTTTGCTTCTCTTGTATGTCCAGTTTGAGCATGCAAGCCCCAAATATTTATTTTGCTTTGGAAGAAGAAATCCTTCCTTGGAGATATTCAAGAACTGTCTGGATATAATCCTGTGCAGTGTGCTCTATGATGACCTTGTTTGAGCAGTGAGGTTGGACTCGGTGACCCAGTGTGGTCCCTTCCAACCTGAACCATTCTGGGCTTCTGCAATTAATTAACTGACATTTCTGTGAGGCATTTGTAGACTATCCCTTAGCTCAGCAGTTATATTCTTTTCCAAGATACCAAAGAGATCTGTTTCAACACTGCTTTCTAAATTTAGACAGATTTCAGGCTGATGCATATTTTTATATTTGAGCCCCAAAATACATTTAGAAACAGTCCGGGAATTGTGACTTATGAACGTATATTCTGAGTTTGTCACAGATGTTTTTATTTTCATAGACTGTAATAAAATCAAGAAAAGATATTATTAGCCACAGCGTGTTCATTATTTTAATAGAATAATAATTTAATAGACAATTAACTAATATTTAACTAATCATAGTTTATCCATAATGTAATGAATTCTGCAATACTAATGTGTAATATATTTGGCAAAAATTGTGTGAACCAAAAACCCAAAGAAAGTTCTGCCAGAAGACTGGTGAGATTTAGACAATTTGCCTCTCAGTTAAACCCTCTGCAGCACCAGGTTCCAAGTTCAGGTTGGATACTGTAACATACACTGCTGAAAACCAGTCCTTCATGGGCTGTGAAATCTCTGCCAGCCACTGCTGCATGAGAAAATGCAACAGCACTCACATGCCGCAGTCAAGGACACATTCTTCTTTTTTTTTGTTGGAGGAAGAAGACTTTGAAGGATTCAGCTGTGCTGTCCTGTGTTGTGCCCTTTCCCACATAACAGGCCATAACTGCTGTTGTCCATGCGGATGCCTGGTGCCTCCTAGAGCAGGTGCCAGCCTTATTTACATAAATCAGTGCAATGAACTACTGCTGGTGGTGTGAGAATTTAGAAATGACACACAAAAGGACACCTAACCTTGACCTGTGCAGTGGAATAACCAAACCAATATTTTACACCTTATATTGTGAAGATTTTTTTTCAGCAATTCTGAACACCCCAGCAAGAATCCACAGCAACTGTGCACGCTGAACAATGCCAAAATCTGCACCTCAAAACTGAACATAGAGTGAGCCATTGTTTCAGTTTGCAGGGCAGAACAGGACTTAGAATTAAATTAAGCGATTTTTTGTTGTTGACAAAATAAAATAGCATTAAAATGCTGTGAAAATTCTACAACTTTTTAAAAAGTAAACTTTAATTTCATTAGGGGATAGCATAACAGTAAAGCTGTTAGTGACAGGCACTTAGTGCATTGTATTCCAAGCAGGAAGTAAGTAATTCAATAAAGAGCAAATAGAATAAGGGAAGGCAGATACCTCTGGGTGATTTATCAAGTAAGTTACAGACCATCTGATCAGGAAGAAAAGCATATAGATTATAATATATTTCTATTAAATGTATACTAGATTATTTATGTAAATTACTAATTAATGCATTTTTCTGGTATATCAGGGAAGTTTTATATTTCCAACTATTTCTATTCTAAAATCTATTTGCTTATTATTATTTTCCTTACATAAAATAATTAATATTCATTCAATAGAAATACTCATTTGAATAAAAAGAATGGAGAGATTCTTGAGGGAAAAACTGAGCAAACTGAGGACAATGCAAAGGATGGGGTGTTTCAGGACTTAACATTCCAACAGCCTAATTGTTGCCAAAGGTTTTGGAGACATTTCTCCTGCCCTAGAGCTGACAACACTAGTCTTCCCATTGTTGCCACCCTATTCTTCTTGCCTGTCGATATCCATCTGTTTTTTCTCATTTTGTGTTTAAATCATAATCTTTGTGACAGCAGATTGTTGCTTTCTTCTGCCTGTGCAGTGCCTAGTGCAGAAGAATTGTGGCCCATGAGCTCGTAAGCCCCAAGGTAATGCAAACAAAGAATGACATTGGTGTTAATCCAGTACGCGATACTCATCTTTCACAAAGCATAAACTTCAATTTCTCCTGCATGCTCACAAAAGACCATATGAAAAAGGGAGAGGAAAGAGCTGGCCACAGCTTGAAGTCAAGCAGAATTTAGGGCAGTAGAGAAAAAGCAGACAGTCTTCCTCCCCTTCTCCATCCCACTTTTTTCACTGTCCCAACTCTGTTGAAGTTTTACCTGTATTGTGTGAATGAAATTCAGGAAGAGCTTTCTGACTCAACCCACTTATCTAATCATGTACAATACTTTGTTTCTTGTAAATTCATTAGACAGCCTCAATGAGCAGAGCTGTATTTCAGAAAACCCCTTGATCCTTCTCCTATGCTTTAGAATGTGATGTGTTTTTCCTTACTGAGACAATGGAGCTATGCACACGAGCAGAAGGCTTTCAAGAAGAAATTATTTGCTTTTAATAAGGTCACAGCTACATCTCCCAACAGGCATTGCTGACTCTTTAAAAATAAGAAAAAAACCCAAACCCTTATGTGTTTTTTTAGCCTTTGAGTCATAAGCCTCAGAGGGATCACAAATTGAGGTGAGAGAATCACCCCACTACTGAATGGGAATAGGCAGAAGCTCCATTTATCACCAAAGTACTATTTGTGCTATTACAGCAGGGATGGCAGAGGTATGTGCAGGCTCTGTCCCTGCCAGCCAGGGTGAGCTGAAAATCTCAGATCTCCCCTTAGAGCTTGAGAGATAATCAGTAGATCTTTGGCCAAGTCACAAGCTCAGTACATGCAGACATCATTCTTTGGGGAGAGATCTTAGCTTTCCTTCCTTCACAGAGACATCTCATGTAACTAAATGCCTTAAGCTGGTATTGATTTCTCTCATCTCATCCTTTTATTGATTGCCTAGAGGAGCACATGCTCACTGTGGAAAGGAGGTATAATTCTCATTTTACAGACTGAAAACAGAGGCAGAAAAAAGGCCAGTGGTAACTAAGATAAGCCTGTCTTTCCATAAATCTAACACTTGGAGTAGGCTAGGATCTTCCAGTCAGCCCAGCTCACCAACTCAGCCTGAAGGCATGTCCAAGCAAATTCAAAAATGAGGCTGATAAGTGTCCAAACTTAGTAGCAGAAATAGTGAAATAATAAACCCTCTGAACCACACCATAAGGACCATATGTTTCACTGCCTCAAATGCACCATGTCACAGAGTGGGTTGTGACAGAGTGCTGCTTGTGGAATATGCACTGAACATTATATTGCACAGTGTAAGGGGTAGTATGGGGAAAGAAAAGACATATGACAAGAAAGGTGAGATGTTGCTGTACTGTCCAATTAACACTATTTCATACTTTCTTTTAGTCTCTTTTTTCTGACTATTGGGGGACCTTCAATATTCTAGTTGGTACAGGATCAGTGATGCAAACAATTTGTTTTAATAAAAACAGATCATGTTTTTCTACAGAAATTTCAGGGTTTAATATTTTGAGTGCCTGGAAAACCCTGCATTTTGGCAGTACCCCTAAGAGAAGCCTGGTCAGGAAAGAAATTGGAAGAGTTTGTGGGGAAAGAAAATAGTGTAGTTTACTACAAACAGAAACAATGTACTGTTTCTGCTCTCTTCTTTCCAATACATAATCAGGGTCACTCACAACATGAAACAGAGACCAATAATTATGTTATCCAGTTGTGCTTCCCTGGGGTAACTAGAGAATAATGTGCTCATTGTCGTCCGACAGAGAATGAGTCTTCTTGTTTCCCTACAGATACCATCTTCCTTATTCAAGAGATTTATCATTATTAATTGTCATCTGATTGCATTTGTACTCTTAGAAAACCACATGGGCTTTATCTTTTGAAAGACATGAGTGAGCTTCTCTAAAGCACCATGTAGAATAACAGGCTTTTAGATTTTCATGGTTTTATTCTCTTTCATTTGAGGCAAAATCTCAGACCTCATAGTACAAAGATGTGTCACAGATTTTCCTGGATCTATTTTTTAGTCAAGCTGAACTGGAAACATTTATAGGATGTGACTCATTTTTTCCTCTTATACTTTTCTACTTTTTGGCAATTCTGTACTAGCATGGGACTGCCAGGATCCTTGCTAATGGCTGTGTGGTTTAGTCCCTGTGGCTTGCTTCCCACAACCATGAAAGAAGACCTACCATTAAGCATCTCACCACCATGGGCTCTTCGTCACACAACCCACATCTCTGCTTGGTCACCTTTTATAACTTGCAACTCCATTGCTCCCATGTAACTCCTGTAACATCAAGACCTCTCTTCCCTTGGGGGCCTCCAGAAATGTCCCTCCAAAATATAGCCTAATAGATGTCAAAGTTTATTCATAAAAGGCTTCTCCTTACTCTAGGCGTGGTACTGACTTGAAGCGCTTGGCTTGTGTTCTGTTGTGCGCTTAAACAGAATATCTGGCAAGTTGCACAAATAAATCTAAAATCAGTGGCTATAAAATGGACTAAATGCCAACAGGAAGAGCAAAAGCTGATGATCTCACCCTGGAAATGTGAACCCAGGCTGCAGGGGATCTGTAACAACTGATACCTCAGTGTTTAAAGACAGCACCATGTGAAGCAACATTATGTTACCTGGAATACAGTTCACAAGAGGGATCTTAAAGATCCTTGTATCAATTACTTAGTGTGAAGCAAAGGAAGGGTTAATAATAGTAATAACCACGAGTTTCTGTGGGAATATTTTTCTTGGCAAAGCCAAGTAGAACCAGTTATTTTCCTTATCTGTAAATACTTGCTCAGACTGTATCAAATGAGAAAGTCACTGGCTAGGGGCAGGGAGGGGATTCAATGACTCAGCAGAAGACTATGTTTGTTCTGCCACAAAGGCCTTTCATTCTGATCTGTCTGAGCGCCAGCTTTGCAAACTGGACAATTCCTTCTTTCTAGATCACAAAAAACATGGAGTCAATTACATGGGAAACTGGTAGAGATGACATGAAATCAATTTACATGTAATAATAATTTGCTTACCATCCCTGAAACAATTCAGATGTCATAAATAAAAAACTCCTTTTACACCTTAATCTTAAAAATAGACTACTGAGTTAAAACTTTTTTTTTTTAGGTAATAATCAAGCTTTGTTCTTTACTCCTCTGTCCATCAAAACATTTAACATCCATTGTCTTCTTACTATGATCCCATTTATCTTATGGCCAGCTAACCAGAATAATCCATCAAATCCATAGAAATCAGAACAGTGGTGTTTGGGGGAGAACTGATCTCAACACTTCAGTTCTTAAAGAGGTGTGAGGTGAACTGAAAGGAAATGGAAAGGAAATTGAGGATAAATTGAAAGGAGGTATCTTTAGCACACCACCAGCCTCTGACTATAGAAGAATGAGAATTCTCAGGTACTGCAGTATTTCCTCCAAAAGAGAGACTTTTGGGTGCTGCTAAGCCTTCAGTCACCCAAGAAATGCCTGTGCCTTCAGAGAGGCAGGAAAAGGGTAGCAAAGAATAAAGGGAATCAGTTCACAATCATACTGGAATGCAGGGATCACATAAACCTAGTATTTATTTTAGTTCACTCAATTTTCACAAAATCAGAAACATTCTTCTGCTTCCAGCACTCCTAGTGAGGTAGATCACAACTGCTCCTCATCAAAAGAGAGTACTTACCAGCAGATTCTTGGGGTTATGAGTCCGATAATAAGCTTACCTAAGGTCTCCCTGAAAGATGCTTTCCATCCCCTGTCTACTCCATAGAAGTCAGTGCTAAACACCAGGAACAAGTTATTACTGGAGCTCTTAATATTGGGAGGCAGTTCTGAGCCACAGAATTTCCCGAGGAGAGGAGCATGGGTATCTGAGCCATCATATACTGCCACATAATCTTTGTAGCAGGTGGGAGATACTTCAAGCTGGAAGCTGTTGAATCTGTAAAACACAGTTGGAGCTTTAAGTATCACATTTTCATTTCTATTCTTGTGTTACATGTGCTTTAGGGCTTGAGGAAAAGTCCAAGTACTAGCAATAGCCAAAGCCATACACAGACAAAACATGTTTCTTTGGGAACAAACAAGCAGGACTATTAACATGGCAAAACACTTCAGCCAACTGGCTTCAAAGAAACTGGGACCTTCACCCACTGGGCCTCTTGCAAGGCAAGCTGTCAGCACACCTCAGTTTTCTGGGAAGCAGCAGGTCTCCCCTGTGCAGTGTAGAATGGAGGCACAGACTACAGACTAGCTGGCTCTTCTAAGCTGGGAAATGTTCTCTTAATTCACAATCAGCATATGTGGAATCAAAGAATGTATCGTTTCTTTAATTTCTCAGTGGTAAGATTTGGTGGCAACCATATCCCTCTCTTAGGCAAGACAGCACACACTCAGAAGTATACTCTTTTTGGGTGGGTATTGTTACTTTGAGTGAGTACCAGCCTTGTAAAAGAGTTATTAATTTTCTTGTATAAACTTATAACTCCTCAAAGACTGACAGAATTTAACTAAAAAGCATGAGCCGCATTTTTACAATTTCTTAATTTCTCTGGTAACCAAAGTGGGACCTTAAAATTGTGGTGATGTTTTACACATAAAAAGTTAAAGAGAAAGATGTAAGGGAGCCTGAGGTTGATAAAAGCGAGTCCAGTAGCCATTTTTCATTTTAGTTCAGCTTTGCCCTTGGAAAAAGCAAAGACAGAGAAAAAAATTGGCAGTAATTGCTGTCTTTAATGGGAATCAGAGACCTCCCTGTCACCTTAATGACAAGCTGAACTTTGATTACATACTTGAGGACCACTACTTTGCCATTTCCAACTGTGATGTAGTATGAGCAGTTCATGTTGTTGTGATAATCTAGAACTGAATGGGCCGGACTGCTGATAACACCAACAGAGCCACTGAAAATGCCACCACAAGCTGTAGGGGAAACAGAAAAAAAAGAGTGGTTAGAGTCTAAATACTAGCTTTATCCTAATTCTCATATTTCTAGAAGGTGTTTACCTGTAAGGAAACAAAAACCCTTGAAAAATTAGGAGCAGTCTTCAGTGTCACGCCTAGAACTGTAAAATGTGGGGATGTCTATCAGGCTGTGCTCTGCAGTGGAAGACTGGTCTCAGCATCAAAGTAACAGGCGTCACTAGTCCATACCAAATGGCAATGGCTCTGTGTCTGTGCAGTAAAAGACTGAGCCTGATTTCAAGTGTCCTGCAGTAGGATCAGGGAGCAGTCAGATGGGGTGGGTGCCCCATGCAGCAGCATGAGTGAGGTGTCTAGAGTAGCTCTGCATCCGTTCTAGCTTGCCAAAAGAAACCTGGTTGATATGTGAGCAAAGACCTTCTTTCATCCAGGCCCTGGCCCCATGGAAGGCTCTAAGCAGCCACAATTGCACTCAACCCTGCCTTTGACTTTTCTGGAATAACTGTGTGCAGAACCTCATCTTCTGCCAACATCTTGGCAGGGCTGGGGCATTACTGCAGGATTTGTTCTGCACAGAAAGGCAGAGACGAGTCCCCAGGTATCACTAATCCTGTTCCTCACCTCACCTTGTGCTGGGACTTGACAGCAGTGAAGAGTGGCAGAGCTGGAGTGCAAAATACTTGCTTTCTGGCTGAGAAGCAAGTTAAACTTTGCAACTCTAAATTCAAGGCACTCCTTGACTTTTCAGGGTTTCACATCATGGATGCAAATGAGGCCAGGATGTGGCTAATGTTTGTTTCCAGCCTCAGTGCTCCAGGGAACAAAAACTATTATAAAACCAACTCTAATCTCCATTGTTAGTTTCAGCCTCTATTTTATAATCTTAATCTTAGCAAAAAAAAATGTTTCCCTGCATCCTGTTGATAAATAGCTCAAAGCCACACACAGTTTTTCATGTTTTAAAGAAGATGCTGTTGCCCAGGCCACCACCTTAACAAAGGCAGTCCCATACAGGGTGCTGCTGGATTCAGAGCCCCTGGCTCTTCAGTCCGGCAGCCCGGAGCACGGGCAGATAAAGGACAGGACCTGGGAGGATAAAGAATTAAGAACATTCTATGCTATGAGCAGGGAGCCTTTTTAATTTTTTTTTCCAGCAAACAATAGAGTTAGGGAGAAGAGGAATGTTAATTGCCAGAAGCTGCTTTGTATACAACAACAAGCTAATAAGTCTGCATTCGTCTGTCTCAAATGTCAGAAGTCACAAGTCAGATAGCAGCAACTGACTTGAGTGAGTTATGAAGGTCTTTTCCATGACTAACTGCACATTGTCATTTCTCAGTGCCGTTCCCTCTGTCTTATCTGTATCAGGCCATTCATTTCATATAAAGAATTTAGCCTTATGCTTTTTTGTTGTGACTTTGAACATGAGGAATGCATTAAGGGAAATACCAAAGTTACAAACTCACTTTGTAGTTAGAAAATTATGCTTTCAAACATAAAAGGAGTCTCCACCAGTTAGATCTAGAAAATATTAAAATTTGTTTTGAAAATAAAATAAATTTTTTTGGATATTTGTGCAGATGTAAATTCTAAACTTTGCTGGAAACTTCTTTTTTGAATTCACATTTCCTCTTTAAAACATAGTTCTCATGGGAATGACAAAAAAAAAAAAGCTTTGGTGAGAATAGTTATTAAAAATTAAAAATATATGTATATCCCAGTTTTTATTTACATTAAGACCTGGCACCGCAAGAGGGTCATCAAGTGGAAGCATATAGCTGTGTCCATTTCAAGATCCTGTTCTGCTTCCTGTATGGTATAATGTAGTTTTAGTATAACTGAGAATGAGACCCTTCTCCTGTACGTGATAAAATCTTTTAAATTCACTCAGTTAAATAAACTGGTGACATTTTTTCTTAAACAATGTAACAAACAAACAAACAAAATAACCTGCCAAAAATGGTTGTGTTTTAACTCTACAGCAGAGGAAAAGTGTTTCAGTTCATTACTTGGTCCTATGCAAATTATTGAAATGAGAATTACGTGTGAGGTAACATATCAGTCAGTCACATGCATGTTAAGATGCACCAAACAGTCCCATATCCTGGTCCTGAGAGCTGTTTTCGGCAAGTGCAGTGGGAAGATCAACCATCTACATCCATCTAGGGTATTCCGAAAATAAGGTGCAACATTCCCTACACTGAACCATTATCCAGATGGAAGATTTCTACCATCTGAAACACAGGACAGTGTATACTCACCGATTGTTCTGTATCTTGCCTGGAATCCAAAGCCTACGATGTGGGAGTCTGTGTAGAAGTTGAGCAGCATAGGCCCAAAGGCACTGACTGGGGCAGGGAGCTCGTTGCCGCAGAGCGTGATGAGAGCATGCGTGGCTACGCTCACCCCGCTGAAGATGCTTAGTCCATCGTAAAGGCAAGCTCTGCTCAGCAGTGCTGGGGCTGCATGCACATACAATGCACAGATGTTAGTAGCATCTTTTACACGTGATTTACTGAGCTGCAAGTATATAGACCTCACACAGGATAAGAATTAAATCTTGTGTTACTTTCCTTTCCAGGTATCTCAGGATCTCATTTGCTTGGTGAGGAAGCAAATGCCAGTTTTTAACATGCAGTAAAACTGAAGCAGAAAAAGGCAAAGAGACCTTGTATATAAGACATCAGACTTGTCTTATTCAATGCATGCTATGATCTGGAAAAGGCTCCAGGCCCCTTGAGTTTGTGGAGCTCATAGCTGAATGAACGCCATCTGTGAGGAGATGAGAGGACCCAACAAAAGCATGGATCTCCTCTGCAGATAAAAGCAATGCACCTTTTATTGCAGGCAACTAACTACCTGCTATTTCTTTCCCCTAATACTAAACTCAGCCCTCAGTGCAGGCAATATTAAATCATTAAGGGTGATATTTTTGGAAAATTAAAAAGTAGTCCATACATGAGCAAGTTTCAGAGCTCACTTCTTTCTCCCTGAAGTCCCCCAAATTTTTGAGTACCTAAACCCAAGTTCCTCAGCTTGACTCAGAGACAAAAAAAAAAAAAAAAAGGAAGGTAAATTTAATCTTGCAATGATTTTCAAAAGCAATCTGCTTTAGGGGCAAAAGAAATCAAGATGAGTGCAATTTCAGAATAGAAAATATTTGACAAATTAATTTAGGTAATTTTCTGAAAAGACTTTGAAGAAAGGCATGAAGTGAAACAGATTTCTCAGCAAAGCAGAAGTCCATAATACTCAGCACAAGTTGATTTGAACTGCTTCTCTGGAAAAAAATAAGATGGTTGATGTAGGACTGTGAGAAAAAGACTTAATTTCTAGCTTTGAATCCTCATTGTTCGGGCCAGTATGAGTTATGATTCATGAATCCTGGCAAGACTAATGATTGTTTGATCTCCATCCTGTAACTCATTCTCTTGTTTACACTTTCCTTAATTTCTCACCATACTAAATTCATCATTCTGTAAATAATCCTCAGCCTCAGATTCTCTTCATATCATAATTTCAGCCTCTACACATATTCAGCACATCATCAGCAATTCCTCTCTGTGGTTTATTTCCTCTAATCATATAATCTTAGATCTTTTCTAGACCAATTTCTGTCCCTTACACCACAATGGAACAGCTTTCATGAGTCTCCAGAGATGCCTTCTTAGCCAGACGTCAGGCCCATATCCTCTTTGAGCTGACAGGCACTTTTCACATAGCCAGCACTGCTTTTCTTCATAAAACCTTGTCTACTAAGAGCTTTTGCTCATCCTTCTGGTATTACTTTATCTTTTCTTCTGATTTGTCCATGAGGATTCAATGAGATAACTTCTCTCCTGTCTTGCTCTCTTTATCTCCACATTAGCTCCATGTAATCTCATTTGCAAGGACAGATGCAACTACTATCTCTGTGCTGATGACCTTGTAAGTTTCCTTGTAAGTTATCCTTAAGATAAACTCCTATCCTTCCACATATCTATGACTCTCTCTGAGAAAGAGTGATTTTTCCAACATGGATACTGTACCATTCGTTCCTTTAGCCTTGACAATATTTCTTCCAAATACTTCTTCAGCAATCATTTATTTGGCCTGACATTATGAATATATCCATGTTGCTCTGAATCACTGTGTGCATTTGCTCTCAAGGCCTTTGCTATCCATCTGCACTCTATTTATCATCTCTTGGTATACCATTCAGCATGTATACATTGACTCCTGCCTCCAAAGTTCACATGATAAGAGCTTCAGTTGTCCTTACATTACATTTTGAAATATGCCTTTGGGCAGTCTCCTTTCCATTTAGCAGAAATTTCTGTCCAGTCTCATTATTCTCCATAAAATCATTTATTTGATTTGCCTGCACAAAAACCTCGACCAAATTTGGGCCCCTAACTAACTGATCACCGATATCAATTTCTTGTTTTCATCCCTTTGTCTATAGCCATAGATTCAGTTTCATTTAGTTTTGAGGCAGAACCTTGTCTATTTGTTTAAAGTTTATAAAATTTAAAACAGTAAGATTTTTTTCACAGCTGCAGCTGCTGATAGAAATGGCAATACAATTAGTAATTACTAATGTAGAAGAAACATTATACAGAAATATACCCTATGCAATATATTAACCACCTTCATAGCACAATATTGTTTTGAAAGCAAGGAATTACAAATCTTTCTCATATATATCCTCTTTCAAAATAATCGATTGCAAAACTTGTCTATTTCCTGAATTGCCTGGTAACAAGTGAGAAAGCAGATAGAGCAGACTTCAAAATAAAGCTGTGATGCCATCTCAGATTGCAAAATTACAGACGCATGTTTAAAAAGAAACAAACAAGTTATTAAAACATTTTTTGGGTCAAACATTTTTCAGTATTAGCACAAAGCAGTAGATTTGTATGCACAGAGAATAAATCCTACAGAATTCTAAGCAGACATTGCAGGAAGCCTACATCCATTTTCCCTATTTTTCCATTATTTGTGACTCAGGCTTTATTGGATGTTGATGAGTATAACAGCCATGTAATAATACACTATCATAGCTGTCCTAGAGGTGCATTTGTAGGGATCTTAATCTGAATAAAGCTTATGTACACAGTAATGGATCTGGTTAAATATTTCTTAGATAATAATGTAGATAAATAAAGGGAGCTTTTAGTAATTCTAATGTTTGATTTATGTAGACCTTTGATCTAAGGAGGGAGGACAGATGGAAGATGACATTTATCACTGTTGCAGAAGTGGGGCTGAAAAAACAAATTCCCACTTATTTGTTTGGTTCTTCATAAAATAACCAAACCCAACAATGCAGGTGATACTACAAAAAGCAAGTGGCAACTTATGGAACTTCATGAAACAGGCAAATGAAATGAGAGGTTCTGTGACTATACGCTGTTTGGCACAGGAAGAAACATTCTTCAGGCCGCAAGGAAACCGCAGAGACTAAGCCAGACTCCATTCATAGGAGTCTGGAATCCTGTCTACATTTTCCTCTCTAAATCTCAAGTATCTTCTGTAAGTTATTGCCCATGACTTCCTGTTACAGGCAACAGGTAGAGAGCGAGAGAGGCTGTCAGAAGGCAATTCACTCTCCCTGCACAACTCATTTGGTTCTGAGTTTAAAGTACTTTTCCACTTCACTACAGGAGGAGATAAATCTAGGTGATTATCTAAATTAGATGACTATTTTCAGGGCCTCAAAGTGAGATAAAATTTTTTTATCTACCAGGAAGCAGACAATTTAGATTAACTTTTGATCACACAATCAACAAATGCAGTTTCCTCCAGTTCTCTCTTGCTCTCTTACTTGCTATATTTAGTACTTAATGCATATTTAACACTTAGTACATGTATGCCATGCTCATTTGGTTCCAGATACTGACACTGTGTCATGGCTGTGTGTTACTGCCTCTTTGGAGTAGTTCTTTATAATGAGAACAGGCGTCTCATCATAACTGCAAACATAACTCCTCTACAGCAGAGATCTGTGACTAACCCATGAAGGCAATTAGTTTTGTTGCAATGTGTCACTGCACTATAGACAATTACGCTCTGCCTTCTAATTTTCTGAAAAAGATATCTCAACCAGTTAAGGTCAATGAGATATATATGCCTTACAGGCATTATTTTAGATACTTAATTTCTTTTCTAAACAACAATAGGGAAAAACCCAATTAGGTTTCTTTTGAGAGGTCAAATAGGTAGTAAATTATGTTAATTGGACATGTAAGCTAAACTTTAAAGCCTAATCCATTACATCTGTATTAACTTGGTTAAAATGTTAAAGGCCACACTCAGCAACAATCTAAGCAGGTGTATTTCTTCCTTGCATATGGAATAGCTAGAAATGTTTTTAACAGATGCTGCTGAATGTTGTCCTGCCTTTGCTAAAGAACTAAGGGAGTTCAGACTGGAAACCTTAGGCACATGTGCTAAACGTATTCAGTGAGACTGCTGAGTAAGTTTTCACTTCTACAATGATGGTGGTGGTTTCAATCTTCTTTGCAATTTAAACACAGGTAGTTTTTCTTTACTACAGGGTTGTATTTTAAGAGTTTGTGAAAAATATTAGTAATCAACTGCTGGAAAGTGTCATACTTCCTCTTTTCATCTGCTAAGCATATGTCTTTTAGCTTATATCCGAAGTTCTTTCATGTGACTAAGGACTTTTAGTTGGTGTATACTAAGGAACAAATTGCCCTGCAAGAATTGGAATATTTGTGGCAGTTATTTAGGTCTATATTTATTATTATGTCTGTATCACCTCTTTGCTTTAATCTTCTTGATAATAAAAGCTTGAATCAATTTATAAATTAACTGACTGCACAGACAGAATACAGATCAGTAATGTACTCATAGAGTTGTCAAAATTGGTGCAATGTGATGCAGCCTAATGCTTAGTATGTCTGATAAATAATAATGTATTCTATGTGAAGAAATTATCTAATTTCTGTGGTTTACATTTTATTTAAAAAATAAATTCTTAAAGCAGTTGTTTGTATTAGGGGATAAAAAAATATTTCAGATAAAATCATAGCCAAATCAAATCTTTGTCTCGGACCTAAATTAAGTTTGGACCAGAATACTTTTGAATTCAAAATAGTCTGGAAACTTAACAACAAAATAAAAGAAGATTATTTTCTGACTTTATTGTTTGGTCTGAAGAAAAATTCAAATCACACAACCCATCTTAGTAACAAATTACTCAAGAATCTCTTTGTCTAGGTAATGTCAAGGGAACCAGATTAAGATACATGATGCCACCCAAGTAGTTTGGACATACTGATTCCTGTATGTCATCATGGCATTTCCACCCAGAAAATTTTGATCCTATCAAAATTGATAAAGTTTTACCATTGTCACCAATAGGACTAGGATAACAACCTGTTATTTCTTGGCTAAATGCTTCCAAGTTTGACAATTGCAAGAGGGCCTTTTGTTCATGGGTATATACAGGGTAACAACTTCTATATATTTTCTGTTGCTGTAGTCTTTCACTTAGTTTCACATTTCTATGTTTTTACATCCTTCTATTTTATCAGTTCAGGAACAGAAGCACCGAAAAGCAAAATAGCTGGCCTAAGATTAAAAAGGTTGTAACACTCAATGGCAAAAAAAGGCAGAAACAAAGATCCAGATTAGCCACAGTCACTCTTAGACTTCAAGAACCTGGCAAATTCCCAACTTCATTGCTACAAGGTATTCAACAGGTGAGCTCTGTGTCACTCTTCTAGAAGCTTTCAGGGACTCAACACTGAATCCTTGAAACTATCACTATAAGTGTTCGTCTGTAAAAGATTTTCAGAATGGATGATTTTCCATGATAGAAGTAATGAGCTACACTTCATAATACATACTGAAATGATGAAGAACCAGTTACCTTCCAAGTGAAAAGTCTCAAATTCTAGGATCACCAGTGTCTGTGGTCCCTGATCTATGATATAGTTGCAGTTCAGGTTGTTACCATATTGACTAGGGTAGTTAGGAGAGACAATACGACCTTCAGGGCTGGTGAAATTTACTCCACATCCTGCAAACAAATAAGGCACAGTTACCATCCAGATGATAACCTCATTCTGGTTTTACGGTAAGAATACTGTATGCAAGAACCTCATCTCTCATTAGGAGTCTGGTCAAAATCCAGGGAGAGTAGTATATATCACGATGGCTAAAGCAGGTCTTACACACATACACTGCAAGGTTTCTCAGAAACATGGGACCTTCCCACCTACGGTGTCACACTCTTGGAGTGTTTTGGATAAGACCAGGCCACAGGCTCTCAGCCCACTGACCTGAAGAACACTGCTGTTCTTATGCGTGTGGAGCCTGCACATTTCAAAATCCCTTAATACGTGCAAATGTACCTGAATTGGAAGGGGGTTATTGGGGCACAGCAGCGATTCAGTCTCGTTTGAAAATACCCACATCAGCCTAAGTGGTGCTTATCTTGCTTCGTGCCTAACACCCAGGAGGATGCAGTCTGCTTTAGGGCCATCTCCGGGTTGCTTTGCTATATGCAGAGGCAGGAAAGGTTTGCCATCCAGAATTTTTCCGGCACGCAGAACTGTTCGTTTTCATGGAGCTCCTTCTGATCCTAATGACTCTCATGGCCTTTTTCCTCTTCAACTCAAAGGCTTAAAAGAGTGCAGTGCACAGTGAAATGCCAGTATAAGATTAGGAACAGCATATGAAGCCTGTGACTGTCGCCACTAAGAGGTTGTTGGTTGTTACTGACAATATTAGTGCAACCATTATGAAAACAAAATCAGTTCAGAACTCTATATGCTTCAGTAATGTCTTCCTCCAAGCACTTAATTCCTCACTGTTTTAATCTGAAACCTGTGAAGGGAAAGTGGTTTCATTTGGCAGACTCCTACAAAAAATCCCCCAAAAACGTACAGTGGCTGAGAACTACCTCCTCCACTTCTGGTGGATTGAACTGTCATAAAGTACATGCCATGGTTAAAGAAATGGACAGGCCCACCCAAGAAATGCCACTTGAGCTGCATGGAAAGTGAACACAGCAAAAGAAAGCAAAGGCCAGAGCAGGTGGTGAGGAGTTTATGTGAAGGGCATGGGCTACACCATACACAGGAGAAATTGCCACAGTTTCAGCATATGCCTTCAAAAGAAGAACAGAGACAAATTTTTGAAGCAGGAGCAAATCCTTTTTAAGATTTTAGTGTTAGCTTCCATGCAGTTTAACTACAAAGAAACAAATTTTTAAAATTTAAAGCCTATTCTTTTCGGCACACTGAAAAGACAATGGTGGCTAAGGAAAACTACAGTTATAGCTGCATGGAGGATCTGTGGCAGGTCCAGCACTGGAGCTCCACTGCATTCAGTATGGAAACCCTTGGTTTCAAAATCTGGGCAGAGGTTTCAGTGCCATGTTGGACCGTGGTCTGAACTGCTACAAACAGATCAAAGTAATCCCAGAAGGATTAACAGAGCAGCCATCTGCCTTTAATATTACTTACTGCTTATGAAAGATGCAGAGAAACCTGGTGCAGGAGCATCCTGAGACTGAAATACTGTAGTTATCACATTGTTTGGAGCAACAACAGGATCAGGAGCTGAACTTCCACATCCTGTGGTTAACAAAGCTGCTTCTTCTTCATCATTTCCTCTCCACACCTGACAAGGCCAGATTGGAAATTGTTTAGTGCTTTCAAGGCCCAAGTAGTCTATAGGAACCCACCAGGAATTACATGTGCAATTTTTCTTTCCATAGACTCAGGTTAGTATTCATCTCACACTGAATCTAAGAGCTCTAAATTGGAGCCAATCACTGCAGTCCATGGAGTGAATCACAGTGAATAACTTCGGTTGCCAGGGACCTCTGAAGGGCATCTGGAGGTCATTTGCTTGAACCCCTTCTGACAGCAGAGCAAACATAGATCAGGTCCGGGGGACAAGACAAAAACATTTTATGCACATCATTACCTACTTCCATTTTGTCTCTGTTTACTTCTCTCCATACACTCTATGAATATGCATAACTGTGTATACAAGGAATTATTACATGCAATCCTTATATCATTCATGAGTAAATAAAAAACAAAGCTGTCATGCTAGGATAATATAGAAGCATCAAACTGGGAGAACTGGATCCTTAATCTAATCTTGCTAATAAAAAATTATTCCCATTTTTGTTGTTTTGCATTTACTTGTTCAATGACAAGTATCAAATCATGTAGAGAGTTAAGAAAATACTAAAATTCACAAAAAATATAATAAAGAAAAAACCACAATTTTTTAAAGTATTATTTCAGCTGTCCAATAGTCAATTGAAGTTCAATCAAACCATGCATTCAAGAAGCACATGCAGGTTTAGGTAGGTATTTAAGTGAAAGCCTCTTCAGGTAATCACTTAAATATGTATTTAAGCCTCACAGTTTAAGCACTGAATTTCAAGACACATATGAAATGAAGCGTAGATATAAATGTTTGATGTTTCTAACTGTTTAAATAATTTCCTGAATCAAGATGTTTATTGACAAAGATTTAAAATGTCTGTTCAAATACAAATTATTTAATAATAAAATTTTTGTTGATATGTTTGCTTAGTTTCTTTACTGGTAGTTTATAACAAAAATATATTAAAACCAAATTGTATTTCTTTAAAATAATGTGTTTTAAAGAAATTGAGTGGAACTAGAACAACCACATGAAATTGTGATTGCTCTAAGCAATCATCCTAGAAAGGAAAGGGTTAGCCAAGGGTTAGTCTGTAAGCGTAGGCATATGAATGACCTCATTCTTGTGACCAGGTGTTTGAGGCAATGGATGCTCAAAGGATTAATTTAAACATTCTATAGTCTGGCCAAGGTTTTGCAAAGTCACGATTTTGGATTACTCTTTTTTGGCTGCTCATTTGGAATCAATGGAAGAAACTTACATCTCTTCCAGTTTTTCATATCCAGACACCTTTGTAGATCTCAAACTGGACACTCAAAAATGGAAGTGAACATCAAAAATTCCAGATTTTTCTCTGTGGAGGAAATCTCCAATTGACATGGTTTTGCTTATGTCATTCAGGGCAGTTTAGGAATTTTAAATTAAACACCTTTACTGGGTGGCATTAAGACTTCCATATTAGTGAAATTTATTGTAACATATTACATCAATTAATCACTGTCTATGAGAAGACCAATTTCATTGCTGTAGGGCTTTTTTCACAACCTTAAAAATGAGTTCAACTGTGGTTTGTGTTAGTAAGTATAGATCAGATGTACAGCTGCTCAAGTCTTCCTACATGTTGTCAAATTATGTTTGCCCTTTATTTCAAGTGGGAGTTGTACTGCTGTGGAGAAAATGAGCATAAAACCACAGAGCATATGCCAAATGCCTGAGAAAAAATGACATTGAAAAATTCAAGGCATGTCCAGTCCATTCTATTGCTTTGAAAACAAAAGGCTCTTGACAACATATGAAAGATAAGAATGCTATCTTTGTTTCTGGAGATCAAAAAAAAAAAAAAAAGAAGGATTAGTACAATTTGGACAGCTTAAACACTTATAAAGAGGTCTGTAGAATTTCAGTGTCACATTCCTGTTTTTTTACTCAGTGGAATAATTGAAAAGAGCTTTTCTTTACACTGTATTTTCTCATTATTTTCTGGTTCTGAAATCACATATACTTTTTTTTCATATTTTTCTTTTTTTAGGGCAACATGTAGGGTGACGGACCCTCAAGAACAGATGAAAATGAAAACTATATACAAGCCAGTTCACAAAACACACAGAGAATGGACTGTATTGGTACAACGACTTTAGTTTATATTTCATGAATTTTGTGCCTTGACAGTGCTAACCATGACAAATGCAAAACAGGATTCTGGAATCGTGACTTCTTAAAGCTCTGCCCTGCTGATCTAACCCTAACAATTATTACCTTCACATAGCTGCTGTGGCAGCTTCCATCACTATCTGGAATGTGAAAGTTACTGTGGAAGTTCATCTCCAAGTGTTTGCTTTCATGTGCAATGATGGTCCATGTACATCTGGTGTTCATGGGAAAGTCTTGAGGCCAGTGAGGGGATTTGATCATACCATTATCTGAATGAATGATTCCACCACAGCCTGGAAAAAAGAGCAACAGGTGGGAAATGTTCAAACATTTTTGGTTGGTGTCAACTTTGGATGGCTCTTTGCTTCTGTGGCTGCAAGAGTGAGAGAGGAAAGCCCTGATGCCCATTGAAGCTTCATTTACCCCTCTTTTAAGTAATTTCCCTTTGCCCATCCCTGCAGCACGGAGGTATTTACACTCTAGAGAAGGTCTCTCTTTGAACTTCACGTCATGTTCTTCACAAGCTCGTTCTCCCTGCCAGTTCATACCCTTTTGCTCTGGTCCATCTATACACTCCTGGCGATTTGAAGTGATTATTGCTTTGAAAGAGCATAAGGATCAGGAATACATTAATGAAGAGCTTCTCCTGAGACTGTGCAGGTCCCTTCCCACACCCCACAGCATGTACATCGTGACAGGCAGCCATTCAGAAAAGCACTCTAGGGAAAAAAACCCTGATCTACTGTTGAATCCTTTTTTCTTCTCACTCTGCAACATGGAAATATTGCAGTTCTACATGTGAATCTACTCAAACTACATCCGTTTACCCAGGGCAAAATGGTTACTTCTCCGGTACAGGCAGCCCTGTGGATCTCAGCGGGAATATGGAGAGGGCTGGAAAACATGCCTTCAAAAATTGCTAACAGATTCATTTATAAAGGGGAATAGCTGGTCGTGGCTCTGTGGCAGCTCATGCTTTTATACACAGTACATTTAGCTAATTTGAAACATATTTGCAAATACTATGCCAAGAATAATTTACTAGGGCTATGCATACAGTACTAGCAGCCCCTTAGTATTTCAGAGACGATGTAGTATAAGGATGTCTAAAGAGCAAAAAAAGGGTTTTTTCCTCTTAATTAAAAAAAAAAAACACGTAGTTTTAAAAAGAAGATCTTATTTTTCATTTTTCTATGGTAGAAATGGCATTTGTGTTTGGAAGGATGTGAAGCCAAGTTTTGGTCACACATACAGAATGTAATCCCAGGGATTCTCAGTGAACAAATGAGAAGAAAGCTGAAGAAAGAAAACCAGTTTTATACAAAACCCCAAACACTCTCACAGAGAATACTGTCTATGCACATTGCGCATGTAAGCTAATGTCTACTACATCACTGAACAGCAGGGTTCCTTGCACGTGAAATCTCAGTGAGAACAGGAAACAGTGTCAAAAACCTGCTTAAGTGACAGTGTATATTCATGCAAGCACAGACTATTGGTATGTTTAAAAAGCCACTCCATCAACTGACTGTGTGAATCCTGCTACATCATTAATGGACAGAAAGGTGAGCAGCATCAGCCAGAAGGTTTGCAGCTGGAGATGACGCTAGGGAGCACTTAGCCAGTGCTATACTGAGCTAGGAAGGTACAGTGATTCTGCCTTGCCACCATCTGCCACATCTACACTTGCCTTCAGTCCTTTATTGACTTCCTGAAGTACACTGAGCAAATGGTGAGCTACCTCTTTTTTTTTTTAAATCCAGAGAGCTGATAATCTCAACAGGCTGAAGGCAGTTTTGAAAAACATAGCATTCAACCCTGCATGTATATGACCTTCAAAAGAATACCAACATCTCCTCTGCAGTGGAACAGTTTGAGGTTGTTCTCACATACGCTCTTCGAGTTCTGTCTGCCACTCTGTTTTGACACTGACCTCTTCCTAGTTTGAAGTGTTTAAACCAAATCAAACTGTGGAACAATTGTTATTCATAAAATGAAATGTCTCATAGTCACTGAAGATAGATACCACTGCCGGGAGGGTAATGGTCATGGTATCAATTTACAGCCATCACGAAGCTGCCAGTGCAAGACTTAAAAAGTACAAAATCAGTCCAAATTTTATTTCATTGTGTGAAATCAGACAGCACTGATTTAATACTTGATTTTTTTAGTGTTGGCTTCTTTTAGGGATGCTGAAGATGTTGGTGTGTATTTCTTTTGTTATTTAATGCAAACTTACCCAAAGATTCTGCTGTCCATGTTGCATAAAAGCCACCTCCTTGAATTGAGTGATCAGAGTTAAAGATGACAACTAGTTTGCTGGAACCAGACCGAATAGTCCCAGGGGATGTGTTTCCACAATACTTTCCTATGACAGGAGAACCTGGAGAGCCACCATTCAGGATAGTGACGGAATCCCACTTACAAAGGGAATGATTTTCAACATGGAAGGCTGTAAAAGTAAGCTGCAACACACAAAAGTAACACTCAGGTGCTAAAACCAGTCACTCCAGGGGAGGGTTTAGAGCAATTCCAGCCACATCCTGTAGCCATCCTGGCACAATGATTTCTGCGTATGCTTAGAAATCCGACCCTCACTTCATGATGCTTCCCTGCAAGTATTGCTTGGAATCCTGACACTATAAGTAGCAGCAGCTACTTAGATTGAAGACAAAAGTGGAAGAGGATTGCATAGGTTCAAAACTGGCATTACTGGGACTTAACCATACTTTGAAGCTAAGGGTGTGCTTTAAAACAGTCTTGAATATGCACAGGTGTTGAACTCAAGGCTTCTGGTCATGAAATATAAGTAATTATGTAAGCAGAAGGCATTGGACTTTTTTTCTTCCTGTTATTTTGAATCAATATACTAACAGTTGCTAAAAATAGTGTTAGTTTCCATTAAAACAGAAACAGTTCCATGGTTTGTTCCTGTGGGCCTGGAAGCATCACATAAACAGAGCAGGCAGCTTCTGACTCTGTCTGCATCCCACACTGATGCCATTTGTCCTTGGACAGATATGCACACCGGTGGGATTTCAAACTCAAAGATTTAGATTGCTGATCCAGTAGACTCCTGGATTTGTTGATGCTGAAATATTGATGTACACTAATTACTCCCTGACCCTGTTTCAATTGGTCTTTTTTTTTGGTTTTTTTTTACCAATTTCAGGTGCAGAATCTTTGTGGAAAAGTTTAGCTCATACATAGTATTTCTTCCTGTACCTTTTGTGTGTATTCATTTCCAAAAGGACTCTGCCTCAGTCAAAAGACCAAATATAAATTTAGCTGTAATAGTTTAAATTCAGAACATTACAAGCAACTAAAACTGGCAGCTTATACTGGAAAGTTTTGTCTTCATTGCCTTCATTGAGGGGGCTGCTACTCAGTCCTTTCAAAACAGAAATGTGCTTCCATCTGATTAAGATTAGCTCTGCTTTAAACAAGTTTTGTGGATTAAATAGAAATTTTGTGTTCTCTTAAAATAATCCTGAATTCTCTGAAGGACTTAGGCAGTTGTTGGAATATCATGTAGAATAATTAGGACTATGAGTTTGCATTTCTAAGAAATATTTTTTTAGGTGTAAACAAGGAAAATATGATAGGGAAATCAGTGAAAGACAATACACATAAAAATCTGCAATGTGTTTTTACAAAATTGTTTTTCAGATGATTTTCTGACCTGGACTGTAAATGTCCCTGACTGGACCTGTTCTTGAAAGAATCAATCAAATAATTCAGTGAGTTAAGTTTCACACTGCTTGGTCATAACGGTGCTCAAATTGTTCTCTCAGGAGTTTAACTCAAAAAAGTAGCACCTTGGGCAGCCTGTTCCTAATTATTGGGAAATAAGAGCAGCATCTCATTGATGCAATTTGTATTACGTTATACTATGTTAAATCATATTGTCTTCCAGACCATTACGACACAAAGCCAGCTTTCTAGTGGCTTGTAACTTCTCTGCAGAGAAGAAAAACCTTCAACTTCGTATTCATTCTCATGCTACTGAGAATATTCATGCACATCTAATAAAATGAGTTACTTTAGGTTATTTAACTATTTTTTTTTAACCAGGTCATTGTTTAAAGGAGAAGTCAGTACTATATTTTGAGGTCAAGTTATACTAGGATCCTTTTGCTTTTCAAAAAGAACAATCTAGTTTGGTTGTGTTACTTCATTCCCCCTCTTACGTAAGGCTGATGGGGAGATATTTCATTTATCTGCATTTCTGATTTTCCAAACTGTCTCAAACCTGTTCATCAAGACTTAGAAAGTACTTCTTACACTGCCAGCTGGGCACACAATCATGACATTATGTTACTCACAGTGATGGTTTCACCTTCAGGGGCTTCCAACAACCAGGAGCAGTGATTCAGATTGCTGTAAGGCTCTGGGTAGTTAGGGCTTGAGATAACTCCCCCTTCACCTGACTGTATACCACCACAGGCTGAAGAAAAAAAAGTAACCATTCAATACATTTTAGGAACTGAACACTATAACCAAATGAATGGAAGATTATTCAGCTTACAATAGTACTAAAATAAATTTCAGTTGGACTGATACAGGTACAACAGGATCACGATATAGGATCAACAATTTCCTTGGGAAAATCCAAGTTTCAAAATCTTTATCATTAAATAGTGAGTAAACAGATGCAATGACCTTGAAATTTTGCATTTATTCTGATACTTAATATAGTTCTGCAAATCCTTTGCCAACTGACACAGCTGCTTCTTCCATTTTATCTTCCATTTATTTATCTCAGACTCTTAAGCAAACCAGTGCCATTCTTAGACCAACACAATCAAGTAAAAAAGTTGTTGATGTGCCTAGAAAAGCCCCAAGGCTAAATTCAGCTGTGACAGGAAGAGTAGTTGTGCTGGCACAAAAATGGCAAAGTGGTGTAATTTGCACTGATATGGCTTTAAGTGGATTTCAAAATGAGTGCAAAGGTTCAAGCAGCAGAATGCATTTCAGCTCTGCTAGCACTCTGGAGACCTATTTGAAGTAACTCAAACTTGGCTGGTGTTACCTGTTCCATCCCTATTCCCAAGAGCAACCAGCTGTTCTGAGTGTTGCACAGCATTGCAAAAGCTCAAATGCAGTTCGGGGAATGGGAACAGTGAGGCAGAAAATAAATCTGAAAGTTCAGCTGTTAGCACATGCTTGCTTTAGAATGATATAAATAGTGGCAGGCACTGTGCAACTTTTGAGGGCCTCATGTATATTCTCAGTATCACCAAACGGATGGTAACATTCCCCAGAAGTGCCTCAGTCAGCAAAGGCAGCAGACTATCAAGTCATTTACCTTCATACGTGTAATGGGCCAAGAATCCTTTATCTTCTGTGTTTTCATCACTTACAAAGTGCACCCAGACCTGGGGGGCAGCTATGACTAGTGGCATGGATGGTGCAGCCTGACCACAAAGTCTGGCTATTAGCTCTCCATCAGCATCCCCTAAGTAAAGAAGGAAAAAAAAAATCAACACCACTTTTTGAGTCCTAAAACAGCATAAAGGAACAGGGCAAACATGCATTTCCATGTGTTTTGACTAGAAAACAGAGAAAAGTACATATCACACTTAATAACTGATTATTTGTTTTGGGTATAAGTAGAGTGCTGCACTTCATTGCTGGGTTCTAAATCTTGGCAACAAGGAAGTTCTCTCGAAAGCTATATTAATGAACCTTTTAATACCTTTGGCTTCTTCTCTCCCCTTCCTGCCACTGTGCACACTTTCATTTTGTATGTCCATCAGAACCCTCACTGTTCTGCCTCAAAACCACAGACTTTTGGGGGAAGAACAGTGGGAAGAAATGGCCCAAGGACCATATCATACGGAAACCTATGAAACCTCTGTTTTTATGCCATCCTCATTAAAGTCAACAGAGATTTTGAGTTTTCTACCATATAGGGACGTGCATCGTCCATGAACAAGCTGTCACTGCTGTGTTAACAGGGGGCATCTCTTTCCTAGGGAGATCCACATACTGTTCTCTGTATGGCAGAGAATGATATAAAAAAATGCCAGCATTTGCTCAAATCCTTGAAACCTAAAAGGAAAGCACAACACAGGCCACTGTACTTCTGTGACACTGAATGTTTGTTCAGGTTGGTGTAAGCTCTTACCCATCACATTGGTAAAAGTATCGGTTTCTGTCTATTACAGATAAATTCTCAGGAGAAGGAAAATCGGTGTAATAGCGTTCCTCATGACATCCAGGCAATGCCATTCCCAAGTCCACTTCTCTAACAATAACAGGTTGCTGGTCTTAAGAGTCTCCATTCAAAAGCAGCTCCCAGCTCCCCATGCAGTGACAGATTGTTCTTGCAGTAGAGCAAGAGGGGGAAATTTTAGGTGTCCTTCAAAGCCCTTTCACAGTTATCTAAGTCATGTGGCTGAGTAACTTCATGTTATATATGGTGACAGAGCCACCATTTGAAATGCCTTGGAGCACAAGGATAAAAAGAAATATATAATAAAGTTCTGTTAATGTAAATTACAAAGAAAAATGTTACAAACTGTATTGATAACATGCACTAAAAATGATATTGAGCTGTACAAGCAGAAGACACTCATGATAAATTATGGTTCAGGAAAAACTAATAATAACTACTTTGAGAATCAGTATGTGAAGTATATATTTTATTTTTTGCGCTTCTTCTGAGGTGATTGACTATGTGACAGATGTGACCCAGGTTATTCAGTCTCTACAGTGTGAAAAGTGACACCAATCACTGCTTTCATGAATGGCCAGCTGCCTAGAGATCAAGACTGTTGATACAGATATATTGTGCTGTAAGATTTCATTTAAACTGAAGGGAATGCTCTGAGTCTTCTACGAAAGCCAAAAGATAGAAGTTTATTTCACTGTAGCGATATGCTCAGATGAATCACCATGTACAGACTACATGCACATGCTTGATAATTTAATAACTCAATACAAACCATTACCCTAAGAAATACGAAATATTTATTTTATCTATTTGGCTTAAATATTTCCTAGTAAATATATACAGTCAATTCTGCTTTTTTCTTTTTCTTTTGAGTACTGTGAAGTGTGTTGTATGGGCATTGCAAAAGAATTTTGCACATCTCAGCTTCATTTGGGGTTTCTTGGGTAACATATTGTTGAATTGGACCTTTCCCCAGCTACACATCTGCTGTGTCAAGAGTCTTAAATAGTAATCGCTTGAGTTTAGTGACATTCTGCACTATTTGCATCTCAGTGCTCATTAAACGTTACTTGTCAGCATACACGTTTGAGTTATGGCATCTTGCTTCTGTCACAAGACTAGTTGCGAAACTGAAGTTCCACTAGTATGGCTGAACTGAACATTACTATTTAGATGATAATGCTGTGTAAAGCAAAACAAGGCTACACATTCTCCCCTCTCCTTTGATTGTGTTGCCTGGAAGCCTGAGGGTCATGATGAAGTGAGAGTAGTGGGAATGGATGAGCAATGAAGCAGATATATTTTATTATTTCTTTCTCTGAGTTTTCTCTCTATTATTCCCTGGCTCCAGTGCATACACAGAAGAGAACTCCTAGGAAATGCAGCTATGCAGGCTCTGGCTCTACACAGGACAAACTGATGCTACACAACCAAAAGCTCTTGCTCAAATGAATGCAAATAAGGATGTAAAGGATTCCTGCTCTCGACCTTTTCACATCTTTCAGAATTGATTTCCTGGTAAATTAGAACCTGCTTTCTCTGGGACTCACACATACAGCCTCTCAGTGAAGAAGACAGCTGCGGCTTTCATACTACCCTTGGCATTAGCTGAGTGACTTTCATATGACATTTCCAGTTGCTTGTTCATGCCGATAGCTAAAGATGCACAAATATGCAGAGATATTACTGGTGCATTAATCCTGTGATTTTTCCCCCCTTTAAATGCTTTAGTTTGTATTTTGTGTTGTAGTCTCACAGGAAATATGGATTTCTTTTTGGAAAATCATCTTATAAAGTAGAAAAATAGGGTATGAAGTGGATATGCAGCCCAGAGGTTATGAATAATTTAAGAATTCTTTACTCCATTCCTGCTGTCCCTGGAGATATTTCAGGGCCAGGGAGAGAATGAGCAGTGAACCAAATGTGAACCAAAAAAGTGAACCAAAACAATAAATTGTTTTTATGACTCTGACTACCATCTTTCAAGAAAGATGAGGTTCATATTGTCCCTTTTAGAGAGTCAGGTGGGTATTTAAAACACCAAAATAATTTATCCCCTCAAGGTAGCCATCTAGTTTTCAACTTACTCCCCCAAAAGAAAAGGTGACCAAATGCATGTATGCATTGCTATGTTAGTGAAATCCCTCTCCTGGTCATGGTTGCAATATGGAAGGCATGATGTCAGCACTCTCAAAGGTACAGATTCTACAACAGCCACTCTCAGCAAATATATACAAACAAGAATTGGCCCAAACACAGTTGAACAACTAGAATCTGGATAGGTTTTATCCGTTCTCCTGCTGAACATACAAACCTATTCGTAATTCTAGGTAGTCATACTGGCAGTTCTGGTGATGTTCCAAATGGAAATCCTCAAAAGATATGTAAATGGATGAATTATCATGGGAGGGGTTTTCAATTATCCATTCACAGTTCAGGTTACTTGTGTAATTTTTGATGCCATCATAACCGGGAGAAGAGAAATTTCCACCTACGTGTCTCATCAGGGTTCCACCACAAACTGCAGAAACAAAACATAGTTCATTTAAAAATAGTAATAATTGCTGTATGAGGTGAAAACTTGCCCCTGTTTATTCACATATGCTCATGTCAGAAAGTACATGTCCTGATTAGATCAAAACCTTTTCCATCTTCTTACTTTTTTCGTAATTTACTGCTGCGTACAAGAGAATTCTTGCCTGTCATCCTGGAATTTATTGGCAAGTCTTTAAAAGCACATGTGCAAAACAAAGAAAAATGATGTACAGTATCAAAAAAAAATATTTCAACACACTGTCAATACAACAAGCATTATTTAATATTTTGATAAAATCTATCTACAGCTTCAGTTCAGTATTGCTCATCCCTGCTCATTACTTAATTCTGGATTCAAGAGAAAATTTTTCTGGGATGTAACCTCAAGAGCAGTACGCTCACGCTACAGTAGGATGCTTGGGGTGGGAGTTGGAAAATCAAAAGGCTCAAGGCTGTAGTAGTAAGGGTCTGCCAGCTGCCTCCTCTCTGGAGGCTGAGCTTGCAAAAGTAGGTTAGTTGCACTCTTTCACAACCTACAATAAATTAATTACACCCCTGAGTAGTAAGGAAGAACTTGAATTATTCAATTCGTCTATGGAACTATGGTTTTGGGGAATTTTCATGGACTAAGGCCGCTTCAGACCATCTCTTACTCAAGAGCAAGTACAAAACAATGAATCAGTAGGGAGAGCAGGGACTGTCATTCATATCTATTCCCATCCAGAGACATAAGAGAAAAAAAGATATCAGAGATTTGATATCCATTTAGGTATTATTTTTAATATATGCCAGTACTTTAGCTAATGAATGACTCACCAAAGATCAATCTCTTAATTCAACAACATACACTACCTGCATCTTCACTAGATGTATAAGAGGCACTGAAGCCTCTGGTTGCACGGGACATGTCTGTCACCAAAATGACTTTCATTGTGTTTCCAGTGGATTTCACCTCAGTGCCTGGATTCACCTCTCCACACAGCTTGGCCAGCTGGGGAGAATTCTGTCTGAGGCCATTGTAAACCTGTGGGGTCAGAATAAACTCTGATGAGATCAATATACAGTCTTATAAGCATCTCCTGTATCATTTAACATGTTTCACATCTTTAATATGAGGTTCATTGATGTCCTTCACAGTGGGTTAGTTCTCAAATCTACTCAAAACCTTGGAACAAACTTCCATCACCTTGCGTGGATGAGGTGCTGAAACAAAACATCAGAAATAACTTGCTTATTTTGATGAAACGCAAACATAGTCACTCTCTCACTCCTTTTTAAAAACAGAAATTGAAATACTTTTATTGAGAAGAATACTGTGGTTTAACTCAATATTTATATGTTCAATCACTTCATCATTTTAATTCCATTTCAAATCATCATCTTTGTATTCTTGTTAAAGCCAACGCCGGCTTTATCAAAATCTTCAATATATTGAGTGCTGGTGGGCATTTTTGATTAATTCAAACATTTCACTTTTTGATGATCCAGAGGTATTTTGCTTAGTTTCTTTCATAAAGCCCTTAGGCTAGGAGTTAATTTCCTTCTTTCTACTACTATCTCTGCAGTGCAAGCAAGGCAGAAATGTTTCCTCGTGAGAATTAGAATTTGTTAGAGTGTTGAATGCATAAAAGCTGGTAGGAAAAATCTTCCCTTAAGAGATCATTAATTGATAAACAGCCAGCTTCCAATGGTTTGTCTAAAGCATCTGAGAAGGAAAACAAAGGAAACATCATCCCCAGGGGTTAGCTACTTCCCCCTCCCCCATGCTTATGCATGGGCTGGCTTCTGATCATCCTACACTTAATTCCCATGTTTGCTGATCTGAACAAATTTGCTAATCTGAACAAATGGGAAACTAAAGTCTATCTCCAGTCCTGCAATTTCATAGAGCAATAATGTTTTTGAGGCATTTGTACATCTGATTAGGTCCAGGTCTAGGTGCCAGGTTTGATTTTTTTTTTCAATAAATAAACCAAAATCTAAAATAAACGTGATAAAATAACCAATATCTATCTCTTTGGAGATGGAGGATGATAAAGAGATAGAGTTTCCTGAGGCTTCCCTGTCTTTCAGAATGTACAAGGTCCAGCCCCAGCCCCAGAAGTAGGCATTCATTGCAGTCTCTGGCTTTTACTCTCTCTTTCTCTTATTTATTTTTTTTTTTTTTAATTGACAGCAATAAGTACAACAGCAGTAGCAACCTCCAAAGTCAAAGGAGACGTGGAACTGACTGATGGACTTTGTGTCCACAGTAAAGAGACATTGAAAGCTTTCAAAAACCCCAGAACTTTTTTCCATAATCAATAAAGAGACAATTCCAATGATTTCTTCAAGTCTTTTACTCTGCCTGGGCCACAATTTCAAAATGTCCATACTCTAAAACAAGCAGATGAATTTATATGCTCTGCAGAAGTCACTTTCTCCCATTTATCTGTTTTCCTCAGCTTAAATTATCGTTTGTATTAAACCCATATATAGGCCTATAAGTGACTTTTCAGCTTTATTACATCCATTAATGCTCCATAAAGGGATTAGGGAAGAGCAATTCTGCCTTTACAGACAATACTCACAGCCACATAATCTGATGAGCAGCTCCAGTGTCCTTCAGTTTTCATATCATTAAAGGTTAGAGTCACACGCCGTCCTTCTTCCACTGTGATCCTCCATTCACACACTCGGTTATGGGGGTATAGGTTGGGATAGTTGGGTGAAGTAAAGGTTCCAACAGGGGCAGTAAGATCCCCACCACATTCTGAAATACCCAAATATTGGGACACTTAGAGTAAAGCATTAGCAAAAACCCAATAATGCAAGTAAAAGAGGTCCTGAGAGGTTCATTTGATCAGCCTATCCTGTCCATATGTTTATCTAAACAACTATGTTCCTGCCAGTCTTTGTCACTCAGCCATAAATGCAGTTAAATATTAACTGACCAAAGAAGCTTTTTTAAAGTCCAATTATTAATATTGTCTGCTCTGAAAGGGCTCATCCCAGGCTTCAGAAGCCAGAGGAACCCACAGGCTTTGATGGCAAATAGTACAAGCCGCTCACTGTGGCAAGACAGACATTTCTGCCCTTTAGATGACTGGGCAGAGCTACACAGAGCAAGCAGGGTCTTAGAGTGGGTAATGATACAATAACATGACTGGCCACAGTCCTGGCCAACTCCCTCTACCTGACACTGCTTGAGCAGGGAGGTTGGGCTGCCTCATCTTCAGAGGCTCTTTCCAACCTGTATTTCTGCAGTTCTGTGATTCTGATTAAAACCTTTGGGTTTAAGAACTATTGATTTTAGGGAGATTTATGAGTACCACTCACCTCAGAGGGACAAAATAACATAAAGGAAAATCACAGCTTTTATCTACCTTCCACCTTATCAAGAGGGTTGTGGGGAGGGTATGTTAGGACAATTCTGGACTAATTGCTGATGAGAAAAGGGGTGGAAGAGTGTGCTTCATTGTGCCAAGACCTGCCCCCGATGGCAACATCCATTACAGCAGGAGACTGATTCACGAAGTTTCATCTCAGCTAAGTAGTTGCCAGAGAACTCTATTCATATTTCCCTCTGAGTTTATATTTAAGAGCAAATAATGCACCCCTCCAAGAACAAGTGATCTGCAATATATGCTCTATTACTGCAGTTGTAGTCTGTGGTATGTGTTGCTTCCTTAAAGTATCTCGCAACCCTAGAAATCCAACCTTCAGTACTGGAAGCAAAGTGCAGTCTGAATCCTCGGGCGGTGACTGATCCATCAGTGACAAACCTGACGTAAGCAAAACTGTCAGAGGTGTCCACAGCACCAGGGAGAGTATTACCACAGTACCTGCCCAACACGCTTCCTGTAAAAATCACATACAGAAAGATAATTTTATATTGATATATTATTTATGTTTATATTGAAGGATCACTTTTCAATTTAACTGGACAGGCAGGAGTAAACTAGTAAAATCAAGTAATTGCTGGCAAATAGAAGAGATTTGTTTGCCTTACTTTGCATCAGCAAGCAAGGCAGACAGAAGCAAATACTGCACATTGAAAAAGCTCACTTTGTACCCAAAGGGAAATGTTTTTCATAGTAGCACTAGGGAGGGGAAGACAAACACTGAAATAATTTTCAGACCAGAAGCGTTGTATTCTCGGATCTCCACAAAGTCATTTGTGCACTCGGAGGAGTTTTGAATATCGAGGCCTTCCAGTGTGATGGTGAGATAGTGGCCCCTGGGACCCTGCAGAAACCATTCACACAGCAGGTTGTCTTGATAATGAAGGTCAGGATACCCCATGCTTTCAATGATGCCGCTTCTTCCTATCACTGTCCCGCCACAGGGAGCTGCAGAAGGAAGAATATTCTGTGGTTGACTGAAGGAAGTCAAAGAGAGAAAAGCTAAATCTAAGGCACAACTGACTTGTTTCCTAACCATGGAAACAAAACAGGAATTGTCTTCCAGTTAAAAGTCTTTCACATTCTCCATCTAATTCAACAAGTCCTAGTTTGTTTTTTGTTGGGTTTTTTTTTCCACACACACCTACACCCTGCTATTGCAAGCATCCCTTCCTCTCTGTCATATCTCCTATAACTTACCAGAAAAACCTTGAAAAGATGAATCAGGTAAATTATAAAGAAATGCAGCTTGCCAAGCATGGATCTAAATTTTTTATGACTGGCAAAAGTTGACTTCTGGTTTGGGCCTACAGATATGGTCCAAACTCTTCTTTCCTGTTGTCCCTTCCTGTTCACATTCCACTCCTTGTGACACCTTGGTAAGTGATCATTGCACAATTTTTAAAACAGGTATTCACTTTTAATTTTCTCTCTCTGAACACTCATTTCTCTGCGGTGCCTGCAAACACAAGTCTGTAATAGTAAGGCTTACAGCCAACATGTGCTTACTGACACATGGGATGATTCTTTGGGTGGCCCTGTGTAGGGCAGGAGTTGGACTTCAATGATCCTTGTGGATCCCTTCCAACACAGGATATTCTATGATTTTAAAGTATTTCTTTTCCCAGCTGGCAAATAATAGTTCTCACTTCATTCCTTTTTCAGTCCATTATTCTGCTGCCCCTGTTTGTCCAGCAGCGTTGTCATTACAGTTTCATTTATATTTACATAGAGAAGCTCCTAATTTGTTCTTCTGCCACTTCTCAGCTGATCTTTGCGTTCCCCTTCAGAATCCTGCTCATGATAGTGACAGTATATTTTGCATGCTGAAAATCAAATCATGTTATGTGACTTTATCTGCATTGACCTTTTTTCTACTCCTCCTTTGGCAATTGCCTTTGACAAGAGATTATCCAGTCACTGTTTCCACTGCTGCAGGTCTCTGAGCACTTTCCCATTCATATTTCCCTAATTTTCATCTCTTGCTAGGTGCAAGACATGCTGATGTTCTGATGCTTTAGCTCTAACAGTAATTGAAAGAGACACGTATCTGTCAGCCCACCTCACAGATCTGATTTAAGCCCTATTACAAAAGTTGAGACCAAAATCTTCTTTAAAATAAGAGAAAATGATAAATGCAAGCATTACCAATGGAGTATTTAGCATTGAATCCCATGTGTGTGGCACTGCTGTCAGACCTGAACCTCAGGTACATGACAGCTCCTGAGGATCTCTGGGAGCCTGGCATCGAACCTCCACACAGCTTGGCAATGATGGGAGCAGTGGCATCGGCGCCGTTCCGTAGCTCTAGGTAGCTGGAAGTGCAGCTGGAAAAAGAGAGAACTTTCTGTTCAATGTATGGCAGTAATGCGTCAAAATCATTGAAGTATGTGCACAAAGCCATGAAGCTGTAGTGAATTAGATCAGTTCCATGCAGTGTGGCCAGGACAAAATCAACAAGATCATAATCCATTATAGTTATGTAATAATTGAATCAAAAGAAGTGCTAGAAACATTGAGAAAGATTCGTCTAAAACTCAGTCTATGATCAGATCAGACCTGACAGAAGCAGGTTCTGGAAAGGGATATGAACAGCACTGGCAAAGTAGTTGTGATGATCTTTGATATTTTTTATTGGCAGCATTCAGATTCAGCAGATATTCCCTATTAAGTCTCACTGATGAGTGTTGAATTAAGGAATAACAAAACAGATTAGAGGAATAAAAATTCAAATCTGGGGGCTTACTTAGCTGGGCATAGAAAAACCCAAAATACTTTAACTAAAAACCTTGCTTTCAGAATGGTGCAGTGTCCTGGGAAACCAGAAAGGACATCTTTGGGATTGTCTATCTTTCACCATTTTTTCTGGATGTGATCTCACAGGTCATGTTCACCTTTGCCTTATAGTGGTCCAGCCTTCTACACAGCAAATCAGTCATTACTGGGTCAGAACCACCTTGCGGGCGTATGTCCGTGTGTGTGTGTTTCTCTTACGCACTGCAAAGCCCTAGGAATGTAAAGCAGTGGCCTGATAGATTCAGTGATCTCTCAAAAATTGCCTAACCACATTTGATTGTAATCTGAAAGTGCTCTCTGTGAGGAGTTAGAGAAAGTATTAGGGAAAGAAGAATCAGAATTAAGTCTCTGAAGAAACACAGGCAAAATAATGTGGATGTATACTTTGGTGAAGGTTCAATGTAAAACTGATCTTCAAATTGCAGCTCTACTGCATGTCCATTGGGAGCGGTTATGGTCCAGACGCAGTCAGCATGCTGGGGGTAATTGCTGGGGTAGTTGGGGGAAGATGTATATCCACTAGGGTTGAAATCATTGATATAAATGTTCCCTCCACAAGCTGGGAAAGAAAAGATCACCAATAAAAAACAACATGTAAAGGAAATGGGCGAGCCATCAAAAATACGAGTTATCACTATATTCCCACGGTTTCCTTTTGATGTCATATAGTTATACAAAAAGCAAATACATTTTGTTGCTTACCATGGGAAAACATTTTAATGCAGTAAAATCCTATGTTCCTGTGCTCCTGTTTATCTAACCCTACTCATTTCCAAATGTTCAGGGCCCTGAATTAAACTGCCATTAGTTCTTCCTTGGATTGCTTCTAAAACAAGCAGAAAACATATTTCTTTCCCAATTCCCAAGAGCTAGGAATCCTACAAGTCAGACCCATCAATATTTCTGTGAATCATTCCCTGCCTCTTCTTTCCAAATACTGAAATGTCTGTTTGAGAAAATAACGAATGTGTGAGGAGTGCCAGTCAGAGCAAACAGGGGCATTTATTCAGGTCCTTTAGTCCACAAAATTATCTTTATTTTGAGCAGAACTCTTCCATCAAAACAACCCTCGGTGTTTTAGCAATACTGGTTTCACACAGAGCTTTAGTCAAGGTCCACTATTGAAGTGGTAGAAATTTTATTGTACAGATTTGCTGATTCTCCCCGTGAATCCACTACAAGAATGATTCTTTTGGGCGGCAGGGAAAACAGGCAGAAATCAAGCACTTAAAAATTTGACTAGATAGACAGGTTGCCTTAGTTGTGTTTAGATACACTGTTTAGCAGGAGGCCTCCAGGTGTCCCAAGGGCCATATGTCACGAATACAATGGAATAGCTGCAAATACCAAGTTTCTGATTTATTCCTGGGACATGAGTCTCCATTTTTTTCTGTTCCTTAAAAACGTTAGCTCTGGCAAGTAATGTTGTTTTTCTCAGCTGGGAATAAAACTTGTGAGAAATGTTGCCACCTTTCTAGACACACTAGCCTGAATCATTCCTAACATCATTCAGCACTTGCACTGGGTACTGTATGTTCAAAATAATATTCTTCATTTCAGAAGTTTCTTTCCTTTCCTGTAAGAATTTTTAACATCTCTTCCGAACTATAGATGCTACTTCCCCACTAAAGAGTTTCCTCTTTTTTCTTTTTTTTAACTGTAATATCTTCAGATTCTGAACCTTACTCTCTTTAAAAAGGAGTAATTTGAGTGTCAGATCAGAAGTCATTCACTACAGGACATTTTTGCAGACATCTGATTTTACCAGGTTTGGAACTTTCAACAAGAACGTCCTTTAAGAAGACAAACTCCAAGTCAGATATGTATGAACTGCAGAATTTAGGTTTATTACCTAGACTTACCTAGACTCTTAGCCTCATATGTCAGTTTGAATCCTTGACCCTCGTTCCTGCTGTCAGAAATGAAGTGAACGAACAGCTGATTGTCTGTGGTGTGCATGGTTGAGACGGGGCTGCTTCCACAAAACCGTCCATTCCCTCTTCCAGACACCAAAGGTGGAGCAGCTTTATCTAATCCATTCTTCAGCTAGAAAAGAAATTGCTAACATCACTCAAGTAAACAGCCCTGGAATGCAAATTCTGAGCACACTTCCATCTGAGGGCTTCTGGGCACAGGGGAAATTAATAACCTAGTGATTAGTTAATGCACAGCAATAAACAAGAGAGAGAGAAAAATATAATCTGTGGTATTTCCCTTTGGTTTTTCCACCCCATCACACCCTGGGTGGCCTTACTGACACTGAAATCTGTAAGATTCAGGAGCTTTAATAGCTATGAGGATTTGGTAATCTAGTCAGTAACCTCACCTCTATGTAATCTCCAAGGCTGCAGGAAGTATCCTCACTCTTAACCTGGAAAGGTTGTTCAAAATGAACAGCAATGATAAATCCAGTGGTTACCACTACATGCCAGGAACAATTCAGATTAGGACCATAGTCTTGAGGGTAGTTGGGGGATGTTATTACACCCCTGTTTGTTTGCAAATAACCTCCACAACCTGAGAAAAACAAATTGAAACAAAGAGAAAAATATTAGCATCAACTATTCACCCATACACTTAGAGAAAAACCGTGTCACCTAAAAGATATGACAGGCAAAAACAATTGTTGAAACAAGTATATGAAGAGTTGAGGGGTATAGAGCAAAGCACACGAGGAATGATCTCCCAAAATACAAGTAGATTGCAAGATGACACCAAAACTCCTGACAGTGAGAGTCAGTTCTCTGGCTTAGCAGATGAATAAGCAGGCAGCTATGTCAAGGACCTTCCATGGCATGAGCATATCTTTACACTGCCTCAGGACATTGCTTCCAGCCATGGACCAAACCACTGCCATCTGCTCTAGTTGCCAGTCAGATAAACTTCCCATGACTCACTGTTGTCCTAACGCCTTCCTTAGTGCCCTGGCCCATTCAGGAATCTCTTACCATTCCTTGGTGCATGTGGGAGGACTGTCACTGGAAATTGCTGACATTCCTGCTAGAACTTATACACCTTTCTGTATATCTGTTTCTTTCTACTTTGTGTCTAGGCTTTGAGTAGTTTATTTCCCTCTCTTAGTTGAGCATTCTTTCACTCTTCAGCTGAGCTGTTATAAGCTTAGGCAAGAACTTTTTTTCCTTCTGAAAAGTGACTGGTCTGATTGGGTCATGCTTTGTTGCATTATATTGCTGGGAAAATAGCAAATTTTACCTTTGCAGAGTCCGACATTTATTAACATATATTCATGAGATGTGAATAATAGATTGTAGACAGCTATTAAAAATGCCACAGTCTTTTCTTTCCTTACCCCATTGTTAGCAGCAAGGCAGACATTTATCTGGGGGAAAAGAGAAACAAATCTTACTTTTGTGATAAGAAGCATTAAACCCAGCTCCAGTGACACTTGCATCTGACATGAAGTGGATGTACATCGCCTCTCCGGTTGATCTTATGGGCCCAGGAGGTTCTCGTCCACACAGAGTAGCCAGCACTGGGGAAAGACTGGTGTCTCCTGAGACCAAAAGAATACGTTAGTGTTAAAAGTAAATCAGTTCACATCTGCCTGCTTGTTGCTGTGGCTCACACTTTCAGGAACATGCCTTTCAAGACCTTTAACTCCCTGCAGACTGAGAAATGTTTTTATAGACCACCAGATATTTTGCTAATTTTGTTTTAACTAGCAGAATGTGTCAGAATAGAGGAAGAGTACTGATGGAGAGCATGTTCCCATTGCCACCTAGATTGCTTAATCAGGGATTGGGACCTTGGGTCTGTACTGCATACTGTCAGGGTAGGGCACGGTTGGCTTCTCACCATCTTTGATAATAAGTTTGTCATAGTCACATGAGCTGTGAGATTCTATGTCTAGTGCCAGGATATTGAATTCCACAGTGGATCCAGGAGCTCTGATAAGCCACACACAGTCAGCAAAATTTCTGTAATTCATGGGCCAGCCAGGTGAGAAGAGGAATGAAGGTGTTTCGTCAGTTGTTACAGTCCCTCCACATGCACCTGTCGTGTACAAGAAGACAAAAATGAAAGCATTCTCTTTTTAAACCAAACACTCCCCTCATGTAATTTGACAGTCTTATAATTAAGCACAACGAAGGCACAGTAATGATATCTGTAGTCACAGTAACGCAGGAATTCTTCAACTTCAGTTTGGATTGGGACTACGAGACCTGAAAATCCTGATCTGTAAGGATGTTCCTGTGCTACCTGGTGCAGAAAGGCTGGGACCTATTTTACTGTGAATACCTAGCAAAAGACCTAAGAGCATCTACCACAGCTTAACACAGGTTGTGTTAAGGAATGGTGCATGCATAACCAACAATACAGAAATAATTTAGACCCTCTTGAAATTGAAAGTGTTTTGTTTTGGTTTTTTCTCCACTAATTATGTCTCAGCTATATACTTAGATCAAGATGGATCTAATCAAGAATTCTTGCTGGGATATCTAGTGGCTCAGTGCTCTCCCAACACTTAAATCCCTTACATACTAGTACTATACTGCAGAGCTCTACAAATCTGTAATTTCTCTGTCCCCAGAAATCTGTCTTCAGATTTAGAAAGAAGATACTACAAGAAGCATATTTCCTCTCCATCCAGAAGCTTTCTTTCAGAGGTACATGATGATACTGAGCATATTCTCTTTATTTATGGCTATGAGATGCATTATAGTGAAAGGTTTCATATCACAATGGCCAGTGATTTAAGAATGGTATTTCAAGAGGGATAATTTTTCATTAAAGCATATTAAATTTTTAGATCTAATGAAATACCTGTGCAAAGAAATATGACCCTCCAGCAACACTGTAAACTAGTATGTCAGAGTCTAAAAATTTTTTTAAAGTAGCTATTAAAATGTTTAATTAAAATGTCACTGAATGCATTCCCTCATTAATAGCTAGGGTTTTCTCTTGCGGGGACATTTGTTTGGAGTTCTTTAAGTACAGCTGATTGTGTCACTGGCTGGTATCACTTTTAATTGTGTGACCCACTGATAACCCACCTCTAGCAATGGTGCGTGTAACAGCAGAAGCATCCACTGCATACCACTCCAAAAGAAAGCCTTTTCCAGTCACAGATGAATCTGACTCGAACTGGATTGTCATCGAACTGCCAGAGGATGCAAAAGAAGCAGTGTCTGCACCACAGTATGTTGCAATAGAACGAGAATGAACGGTTGGCCCATCATAAACCTGCGGGGAGAAGGAGAACAGCGCTGTTCCTCACACAGCCAGGTTTTAACCTGCCTCATAGTCATCAAGTCTCCAAGGAGAAAATTACCCTCTTTAAATGAGTGAGAGAATTTCCAGCAACTATCAGGTAGAGAGACACCTCTCTTACAAACATGGGCCAAAATCTCCCTTTCCAATATATGCTGTTAAATGTGAAGCTTTCACAGAAGAAGGATCTGAATCGAAGCCATCAAATTCAGCTCATTTCTCATCACAGGGCTGCTCTTTGGGGGCACAGACTGGCATCCCACATTAAAATTATCCACAGGTACAGTTTTGTTGCTTGAAGGAGAAAAAAAGGCACGATATGAAGGGGATAAAAGGGCATTACTTTTCCTATTTTTTTCTTTCTTTCCTTTTTCTTTTCCCCCTGAGGAACACATATATTTTGAATTCTATCAAATAAATACACAAAAGCAATTTTTTCATTTTATGTATTTATAAGCCAAAATCTTGCCTGCTTAAAAGACGCTTGTCCTTTGCCACGTTTAAAACCTATTTCTGTTCTTGTCATCTCCCATCTGGTAGAAATGTCCAGTACAGAAAGTTAGGAAATATTAAATACACATTACTAACATTAAAGACCTAATCCTTGAGTCAGGTTAAAGGTCAGGCTGATTTACAGTCACTGATTGTCTAGCTGATTTAAGAAACTCATTTTGCTTTCAGAGGGACAAAGAAAGGAAGGCTGAGTAAAAAGAAAAAAAATGCTGTTAAAATATGATATGAGATGAAAGAAGAAGCAGTATTTGCTTTTTGAACTAATATTATACTTAAATACCAGTAAATTAATAATGAATATGTTGAACTAATATGAACTTTCTCAAATATAAAAGGATAATTGGTGAGTCAAACTGCTTAAAAACAAACAAAGCCAAGAAGAGCTTTACCTTATTTATTATGTTTAGCTAAGTTCAGAAAGAAGTTTTTGCCTCTGTTGTTCCATTTTGCTTAGCACCATGCGTGCTGTATTGAAGATGTCCCTGCTTATTGCAGCGGGGTCAAATTAGATGACCTATAAAAGGTCCCTTCCAACTCAAACTATTCCATGATTCCATGATTCTGTTTTTCAGCCTGGTAGAAAGCCTAGACTGTATTACAGGAAGGTACAGAAAAATTGGAAGAGGCACCTTTCTACTGCCAGCAGCAAAATTGCTGATGCAGAGAGCAAAGAAGGTGCAAGTAAAGGATTATTCCTTGTAAGTTTAAAAAATAACATTATTTTTAGAAGCATTGAGATGTTATCATCACTGTTGTCCTCAACTGAACCAGCACAGAGCAAAGTTCAACCTGGTATCCGACCTGAAATTCGTGAATATTAATATTCAGGACTGTACCATTGTGGGTTTATTTTTAGAAAGTTTCAGACTTACAGATTAGAAATATCTGATAGGGAGCCAAAGAGTATGTAACCCTTCCTCTAATCAGTAATTACTGAAAAGACAACATAGCAAAACCAATAAACCACACCAGATCCTCGGAAATTCTTCCCATTCCTTTTGTAGGTTTCTCTATTAATCATTTTTATCAAAGTTAATTGAAATAAAATAACTTCTCACAATGAAATCACCTTTAGCTTGTCATACTGGCATCTGTCGTGATTTTCGATGTCCATCTGCAGGATCCGGCCATGAATAACTTGTGAAGCATTAACACTTATTCGCCACTGATAATTGGAATTGTGAGGGTAACTTCTGGGCCACTGTGGTGAAGCTATTTGTCCTCTGTCTCCTACAATGTCATTTCCATACACTGAAAAACAAGGAGACAACTAATGATTGTAATTCACATAGATTAAAAGAAACACTGGGGCCCATCTGACTTAATTTACTTAGGACTAGACAGTGCTGTAAGGCATAGCCTTATGTCTCAGACAGTCAGGATGCACATCTAATTACTTTCTTGTTTCGAGGGATCTAGTATGCCCTTATCTGAAGGAAATTCCTCATTTGAGCCCCGTGGGTCTACATGTAGGAGAGGTGAAAAGATGGCACATCTAAACTCCTCCCTGACCCTGCCTACTTTATGGTCATTTCTTCCTAAGATGTATTAAATAATATATATCTATTTTTTAACGCCTTTGTGTATTCTGGTGAAAAATTGTTCTGATTTCATTGAGCTCTGAACTATTGATAGTTCATTTGGAAAATGAGTAGTTCAACACTCAAAATAAGGAAAAGTAGTAAAAGTTTAGCTCGCATAAGCAGAATGGCTGTGGACATTTCACTTCAGCAATCTGTTCATACAGCAAGTCAGACTGATGTTGGCAATAATTCCTTGAAATTTTGGATATATATCAGTTGGCATGATTTCCTTTTCTTCTAATTCCGCTCCCCTTTTTTTCTAATTCCACTCCCTGGTAGATGGCATCTAGATCCAAAGCAGACGATGGAGACTGTCAAACAGCAAAATGGAAAGATGGGAAAAAATGCTTTTTTCTTAATTTGTCAATTGTCTAATAAATTGCGCTTAGTATACTTACAAAATTACTCAATATACTTACATACACATGAATTCTGTTCTGGCATGCTTTAGAGCATCCCTTTACATTCAGCAGATATTTCACAAAATATTTTTAAAGTGAATTTACATACCTGTTGACATCAGCAGACATTTTCTAATAGACTTTATAGAGTCAAACAATCTCCTTTTTGAATCATTTTGGAAGTATTATGAAAGAACAATAGTTTTCAATTAAATAACATCTACTTACAGTGAGAGAATGTGGCCCTGAAGCCCACATCAGTGTGTGAACTGTCCGAGAAAAATTTCACCCACAGCACATGCCCAACAGTAGATGTATAACTTGAAGGCAAGGAGTTCCCACAAAATCGTCCTGCCAGCGTGCCTGTATCATTCCCTTCGCGAATCTCCAGATAATCTTTGGTGCAGCCACTGCTAAATTCCATCTGAAATGCTCTGTTTCAATAGCAGGAGAAGAGCATTAGCATGCACATGACTGCCACATAATTCAGAGCGTGCCCTGCCAGGCTGCTAATCCCCCTGTAGCTGGTATCCTTCTGGAAGAGTCAAGAAGAGGGAAGCAACAAAACCCGTATCACCTCCCAAGGCCACCAATACAGGGCTCTTGCTTTCCTAGCCCCTTATTTTACTACAGAGCTTCAGTTTGCAAAGTTACAGATTTTAAAGAGTTGTCCAACATTTGTAGTATTTCTTGGTTCTCTAAGAACAACCATGAAGCACAGTAAGGCCTGATATACAAACCAGATTTTTGATATAAGCCCAGGTTAGACTGAGTATCAGGTGTGGCCTTACAAATCTGTTTGCAATCCCTTCATATGTGTATTATTTCAGTACACCCTGTGAGAAAACAATTGCCGAAGGCCTAGATTAATTTGTAGTTAACACCTTAGAGCTGAGAAAACCCTTGGTAGTTTCTCTAGAATTACAAAATATTACTGTTTCTCTGGCCTCTGGGTTTCACTTATCTGGGTGTGTAAAATAATAACAAGGATTGTTATGAACTCTGCTAAACTACTTTTTACTTTAAAAAAGGAATGGGATTCAGTAATCAAATTATAAATTCTTAATTATTGCACCAAGCTGAATGCTAAATATATTCTAAAAATCGTTACCAGTTATTGCAAGTGAAATGCTTTTATTCAATCCAACATGCTTTTCAGAAGTAGGCTATGAATATATAGCAAAGATTCCAGAGAGTGCCTCTTATAACCAGTGCCTTGAGCCCTGAATATAGCCATATGTGTTCAGCATATACATGCTGTGGAATGGTTCCAACTGCTCATCTGGATGTATTTCAGAAGAATTTAAAACTAACCCTTACATTCCAAGACAGGCATTTCTGTTCAGACTTAGCTGAAGAAAATTAATACCTCATGCCAACAAAACTTTATAGCGCCTAATATTAAATTAAACTAAATAAATAGTGCTTTCTAACACAATTACTCCATGTTTTCTAGTATTTTCAGCTTGCCTTTCAGCTATGTGTAACTGAAGAAAAAGAATCTATATCTACTCAGTGTCACTTCATGTAAGTGAATGTATGTTCTGCTGAAGGTTTCTGCTTAACACTAGAATTTCTGGTTTGTTTCTGAAAAGTTGTTATTCATTATTTTGTAGCATTTTGAAAAATGTTTTCAGGCTTTTGGAAAACATTTTTGAAAATGTTTTCAGGCTGTAGTACTTTTTGCCTGATTCAGTGAGTGAAGGAGGAATAAAATGTCCTTTTTATTGCATTAGTGAATCAGCACATGCCTAACAAGTTGTACCTTATGCAGGCAGTGTGTTACCGGGAAAACTTTCCTTTTGTCCTGATTAACTGCAAATGCAGTTTCCAGTTAGTTTTCTCTCCCTGCTCATTGTTGGTAAGCTTTGCAAAAGGTCAGTGCTCCCTTTCTTGGCAGCAGTCACTGTTTGATGCCTGGAAACAGAGAGGCTCACAAATCCACCTCATGGGTAAAGAACAACCTAATGGCCCTGGTAAAGGACTCCACATTGTTTGTGGATCACACATAACTTTCCTGTCAGAAGGCTTCAAAGGAAAGCAAGTTTGCTGAAGGGAAAACAAAATTCCTTCATATATTCTCTTGGCTCCTGTTGTACCTCCACTGCTTTAACTGTTGGAGTAATTTTGAGGAGTTTAATATAAATTTTAGAATCATAAAATAGAATCAGAGGATGGTTTGGGTTGAAAGAGACTGTAAAGATCAACTAGTTCCAAACCCACTCCTATGAGCAGGGAGACCTCCCACTAGACCAGGTTGTTCAGAATGCCATCCAACCTGGCCTTGAGCACTGCCAGGATTGGGGAGTTCACAAATTCTCAGAGCAACTTGTTCCAGTGCCTCACAACCCTCACAGTAAAGAATTTCTTCCTAACATCTAATCTAAATCTGCCGTCTTTCAGTTTGAAGCCATTGCCCCTTTGTTCTGTCACTACAGTCCCTCTCCAGCTTCTCTGTAGATCTCCACACGCTATGAGATCTCCATACATCCTTCTCTTCTCCGCAAGAGCCCCACCTTTCTCAGCCTGTCTTCATAGGGGAGGTGCTCTAGACCCCTTTCCAATTTCATGGCTTCCATGTCCTTCTTATGTTGGGAGCACCAGAACTATGTGAGGTACTGCAGGTGGGGTTTCAGGACAGCAGAATAGAGGGAATCACCTCCCTCGAACTGCTGGCCACACTTCCTTTGGAGGCAGCCCAGACACAGTTGGGTTTCTGGCCTGTGAGCGCACATTGCTGGGTCATGTTGAGTTTTTCATCAACCATCACCCCAACTGTGGAGAAAGCTCCACAGTGTTGCTCTCAATCACTTCCTCAACAAGTAGGTGTGCCTTACATTGTCCCAATCCAGATGTGGGACCTTGCACTTCACTTTGCTGAATTTCATGAGGTTTTCATCAGTCCACATCTCAGGCATGTCAAGGTCCCTTGGGAGGGCATAACCCTAAAATCTGTGGAGCATCTAGGCTCTTTATATTACTCAGCTATATTATAAACACTACAATGAATCTGGTAGTAAGGAAATAGTAGGAATTTCCTTTGTAAAGAAAAGGCAGAGCAATGCTAAATTTCCTCTTTTTGTTTATAAGTGAGAATTGGCTTCTTCAGCACCCCATGCTGATCAAATAATAAACCACCTATTTATATAATGCTGTATATGGCTTAATATAAGCAATGACTAAGACAGGGAAACACTGATTCCAAGCTGCCACTAACCCCTGCTGTGTTCTCTTTCCAAGTTACTCTAAAAACATGTTTCAGCTTTCTCATCTGGTAATTACATTTCCTAATAAAAACAGAGCATCCTTCCTTCATGTCTGTTAAAGGGCTGAATTAAAACCCCTGGCAATGCATTTACATGAAAGACAGCTGGAGCCGGTTGCCAGGGGAGCTGAGAATTGTCCAGACACACTCGCTGTTGAGCGGATATGGCTCAGGATAGCCGGGGCTGTTGAAAGCTCCTCTGTCCATGTGGAAAGTACCCCCGCAGGCTGCAAAAAGAAAGAGACAGCAGAGGCTGGGAAAAGATGGCATAAAAACAACAAAAAAACCTTGACAGAGCCAGAGCATTTGCTAATCAAGAAAGCATTTCTCCTTGTCTCTTTGTTCTTTAGCTTGTTGATATATTTGCTGAGACCTTGGCCGAAAGGAGGAAGGGCAATAGAGAAGTTTAAAAAATGGAATGACAGAAAGACAAAGAGGTAAAGGATACGTTTTTTTGTCTCTTAAAATTCAGAGGCATAAGGAAGCAACACCTGTTGTATGGACTTACATGATAATGATGCAGCATAGGTGGCATGGAAGCCCCTGGCAGTAACCTCGTTGTTGGAGATGAAGTTCACCACCAAGGCATTACCAAAAGAAGTGATAGGATGTGGTATAGTAGTGCCACAGTAACGGCCTGAAGGAGAACAAGCCAGAGAGAAAAAAAAAAAGGAGTGTTCAGCATGTAATTACTATTGCTAATTTAACATTTGGAGTTAATGCCTGACAACAAACAGCAGTAACATTTGTTGCTTACAATTGAAGTTGCCAATTCAATCTACATAAAAATGGAATATTCCATTTTATTTGCACAGAACTCAACTCTAGTGGCAATTTTTTTTTTAACAGAGGAAGGGCCTCCTGCACTCCAGACACCCTGGTCACTGGCTATTCTGTCACTGAGCTTTATGTTCCCTCTAGTCAGAAATCACAGCCTAATTGGAAAAAAAAAAACAAAAAAACCCAAACAACCAAACTCATCAAATATATCTGACAGCAGTTTCCATTTCACTCAATTAGTTTCTGATGAAAAAAAACAACAAAAAAACAAGTGAAAAATAACAGATCAGTTCTCCTGTAAAGGACTGTAACATGGGGATTAGGAATATGAATCATGATCTAGCAAAAAGGCATCCAACAGCAAAAAGCAAGATGGCAGCTAGTATCGTAGAATCCTAGAACAGTTTGGGTTTGAAGGGACCTTTAAAGGTCATCTAGACTAATCCCCCAGCAATGAAAAGGGACATCTCCAACTAGATCAGCCTGCTCAGAGCCTCATCCAACATGACCTTGAATGTTTCCAGGGACAGGGCATCTACCACCTCTCTGGGAAATCTGTTCCAGAACTTCACTACTCTCATTGTAAAAAATTTCTTCCTTATATCTAGTTTAGATCTGCTCTCTTTTCATTTAAAAGCATTGACTTTTGTCCAATCACAATAGACCCTGCTGAAAAGTTTTTCCCCATCTTTCTTAGATGTCCCCTTTAAGTACTAAAAAGTACTCTTGCCAAATGAAAGCCAAGAATAGGAGACCAAAAAATGAATTCTGCTCTTAGCTACAAACCATTTAAATTGAGTGCAGCACCACTCCTGACAAAGAGGCATATACAAAAGTAGATAAGGGAGAACATAATCCAACACAGATATTCTGAATTGTCCAGAAAGGAATTTGAGGAATGCAAGGAGAGTCAGGACCATCCTGTGTTTGGGGCTCTCTCAGGGCTTCCTGGCAGTGTAGGCACTCAACTTCGCTGCTCCAGACTGCTCCTGCCACTTGCCAGGTGATGGCTCTGAACAGAGGTGTGAGAAGAAAGCTGTAGAAAAATCAGGCAAGAGCAGAAAAATCAGGCTTTCCAGGGTGTGAGGAAAAACCATTTTCTGCTCCCAGAAATCTGCAGCTTTCTTCACATGTGTTTAGCATGGACTGTCCTTATGACTGGGCTATGTTATGTTTTTGTATAGTTAACTGGGAATTCAGTTTAAACTGAATTGCTTGGTTCCCAATATTGTTCAGCTGCAGAGGAAGGAAAAGGCAGCTGAAGTCAAGTCCAAACTGCAGGTTAGTAGAAATACAGCCAGAGCCTGGGAACACTGTGCCATTCACACTGAAGACTTACCCTCCATTCTCAGTTCTCTCTGGCCAGAGTGACCAAGGAGCTTCTGTTGTCAGAGAAAATCCATGAAACAGGATGCCACACAGAGAAAACCTTCTCCTGCTTACTTTGGTTGTAGTTTTATATATGAAATACACAAGGGAAAGGTACAATACCTTGAAGAGGAGCCTCGTAGTTATTCCCATCCAAAATCTCCACAAAATCCGTTGTACAGTTTTGTCTACTGTTTTCAATATCAAAGTCAGTGAATGAGAGTGTGACGTGGTTGACTGGCAACAGCAAAGAGTAAAAACATAGAAGTTTGTAATTTCACAGAGAAATAATTACATGTAAACAAATGTTTCATCTTTTTTTTCCCTCTGAATTCAATCAGTCCTATAAAGCATAATATCTGAAGCAGTTTTTTTCCATGATTTGTTGAATGAATTTGTTGGAAGTGTATTTCTACTGCAAAGATCCTGGTAAATCTCTTCACCTTTCCATACCTTCTAGAAAAATCAACATTAGAAGCATAGGATTTAATATATACACATGAATGTAAATTTTCTTGTATCTGAACAGCTTCACTTAGACTGAAAACATCAGTAAATACAACACGGGAAATCTACACACATTCAGAAACAAAACTTATTTCTACCCATCCATGACCTTCTGTCCCCTTGTGATCTATACCAATAGATCTGGACAAAATGTGAACTGTCGCTGCCCTGCTCCAGGCTTAGAAAGAGACAGTTCTTTCATCATAGCATTCCATATTCATCAATTGGACTGGTCAAAGGATCATTAACTGCCCTCAGCTATACTTGTTCAGAATTGGATTTTCCACGCTCTTGGACTACAGGCTACATCCTGAAAAAGAAAATTTCTGACTCAGGGTATTTTTGACTCTCGTGGCTCTCGCTTGCCTGATATGAACAAAGGGGAAGTCACAACTGGCAGAAGAGAAGCTGCCAACACCAGTCTGTGACAGTAGTTACTCCTGACCTTAGAACTCCTATGCAGTGTGAGTGGGTCAGAAAGGGTCTTGCAATTTAGATGATAACTAAGTTTTCTCCTACACGGACCAAACTGAATTTGACACAAATATTTTGCTTCTCACCAGGCCACACTTAATTGGCAAGAATAAGCTGCAATGACAGACATGGACCCCGGCGCTGCATTCAGCAGGGTGCCACTGGCTGCCATTCAGCTGCATACACGTGTTCCATGCTCTTTTGTGTCCTGTCTGGTCAATCAATTACAAATATCAATGCAGGTCCTCAGGATACAGAGCAAAAAGGAAAAACAGCGGGTGGCCAGAGCAAGAAACTTGTGGGCCTTCCCGGTAAAAGCAGAGCAGGAACTCTGCTGTGGCTTGCCATTGGCTAAATCTACTGTATAGGGTGGTGCAATGCAGTGTATGTACACTATTTGTGTATGTAGTGCTGCACGATGGCATAACGAAGCCACGTGTAGCTCTAACATGTGACATGTGGCGGGTCTGGTGGTGAGTGGAGAAAGTCACTCCTTCTTCTACAGTATTTTTCTGGTCTCTCATATTGATGTAAGTCAGGAGACAACAGTTATGTAGGAGTTTTCAACTGTATCCAGGAAAAGATTGCCTTTGAAAAATAAACATTGTATAGGTGAGGAACAGCTTTGGCGGTGTTCCTTTTGTGTATTTGTATATGAAACTATGCTAAATTTAAAAAGTATTGCTTGTCTCCTGATTTGTGTTCTGGTGTTTTCTTTGACAAATTGGTTTTCATTTTATAAATTAGCAAAATAACCTTACAAATGTGATTGGAACATTCTGTGATTTTAACAACACTGGCTAATTATCAGATGCACAACTGAAGTAGAGTAGTTGCTATTAAAAATAAGGATACCAGGATCCTATTATAGGATTTAACATATACACAATTTTTTTTAGGATTCTTATTAAGATAACAATGGGTATGAAAGGTAATACTGGTATCTGATGGAAAATATTTGGTCTTTTATGATCAGTTATAAATCTGTGTAAAATCAAGAATAGCTGAATGTGTATCTAGTCACATAAGAGTAGTTTATTTATATATTTCTGTTTGTATTTGGAGATAAAATTCCTCTATACCTTTACTCATCATGGTTTTTGTTGTTTTTTGTTTGTTTGTTTTTGTTTTTTACGTTAGCAGCTTAGATTTCACGTAACACAATTCTATCTTGAAAAATCCAGACCAGAATAAGGTCAGCTAAATACAAGTGCTTTAATTATATATAAACCCTGAGATCTTCTCACAGATGAATCCAACTTCACATAGCATTCAACACCCCATTTATAATTATAACACTTGGGTCACAGTAAATAGGCTAAGATGACAAAGTTGTAAACTGTTTCCCTCACTGTGCACTAAATCTTTTACAGTGAAATCTAACTTGTGACAGATTAGGAAAGCCACTCTCTCCAGCTACCAGGATGCAGAACTTCCTAAAGAAATAAAGGAGGAATTTTGCATTGTTATTACAGAAAAGAAGATGAGGATGTTAGTCATCCCAACTAACTATAAAAGATGTTTTTACTTACATGGTTCCTGAGCCTGAATAATCCAGCTGCAGTTCTGATTGTTTGGGTATTTGGCAGGATACAGAGGAGAGTAAATTGCTGCCCCAACTGAATCTGACTCTATGAAACTTCCGCAGGCTTTAGAATGAAACACATAGATACATAAACACACATAAATATTTATGTGTACAAATCACCTTTCTTAGATTCTGTAGTGAAAATGAGTGCACAAACTGTAACAGGGTACATCAGTGTGAAATGAGGATAAAATTCACAACAGTAATTTATGAGAAGAAGTGACTTAAGGATTAGCTCCCAGCACTGGATGTACTTGTTCTGGATCCACAGGCCATGCTGTACCTGGCTGACCATCTGAGAGAAGCCAGAGTGACTTGGGAATAGATCTGATAGCTTTCATTTCCTCTTAGCCCAAAAGAGCTATCTTGGAGCCAAAATAACTTTGTTTCAGGGAAGTGCAATACACCCATTTCTCAAGTCATTTGCCTGTGTTGGACACTAGGAAGCAAAAAATCGTAAGTAACTCTCCACAACCTTCCAAAGCCCACGTTGCATTGACAGGATCCCCTTGTGAGCTGTGTCAGCAAAACTGCAACTGTGTGAAGTGTAGCACTTGTGCAAGAGCTTGGCTGACTGCAGAAATTTGGCTGACAGTGCTGAGCGCTGCTGTGCCTCATCTCTAAGCATCGTGGCTCATCATAAACTGCCCAGGTCAGAGTTTAACACGTGACTACTTTAAACAGCAGGGTGAGGAGGAGGTACCAAAGAGTCAGATTCATTTATTGTGCTGTGCTGCCTAAAATACCCAACAGAGATGGGACTTTACAGGATTTTCTCAGGAAGAGGGAATCTGGGTTGCCTACACCCTAGGCAGGGAGCACATGCTCACCAGACATGGCTGTGCTGGACTAAGTGCAGTAAATGTATTCTGAGAAAGTTTAACAGATTAGGCTCTCACAGCTGTTAGTCAGAAATGCTTAATTAGGTATCTAACTAGTGCCTCAGTAAACTGGGGTTTCTGAGTTTTTGTTGATGCAAGTTCCTCCTTCATAATTTTCCACAGTATTTTCAAAGAAATAAACATTTCTAGGAAAAGTACTAATTTATAGTGAAAAGAATCCTAAGAAGAAAATGAAAGAAATTGATTTTTTTCCACAAACACTAAATGGCTGTATCTTGGGGAAAAAGTGTTTCCCAAATTATTATGAAAAAGAGAAAGAAAATCACCAGTTGTCAAATAGTATGTAATTTCATGAAAAATTCTGCCTGGTTGGTGTCATTTTTCATTAAAGAGGAAACCATGTAAAACACCAATTAGTCCTCCACAAATTGGATAGTTGATGTTTGGCAGGGTGTGCAGGCCTGAATCATGGACTTCATCAACAGCACCACACAGAATTCTTTTACAGCTTTTCAGATTCATGCGCATGGATGGACATATAAAATGCTATTCTGTCACTAAGTCTGTGCAAACTGCCAGGTGCACATTTTTCTCAGGAAAGTTATGGATAGCTAACACTCTAGGGAGAAAGAATAAGAGGTAGCTGATGTGTGCTAGATGCCTTGCTATAAAAAGTATATATATATTTTTTTCTCAGTTGAAAAATCTAAGGCGGTCCTCAGATTTTAAGTTCTTTAATCTATCATTTGGAAAAAATTAGTCCTGGTAAAGATACACACTGGTGTGCTGCATATGTGGAAACAACACTTCCCGTTACAAGTTGTGCTAAAAGATTGTCTGATGCAAACACAGTGGTGAACAGATAAATGTGCATTAATGTAAACAATGAAATTACCTTCAGTAAAGCGAGCACTGAAGCCCCTGTGCTGGATGGTTGTATCAGAGTGCAGTCGGATGTACATCAGATTCTTGGAGGATGTGATAGGAGGAGGATGCTGAGTTCCACACAGTTTTCCAAGAAGTGGTGCTTCATTGTTAGGACCATCAAATACCTTTTATGAAAAGATCAAATGAAGCATTTAGTTTCAGTGAGAGTATCGAGAAGGCTTTTATTTCATTCCCTCTCTTATATTTCATTTATTTTGATCCTGATAGAGATCAGTATGGCTATGGGCAGTGCAAACTGGTATGGGCAGTGCAAACAAACTGTGCATTGCCTATCCGAACTCTGGCAATTTCCAAAAAATGCACATATTTCAGGCTGAAGCTACTGTGCCCTTTGTCACAGAAATGCATCAAGTAAATATCTTTCACATGCATCTGGTATGAAAGCATCTCTCCTTTAACAATCCAGACATCCCCATACATTTGTTGTTTTCACAAAATCACAGAATATGCCAAGTTGAAAGGGACCCACAAGGATCATCGAGTCCATCTCCTGCCCCTGCACAGGACCATCTCCAGGAGTCACACAACATGCCTGAGAGTATCATCCAAACACTTCTTGAACCCTGTCAGGCTTGGTGCTGTGACCACTGCCCTGGGGAGCCTGTTCCAGTGCCCAATCACTCTCTGGGTGAAGAACCTTTTTCTAAGATCCAATGTAAACCTCCCCTGACACAACTTCAGGCCATTTCCTCAGGTCCTGTAACTGGTCTTCTGTTAATGACTAAGATGAGTTCCCAAGTAGCTTTTATTCAGTTAAAGGCTACATTTTTTCTCAGTAAAAACTTCTAAACTGGCCCTAACATGCAACTGGTGCACCAGTGAGAGCTATGACACTGGATAAAATGTCACTAGGATTATGTTTTTTAGATACAGGTACTCAGCATTAAGAATCAGAGTCCATATATCTGTGTTTTGTAATGCCTTTAGGGTGCTGAACTACACACATACATGATATGGTATAAAAGCAGAGGGTAAAGAGAAGTAGAAAAAAGGGAGGAAGAAAGTAAAGATGGGTTTACAAAACTTCACTTTTAATTTTACCACAAATTCCTTCCTTCTCTTCCCCTGCCCCCTACATCTGATAATTTTGTTTCCTTCATCTCTGTTTCACAATCAGGAAGAGAAGGACAGGGAAGTTAGAAGCAAGGCTTAAGCGGCATTAAAATTATAAGAAGAGAAACCACAGAGAGAGAAAAATGGCCACAGTCTCAGTCTCGCACTGGTGTTGCTGCTGTGTTTGAAGCCACGGGCCAGTCCCAGCGCTCCTGTGCCTGGTTTCCAAAGTGAGGAGTGCTGGAGCCCCCAGCACAGCTGCACAACCCACAGAGGAAGAGCCCTTGGGCTACTGGGCAGCAACAGCAGTTGAATTCAGTTCCTGTTTCAGCATCAACGTCCTGCACTGCCACAGGCACATCATTTAATATAACCTATCACTCAGCTGGAGAAAAATATGGATTAAAACATGGACAGAAGTACTGGAAAACACTCAAGTGCCAGGATGTTAAAAGCTACATAAAATCCCACTTTGAGCAAAATAATGCCATCAGATTAGAAGATACGTACTTCTTATTGAGATTGTTGTCTTTTACTTCAAAGTTCCTCAAATTCCAGAAAGCCTGTGCAGGGCGGCACTGATGAATTAAAAATTTCTAACTAGGCTGTGTAACACAAGGCAATGTTTCTGCCTCCAGTATTCAAAGGCCTTTGAGCGTGTTAGTGAAAAAAATTTAAAAACAGTAGCTGAGACAAAAGTGGCCTGTCTCAAATAAACCTCAGAGCTGAGAAACAAAGGACAAAACTCCTGCTTAATCCACTGACATACCCTACATAGTCAATGCTGTACTCATGAATTAAACATTTGCCTGTAATTCTGTGAACACTCTCTAGCTGTGTGAGACCTTGTGATGGAGTATTAAGTGTTCTGCAGTGCCTGTAAAAATGAGTACCTGGTAAAGAGACCCCAAAATATCCACCCATTCAACCTTTTCTTCTCCCTTGGAATCCTGCCACAATGAGTCCTTTAATACATACTGTGTAGTGTTTATTCTTCCTCTGCAAATATATTCTGTATATAAATCAGACTCCCTGGAGTTAAAAACCACAAACCATGGAATGTGGAAAAAAAAAAAAAAAAAAAAGAAATAACTAACAAAACAACCCTTAGGAATTAAGGCACTATCTTTCCCTAGACAGCAGTGAAAGGATTTTATCTGAATGTTAGAATTGAGAATAAGCATTGCATTGACAGAGCATAGAGAGAGGGCCTGACTACAGTTCTCCTAACATGCTGATTTTGATGGATCTATGCACCTCTGCCCAGCTGAGGACGGGACCAGTGACACATGGACTGTTATGATACTCTAGTGGTTGAATTTTCTCACTCAATAACACATTAAGGATGAGTAACATAAGCGACTAAGTAGGCATTTCATTCCAAGAGCTTTCGGGAATAAAGAAGTCTTTCTTTGGTAATACTAGAAGAGCATGAAGTCAGAGGAATGTTTTCTACATCAAGTGTATTTGCTGTTTGTGGGCATCTTGCTTGAATAGTACTGTCTCCTCTTTGACAAACCCAGGAGTGATTCCCAGTCTTATCACTTGCTACAAGTCTGTCTCAAGCAACAGTTCAGCATAAGCATCAGTGCGTTACAGCAGCAACTCATAGGAGTTATAACAGCTACAAGTTAAGCAGGAACAGGAACACATGGGTATTTTATGGCTGCATGATTTCTGATCACCTGTTGTTTATTAATTTAAACTATTTTATGGGGAGAATTTCAGGCTTAAAGTTAGATCAGAAACCACAACATTCAAATACTAGCTCAGAAAAGAGTTGTGTCTTTCTCTGCAGTTTCTTAAATTTATTTTGAAAACATTTGAGAAATGCATTTTTGTGGTTGCATGAGTAAAGGAAAATGAGGCATCTGCTTACTTAAAAGCCAAATTTTCAGTTGCACTGTGCATAGCAGCAATTTGCTCTCCTATTCCCTTTCCGCACTGAACATAACTGAGTGAATCATTGCCTTCTTCTTCAAATGTGTCCTGAATTCTGCAAAAACACATGACGAAAAGACAACTTTTGTCTTCTGAGCCATAAAAACTCCACAAATTTCTAGCTGTTCTCTCATGGAAGACTCTCTGCCAGCACCTGGAATAAATGAAGTCATACCTCCTCTCTAGATCCCAGAAGCTTACATCTCTACATTCCTGTGTACTACCTGTTATACTGCAACAGGAAAGAAAAATAATGATAACTTAATCAAAGTCACTGGACAGAACAAACTATTTCTCCCTCCCCTTTTCAGGACCTTGTGCTACAAGCACTGCCTTCTGATCCGTATCCTCTTCAAGTCTCCAAATACTTGAAACTCTTACTGACCTGCACTCCTGGCATAGCATCAGGTACATTAATGGTTAAACATAGTCAAAAATACAGTAATTAGTGAATTCACTGTTTCTTTCCCTCTATTTTCTTTCAAAGAAACAAAATAGAAATGGGCTAGTACACAGAGGGGAATTAATTTATTCCTTATGTATGGTGACAGTGACAACAGAAGAGTATTCTCAAAGACCTTAACCTTTCTACAGAACATTACTGAGTAATACTTGAGATCCTTATTTAGCAAATGAAGAGATGCTCATCTCTCCTGCGTACAAATAAGGTACACAACTGGGGCACAGAAACAGAGAAATCAACAAAATTTTGGCAGCTAGCAAATGAAGAATGTGCTCCCTGTGCACTCCCTCCATTGGCTCTAGAGGGAGCTCAGGGCAGTTACCCCGTGGGTTACCTTCAGGGGCTCAGAATTCCTTTGGCTGAACCTAGCCCTATGCTCAACTTCACATGGGAAATCACTGAGCAGAACTGAAAAAATGCACTGGGCTTGTTGGAGTTACAGCACAGCCAAGAAGCAACAGGCATGAGTATTTTCCCTTCCTCCGTTTTGCTTACATAACACATGCACAGTGGAAAAGTCTTAGAGAAATGAAATTCATTTTCATGTGTTCCCCATAGAAGAGAATTTATCATAGAAACATTAAAAAAACCCAACATGAGTCATAACACAGGGAAAAATGAGTGGATCTAGAAGCGGAAGGATGAAGGAAAAGACCATTGGTACACACAGGGGTGGAGGGAAGCCCCAAGAGAACCCACAGAGCAAATAAAATTCATAAAGATAAGTCAAAATTCAAGAAACAGAAAAGGGTGGAAGCCACTGTGTTACTCATACGTGGTAGTTGTTCCTATATTATGGAGAGAAAAACAACACACTGGCTTCCTTAGCTGCCTGTATTTTCCATTTACACAGCTTTTGGAATGCAATTCCTAAATCATTCACAATCAGACATCTGCTCATCCATTTCCAGTTCCTCTCTGTACCCTCAACTCTGTTCTCCTATGTGTGAGACATATAACAAATCTTTGGAATGAGATGAACACAAATCACATGTAGGTGTTGGTAACAAGTGATTTTCTTCATTTTGGCAAACCAGGAATAAAAGAAACTTCATCTACTCCTTTCTTGCTCTGCTGGTTCCTCTATACAGGCTCTGCAAAGCTCTTCTCTAATCTCATACACCAAAGCCTCGGAGCCCTTCATTACCTCTTGGCTTCAAACCAGCACTCTCCCTCATCAATTTTCAAACCACACTCCATTTGGTGGGCAGTGACTGATGCCTGCATTAAATTTAAATTTCCCTCCCTGTTCACATTGCTGCTTTATCTGTGTTTGCATAGCTGGGGCTGATGAGCAACTTCCTCCTTCACTACTCTCAAAAAAACCAAAAAGCAGAAGCAAACGACAGATACTCCCATAGCACTGGAAGACAAGGAGCGCGTGGAGCCGAGTACTCCACAAAGTGTTTAGACAGGTCCATACATCCACTGACATCAAGATTGAAAGAGGAGCTTGTGTATCAGGCCTTTTCAGAAGTTAGCATTTAATTTGTGAATTGTTTTGGGGGTTTTATGCATTAATAAGAGTACTGTCATCTCAGATAGCCCACGTTTCTGTCAGGCACTTTGATTTTCTACTACTGTGTGACAGCATAGAAGACTTGAACGTTTCCTTTCAATAGTCCCCTGATGTAGTTAATATTGTAAATAAAAAGGCATAACCGTATTTCCCTGTGCTTCATAAAACAAACAAAAAAATAAATAACAATTATCGTACAAAGGTGCTTTGTGGTCAAATGAAATCTTCAGTTCTGATCAGCAAAATGGGGACACATCTCCTTTTCTTCTGGTTCAGTACAAAAAAGCTTTACGAGGCAATGTTGTTACAACTGATGCTGTTTTCAAAAGAGTCTCAGTTCCTGCCAAATTGAGTTCTCTGTGAATGACAGTTTATCAAGCAGAGGAAAGCTGGATTTTGGGCTACAGCCACTGTGCTTTATCCAACTAGTACTGATTCACACATGCCTTTTTACTGAGTGAAGTGCAATCTGACATCAAAGGTCAGGATTTCATGTCTCTGCTCACAAAAGGCCAAGTGGAGATGTAGAGAGTTGTCCGTTGTGATGGAGCAGCAATCTGAAATTCTGTGGCATCAAAAAAACTCACAAACAAACACCAATGTGAAGCTTTAAAGAGAACAGTGGCTCTAATGAAGCAATTAAACAGACAGCTGAGGAGCACCTGAATACACAGTGCACACATAAATAAAACCAGCCAGCCACAATTCCCTCTCCATGTATACCTCCCTCCCTCCTGAGTTTGTAACAGAGTGTGGGCAATCTGTTATATATGTTGACAGTTCATCCTATTGCTTGGAACAAGCTGTGGTAAACTGCACTATGGGGAAGGATGTCATAATAACAGTAAACTGTGTCTAAGGTTATTTTGCAAGCATTTCACCAGACTCATTAGGGAACCTTTTGAAATTTCTTTTGTTACTTACTTCAACATTGTCATAGTTACATGAATGGTGATTTTCAATGTCAAAATCCGTGAAATTCAGTAGGACTCTGTGGCTATGGTCAACCTGGATAACCCAAGAACAATCTGTGTTGTTATTATAAGGTTGAGGATAGTTTGGAGAATGGATTTCCCCACTGGTAGCTTGGAAAACACCACCACAGCCTGAAAAAGACATAATCAATTTTAATCATAAGCTCTTCTCTGTTATGCTTAGCAATAATCCCCCTCTATTTTTAAACTAAAAGCAGCTCCTTCTTTGTATTTTCTACATTAAACTTTTTGTAAGATGAGTGCTACAACTGCTGAAGTGTCCTGTCTGCAACAAAAATCAATGGAAATTACTATCAGGAAAGAATAACATTATCATTATAGTTGAATATGCAACAAAAATGCTGTAAGAAATGTTTCTTTCTAGCTCCAGACTGGCAGCAGATGTTGTAAAGGCCAAAGCATTAGTGTGGTATTCTCCTATCCCAGATACTGTAAAAGGAATCCAAAATGTTGTTCATATGAACACCACAGACCTGGCATACTGAGAAATCGGTGACTATTTCTAGCTGCGCACAAGGGGAAAAAACTACTTCTATACCACAAGAGCTGGGAGCTCCTCCTTGTTCATGAGCAGTAGAGCAGTCGCAAGCCTCAACCTCCTCCTCTTTCTGTACCCACGAAGTTGAGGGCTTACTGAGAACTCCACCCTCAGATATTTCTGGCCAGAACAGCTCCAGTGCTCATGAATATCTAAATAACCTGGAATGATGAATCCTGTGTGGGAAGTACCAGGGCTTTCAATGGGACTAACACAAACAAATGGACTTTTATATCTTGTAAAGGGATGAAAGAGAGAAAGATATTGGGATTGCTGTTGAGGGAGGCAGCCCGCTGGAAGGATCAAAAACTATACTGTTACTGTGTTCTAGTGAGTGGGTATTTTAGAGGTTAGAGGGGGGTGGAGTACAAAAGACAAGATGTTGTAAAGGGATGAGAAAGCTTCAGGGGGCCTATGTAGAAAACATAAGCTGCCAGATCTTGGAAGGGGATTAATTCAAAGGACTATTGTAGACTTCTTTTATTTAAAAAAAAACAACACTTGTGCCTTTCTCATAAAACTTGTGAGAGAGGAGAAGTATAAACCTTGACAAATTAATGAATCAGTGTGCTTAATCAAGCAAAACTTCAGGAATTAAAATCTGCCTCTCCTCACTTTTCATTGCAATTATTTTCCAATAATTGGCCTTTTCATAAGAACTCCCATGTAGAGACATGTGGTTTGAGTCCTTTAAGAATATCTCTTCTTTCACTGATTACCAGTAAGGCTATGAACAAATAATCACATGGGGTATGGATGAACCTTATAGAGTTCAAGTATTTACTAATCACTCCAAATATTTTTGGAGTCCACCGAGTTCTTCAAGTTAAGCCACGTTCTCAGATATTTTTCACTTTACTGTTTAAAACCAAAAGCAGCATTCAGCTACTAAAGGACTCTGTATGGGTATGTGGGTGGGGAGAACTGGTAGCGTGCAAAAGTGTTTTTTTAATGACAGGAATGTCTTGATTAATTATGTGGAGAAGAACCCCCCAAAATACATAAATAGGCCTAGATTTCAGCTAGTTAGACAATTTTTGACTCTCTGTGTTTTTCAGCATTTCTTAGTGTTACTAGATCTAGTAACACCCACATTCTCCTTCAGCTTTCAGTCCTGTGCTGTTTGACTAAATGCTCGCAGGGCTGATCCTCAATTCTCAGACTTCCTGAATTTCTCTGGTATTAATCAGTATACTCACCACCTGGATTTTCTTGCCAGGAGGCATTAAAACCTTTCCCTGTCACTGCTGCATCTGTCTTGAAATGGATGGTGGCTGAATTGCCAGTGGTAGAGACTCGCAGTGGGTTCTGTGCTGATCTTGAAACACACAGCTGGGCCAGCCTAGGAGAGAGGAAATCTGGGCCACCATAGACCTAGAAATGGAAGAAATACTGTCAAAGTTTTCCAAGGAGACTGTCTGCCACACAGAGTACATGAGAACTGTTTAGCTAGAAGGAAAAAACCAACCTATTCTATAAGTATTGAAAGTGATTAGGCATTTTTAAATATAAAGCAGCAAATGGAATTATTTTCTCTGCAGGTTTACTTGGTATCTGAACCACCTGATTGAATCAAGTATGAAATTCTAGATGATTTCAGAATAGCCTTGCATTAAATAGAATTTTCTCTTTGGGGACTGGGCTACATTCTTCTTGCCCTTCCCTTCAGGATTAGCACCTTGTTTCTGTGGGTATATAAACCCAGATTTTTTTTTGCATGCTTGTGCAAACAAACTGCTTCTCTTTGCAGGAACCTGTGCTGATGTTTTGCACCATTGATATTTAGAGGCATAACTAAAGATGATTTGAGGCTAGATTTCATAATTCCTTCTGATAGAGCAAAAAAAGGATTGCAATTTTATTGACTTCAAGGGCAGCATAAAAATTCAAACAATGGGATTTTGGTCAAATAAACTACATTTTAATAATACCCCTTGGAAGCAAGGATATATATCATACATATTTGCCACAGAAGACAAGCTTTTACTTCAAAGAGTAATTATTTCCTAGTCAGAAGAGTGTGCCTCAGGCAGTTATAAACCAGAAAACCACCTCTCTCTTAAGCATCACCAGCAGTATTGTGTACTTATAATGCATTTTTAAACCAGGTGAAGTGAATTAGGTGGCAGTTTTGAAGCATTGTTAATTCTGTTTCTAGTTTTCCAGAAGGTATATAGGATTTCAGATTGAGCCCATTTATAAGTGATGGAACTGGCTCAGCTTTCCTAGTCTTCCCTCTCAAAGCTGAAGAAAATACATGTGCTCATAATTCTGCCTCGGCAGAATTTAATTATAATTTATAACAATTTACTCCATGGAGAAGGTGTTATAATTTAACAAAGCAGATATAGTAATTTTCCTCTACATATGTATTTTCAATAGAAGCCATTTAAAATCCAGCTGTGATTTTGGTGCCTAGAGCCCTCAATGACTGAATTTTCTTGGCTAATGAAATGAAATGCCACCTGATTCTAAGAGTCTACCACCTTCCATTTTTATGTCCCTGGTAAGACAGCAGCTGCAAAAGTCAGCTTGAGAGTAGCCTCAAATGTGGAAACTATGAAAGAGATACATCAAATAAAGAGTGTGCTGCTGTCTTTCAGCAACTGAACTAGGTATAGAAAGATTCTCATTGTATGAGCGTATATTATGTATAAATCCTAAAGCTAAACTAGAGAGCAGCAAGTTCAAACGAAAAAAACTAAAATAAACCAACCAACCAAAACAATCACAACCCCACCCAAAACCCCCACAAAACAAACAACTCACCCCACCAAACAAACAAACAAACAAAAAACCACAAAACCAAAACCAACAAACAAACCAACGAAAAATTACAGAACAGGAAGATAAGGCAACCAAGTCCATCAGAATTTTCCAACCAGTAGCATCTCAAGTCTGCTGCAATATTTTATTAGTCTAGTAAACATCAAAAAGGTCAGAAGAAGAAATCTGTGAATCTCTCTCAGAAAGTGATGGTACTGTAAGAAACAGCTAAGTGGCCCTTTTTCCTCTGATGACTTCTAGATGAGGGGAAACTCAATATTTTTACAAGCTCTGTGAGACACTTTTTAACCCCAGAAGAAATCTGCGTTCTGTACAAGGTAAATATCTGAGCAAATCTAAAACAGCTGAGCTGGTTGCCCCACCTCCAGGGCTAAGTGTAGTGCATTGTTACATAATTTGATTAATTGTGTGCTCACTAACTGCTCACAGGGCCTGACACTGCTCTGCTGTTAGAGATATAAGAGAAAAAAATTTGGTTTTTAACTGGGAAAAAATATTCAGTGACTACAGGTTAATGTGAGATCTCAGAAACTGAAGCTTGCATCCCCAGAAGAGATAAGGAATTGATGTTTTTAAAATATATAGTCTGTTACAGGTTCAAAAGACTGCATTTTGCTTAGGTGGCTGATAACACAGGCTTAATAACTTAAACATTTTTATTTTGACCGAGACAGCGCTTTTTTGCATTCTGCAGGGAGGCTGCCTGACTTGAATAGATAATGGTTCCTCTGTCCAATCGATTGTCTCAAGGCATTCAAGAGAAGTCAGTATGGATGAAAACAGCTCAGAATCAGAATCTGTAATGAAGCTGTCAGAGTCTGGGGAAGAAGCCTGTTTGTTCGCTGGAAGCTCAGCGTCTTCAGAAAGATCTTACTGCTTGGCTGCTTGTGAGGCCCAGTGACAGCTGCATTTGTCAGAAATCTGTTCAAAATGCGAATTTTGAAATGTGTTTGTGGTATATTCCCTGAGTCAGAGCCACAGCGTGAGATCTAGCAGGAGCACATGCTCTTAATCATCTAAAGCAGCCTAGGGAAGCTGTGTGGCAGAGGAACAGCAGGAGTTTCCAATATGCATCTAATAAGCCTCATGGAGCAGCCTCTCACATCATCCTTGGGGCCATCTGCACACCAAGGACGAGGGAACCGAACCCAGCTCTGACATCAACCCTGCTGATTTCTGTAGCATTACCTCAGAAATTAAATTGATCCAAGCTGCACATTTAGAACTGACCTGTTGGGAAAAATATAAAGATGGGGAAGAAATATTGATGGAAATCTGAGGTTTGTGGGTCTCCTTTACATTGTTAACTGTTCAGCGACAGCCTTCTGCACAGTTTCAAAACAAAAAGCAGTCAGAGGCATGCTCTTTACAGTTAGGAGTGTATTTTCTTTTCTCCTTTAGGCCAGTTCAATTAATCAGATGCTTTCACAAGGGCTGGAACAGAAACAAATTCGAGTGTTTCCATGACAAAAACAATAAAATATTGTATTTGGCTACAAAGAGGAAAACCAATAGTTACCACATGAAAAAAGAAGAGGGAAAAGAGAATGGGCGGAAAGAATGAATTCAAGGGTGTGGTTCACAAAGAGTCATGGGATGTCCGAGCTGAAAAAAAATAAATAAAAACAGCTAGTCTGACCAGAGAACCTGATCCATAGATAAAGTGCTATTGGATGGCATAGCAGGGCTGCAGGACACTGAAATAAAGCCCACGGTTTTAATCTGTTCTTATCATTTGCTTCTGCCCCGTTAGCTCCATTTATTGTTAACAGTCAGCATTCCAGAGTTATGAGCAACAGAAAGCTGGTTTTATGTGGTTGGTCACCCTCATGACACAGATTTTCTGGGAATAACACTGATCCCTCTTCAGATATAACTTCCAGCAAAGTGAGAGCCTGGCTTTGACTGAGAATCAAGAACTGTGGTAAAACTTGATGTTTCTTTATATTTAAATGAGAAGACCAGAGCATCTAATAAAGACTTGGAAGTGCTTTAGAATGACAGTGTTCCTTCTTTTTCAGCTCAGAGCTACATGTTGCTGAGGTAGAATTTAATTATAATTTATAACAATTTACTCCATGGAGAAGGTGTTATAATTTAACAAAGCAGATATAGTAATTTTCCTCTACATATGTATTTTCAATAGAAGCCATTTAAAAATATTTTCACTCTTTCTTTGTGTCCAAAATAATGGCATCTATTTACATGAAACATTTCTAGAAAACATTTTTATGAACAACTTAAAGTTTTCTTCTGGATGTTTCTAAAAGGAATGGAATTTGATGGGGAATCAAAAAAGACAGGATGCAATAGTGTCATAAAAGAAACCAGGAGAAAGATTAAAGGAGAATGTGTCAAGCACCTGAGTCATAGGGATAACTTGAGGATTTCAGATTTTTAAAGAAATTATGTAACTATTTTGCACAGTCTTGTGAAACATGGCAGTCCTGGGATACTGACATGGAAAGGACAGCTTGTTTAAGAGGCATCGTCACAGAAAAGGGACAGGAGATGCTGCATTTTACAAGAACAAGTATGCTTCAGACAAATGTGCAGTGGGAAAGATCTCTTAGAATTTTCCTATAATTCTCTGCCAGTTTGAAGGGATTACAAGACAGCTTACTTCAGGTAGTAGAGAGAGTTAATGGGACACAGAGGGACTGCAGACTGCAGAGCTACTTTAGTACTGGTTTTGACTTCCTATTAAAACTGGAAAGTGGTTTGACTTGAGAAAGCAGGAAATGGTAGAACTCGCTATTCAGAGATAATGGAAAAGTGAAATCAGGAGACTAACTGAGCAAAATTAGACTTCAAAACCTGAAGAATTGGCAGACAGGATACTCTTGGGACGAGAATGTGAGAACGAAAGATGTTTGGAACGTTAGTGATCACTGAAACACAAAGTATCTAAAGCATACCAGGACCCTCTTTTTTTTCTAATATCTTGCAAACGTGTGTGTGGTTTTCAGCTTGGACATATGTAGACAACTACAGGAGAGAAGATGACAAGATAAAGCAGCTTCTGAAAATGGTTAACCATGTTCTTTTTTTTCCCCCCACTAAATCTGAGTCATCATTTGTTCTGTGCAGACTATGTCAATCATGGTGTGAAAGTGTAATTTCACAACAAAAACAAGAAAATATCTATGTGGACAGGTACATAAAGCTCCACCAAGTGCCTGCAGTTTGGCAGGGGAAGCTCTAGACTTCCAGGCAGGACCTTTGATCTTGAACTAAGACTGAACTAATTTTCCTCAGTAAGTTGATTTATGTCAGGTTATATGTCAGCAGATCAGAGACAGGTGTTGGAAACTGGATGAACCACGGTCAGGAGACAAGTAACTCAGAGACATGCCAATTCTGAAGGCAGGAAGGCAGGGGAGCTCAAACAGCAAGGTGGGCATTTGTGCAGGCGAATAAGTTTGGAAAGAAGCAAAGCATAGCAACTAAGCTTGAAATGGTAAAGAAAGAAAACTCAAAACTTAAGGTGAATACCTTGCTCACGGAGATAGAGCAGCACACTGCAGAATCCTCTTAAACAGCTTCTTTAAACAGTTTGTGTCTGGCAATGCACTCAATTGATTCTAGGCCAGCCCTCCCTACCCACTCAAGAAGTTGTCAAGCAAATGGTTGCCAGCCATCTCTACTCCTACTGAAATTGTGATAGCTCCTGGATGACCACCTGCAGATGTAGGCATATTCCTGGGATTATTCAAGAAAGGATAATCCACAGCAGACTTATATTGCTGTTTAGTGTATTCCTCTGGTCAACAGACATAACTGAAGCATGCAGGCAGATTAACTTCAAGCTAGTAATTTTGGGCACAAACAATGAAGATGCAATACAACAGACTTCATCAATACCCAAACCAGTCACCTACTCACAGTCACTGGGATCAGCAAGGTGACATACAGTCATGCTTGCCAGTGCTATTGGTGGAGAATTCATGGAACCACTTTCTTACACCCACATCCTACTCCCAATTCAATAGGATACTCAAAGCGCAGTGTCCATTTTTGTCAAAACTTCCACTGCATTGTTAAGCTAGAGAAGCCTGTTTCAGAACCAGAAACCTGGAGTTAAGTTACACATCTCTTCTATTCATACAAATGTTTAGCAATCTATCTGGCAGCTTTATATTTAGGGCCTGCTTTAGGATGTGGGTTAAGTTTTCCAGGAATATTGCTGATTAGTGTGCACTAAGTAATGCAGGCTGGAGAAATCAAAGCTATAATGTGGGAATGGGCAGCAGTGAGTAGGTGTGGGTGCTGGGCAGAAAGCTGTCTAACTGTATGCTGGTGACACATGACACCACTCAGGAGAAGAGGAGAAGAAAGATTCCAGTAGAATGGTACAAGATCTCTTAAGCAATCTTTTGGGTTCATTACAAAAGCATTAATATGCCACCCATATATTAACATCAACAAAACTCCCGATAACTGTACCTGCATTAATGATCTCAAATATCTCTAGTGAGAGCAATCTAGAAAGCCTATAATTCTAAAGAATTTCTTCCTGAAATTACTTCCTATCCCTTCTTCCTGTACTGGAAGTCTATTCAACTCTCTTAGCTGAAATTGGTTACCTAGCTGCTTCCCAACATGAGGAAAAAGATATCGCATATAACAGGGTCATCCAGTTTTATGGGTCTCTTAAAGGTCACTACACCCTCCTTTTCTTCTTGTTCCACCACCCTAACATGACTGGACACTGGCTCTTTTACTCTCTTTTCTGAGTACAAAGGTTGTTCACAGTTTTCAGCACTCAGAGTTATAAATCTCCCCACATCCTTGGAAGGTCCTACACAAGGTCTTACCTCAGTTATCTCTGCAGTAACCTGTTGTCTTCCTTCACATCAGGAAATTATCTCCACGGTACAGCACCCTACACTTAGCTCTTTGTGAAAGATGGACTTTTTAAGACTGAGTTTTTCAAAGCAGTTTTGTCTCTTGTTAGGAAGCGTGCAATGCCTAGCATCACTATTGATTAAGGTATACAGACACAAAAGACATAAAAGCAAAAAATAATAAGAGCATTGTGGCTTCTGCGGCATTACCTGTGAAACTTAACTAACAGCAGTAGAAATTGGAAACCACGGTAGAAGTGTTTTTTCTGCTCCTGCAGTTCTTGGGATTATTTTGCGTATTATCTTGGGAAATACTTGTGCATCTTAGAGGAGTAAATCTAATGCTCTTACCTCCAAAACATCATAGTCGCAGTTTGGATGGTATTCAATGTCGAATTCCTGAATGGTGAGTTGAATGCTGCTACCAGGCGTTGTGTGGATGTACCAGATGCATTCCCTGTTGCTTGGGTATCTACTGGGGTAGCCAGGGCTGTGAAATGAACCAGAAGGGCCAGAGAGTTCTCCTCCACAACCTGACAACACAGCAAAGCAGCCTGTCAGTGAGGGGCTCTGGAAAAACTCACCGGCAGCTCTGTGATAAGGACAGGCAGTAGCACCCATTCCACAGAGAAATGTTTATCCTGGGCTGAAGGCTCTGATCCATCACAGGGAACCTGGGAAAGAATGGCAGGCTGGACCTGTTTGCTCTGCCTGTGAAGTAAATACTTCACCTTCCGGTTTGCTATGTTTTGTACCATACCTCAGCACCTGCTTTGACAGATGAAGAAATGAAGACACAGAGCACAAAAAGTGACTTTTTTGTACTGGCCTCTAACTTTATCAGTTCTAGAAAGCTGAATCAAATCCATTCTCAGCTCTTACTGAGTTCAACTAAGACACAAGTTATCATGGGAAAGGCTTCCTATTGTTGTAAAAATGATATTTTCCACTGCTTTAGAAGTCATAAAATTAAAGACAATACAATTTCCCTCAGCCTACTGAGCATGATTACAAGCTGCCAAGTCACAGTGGATAAATTGGCTTTCTGACATTTGGTGGGTTTAATGTTCTTTTTTTTTATATTTTTATTTTATTCAATTGGAACTGTGCAATCGTAAGACAAGCCATGTTTGAAAAATTACGTTTTTTTTCTTTTGAGATGAGAAATTATTGTCCATCACTCCCCAGCCCCTTGGGTGACTAAGTTCTTGCATATTATGAGCTAGACTGAAAAAAAAGAAAAAGGCAGCAAAACAATAGATCAAATGCAGGCCCTGATCTGACAGCACAAAGCATCTGAACATCTGAGACTACAGTTGTGCTACGGAGATGTGGTAAGTGCAGCACTAGCCTCCTGAAGGTGTTATCCCTGACTCAGTCCCCAGGTGAAGGCATCAGCAGGGTGGGAAAGCACAGCAGTCCTCCCAGTGTCATGGAGGACTTAGATCAGATACATTCATGGTGAAACTTCACCTTTAGAGACACAAATAGGGTGGCTGTGTATCTGTCAGATGCAGAAACTAAGGAAATTGTGTGTTTGATCTCATTTTACATGTGTGTTGCTCTGCCTAGCAGCAGCAATTTTTTCTTGTCTACATTATAAACCCCCAAGTGTTTAATTTGGGCACTAATCTTTTGCTTACACAGCTTTTATAGGGTCACTCGAGGTTTGTAAGTAATGCCCACACTCCATCAATCTCTTTGGCTTCATCTCCAGAGGGAAGGTTTTGTCAAACGTGAAAAAGCCCAAAATACTTAATAAAGCCATCTAACAAACCAGGAGCTCTATATTTCCAGAGTCAAATACTGCAGTATGTCAGAAGTGATAAATAGCATCCGTGTCAGAACCTTTATTTATAGGACATATCTTATTCCATCAAACAAATAAACTAACCCTCTGACCTGCTCAACTAATCCACACAGATGTGCAAACTCACATAATCTCTACTAAGTCTAATTTTCAGCTTGAACAAAGTATCTTTGATCATTGCTCTGCTTAACACCTTTTTTTTTTTTCTTGAAGCTATAGATCAAGACCTTCAATTAAGTGCAAATACTTTCCTTAACACCTTCTGTGACAAACTTGTAGCTGCTAAGTCCCAGGCACATTTGCCATCATCAGTACCATGAGGTCTTTCAGGTCCTCACTAAAAACTTGAGTTTGGCTTTGTCACAGTTGGCTATAGGACTTCTAGGACTGCAAAATACAGATCTCTGAGGTCTGACAGGGAGCAAAGCAAGAAGAAGCTATTTTAAGCTAAAAAAAGATATGTCTAAATACAGATGTGAGAAAGACTCCAGCGATGCCAGCAATTTAACACTGATCTCTGTCAGTCCATTACCCAGGACTCACCAGAAAACCATCTTTTAAACACAAGAGTTGCTCCACAGCCACAGAGTTAAATTGTCAAGCTACTGGGTGTCTCAATCTAGGATCTAAAGAAGATTTAAAGTGTATTTCAAACCAATCCTGCCTTCAGTTCCTATGGAGAGACGCAGAACAAGGTAGTGCACTTCCTTCCCCAAGGCCTGCCAGCAATGGTAAATGTTAAGCCCCTGAAACTTTGATATCCATGAGCATTTCATGAGAGACATGGAGAGGAAGAAAGCTCAGTGTAACCCACCGCCCCTTTCTTCCCAGCACCGTTAGGAGATGGCCTAATTTTCCTCAAAAGCAACCAGGTAGTTGAGGTTTTACAGCGGGAGAAAGAGAGGTGTCGGCAGTGGGGGAGCCTTACAGTAGGACTTGCAGGTGACTAACTCACTTTCCCCTCAGCAGCTGGAATTACACCAAGGACAGATTTCAGGAGGAAAAAGCTGCTTTGGCTGCTTGAGAAACAGAAAGATTTCTCAACAAACAGACTTGATGTCTCTGCTCCCGAGGGGGTGGGAACAGGGAGGCAGGGGAGTTTCAGCAGGCGAGAAAAAAGCCAATTGCTATTTATCTCAGCCTGAAGAAAGCTGGGAACATTTTAAAATTAAACAGGCAGTTATGACTCAGCTTCTCCTACTAAGTTTCCTGATAGCCACAAAAGACACGGTTTTCATTTAAACCCAAAATGGCTCCGATGAGTGGAAAGCTTCTGTGCTGTGCTTTGAGACACAGCCCTTTCTTCCTTCTGAATTGCAGGTGGCATTCAGATTACTCACACTCCCTCTCCAGAGAGGTTTATATTTTCTCAGAGCTCAATCACTATTCTCTGGATGAGGTATGTAAAGTACACGAGTAAGAAGGTCAAACTGTTTTTAAAGTCCTATTTCTTTCCTTCCAACTACAAATGTTCCCAAAAGAGGCTTTTTGTCAAAATGAAGTGATTCTTCTAAAGTGCTCCAATAAAATGGTTGTAAAGTTTAGGTCTCTGTGATTCATTTCATATAATGAATGTGCTGAACTGATGTTGCCAATCATTTATTAATTGTTTGCAAACAGATCAGAATTGCTTGAGTTTATGCCTAAGCATTCACTGACTAATAGCTGAAAAAAGAACTCAGTGATCTTTGCAAATATGTGAACTTCACATCTGAATTGTTTTGACTGAAGTGCATATGCCAGTAGAAACCTCCACATCAGAGGATAAGCACAATCTCTGTGTCTCTGGCCAACTGGCAGAAAGTTTATCTATTATATTTCAGCTCTTATATGGATGAGGTAAAAATCAGTTCTGTTGTGCTTTTCTGAAAATACAGATCTTAGTGGATTTTAACAAAATATTTACAGAAATACTTAAGAGATTAAAAAAGAATGTTCTCACCTTTACACTCCCTTGCTACATTACAATACTAAAATAAGAAAACAAAAATAATGGTAGAATACCTTTATGACATGCTTAAAAAACTTTGATTCATTACATGAATGCAAACCCTGCAACTCTCCCAATATTTGTATTTATCTGCAAACATCAGATAAGATTTTGCTTCTATTCAAATAAATGGAATTTATGCTGCTTGCGGCAGCAAAGTAAAAAACTGTGGTCTTTAGTGGTCCATAAAAATGCAGAAGCAGGACCTATATACTGCTGCATGGTTTCAGCTCTCACTGATAATAGTGAACAATCCCAAACCATTCTGCTCCTAGTGAAACATTCTCAGCACAGAAATGCAAGGTCTTGCTGTATGTGTACAGATAAGAAGACAGCTGCACTGTGGAAAAGTTTCTTGCAGCTGAACTGCATACAGCATATGCCCAATTTGTGCTGACCTCCTTGCAGTAATTTGGGAAATTTTAGCCTTGCAGTTAAACAGAGGGGAAAAAAAAGAGAGGAAAGATACTTTTTTAGTAGTGTGTAAAGATCCTGGATGTCCCTTGAAAAATGCTTAAAACAACTACCTACTTTGGTGTTAGTTGCTAGGAAATCAGACAACAAATAGAAAGCTTAGGAAACATGTATTTGGTGGTTTTGCTTTCCTCTGACTAAAATCTACGTATTTATTGAAGGTTGTGCAAGGAATGATTTATAGATCTTTCCATATTACTGCCTGTCTGGTTAACAGATGGTATTCATTAACCAAAGAAGAATCCCTATTCTCATAAATAATTATAGCTGAATAGAAATGTAGTAATCTGTGGAAACCTCTTTTATTTGCAAGGTTTTCAGATTTATTCATGGGTACATTTTAGCCACATGCTAGAAAAACCCCATCCATAAAGGTTAAAGTGAACTGGCACTGTTCCTGTAAAATATGTCAGTAAATAAAAAGTGACTCTAACTGCAAGGAACACGCAGTGTAAACAGTTGCCTGTACTACACTAACACTTGCATGAAGTATAATTTGGATTTGATACTGAAAAATTTTGCTCTGTTGAGAAGGTTTAGTTATAGAATATTGCCCAATGGATAAAGTGGAAAAAATTTTGTGATGAGGGTTTAGCAAGAGAATAAAAATTTAAGTGAGATACTGTTTTAGTTTTCTGCTACTTTCTGATTTGTTAATCACTTCTGTAATGTTGATTATCATTTTATCAGTCTCCTGAATTTTGGTATTTTTTCAATAAGATCCAGTCTGAAATCAGTAAGATAGATAATAAATAAAGATGGACTGCTAGGACCCAGAGACATAGAGCCAAATTTAGGCATTTAAACAGGAGCTGAATCCTTCAAGATATGGAATGGCCACAGTTCCCATATCAGCTGACAGTGTTCAATGTTTTTTTAAAAAAAAAAAAAGGCAAGCCATTTTCTCACTCTCAGACATTGATTGAACTGTTCAGAAATAAGCATTTTATGAAAATTCTTGCCCCTATTCTTACAAATTAGTTTGGGAGCTTGCTGAAGAAGCAGAAATGAATTCATCCTTAGCTCTCATAGAGAACATGTCTATGTTTTTAATAGTCAGACTGCAATGTAAAAAGCCAGCTCTGAACACAGTAGCATCCACAACCCAAAACAACTGCTCAGGACTTCAAAAAGTCAGACCCTGTGCATTGATGGTAAAGAGAGTAGCATATACTTGACACCATGTGCCAGATTCTGTCCTTAATGTGACAGAAAGTTATTGAAAAGGAATAGTCATTTTTGAAAACTGAACAAATGGCAATTGGTCAAAGGCAACACAAGAAACCAACAGAGCTATGATTCAGGCTTAGAAAATCCAGGCGTCAGCTCCCTCCTTGACCTGCAGTGGTTGTGATATTCTCTTCATAAATCCTAATGGATGCCTGACAAATGTCTGCAGTGAATGGCTTCAGTATCTTAATCTAACATCAGTTTCTGTTGTGCTTCTCTGAAGAACTAACAAACTATTTAACATTTTACCTGACACATATACCGAAAATGTGAGACAGAAAGACTAGTGGGTGCAAATTTTGACTATGCTGGGAAGAGACAAATTTATAAGTTCTACTGACAATCAGGCAGCCAAGTGAGTGAGCTTCCAATGAAATGCAGATGTATATATAAAGCAGTTAGCTCCTACAAGCACACTGCTTAATAAGGTAGGTGACAGCTCTAGGAAATATGTGTCTTCTCAGATAGTGGCAGTTGTCACTGGTGTAATTTTGCACTAAGAGACCTTTGCCCTCTTGGCCTCCTGAATCTCTTTTATTTTTTTTTTAAGGAAAGCAATTTGATTAGCATTCCATCTTTGCAATATCCAGGCTATTACCAAGAGTTTGCTCTTTCTCAAAGGGCCAATATATGCTCCCAAATATACTTGCCTATATTAAGCTTCCTAAAATAGAGCAAGAGTGGAATAAACACCTTGCAGATTCAAGCTTTCCTTTTGTGAATAATCCTCTTGAGGCCTTGGCTTAGCGATTTACCCAAATCAATTCTAAATCCACCCTCATTAATAAAAGCCCCTTAGATGAAGTGTTATTTCAGAAACACAACCATTTTCAAATTGAATTATTTGCACTAGAACTTTCCACCCAAATTAAAATTATATAGGACATCTTTAAGCATAAATAACAGCATTCTCCTAAGATTGACTACTATTTCTGTCTGTGGAAGCTTAAAGAGTAGGTTTTCTTAAACACAGCAGCTGGAAAGATCAGATGCAAATGTTTTAAATCAAAACAGCTCAAATTTGTGTCATGTGTGGCAAGAGGGGCTATTCAAGTCAGGGATCAGAGGTAAGCTTTTGGCTTTTTTTGATCACCTCATAACTGTGAAAAGTGTCTGAAGCAAACTGTATCAGGCACATGGTGTCAAGTATACGCTACACTCTTTACCATCAATGCATGTGAATGTCCTTAATATATATCTTATAGATGCTTCACAGCTGCCAGCTAAGGAGCACATGAACAGCCTGAGAAATAGTTCACAGCAGCTTGAACTCTAGAGCACACATTTGCCACTTGAGCAGAAATAAAAGCTCTTCTCTCAGCAATATATGTAGCCTGGTTATTTGTTTGTCAGGTGAGATGTTACCAGATCAGGGGGTAGATTCTCTGAGGGATTTGCCCTCAGGGAAGAAGGGACCTGAATGCTTCAGTCTGAAATATCCAGCTCAAAGGCTGCAACTCCTGAGCAGCTCCCCTAGGCAAGGAGACTTTTTCTAGTATGTTTTTTTTTCTTTTGTACACTTGAAAGATTTTCAGAAGGGAGAGGTAAATATAGCATCCCAACCACAGGGACATAACTAATTTTATCCAGTCTAGGACAATGGTATACGTCCAGGCAATGTAGCCACCAAGAATAAGAGGAATAACCATATTTGTGTATGACACCAATTGAGAAAAAAAGGAAGTGCTTGCAATGATCAAAAATATGACAACCGTGGTTAGCTCTGAAGGAACTTGCACTCGTATTGCAAGCTGTCAGAAATTGCATTTGGAGCCAGCAATGACATTCCCTAAGAGCCAGTCCTACCTGACCCTACAGATCCTGGTCTGCTGCTTAGACACAACCTCACATTAGCAGTCTGGGCCCTGTGCAGCAGGAGGCTGCAGTTTACTGTCCAGGAATTAAGAGAGGGGCAGTGCTGTCTGACAGAGAAGTGAACGTGTCAGTGCAGAAAAGGAAAGGAGTGCAGAGGGGTGGGAAAGGAGGGAAAGCATAAGAGTGTTTACCACGCAGGCAGGTTCTGGGAAGCTTTGAGAGCTTTAGAAAAGCAAGTTAACCCAGCACCATGGCTACTGTATGGAGCTGATGTCATCTGGCTGCGCATAAAAGCCTCCACTTTTTCTTCTTTTGTGCAGTCCCAGAATGACATCACCCTGGAGCACAAGAACGCACCTTTGTGCTGCAGCCCTTCCCCTGCTGGCTCCTGCCACACATCCCACTCCTCCCACATGCATCCCTCCCTTACCCAGAAATGCTCCTTCATTCACCCCCACTGAATGCAAGGCACCGCTGTCCGGCCAAGGAGAGCCCTTCGGGAGCCCACAAGCGCCAGCAGTCTGTGGTAGGCGCAAGGAGCTCCTATTCAAACAGCTTACAGAACACCATACACCTCAGCAACCCGCAGCGGGGCCTCTGCAGCCCACTTCAGCTGCTTCACAACGCTGTCAGACCTGAATGGTGTGAACTCATTAGACAGACAGGGAAAGGGGTGATTTAATTATTTTCAAGGTTGGATCTCCTTTGATGGGAATAACAACGGCACACGATTTAATCTTGTTACAGCCCACTATTGCTGTTAAATAAGCGGAGTGAAAAAAATTGCATTTGTAACCTCACTGATGAAGAAATTGCAAGCGCAGTTTGCAGCTGTACAGTCATTAACAGATTTGTTTATAACTGGCGTAGTTCTTTGCCTATTTAATAGGGCATGTGACAGTCTTCACGACATGCAAGAACAAGAGAACAAACACCCAAAGCACATCCTGGCCAATGTTATTTCATGCAGAGAAGTGGGGTGAGGGGCAGCTGGAAGTGGACAGTGCCCAAGGAAACAAGTATTACTAAATGAAACTAGAGAGAAGCCTGTACAGAAAGCACAAGTCTATGGAAATGGGGAAAAACTGAAGGCTGAATGTTGCCGTTAGACAGCGCAAGTCACTCATGATTACCCTGTAGTAGCATCTATCTCCTGTTCAGTACGGAAATTCTGGACACGCCCCTCATCTCAATGCCTGCTCCTGGACATGGAAGCATATTCCACTAACAGCTCTCAGTCTCCAATCAGACAATCTTTGAAGGTGTACATGCACAGAAACATCAACTGGGAAAGTATTTCATTAATTATGAGGAAATGCAATGTTTTTAGAGCTGTAATGGGTTATTTCTACTTAAATCACATAGAGTGGTACAAGCAGGGACTCCATCATACAGGAAAGGAAACCTGGCTACTTACCATTAACACGCCACAGCATCTGGAACCCACTTCTAGCATTCAGTCCATCCGAATAAAACTCCACATGAAGGCTGGTCCCTGTAGTGCTCCCTGCCAGTGGAAGAGACTGTCCACAGAAAGTGCCTATCAGGTTGGATTGTACATCAGGCCCATCATAGAGCTGAAATAAAACAAAAGAACGTGCCAGTGAGTGAAAAGCAGTTTCACAATTTTTAATGTTTTGTATAGGATTTCAAGGAAAAGGCAGCGTGCACCCTTGCACAGCAATATAAGCCTGGGGAGTGCGGAAAGATTTGGATTAAATAATAAGCAAATGTAACTCCAATGTGTCTTTAAACCTGGCTGCACACTGTGTACAGTAGGAGGGTTTTGCTGTTTCTGTTTTGGTGTGTATTGGGGGTTGCTGGGGAAGAAGATAAAGGGCAAGTGGCAATGAACTGAAATAGAAAGAAAAAGAGGATGTCACAGGTCTGATCTGCCCATGCATCTAACCTGCTCAGTGCCTCCAAACCCCTTGGTGACAACTCTGTTTACATCTTTATCTCTTTATGGCTGTGCCCAGGTGCTATCTGGACTGACTGGGCTTCTGATGGAGAAAACAAAGCAGTCAGCATCATGAGGGTTTCCCAAAGTAGTGAGGACAAACTGAACACCATAAGTAAAGCAAATCTTCAAAACCACAAGGAAACTTTGCATATTTATTTATGGTTTCATAATCTTATGCTAGTGTCCTGCTTTGGTGGAAAACTGGACTGAGTCATTCTTCTGAAATTTGATCTCCTTGTCATATTCTGTGTGAAGGGTATTTTAACAATCTGTGTTGGCAGATGTAGCCAGCCTGAAAATCTTTTTGTTCCCCAAATACAGATGAGAAATCCTGTACTCCACTCTTAAAACATCACCACTCAAAAAAAAAACACACACCAAAAAAAACCCCAAAAACAAACCCAACCCAAACAAACAAACAAAACAGCAAAATGCTAAGGAAATATTCCTGTACTTAAATATTGACATCTGAAATTAGTCATATACTCACATTTAAATGAAAACACCTAATACATGTTTTGATGGAGTTATAGCAGATGGTTAGAGCTTTTACATTTGTTGTCTCCAAACAGGTTTAAATTGTCTTTCAAATTCTAATTTTGTAACTTTTTTCAAATCCAGTAAATCACACTGAGTATGCATCCATGTTCCTCACCAAATACCACAACGTCCCAGTGTCATTTTTCATGCATGAAGAGTGTACATTTTTGAAAAGCTGGTAAAAATGAGACATTTTAGCTAAATTACCTTTGACTTAAAATATCAGATTGCTGGTTCTTGTCAAGTTAGGAGTTGCTTTATTATTTCTATCTTGGTTACTATGATTCTTAAAGTTTAGAAAAACAGCAGCCCTTGTGCTTTATTATCACTTTGCCACAGTTCATCTGATCTCGTGTCTCGCAGGACATATCTTCCTAACACAATCCAGCAAATTACTGGCACAGAAACCATGTCTGAACATTCTCATTGTGAATTTTTGGCATGCTTCCTTTCAGAATTTCAACAAAATCTTTTCTTTGTTCTGAAGCCATCACTGTAAAGTTCTTTCCATGCAAAGAATCAAATCTATGATCTCTAGAAAAACAGCCAAAGTTTATTTATCTTTGTTCTCCATTCAAATCTCTTTTCCAAATATCTTTGATTTCACTAGGAATTCTCCTACACTCAGCACCCATAGTATGGAACTATGATATTACAGCAAATATTGATTAACCATGCTAGCTACTAATTTTCACACACATTTTCTGGCAGACTCACATATGAGAATGAGTAACTAAACCCTCACATTTTGTGTTCAAGATGTTGGGCTTGAAGAATCTTCAGAAATCTTGTTATTCATTTAAAACATAGTTGAGGCCAAAAAATCAATTCCAATGGTTTCAAATCCTCAAGCAGACAATGTAGTTTAAACAAATTGGAGATAGTTCTGCCAGAAGTTAGGAGCAATTACAGGAATAATTCTGCGGTAATATTCCAAGGCCTATTTTATGACTGGTACCCACAAATCTAATACAATGAAAGTTTCAAAGTGTGGTAAGTGTATTGCAGCTTCAGAACTATCACTCTATTTGGTATGATTTGTTGGTGAAATGAGAAAAGATTGAAGGGTTCTAATTGCAGACACATTGTTGTAGCTCTTGCAAAGCCTTGATCAGATGTGTTTGATAATGAATATAAAATTGTCATAAAGATAATATGTTAATATGTAGAATACCCATCTGTATTCTTGCCAAATGTAAAGTTTGAAGGACCACCTGACAGACAGATGAGCTGTCCCATGCCCAGCATTACAGTTATGACCTTTTTCCAAGCCAGGCTGAAAGATTTACACATTCTTTTAAGGCTTAAGTTCAGCAAAGTGAAATCAAGTCAGATCCAATTAGATTTTTTAGTAGTACTACTTCCTTTGACAGCTTTGTGGTATATACTACTCATATTTCTGTGGCTTCAAGCCATGGAAATCTTACACCAGAAAAATATGAATGGTGAAGAATAAATCATTGTGGAGATCATGAATCCGTGCTCTGAATAGAAGCAAAAACTATGTTAAGATACATATTCACAATCAGCCATTAGCTCTAGTGATTACAAATGAAAAACTATTCTAAGGAACTGTGGACTAAATCATACCCAGAAACTTTCAAATCCAACTGAAAAAACAAGCTTCATGAGTCTTCTGCAATTTGACTCATCAAGAGAGTATTATTTTTATCTAAGACAGCGAATGCCGCATTTCTATGTAATTTCCTCTGAAAACGGTCTGTCAGTTTTTGGAGACACAGAGAATGGTTACTATGGCAATCCCTTCATGCCGTGCTGCCCTGTGGGTTTGGGTTCAGAGCAGCATTTTGCAGGGAGTTTGGCCAGCTGCAAGTCATTGAGAGAGGCAGAACCACAACTGCTAGAATTACAGCCGGGTTTTTTTGAGCTGTCTTTTATTTCTAAATGAAGGGAACAGCTGTGTGTTTTCACAGGGCATTTTTGAACTTCCCCAACTACCTTTTGCTCTCACACAAACACGGGCAAGTGAAACTGAAGATGAACACGGCTCTCATGAGCCACAATTTCTCTCCTGATCTCTGAGATAGTGTTTCTCGTGTAAGGTCCTGCTTTGTCAGCTGTGTTATCTTAAACTGCTGCAAATCGAGTGAAGGTTCTTCTCCAGGCTCTATGAGGCAAGGTACTGCTTAGGACTGTGCAAGGCAATTGGATGTTGTGGCACTCCTGTACTACGCTGACTCTAGGAACTGGTGGTTTGCCTCCCTTCCAGTTCCCCGTTGCGAAGAAAGTGCTTGCTCCCCTTATGTGTATATATTTGTTTTGTAATATATTTATTTGTTCAGACCTTTTAGCCAATCCAAATGCAAATCCAAATGCTTTGTAATGATTTTGGCAGACAGTAGAACAGTCAAAATATGCAAACAGCTGCTGCACATGTTCAAATCCTTGGCCTCCCCCCTTTAGCCAAAGCAATTGCCCAGCAGCACCCAGAACACTCCATTTGATCAGCCTGCACCTCAGACTGGGACCAGGTGGGGATGGGGTAGGTTCAGATGAATTATTAGGCATGGGCTCAATAACTGTTAAGAGAAACTCCTTATTAGGCTGCCTAGGAGCAAGTCTATAGGCTGACACAAAAGTGAAAAGGGGAGGTACCAGCTTGCTAAGGGGGGAATGGAGCTGTGTGACTGCCCTGCAGTGAAGTGGCAGCTGAAAACCATCTGCTGCACATTAGAGTGGGGCTGGGAAACCAGGACTAGCCACGGCTGCAAGAAGGGTTCAGCTTGTGTAGCTCTCATATGGTCACCAGTATGATATTTTGGCTTTTCTGACACTTCAGCCTGGAAATATGCTGCTGACACCAAGAATAATGCTCTGGAGGCCACAGCTGTTCAACCCCCTTTGGAGGAGCAAAGCAAAGCGGCATGCCCTGTGTCACAGAAAAGCTCACTGCCAGAACTGGAGCAAGGGCTCGAGGACTGAGCTGATTGGAAAATGGAGGTTCTGCTGCATGGAAGAAATAAAGTTCTCAAACAAATTAGAAAAATAAACCTTGAATGCATTCTGTTGAGGCATACTTGAAGTACGGACATACCTGAGCCCCTTGTCAGGCTTATTCTTTCTTGCAAAGTAAGCCTTCCAGACAGGTAGCAAGACTCCATCTCTTCAGTTTTCCTGAGAGAAAACTGGGGGATAAGGGTGGAGTTGGGGACAAAACGTCAGTTTTCTCTTGGAGAACCTTGTTTTTTTGAAAAGGCGTGGGTTTTTTCATCAGGAAAACCATTACAAAGGAAAAACCCATGCCTGATCTCTGGAAAAAAGCTGCTTACATATACTAGTTAGACATAATGCATAGTCTCGATCCAGAGATGATGGAGTCTTCAAAGCCAAATGCTCAGTTTCATATGAGGTGAAAATCCATCCTATGAATACCGACAGCATTCATTTTATTGTATTGTAAATAATGCTCTTATCAAATGTCAAGAATTCATTATAATTATAAAAAATTATATCAATAATTGTCTCATTTTGAGTCTTGAAACAAACTGCAGTGAGAAACCCTTTTTGCAGGGTCCAGCAGCAACAGTCCTGGGCTGTATTTGCAAAACTCATGAAAGGAGGCTGTGCCTTGGATCAGACAAACAGAGCTGCAAATGTCCCACCCATGGCCAGAACTTCTAGGACAGTCTCAAAGAGCTTTTCTGACACACACTAGTATCCCTTTCCTCTTAGAAGTGCGAAACCTGATATGGGATTGTTTGGATCGAAATACCAGAGGCAGTGATTACAAGTTTCTGAGTAGCTCTTCCTGAAAGGAAATGAAAGGAAATTTTGGAAAGGAAATTTTGATAGCATGGCAACAAACATGTTACCAGAAAACAAAATGAAGCAAAACCAAGACAATATAATTGTCATCCAAGTAACAGAATGCACTCCAAAGAGAGATAATCATTAACTGTTAAAACAAGAATTAACACAAACAAAAATAATTATTTTCCAAGCAACACATTTACTTTCAGGAGAGCTAGAGTGCAAACTTAAGAACTTGCAGGTCTGTCAACCAGAGGAAAAAGCCAAACTAAAGCTCCAGAATGTGGCCCACTGTGCTAGCTGAGCACCACAGCAACATCATTTCATAGAAACAAAGGCAGCTTAAGACTTTGAGCAACTTACTGTATGGAGCCTTGATACTTCTGAACAAACAGGAGAACAAAATAAAGTTCTATTGGTGCTTGCATGATGAGAAGTGTTTACAATCGCCACTAGAAAAAAAATCCTCAAGAACTCATTCTGATTAATATTTTAATATAATTATTTAAATATGTTTACGCCATAGATAATCTTATAAATATCCTAAATCTGACCACTGCAGGCAACTTTCTTGTCTCCACATAATGCCACACTTTCGCTAATTAACTAATAATAAGTACAATGGAGTTTGACATTGTGCATCACTAGACACGTAGGCACAGTAGTTAATATTGCTGGGATTTATCTGACATATGGAAATATATAAATGTCCAGTTTTTTAATAGTAAGAGTTTTACCTGAGTCCATGTTTTGCTTCATAGCCGGAGCCTGAATAACTCAGAGCCCCATGTAAGTTTCAAACAATGTTAAATTCCAAATTAGACAGCAGTAACTTTTTTTTAAATAATTTTTCACCTCTTACATTACCACTTCATTCTTAAAAAAACCAAGGATTTTAACTACAGTCATATCTACTCATTCTCGTCTTTCTAAGAAAGGTTTATTTCTGCAAATTATATAAACCCAGTGTTTTCTTTAGCAATGAATGAATTATAAGAATGTAAGAAATGCAGGGTGTATCTTTGGATTAATTTAAAAAAAATATTTTAGATATAAGAGTAAGACCTGCACTCAAAATCTTATTTGTTCAGCACAGCATTTTAAATCCCCAGACCTATATCAGCAGAGCACCTCCACCAAATCCCCAAGCTGCCACGGGCAGAATCCAAACGGACCCTGAAGTGTCTCTGCAGCCTTTGCTGACCAAGGGACTGCCTGGGGACCCGAGCCTTTGTGGCTGTGGGGTCACATATGCCTGGTGATGAGGCTGTGGCTATTTTGGTAGAGCACCTGCTTTTCTCAAAGCCTAAGAAACTGAGGCGGTTCCTCTGCAGCGAGAATCCACTCACAGTGGAGGGAGCAGGACTGCCTTTGAGCTTGGGACTATAATATTTCCAAACTTATTCTTCAGCAGAGAGCTGCTGTGGTGGGAAAAGCTCCTTACAAAGGCAAGGGGCTGTGCCTAGGGACATGGCTGTGAAAAGCCCCCAGTGATCTGAACAGTGTGCAGCACTGCTGACTCCTGTGCAGGGCTGAGTGCTGCTTCTCCTGTGCTTTGCCAGCCCTGATGAACTGAACTGCCATCTTATCACACCACCAGCACCATCACAGCGACACCATCAGAGGCCAAAGAGGGCAGGATTGTCTCTGGGAATCCCCCACATTTAAGAAAATTTGCATCATGCCTAACTACAGCAACTAAGAAGAGTTGCAGCTCGGTCTCAGACAAAGACAGGAGAAAAGGGAAATATTCCTGCCACTCAGGCTTTCAGGTTTGCTCATGGGAAAAATGAAGGGCAAACATAAGACCTTTGTCAAAGCTCAGTGTGGTTTTCTCTGAGCTGCCAGGGAGGTTCACTCTGATGAGGGGAACCTTTGACTGATGCAGTTGGGGTTTCTCCAGCCACCATCTAATTTTGTATTGTGATGCCTGTGCTGAGTGGGATAAGCAGATAGTGTTACAGATGCTGACCAGGCTTTCCAGCCAAATTTGGAATACAGAAGAAAAAAAAGAGGAAAGATGAATCCAGCTGAAACTAGATGAATCTTAAATGATCTGTTTCCAACAAGGGGCATGCACACTACAATCATATGGTGGTATTTCACAGTCACTGCATTGTACAAAGTTTTTTCTGAAGGAACAGGGCAAAGTCACATTGCTCTGAGCTGGCAGGGTGTGGAAAACACCAAGTCCATGAAGTCTGACTCATTTTGTGATTCCAAAAGTGGAGTCTGTGCTGGCTTCACTCGCGCTTGTTGTCATATGAGGTTTCTGTAGGCAATCCTAAACCCCATGCAATCCTTTCATCACTACAAATTTAGCTTTCTTGAGGGGTTGCCTGCATTGTAATTTTGATTCTACATAACCTTTCAAACAGCAAAGCGAAAGTGTACTTTGATTCTAGCAAGACAGGTAATTAGGAGAACAAAAATCTGAGCCCTGAGCCAGTCTTCTTTAGGGTGGGCAGCTTTTTGGCCTGACACTCTCCTTCTGAGTATCCAGATCTCTCATTGAAAATCAGCACATGGGCTGAGATTTTGTTGTATACCAGTGGTAAGGTCTGCCATAGAAACCTGAGAATTGCCACTTTTATCTTTACAGTCTTACACTGAAGGACTTCTTCTGGAGGCCCATAACCCCCTGAAGGAATTCGTGGATGGGCTGGCATGCTGCCAGCTTGCATGGTAATATGCTAATGGATACCACTGCAATCTGGCCAGCGGGCTGTAATTTGATGTCTGTGCAGAACCTGGATGGGTATATTTCATTTATCATCTGCTTCCCCAGGGTAATGTACTACCGGTGACATTTTGTAAATCAATGCACAGCCATAAGCAAAGCCATTCTCTGTGCTTGGAGAGTTCCTGCAGCACTTAAAAAAGACACACTCATAAATAAAACATAATAATGCTAATCTCCTACTATGGTTTAAGCATATTTACAAATGACAAGAGGGAGTAAAACTAGAAAGAGGGTAAGATATTTTTATGTTAAGTAAAAAAAAAAAAAAAAGAATGACCAGATGAGTGTGAGCAACAATTATCTAATGCAGTATTCCCAGATGGAGAAAAAGGATATGATGGCACATCCCTGGAATGCTACTGTTGTTGAAAAAAAGAAAAAAAAAAACCAAGACACATCCTGTTACCATCAGAAGGGAATGAAACAGTTTTCAGGAGCAGATGCCATATCAATTACTGTATTCATTTGATAATATCCCACATATAAGTGTGCAATGGCATTTTAACCACTGTGAGCCTAATTGCTGAAAGAGTCTGCACTGCTTGAGTACACTAACGGTAAGTAAGCAAGGAAGTGCTATAGTCCAGAGAGGAACTCTATCCTTCCCTGCAGCAGAAGAAAGGCATTAGCTCTTATCAGGCAGTTGTTTGCCCCCATAAGATGTTCTTTTGCATTAACCCAATGATAATCCATCTTTGACACTGAAACTGCACAGACCAAAGGGGTTAAACTCACAGAGAGCTCTGAAACTTGTCTTGCTTCATGACACAATTTTTCTATCTGCTTATCAGGCTGGTGGAATCTTGCAAGAGGCTGGGCAAGGTCTTTCCTGTACTTATTAAAAGCAGATGCTAAACAGACTGGACTTCAAGTGACAGTTGTAGTTTCTGAGCAGAACACATAGGGGGATTGTCACTGAAAGAGAGAAAGATTAGTGGTTTTTCAAATAATACTTTTCTCGGATAAGGAAGGAGTAAATTTCACTCCTACTGCAAGAGTGATCTTCAGAGCAATAACACAACATTCTCCTTATAAAAGAGGTTTGCCTCCATAGAGATTATGTTCTACCATACAGAAGAAGAAGGTAATTCTTCATTAAAGACGGGGACTTAAATACATGCTTGTTCAGCTAATAACTTCATGAATGTAGAGGAAAGAATGACATTTCTATGTCATTGCCTGCAATATCTCACTGGTTACAGCTTGATGACTCCTCTAGAAAGGCTAATGTTAGGTTATTGAGCCAAGCCACAGTATGCAATATAATTTATAGACCATCCAATCTAGTTACAGTTAGTGCAGCATCACTAGGAATCAGTCTGCTATTTGGTATTCCTCGTATCTTATTGCCACTTCTGTACGTGTCTTTATCCGAAGCAATTCATCTCATATTCTTGCAACTTCACTGTAAAACTTCTAAAATGTCACACTTCCTATGAGCATTACTAGCAATGAGCCAGCACCCTCTGACAGGCCAGGAAACACTGCACATTGCTCATTTGTTGAGAAAGTGCTCATATGAGATTCATGGTAGAGACTGACCTTATAAAGAACTGCAGCTTTGACTCCCTTCTACACTTCCCCTTCTCAATTTCTGGCACCTAAGCACAGGGGCAGAAAATTGCCACAAAAGAGCAGGGCTTTTTCCTTCCTACTTGACCCTGGTGTAAATAGTTGTACGTGCTAAAGGGGCCCTGGCCAGACCAGAGCAAGTCAAAGTTACTCAATGCTCCCTGTGGAGAGGGAATGCTGCTTATCATGAGTAACACCAGCCAGCTGGTAGAACGGTGACCTGGCTGACAAGAAGCATCCCATGATCAAAGGAGAGAAGGAAATACATAACACAATACACAGCTGACTTCTTATTGTACAGCTGTGACTGCATTTCAGTCTGGGATGGCCATGCATTGTACTTGTACTTACTCATACTCTCTGGGCATCTGACTATATTTTCTCTTGTCCTGTATGTGAAACAATTATTTGCTCTACAGGATGGTAATATCTTTGGTGACTGACAATCACTAATGTGTAGAAACTTTTGCTTTTGTCATTACTCTTCATATTTAATTTCTGGCTTGTATATGGACTAAGCCAGGGAGCAAATAGCAAATAAACAAATTCTGTGTGTATAGGACTGAATTAGTCATGAGGCAAAATGTTCTTCTTATATACTGCATATAGGTTTGGGTCAGAGTGTAAGTCATAATTAAACACAAAGATGAAGAACAGGCCCTTTTCCAGTAAGGAGACTGGGACCAAAAGCACAGTGTCCAGCAGGCCAGATCCAGCAGTACTCAAGAAGGTAGTTTCTCAGTCTAGCTGTCCCCACCCCATGATTTTCTCCTTCAGAATTCAGAAAGATTTCAAAAAAATCAGAGCTCTAGTTTGAGACATTTGCAATATCATAAAAATAAGTCCACATTAAATCTGTTTCTCACACTGACTTTTAAAAGTGGCTCTGCTATTTTTTTTTTTTTTTATTTTTTTTTTACAACTGCCTCTTCTTGACTGTAGCCTGCTATGGTGTTATAGCAGGCCATGTCTCTGCCATAACACCTCCGCAACATTTAATCTTGTTCTTTTGCATTGTGTATAACTCACTTACTCCATCACTACAACTGTGATCGCTACCTAATCCAGCCTAACAGTTGACTCTTGTCCTTCCTATCCCCAGCCTCCAGCCAGTAGCAGCAAATATTGGCACCAAGCCTGCCATCTGCTAGCTGCCACAGAACACCATGCTGCTACTGTCAAAGCTGCCACGGAGCTACAAAGACAAATAGGGTGTTGCTGCCTCTTGCAAGGGCCTGAGGTGGGAGAACTGTTGCCAGAAAACCCAAAGGACATGGGAAAATCTCCACGGGAAAAGAGTGCTTGATCAGCACCAGTGGCCACTCTGGTTTGTGAGTGCAGCTACATGGAAACTGCCTGAGCAACAGCTTCCCTTTTCCTTCAAGAAAATGGTGAAGGGCTCTGGCATGTGGTCCATGTATCACCCACTTAGGCTACAATGAGCAGGATTATTCTCTATTATACTCAGCCAAACCATTAGATCTTTCCCATCTTAGGCCTCCTTGCAATAAAGAAATCTCAAAATTAGCATATGTCAGAAAAGTAATTTATTTTAGCTGAACAGCTATGAGGTTTCTTTTAATTAACCTTTTCCCCAGTTGCAGTGGTGTCAGACTCCACACGGATTTCAAACAGAAAAGTTCCAAATACCTGCAAGTCTGCTTAGAAAGTGAACTGCACATTTGTTCCAGATGAATCCCCCTTTCCCCTACAACACAGAGCACTCCCAGCCTTGAGAATGTGCTCCCCTTTCGCAAGGGGCGGGGTGGGAGCAAACAGTGTTCTGTTCCCTGGCTGGTTCAACCTTGTTCTCTTTTTTACACTATGGCACATATTTGTGCAGCATGCAACAACCAAATGAGAACATCTTGTCCAAGTGGTATTTCTTAATGGCATTTGGGGAAAGATTTGTAGGTAATGTCACAGGAATTACAAATTAAAGCCTCCTTAACACACTTCCATGATTCTCTTTTCCTCTTGTATTTTCCTTTTGATACCTCTTTCAGTCTGCACTTTTTTTGACTGAAGCACTGAAAAGCTGTTAAAACAGAGTTCTCCCTGTCTCCTCACTCCCTCTGATATATTTTATTTCTGTTAACTTTTAAGTGGTTTGGATCAGGCCCTTGCCTCTGACATCATTCCTCCAGCCTTGACTTACATCTAGATTAGTGATTTCTGGCAAGTTTCTTGCTCCTCACTGGCTGGCTACTGTGTGCAGGGCTCCTGCTTTTCATGGATCAAGGGCTTAGGCATCTTGAGACTAGCACTGGCCTCTCCATTTGGCTCCAATGGTTCTTTTTCAGCCTCCTCACAAAAACGAACAAGGGTTTCATAGTTAGTTCTCAATATAGTGCTCCCTTGTTTATTTTCTTCACATGTCTGTTCTTTCTTACCCTTCCTGGCCACAAAGGAAGAAAGCTGGCAGAACACCACTTTTGCCAGTTTATTACCAATTTAGAGCTGTGAAAGCTGCTCTAGAGTAAGGAGGTAGATAGAGCAAGGAGGACATTAGAAGGAACAGATTAGCCCATCACCAGGCCTGTTGCTGAACCTTCTGCAAGACCCCAGTGCAAGTATCTCCAGAAATATGGACACTATTCCACAGCCCTCTTCCTGGCTCTCAGTAGTCTTCTCCAACACTTCTCTAAATTTCACTTCCTCTTGTGCTAAAATCTAAATAGAGCACAGCAGCTACATGCTGGCATCCTGTACAAGGGTGGGATCTGAAGGATGGATTAGTTCAGCAAAACAGCAAAATAGTAGGAAGGAAATTATAATCCACAGTATAGCAGTGATCATGACTACACTCTACTTCCCACAAAGAAGTGAGAGAAAATATCTTTTCAGTTATCCGAGAAAATTTCACAAAAGTATCTTTTTTGTCCTAAAGATATTTGTTTTGAGAAAATGAAAATAAAGGGTACTTGGCTTTAGGTTGACTAGATGGTTTTATTTGGCTAAAAAATGTCACTTTTTTTTGTGGATACCTTAACTTTCTATCAGTCCCTCTAAAGAGGCAGATGAATTATGAAAATAAAAATATATAAACAAGAGACACTGCAATCTTCCCTTTAAAAATGTAAAAACAATATATATATATATTAAAGTTTTTGAACATACCCCACTCCTCCTCAGATAAAAACAAGAGGAAAATAATTGGGCTCATTGCCCTTCTGCAATCAGTTTACTAATGCCGGGATCATGACATCTCACTTCACCCATAAAAACCAGTGCATCTAATCTCAGGTGGTAGCCAGACTCTGTGTAGCAAACCAAGGCACTGCAAAGGGGTTCATCCTCCCAGTTGCACCCACCTGTCTAAAGGTAGCAATGCTTCATTTCCTACTGATCCCAGAGGAAACAGGGTCAAATCATTTGGATTTAACACTTGAGTTTTAATGGTTAAATTTAGATAAGATAAATTGCCACTTGCTCTTTTGCATCCGTATTATTTTTCTTTAGAAACAAGACAAATCAGGTCTTCACCAATAGAATCTGGGTACATACCTTCAAGAAGTCACGATCACAGTCTGATCCATCTTCTAAATCAAAGGCCGTGAAGCTATAGTTGAGAGTGTTCCCCTTGGTAGTTTGGATAGTCCAGGTGCAGTGTTCATTTAATGGGTAATTATTTGGATAATTGAAACTTTCCAATATGCCATGGCTACGATTAACAGTCAGTACTTCATTGCAAACTGAAAGAGAAGTGATAATAGATTATATTTGTGCAGTGATCCAATGACTCAAAAAATTACTAATTGAAGTTACTGCTAGTATTACAAGGTGAGAACTAATTTTATTCCGATTAGAGAAGCCATACAGAAAGAGACTTGTGACCTGTTGAAGGACACATTGTGTATGTTTCAAACAAAATCCAGACTTCCCAAACTTGAATCCTTCAGCTCTATTATGACCTTTTTTTGGAACATGCAGCCTCATCAGTATATACAGTACATATATTCTTTGGCAATTTTATTTAATTATAAATAGACGGTTATTCCTGAAACACATTTTGATAAATAATGGCAGAAATTTGCCCTGTCATTTGAAACAATTTGGGGGGGATGCTCAACAAAGATAGACTAATAGATTGAAGCGGTTTATTTTGGCAAACTAGGAAAAAATTATAATCCCTGGCTAAAACCACAAATGGAAAGTACACTACTACTGTTGGGCTTTCTAGCGTCAGGAACAGGAAGTGATTATGAAATTTTTTTAGAAAGGAGCCATGATTTTCCTTGTGAGACATACAATAGGATCCCAGCATAAAACCTGGACATTCACCTGGAATAATAAGAGCTTTCCTTACAGCGTCAAGAAAGTGATACTAAACTAAACTAGATAAAGAATGAAATTACAATTACGGCATCAGGTCAGGGGGCTCATTTTCCTGTACCCACTTTTCCCTAAAGACAGAAAATATCTACATGGGCAATCCCTTGTGTGGAGGCAGCATACGATGTGTAGCAGGAGCAGAGCAGTGCGATGCACAGAGAAATGGGCAGGAGGAGAGGAGTGGGACAGGTTCTCTGCTTTGTACAGCAGATCTGCAGTGATTGAACAGCAGAAACAGCTCAAATTCACTTATATAACTATTCTATTATCTATCACCAAGGGTAGCACACCTACCTCCTGCACACTTTTTTATTCTTTCCAAACAATTTAAAGAGCAGCAAGGTCTGTGTTTTTAGCACTTCAAAATGCTCAAGATACAGCTGAAGGTCAGGGTCAGGTGGAGTGGAGCTTGCCTGCAAAGCTACACTGAAGCATACAACTCTTTGAAAGGACAGATTGAAGAGCACGAAAAGGATTTTGTAGAATGCAAGTTGGGTAAATTCTGCTACCCCCTGCCACCAGGATTTTATTAGAAACACATCAGGCACAAATGTGCCTTTGAATGTTAACTTGATACCATGTTTTTCTTTGCAATGTTTTCCAATTCTTCATTACATTTCTTTCATGTACATGTAAGTGTATCTGGCATCTAAGCATCCTTCTTTTATACCATACTGCCTACATAATTTTAGCTTTTGGGCAAGCTATTAAAAGCTTTCTCTGATGCATCTTCAGGAATTAAAAATGAATGTAAGTCACATTATCTGATCTCTCAGGTTCTACATCTGAGTGCTTTGAAAGTGCTCTTTCTGTTTAATTAATGAAAGAGAGGGGGGACGTCTTCTAATGTATCTTCTTGACACTGCAGTCTGAAAAGTACATGGTAGATGAATCTGTGATATCTGTAAGGAATTAGGGAGCTAAAGCTTCCCCAGTCTTCTAATTATTGTATGTGTCATGTGTGGACAAATAGCTTTGAGTTTTTTGTAATCCATTTACTATTGTCCAAACCTAGGACAACTTAATGTCTATAAACCTACAGCAATCCTTATCACTTGGGCATGTCATATTTAGGGTGCACAAAGATGCTTGCAAATCATTTTGTACATGGTGAAGTTACATATCTTCCAATGTGCATTTAACCATATAAAGTGTATAAGAAAAATAAACACTGGAACTATATTCAAGATTAAGACTGGGAATAAAATAACTTTAATTTGTGTGTCTTCTTGGATTTTTCTCCAGATGTTATTATTTCAATATTTCTGGGGTAGAACTATTTTACAAAAAAAGTGTTTGCAGAAAAGTATGACCCTTACCACAAGATAAAAAAAGTGAAACCTTTTTAAGTGTTCCAGGTAGGCTAAATTATTCCAATCACCTATAAAGATGCAGGATGGCTGACAGGAATTCAGTTATCCTTTGTCATCCTGCCTTACTAGCGGCTAGAAGCTCAGAGAAACTTGCTCTATCTGCCTTCTCTTTTCAAAAGGCAGGACGCTTGATGAGCAAAAGAGCAAGAACAGTCCAATCTACGCTGTTATGGACATCCAGCACTTGTAACTCTGAGTAAATCTGGAGTGGTGTGTGCCACTGGTGCAGGTAGTAGAAGTAGAGACACCTCAACAGCTTTCTTCTAAGAAGGAGATAAGAACCACCACAGGGCAGATAATTTTTAGCTGTGTTCTGCAACTGTAGCAGACTAGAGAATCTGGGTCAGTAATATACTCTGCACATTGGATTCCACTTTTGAATAGGTAAGATCATGGGCTGCAAGAAGTTAATGAACAACATGAGCTGTAGAAACATGTTCTCTTCTTTTATGTACTTACCCTGTTTGTATTTGGCTAAGAAACCTCCACCTTGCAGACTGCCATCTGTTCTTAGTTTTACATACACGCTGTCTCCACTGGAACGGATGAGTTGTGGTATCTGATTGCCACAAAATTTGCCTAGCTGTCTAGCATTACTGCTGTTGCCATCGTATACCTGAAAAAAAAATTGAAAAAAAATAAAATAAATCTGATGCTATTACAAACCCAAGTAATTTCCCCCTGAGAAATGTCTGCTTGGGGAATTGTTACTGGGTATACAAGAGGTTAAATTCTATTTCTACGCAGAGGAAGCCTGACAGACATTTCAGAAACAAGAAAATCAGTGGAAAACAGGAAGCCAGAAATTGAATACTGGTGGGTTTTGAGGGGCTTGCTCACTAAGAGGGGGAAACTGCACCCCATTTCAACTTTATTAAAAATATTCAAATTTATGCAACAATTAAAATATAAAATCTTGGATTAACAATAGGGTTGTTGACACTGTTCTGGTTTTTTCCATGTAATTTACTAAGAAAGCATACTAAGGCCTTGGTTCAAAACACAACACATTGAAAGATACAGACAGATTCTTGTTTCAGTGGCCTTTCTATCTAGCCATAAATGCTTTTTTTACCGGTGGCTACACAGACACTGCTACCTTGCCTCTCATGGCTGTGTGATATGAAGGTAGCACATCAGCGTGGAGCTTTTCTGTTCTGGGTCTGTTCACCTAGTAACCCCTGAAACCAAGGCTCTGTGTTTTGCCTTGCCTGTGTGTTCATCATACCCCCTACAGAGCAAAGTGTCACGGGGTACATACCGCAAGGTAATCAAAGGTGCACTGTGGGTGATGCTCTAGATGGAACTGCTCAAACTGGATTTCAAATGGGCTTCCTCGGCTTCCTCTGAGGAACCAGTAGCACTCTGAATTGTGGTAATATGGCATAGGGTAGTTGGGAGACATGAAGATGCCAGAAGCTGTCATCAAAGTCCCACCACAACCTGAAAATGGCAAAGAAACCAAACCAACATTTAATATCTAGAAGAGTAGAGAACTAGACATGGTGTGTGAGATTCTCGCTACTGGCCTCCTTCACAGGCTCTGAACATCTCCAGTGATGCCCCAAAAATCTGCATCTAGCCATCAGCATTGTAAGCAGAAGAGAGCCCAAAGCACACAGAAATAATTTGAAAAGTGCTTCTGATAGACAGCAGCACTTTTTATCTAGACAGCAGCTACATTTTATCTAGTGAATAGTATGTCCTTCCCCGTAGTGAAAAAGAAAGCACAAGGATCAAGAAAGTTGGATTCTTTATGTTAACAACATGCATATATGTTGCTATATAATTAGAGGACAGATTTTAAAAGATGGAAAGCAGAAAAGATGTGAAGGAAAAGGTGAGAAATTAAATACAAAGGATGACAAATGAGATGTGTAAAATAGTTCTGTACTTGATGCAGTCATTTTACCTGCTGATGTACCATCCCACTCTGCTGAAAATCCCTTTCTGGTGCCAAATACATCACTTACAAACTTTATCCACAGCTTGTTACCATGAGAGATTATAACGGGAGGCAGGTCTGTACCACAGTATTTTCCAAGAGGAGGAGATGTTTCATAGCCTCCATCTCTAGAATGACAGAGAATAAACAAACTTGGGTCAAAGAGAGAAATCATGAGAAATGTTAACAAATCCAAAATATCGGGATTCTTTCAGACCTGACATTAAAAAAACCACCACACAAATGGTTTATTTGCCACCACACAAATGGGAATTCATTTCTGAATTCATTTCACTTACATGATGTGTGTTTTGAAATATTTTGTTAGTCTTCAGAATTGTTTGTACAACTATTTGTTTTCCTATTTTTAAAATTAAGTGTTACTTCGAGTAATATTTTTAAATACTGTAATCAGGATGCACAGCTAATGTTCTGTTTTGCCTCCTGCACATCTCTTGTGGGAATAAAAAAGATGATGACAACCTGTTTATCAATTGCTTTCTAAGCTTATCTTTAAACACTTTCATACTACAAACACCCTACAAGTCATTAGGACAATAATAAATATATTAATGTCTATATATGGGTGTGATCTTAATATGATGATTTTTGAGTGGGCAGTAATACTTTCAATTATATTTACAGATTTTTACCTGCTTTTGAGAGAAATTTCTACTTAGACCTTGCCACTTTTTTCTTGCCCTTCTCCCAGCTTAAACTGCTTGCTGCTGTCTCAGGTTACTGGCAGTTGAAGAACTGTGCCAGAACTCCCCTCACTTGCATCTCAGCCTCTGCAGCTGGGGTCAGATGAACAGTTTTCTTAATTGACTGAATGCAATTTATCAGGGGACACCTCAGGACAAGAAACCAGAGTGGCACTCCACCTAAGACTTATCTTTAACGGTATCAGGTTTGATAAGACATTCTGGAAATCCAGTTATGGCAGTGACAATGTGCTGAATTGCACTGAGCAATGTTCTGGCCATATCATAAAAGCTATTTAATGCTGCTGAGCTCCTCACAGTGAAAACAGAGTTGGATTTAAGCAATAAATAAATTTTTTGAGTTCTCAAGGTGAAAAAGTGAAAAAAGTCACCCCTGTTACAATTCAGGTTGTCCCAAATAAAAGTGTTAATTGTTAAAATAAAGTTAGATTAAATTTAATCTCAGATTGTTGTTTTAGAAAGAAAAAAGATGAAACACTTTACTTAGAAAATATTGAAAAATATTTTCAGGTTTTCATAATTTTCTCGTTTGTATGTACAGCTGAAATAAACACAGCTAATTCAGCTGGAATCCAGAATCTCAATACTGCAACTTCACCAAGCAGATTTTTGTTTGGTTTTAAAAAATAAGATGCTGCTTACCAAGGAATAACCCATGCAGAATATCTGGTATAACGTTCAGAATGAGCTTTATCTTGGAACTCAGTGAGGTAATGGAAACTCATGGCATGCTCAGAGTGAAAAAGCACACTGGCATTCTGCAGACATGGTTCACCCAGAGAGCTGGCTCATGAGGGCAAAAATGGGTACACTGACACTGCAAAGTGCAAATTCATCCACAGCCACACAGTGGAAAGGACACATACTTGATGCTGCTGTATTGTAAGCATGCAGGTAACCTTCCTACATTTCTTCTGCTTGTCTCTGTCCTATAAAATTTCCTAGAAAGCCCTGGACTGGTATTCTAAGTTTAATGGTGATGCCAGTATAGACAAACATAACGGATTATGCACGTGTTCCTCGTGTTACATCCCAGAGTAGCTGCTGTCTAAAGACTACAAACATAAAACAGAATATAGAATCATAAATCATAGAATAATTTGGGTTGGAAGGAACCTTAAAGGTCATCCGTACCACCCCACCTAAAATAAGCAGTGACATCTTCAACTAGATCAGGTTTCTCAGAGCCTTGTCCAGCCTGACCTTGAATATTTCCAGGGATGGAGCATCCACCAACATTCTGAGCAACTGGTTCCAGTGTTTCATCACCCTCATTGTAAAAAATTTCTTCTGAACAACCCAAACTCTCTCAGCCTTCCTTCATATAAGAGTGCTCCAGCCCTCTGCTCCTCTTCATGGTTCTCCTGTGGACTTGTTCCAACAGGTCCATGTCCTTGTGCTGGGGGCCCCAGGGCTGGATGCAGTACTGCAGGTAGGGTCTCACCAGAGCAAAGCAGAGGGGCAGAATCACCTCCCTCCATCTGCTGGCCATGCAGCCCAGGATATCTGGGGGCTTTTTGGGCTGCAAGTACGCATTGCCAGGTCATGTCCAATTTCTCATCCACCAACACCTGCAAGTCCTCCTCTGCAGAGCTGCTCTCGATCCATTCATTCCCCAGCCTCTATCGATACTGGGAGTTGCTCCAACCCAGGAGCAGCACCTTGCTGCAGACCTTGCACTTGGCCTTGTTAAACCTCATGAGGTTTACATGAGTCCACTGGTCCAGGTTGTCCAGGTTCCTCTGGATGGCATCCCATCCTTCAGGTGTGTCAACTGCACCCCTCAGCTTGGTGCAATCTGCAAATTTGCTGAAGGTGCACTGGGCCCCTACATCTATGTCAATGTTTCCCCTTTCCAGTCACCTGTGACTTCACTTAACTGCCACAACTTTTCCACTATCATGGAGAACATGTCACAAAGCAGGTAATAAAACTCTTTGTTTCTGCGCTAATGAAAACAATCCCAATGCATCGTGTGGTAACACAGTTTACACACTCCACTGGCTCTCAGAACTGGAATTTATCAAGTGGGAAAGCTGACAAAGGAGCAGGATGAGAGGAGGAAAAGGTAGCCTTTAAAGTCCTCTGGTAAGTCCTTTTCCCACATTGACAGCACAGGTGTATAGTTAAACTAAAGCTTGTGAAACGTGCCTAAGCGGATTTGAACAACTTACATGGTTATCAGTAATAAGGACAAGAGAAATAATTAGCCTTGCCTGATTTCTATGTAATCTTCTGTACAGCGTTTATTTCCTTCCAAGGTGAAGTCTGTGAAGTTCAGCACAATCTGTCTGTTTATTCCCACTGTGATGGTGTATATGCACTCAGTCCGGACGGGGTAGTTATTGGGATAGTTCGGAGATGTTAGCACTCCGGTTTCAGAACTGTGGTTGTGTGAGCAAGCTTTAAAAAGACAAGAAACAAGGATGAATTAATTTAACATGTATGCTAAATTAACAGGAAATTTCTATTTTCAACAGAGAGAGGAGCAAACATCCTGAGCACTATAACTCTTTCTGGGCACATCTTACTGCTGAACATCAACGCTATAAACTAAAACCAGAATCCAGCTGTACTATGGGATTTCTTACAATTTGAGTTGATTTGTTCAGATTTTACCAGAACAGTGCCTGTAGTAAACAGGCAACACAAGAGCAGTTTCAGCTGCCTAAGTTAGCTTTGTCCTGAAACCCAGCAAAGCAGAGAAAGGAAACGGAAAGGGATGTTTTGCTGAACACAAAAGGTAGTATTTCTGAATTTCTGAAAAGCTGTGGTGGAAACTGAATATAGTCTCTAGCTATGAGGAACAGCTACATTGTTCTCAAGCATTCCCCATGATCAAACCTGGCAGATGGAATTTTATATCTATATTTCTTTTTCCCTTTTCTGGGCCATAAGTGGCAATCAGTTGGAAAGCAGTACAATCCTTAGAATTTGAGGATGAAGCAGTTCCACTTAAGGCCCTATACTGGGATCAACTACATGATTTTTTTTTTTTGTGAGCAATGTAGAAGGACCTTGGTATTATGAGCTGGAAAGAAGAAAAGAGTGTGGACTAATGCTGACTCAGAACCCAAGCAATAATTTAAAAGAAGCTCGGTTGAAAGCATGGATATAAGGACTAGGAATAAAAGTATTTGCTATACAATAATACGTAAGACTTGGTTTGGAAAAAATTGTTGTCTATTAGCTGATCACAGTCAATGAGCAAAGTGTGCGACCTAGCTGCAAAAAGGGAAAGAAGAAATGTGAACTGTGTCAGGTGTTTTCAGGCAAAACAAGGAATCTTGATGCCACCTCACAAGGTAATAGTGACATTCCACCCTGAAAAATGTGGATAAACATGGTCACTGATGTTCTGGAAATCAAATGAGAACAAGGAAGGCAGTGATTGTGGAGATAGCAGGAAATTAACAGATTGGTAGGCAAGAGACACTAGAAGAGCTTAACTTGTTTAGCTTAGCAAGTGCAGATAAACATCAACAAGCATGAAGAAAAGAAAAATAAAACATTCTTAATGACAGCACAAGCTCTGAAGCTAAAAAATGTGTATGAATATGGATACATAGAAATTAGGAGGAGTTTCTATTAGGACATGAATTTCTAGAGCAATTATCCAGCCAACATAACAGATGCAGAAAAGAGAAAAAAGTCCACGTTTTTTTAAGATACAGTTTGAGTAATTTTAAAAGGGGTTCACATTATGTAGCTCTTGGGTGAAAAAAAAGAAAAAAGAAGAGAAAAAAAAAGGGAAGACAAAAAAAGAAGGGCAGGGCATAAAATTGTGATCTGTATTTGATGACCCTGGAGACTCATTCTGGTCCTCCATTCCTCCATTTCAGGTCCTAGAGATTTCAAGTGTAAGAAATGAAAGCAGAATTCTTAAACAGTTCCTATCAAATAGGCAGATTTAGACTAATGATAAGTACAACTGAAAGAGCAAGGAAAATGTTATGATCAACCACACTCATTTAGGCTGGTTGCCACCGATCTCTGAAGTCTGTTTTCTAACACATCACAGTTGCAGAGTAGCAATACTTATGTTTAACTCTTCAACTGCATAACAGTTTAGGGGAAGGGGTGAAGTTACAGTTCAGGCCCTTTTTGTCTAAGGTTTGTCATTTCCACGTCTGTTCTCTGTCCATTCTAACTACTCAAACATTTCTGGTTTTAATGGTATCTTTTAAATGATGTTTTTTTCTGAACTCTTGGTCACCTCATGGCCTCTGTTGAAGACATTTTCTGGGGGATAAAGACCCCCAAAGCTAGCTATCAGAGTCATGTTCCTAATTCATCTCAAGTAGAACAAAGAAACATGACACAGAAACAGGTCAATAATCTTCTGCCATTGGGCTGTGCTTTGATGTTGACAAGTCAAAAAGGTTTCATGCACTAGTGTACCTAAAATCATGATCTACGAAAGTCTTATCTAGAATTTTAGTCATTTGTGTGGTCCCTCACAGATATGCTCTAACATACACATACAACAAACAGGTTAGTCCTGATCACCTTAAAAACCTTGTGCTGCTTCAGAAATCCTTATAACGCCCTGCCTGTGCTGCCAGCTTCTATGGTGTTTCATGATATGTAGGGCTTATCATCAAACCCCAGATCCTTTAAGTCATATGATTTCTTGAGAATGCTGCCTGCAGGGTTAGAAGTCTAACCCAAGTTTTTCCTAGCAGATCCTTATAGAAAAAGCAATACAAAATTAAAAAGAAAATGTTTGTATATTTATAAGTTTACTTATTTTTAATTAACTCTTTCCTCCTGATTTTGAAGTGGTGTCTGACTTGTGCACACTTAATGATTAGACCTGTTAGAATATCGCCCTTACTATTCACTCAGGGGCTGAGACCATGAATACTAGTTTTCAGCTTGGAGAATATTAAAACTGATATATTAGGTAAGAGTCCCTACAGTAAAATTAGCAATACAGAAACCACAATATTTTTATCAGCCCTTTTAATGACAATTTCCACAGAATTGTCCAGGTTCTCTCCCTCACCAAAATTTTCTTTCATAGAAGGAATCTGTACATAAACTCATATGCCAAGTGTACCATTTTAACTGGACGCTGTGTACTGTTTTACACTTCACATGACAATTTTCTTTATGAGCCAAGGGGGAATAAACACAGAAGGAAGAACAGTTACTGCCTTAGAAATGTCAGACTTCTGGCTACAGAGAAATAAATCCAAGTGTATGCTGGCTGCTATGAGGATTAAGTATAAATGAATCCATTTTTTTTGACAGACAACTCCCTTCTGCTAACTGGATTAATTTATAGTGTTCTACTTTCAGCAGGAGAGCTGGCACTCACCTCACGAACATTTGAGGGGGGTGCTTGAGCAGTAACAGTTCCTTCAGTGAATACCTAGCTAAGTTAGCAGGAAAGAAGTGCTATCATCCCTTTGCCAAAGTTCAGATTGCAGTCTAATATAATCCTATATGTGATTATTATATGTCTGGAAAAAAGTATGAATTCAGTTTAGTTGGAAGACAGTTATTGTAGCTCATGAAAAACAGAAGGAGGCAATTGTTGAGGACAATCACACATCTTGTTTTGCCAGTGTGTGAGGTTTTGAAAGCTATTCAATCTGCTTTCGGATTTTGGTACTGAATGTGTTTGCTCTTCTGAAAAAAATGCCATAACTGGCAGTAACCCACTGTAATAGCCAATAGAAGAGAAAAATGCCAGCTTTTGTAACACTCACTCATGCAATCATGCATAATGCAGAAAATTATATCCATGGTTTCTGCGATAGAGATTCATCAGTTGCCACAATTTTAATTAATCAAAAATAAAGCTATAGTTTCATATATAACATGGAATTTTTCTTTCAGTCTCTCTGTGCCAAAGGAAAACTGGGATCCCTAACAATTAGATCTTTATGCAATACTATGCATGTCTAGAGAAAAAAAAGAAACTATCACATTAAGTACATGCCTATCCAGAGGCAATGGAAAAGCACATCAGCACTTCAGGGCTTCTGTTACTACTGCTGGCAGATGCTAACAGGCTTAATTTTTACCAAGGAGGCACAAAGTCCTTTGTAGGGTTGCAGACCTGAACTCCTTTGAAACACTGGGTAGAACTGTTAAAAAGAATCTTCATCTGTCTTCTGCTGATTTACACATAAACACACGTTACAGAGCACATATATTGGCATGCATAGGCAGAGTAATACCCTGAACAAACATCACCACATTACAGTGGCCCAACAAGTTGTCAGGTGCCAGTTAATTAATTGAGCCTTTTTCCTGAGAGTCAGGATGATCTGAGCAGGTGTCCAAGACACATGGAGGACTTTGGCTTTGTTTACTCTCTTATGTCAGCCTCGTTCAACCATGCCCTGTAGATCTCTACACACACATTTTTATTAGACATTATTTTCCATTCTTGCCTGCTTGTTCAGCTGAAGAGCAAAGCCAGACATCATACTCCTAATAATTACTAGATGCAGTCAGCAAGATGGGAATGAAGATCTCAACTTGTACTCAACTATCAATGAAGAAGATACATAAAATTACACAACACTTTCAGGTGCATTTTAAAGTCCTTGGGTTCACAAATGTTTTTCTCTTTCCTCATCCTTCTCAAACTCTGACTTCTCCAGTCAGTCATTGTAACTAACATATAATACACAATGAAGCTATTTAAAACCAGCTTACCCCTCTTGATAAATAATATTGTTCACAATTCAGGATGATAATGAGAAAAATTATCTTTCACCAAAGCCAGAGAAAGACCAGGAATAAAAAGTGTATTGGGAAGGCAGTCTGCTAAAAACCTTGTTAAGGATCCCTTTGCCCCGCAGAAAAAATGAAAAGAAGCATCTTTATAAAACAAACAAACTAGAAAAAAGGAGGAAAAATGAAAAAAAAATCACTTCCAAAACCCAATTCGAAGTTAAAAAAAATGAATTCCCACTTATTTGTGAGGAAGTCAAGGACAAAAAAATACATACACTGATTCCAGTGCTATATCTATTGGAAAATTGTGGCCTGGATCTATCAAGACCCTCAGCAAAAGTTCCAGGAAAGACAGAGCCTTTTCAAAGATTTTTCAATCATTTTACTTTGGTTTTTTGTGATGTGGTCAGCCAAGACATGTGGAAGAAAACCTTAAGATCTATCATAACACTTACATGGCTCTTGTGACATTCGTTCATCTGGTAGTTGAGACCCGGACTTTGGGAAAAAGAAAATCAAAATATTACCTTGCTTTCCATGTGACTTTCCCCTTTCAAAGACAGAAAGATGGCCAAGAAATAAGCATCCAAGGTGCATTTGGTTTAAGTGGGCAATACATTTTATAAAAACCAAGTATCAAGGGGGCACGTTTGACTGAAGGACTTCCATCTGTATTGCTGCCATAGGAGCTACTCACAGTTAGTAGCTGGCAGACTGCTAAAGCAATTGTTTGCACTTTATGGTCCATAGCTGTATCTGGTGGCATTCAAATATTTTGACAGGAAATATAGCTTTGCCATTCTTTTCAGGCTACTTTTCAAGTAATTAATATATTACAGATAAACCATGCCAAGATGCATGGGGAAGAAAATTGTTCTACATAAAAAGAAGTTTCACTCCTATTTATCCTTTTTTTTAAAACTCCTATTTATTTGAGGGGGAGGGGGAAGGATAATCTTGTCCATGTTTTCAATAGCTCATTCTCTCTAAAATAACTCTAGGGAAAAGACTATTGAAATGTGTAATATGAACCAGAACATCTTTGACAAGTTCTGATATTGGTTACACTCTAGCTGGCCAAGAAAACATAACTTAAAAATATGAAGGATTCTTATTGCACAAGAAACTTTATTAGAACCATATTTTCATTAGCAGAAAAAAACCCTGAAAATAGGCAGCAGATGTAAAGAAAAAAAAAATCATTGTTTTGGTAAATCTCTCAGATATGATTATGTTCAGCAATTTGCTACCTTAGTGTAACTGGATATACATGACATGAATATCAGGCCTAAACATCTCACAGTGGGAAAATTGAACTTGATATGATTGCAGGGAAATGGGGAGTTGCTTCTCACAGCAATGTCCACATACACGTCTGTGTCTGCCTTCTTTAAGGCCATAAAAGCCTCAAAAAATGTTATTCTTAATTGAAAAAAATTAATTTTAGCAATCTGGTATATACAAAAACATTATAGCACTGCTGTGCTTGTTCTGAGACCAAAAGAAAGAAATCTGTGTAAAGAAAACAGATAATGGTTTCAACCTCTCTGTAAGTTTATTACTGTCACTTTCAACAGCCATCTCCTACTTTGCCATATTTATACTAACTATAGTGGTCGAAATTAGAAAGCATTTATTCTAGAGATCATCGTTCTAGGTCAGAGTGAGAATCAATATAGATTAGCTCAGTTTAGCTGAAGAAAAGTAAAGATATGTGCTCAGTATGGGAAAAGAAAATCATGTGTGTTGTATAGAGTTTCTATTAAGATATTATATACTGCTAATTTTATACAAGCATATTATGTAGTTTCTAGTTGTTAGAAGCATCGAAGAGAAAGCAGATGTCCATTTTTAAGGCACAGTTTGAAAACATTCCAAGGACAGTGGTGATGCAGGTTTAATCTCACATGACACATATGGGAGTGCTTTGGATGAAAGACGAGAAAAGTCAATCACCGTGGTGGTGGCAAAGGAGGGGATTGCAGAAGAGAGGAGGCAGAGCCGTGAAGCTGGACAGCACTGAAACAACTAACAGAACCACAGGAACACATATGGTTCCCCAGAGACAGAAACACAGATCAGTGTTGAGTAAAGAATACTTTGATCTTGAGGAACTGTGAGAAAAGCTGCGACATGAACACTTAGGATCAGATCCAGCCATGATACAATAATCTGAGGAAAAGTAAAAGGAAAAAATACCACATTAACAAGCAACAAACATATTTACAGAAGTGACAGTGTGCAGATGCAAACGCAGGTATATAATAGACTTTATAAGGATGATAATTTCACAATTTCTTATTAATAAAAACTTGGATTTCAAACTACTGATTTTTCTTGGAAAGATTTTTAAAAGTAGAACTTGATTCTTTGCCTATTTTTTCTAACAAATAGAATTTCCTCCTTGAAATAGTTCTCATTAAATCTTAATTGTTTGTACTGTCTTTTTGGTTTTCATGACAGATAACTCAAATATAAATGAAGGCAGATGAGAAAAATGATTATTTGGCTTTGTAAGTTGTCTGGAAGTGAGTAAAACCACAGTGGCAAAATCTGTACTGGTCTGGCCTACACACATGCTTAAAAAATAAAATAATAGCCAAAATTTCCAAGTTGTCACCAAGGAAGCAATTACTTTTCAATATGTAGGAATTTGAATTTTTTTTTTATTTTAAACAGGTTGAATAAATTCAAGCATTAAGAAAAATAAAATTATTGAGGGAACTAAAAGCCTGTGCTAATTTATGACTGCATAAATGAGTTTGAATTTCTGGTATGCATCTGATAAACCCCTCATAGTCTGCACTCACACACACAAACCATATGAAACTGGTTAATGATAGACACATGAACACCCCCGCTACAGGCATATTCTCATTTTTACTTTTTTCCCTTGTCCTATTCTGCCTCTTCTGTGCTTTAATTCTGCCAGGCAGAGCCGGTCCTTCTACCTCCCATAGCACTAAGGGCCACATCCAGTCATTTCTTGAACACCTCCAAGGATGGTGACTCCACCCCCTCTCCAGGCAGTTCATTCCAATGCTTAACCACCCTTTCTGTAAAGAAATTCCTCCTATTCTCCAAAAGAGAAATAAGGGAATGAACAGTCATTCTTCCTTTATCTCACTCTTGGCTCCTTAGAAGAAGATACTTAAAGAAGATATTTAAGGCATAACAGAAGACTTGAACTCTTGTGGAGACAGAAATGTTGCACTCTGCTGTAATGAAAAAAATGCTTGTGCTTTCAGGTTATTTTGCTGTTTTATCACATTTTATCCTATATGACCTTTCTCTACCCATCATCAGTGTAGAACCTTATAGTGACTAAATTAATTTTTTATGACATCTGAGAGCCTCCCATTCAAGTGAGCTGTCCATAATCACTATGTTTCCTAGATCACACATACTCAGCTCAGAATGGACAAAGCAAATTCAGAAAATACTTATCCTAAATAATTCATGCAGTTCTGCTATGTCAGCTCTTACTGACTGTTTGAAGAAAGCAGCAGTGTTGCTTACAGAAATTGCTTTCTGCTTGCCTAGGGAGAAAAAAGCTTTTGAATAAAGCAGGATGAACAAGAAGGGGTTGAAGAGGCACCAGGCAGTCTTCTTTTCACGCAGAAAATAATGTTTCTGTTTGTTGTAGTGCTTATTTACAGTGACAACTGAAAACATTTAATTCGCATAATGAACAGACTGACATATTACCTTTTGATGCATTCAAGGAGATATAATTAGCTGAGAAGCCCTCAGCTGCAGTCCTGTGATCTGTCACGAAGTACAACATCATCATGTTGCCACCACTAGTGAGAGATGGTGGAACTGATCTTCCACAGTACCTGCAGCAAAAAGATACCCCAAACTGAATGGCAGTATTTTATAAAGCATCTGTATTACTGGAAGAGGATTCAGCTTTTCTGAGAAGTTTGAACAGCTACACACACACAATTCTGTTCTTTGGGTAATAGAGATCCCAGCCATATACCCTGTATGGTGGGATTAAATAGCACACTATATGTACAAGGGTACAAATCTAAGGTGTAGCAGTCAGAGAAGAAACTGTTCATCAAGCTGTCAAATTCTTATTGGAATTATACTATGCTGTACCTACAACATACTCTGTTCTTTTGTAGGAGTCAGAGTGGCTGGCCAAAGACTAAGTTTGCAAAATGTTCTCAATTATGAGAGTAATTTGCTGCTTCTTTTCCAAAATACTGCCAAGGCAGCCAACTATTGTACAGTCTGTAGCTGCAGCTGGATACTGTTCCCAAGTAATTCAGATGTTATTGAATTCAAGGGCAGCAAGAAAACCCTGTGTATACACCAACTGGAGAAGGGGAATAAAAGAAAAGATTCTTCCCTAAGATAAAATCACATATCCAGGTGAAAGTGAAAACCAAACCCTGTAAGATGCGGATTTTGGGATAGTTTTTGTCACGATCCAAAGGCACAGTCTTTTAAGTAATCTTTCCTTCACTCCTGCAAGTGTTTAAAATCACATCTTTTCCGGGCACAGATATATTAATGTTTCCGAATTTATTTCCTATAAATCAAAAAGTTAATGGAACTAGAAAATACCAGCTATTGAAACCTGTCCTTAGGAAAGTTATGCTTTCGACACAACTTAGTCTTGCCCCGTATAACATTTATTAAATGCACTTTTCATTCCATGGTCAAAGAAAGCAAGCTGCCTTTACTATAGTAGCAGAGAAATAGCTGCTATTGTTACTGTAATTAGGAGAAAATAATCTATACAGAAAACCTGAGGAAACAAGTGGAATGCCAAGATCTACAGAACAGTGCTCACTCGACAGTAATTCAGGTTTGTAGACTAATGGACATATTCACCTTCCCAATTTTTGCACAGTGCTGTTGTCATATATTTCAAGATAATCCTTTCTGCAACCATAATCAAACTCCAAGTTAAATGATGTGAACGTCAGGCGGATAAGGTAGCCGGGTTGAATGTTGATAATCCAAGTACAGTTAATACCATGTGGGTAGATATCTGCATGCCCAGGACTTGTAATGGTTCCTGATGGACCAGTGAGAGTGCCTCCACATGCTGCAGAGATTTAAAACATCAGGTTAAATGATATATTTTTTAAAAAGTTAGGCACTTGTATAATTGGTTACTTTTCTTCTGAGATTTTATATTCTTTTTCTCCTTGATGCACACTACATAGTAACTGATTCAGAATTTATCTCCCGTTACACCATCATAAGACTTGATGGCCTGTTTTCAGTGTACAGGAAAACTTGGAAAGGCACAACACTCTACACAGAAAACAACAAAAGAATCCTTACCTGTAACTAATGGCCGGTACTCAGCCCTGAAGCCAAGGTTGGTAAGAGAGGACGTTCTGAATTTGATATAGAGATTGTTCCCTGTGGATTGCACCGTAGATGGTACAGCTGTACCACAGTATTTCTCCAAAACAGGAGAGTCTTCATTGTTGCCATCTCTGACCTGAAGAAAAGTGTATTCAAAACATTCCAGAGAAATTTCTATTACGTTCAAGTATTAAGCATAAATTAATTCATAAGAACTCTCTAAGAGATCCTTAGTAAGTCAACCCTATCCTTTCTTCAGCGTTCTTCCTACTAGTGGCACATACAGTACAACCTCATGCCCATCAGAGGAGCACTCTCCCACTCAGAGCATGTCAAATGGAGAAAAGATGAGATCTTACACCCTCAACACTAAGTGGCACATAGACCTCCCCAACTAGGCCTACCTGTTTAAAGACACCTGATACTTGTCTCTGATTATCAAAATGGTCACAGCATCTTTGGAGAACCAAGAAAACCTTTGGGATTCCAGTATGAACCTGGAAAAGCTTTTGTGACTGCTGTCAAGCAGTTCTGCTTAGGTGAAGGTGAGTATGAGAAGGAACATGCAGATTACGTATCCACTAATCATAGCATATATGTATTATTCTTTACCTCAACGTAGTCTGAGTCACAAGTGGTTGCGTTTCGAATGTCAAAGTCAATAAAGGTAAGAATCACCACTTGACCAGCTGGCTGGGAGATGATCCACTCACAGGTTTTTGGGTAAGGGGACATCCTGGGGTAGTAAGGGGAATGGATCGTGCCTTCTCCAGACAAGGAACCTCCACAGGCTGCCAAGAGACACCAAGAATCAGTACTTACGATGGTTTCAGGGGATGTATTGTGATATCTATGAAATTAGATGAAAACCAGCCCTAAAAACCTATTTTCTTACAGCAGCTACTACAAATCACCTAAGTAGCATTAGGAACATATTTAACAGAACACATTACTATAGGTATAGCATAAACATGCATAAACAGAAGACCACACTAAATATGCCCATGAAAACTAATGGATTTGACTCAGTTGTTTCACAGACACCGATAGATTTGTTGGGGATTAAGAATGAAAAGATAGGAAAAATCAAAGTAGAAAGACTTAGGCAGAGTTGTAGCTATATGATCTTTGATATCTTAGCACTAAGTGATTGGTCATTAGTAGAAGCAATGAGGGGCCCACTTCCAAGAACGCTAGGAGTGTCTACAACAGACCTACTGCAGACATCATCCTAAATAAATAAATGGACTCTATTTTTTTACTTCCTTTTTTTTTTTTTGAAGTTTGTCTTAAACCTGTTACATGCAAGTCACCAGTTCTTCTTACCAACTTGATAAATGGCCCTGAAGCTGGCTCTTTGCGCAGAAGCGTCAGACTTGAACTTGATCCAGAGACTGTTGCTGGTAGAAGTGATCGGAGACATGAGTGTACCATGACAGAATTTGTCAATGAGAGAAGACATCTCACTGTCACCATCTCGAACCTAGTCATGGAAAAGAAGAAAGAAAAACATTGTATAATACAAGCATTGAGATCTGGTATCCAGAAAAAATTACAATCTCACAAGAGCTGCTGAAAACAAACGGAGTAACTATTTTATTATAAAAGGGGCAAAGAGCCATCACAGTAATTGGCACAGACACAGGACTTAGGAGAGCTCACAGGTAGGATTGGATGACCAGCACAGAAGACACCCAAATGCTGCTGCCACAGGACATTAGGATGAAACAGATCTTCTCTATGAACCACGGTTTCAGAACTATTCAGGCTTACGTTTCTAAAAGTGGCATCCTTAGTATGAAACACAGGCAAGGTGCTCACCAATGATACCTATGAAATTTTTGCCAGCACTAAAATCTGCTAGAGAAAAAAAAGGGGGATCTGTGATTTTCTTTCTCTGGCCATGAAGTTTCTAGTGATTTTTCAATGGCATTTCTCCAGAAAAAGCATCTGTCTCATCACACCCATACATCAATGCAGCCAGACAGGTCACGAACTGAAGATGCAACTCTGAGTCCCTAAAATAGTAAAGAGCTAACTGATGTCTTTCCATTACTTTATCTGAAGGGTGCAGTGCAGGATGATGACAAGCTGTATCAGGGAATCCAGCTTACCTTCTGCATTGACACTCTACTGATCTCAGTCAATTTGCTAATCACAGAAGAAATGTACCTTACATGTTTTCCCCATAGTTGATTATAAATCCTGATTATCAAGGGGACTAGAAGGGAAAGAAGTATCTGTAACTCAAAACTTCAGATCCTGAATCCATAGTCCATGAGTTCATAGATACAAACAGGGGACTAGGCAGAGTGCTGGTGCCTCTGAGGTACCTGTCTTGTTTCAAGAGGGTAGTCAACAAGCTGAGGTTCAAAAGACAGGTCCTCTGCTCTTTGCCAATCTCCTAAAGATTCCCCCATAAAAAAAACAGCTCTTTTCTCCTATAAAAGTGGTGGTAGTTTATGTAGATAGAGTTGCTTTTAGATACATCTATATGCTGTCAACCTCAAAAAATCATTCCACCAGCAAAGCAGGGACATTCAGTTTTCAAGTCCCCTCTCATCATCATCATCAATTCTTTCTTTCTCAGCTAGGAGGAAGAAAGCTTTCTTCTATGGGCTGGGAGAAAAGGTAAGGAACCCTTACTGGTGCTCTGGTGAGCAGGCAGTAGCTGGCCTACTTGCCCAACTTTGGCAGTTTCAAGCTGGTGAGATTGTTTCCTGGCTAACAGATATTTCTAATTTCTCTGAAACTTGAGTTTAAGGTGACAGAATTATTCTACATTTACAGCAGAGCAGCTATATCAAAATTTGTTCTGGAATGTTTAGTAAAATCTTTGGACAGCAGTGAAAGCTTCCAGAACTACAATTCACAGGAGTTGACATGTTTTTCTTGAGCTGATTTTCCATCCACTTTTGGTTTATAAAGCCCAGTGAGTAGTGATAAAAATAACAGGTTCTCTAAACCAAGTGAGTAATGTGTCCTATTGCCAGCTAGAAGGATGGCATGGAAAAGGAGCAGTCTTGACTAACACCTTACTTCTGCAACACCATGTCAAAGACTTTCTTAAATAAGTTTTATTGTCTCTATTTTCTGGTCCTGGGCTGTTCCTTCCTTAGTAAGACACTAAACATTCCTCCTTGAGCAAGTGCCTGTGAGCTGTGTCTGGTCCCTGTAAAAATTCTACAGGTTTCCTGGTTTCATTAGGGATGGGAATAATCGGCACCTTTTCAACGTGAAAAGAGCTGTTGGACAGTGATTTATAAAGTAACTTGAACACCCAGAAGCTATATCCCTAGGTGAATTTCACTCTAAAACCCAGTGAGACACTACTTCCGAAATGCATATGTGAAAAATCAGGCCTTGATAGCACAGTACTTGGGTTGTACTGACTGTGCCAGTCAGAAAATGTCAGTCCTGTCTCTCTGCTCTAGGCAGAGCCTCTGAGTAAGAAGGCAAGACAACGAGGAGGGCAGAAGCATGAGGAAACCGAACAGCTTGTGACTGAGCAGCAAACAGCGAGGTAAATGCCTTGCTGAACTAATACAACCCGATGGCGTTCAACAGAAATGGTTTTGTTTCTCTGGCTGCTGTGAATTTAGCTGCTCTTCTGCCAGCAATTAGGCAAGAGGAGTACCAAGCCAAACAAACAAAAGCTGTCTGTTTTCATTAAACACACTTCCCCTCTCATTTCAGAAACTAATTACACTTCATTCCATCCAAGGTCTTTGAATGAGAGGAGGAGGAGGAAAGGGAACGCTGTCCGCACAATAACGTCTTTTAAAAATAGACTAACAGCACAGAGCTCACAGGGGTCCGTTCCTTGCTGGTCAAGAAGAGATTAAACACAAAACCAAACCTGCACTGCCAGCGGGGCTGGGTCCTGCTCTGGCTGGGGCTGCAGGGACGCTCCCGCCTGCTTCAGCCACAGCAGCACCTTTGCTAATCAACCGCTGTCTGTGCCCAGTTTGTTCTACTTTTGTGTATCCTCGCATGGCACGGCCACGGTTTTTATAGAGACAGAGGCACCCAGCACTCAGCCTGTGTGGGATGAGGGATTTGTGACTGTATGGAGAAATACAGGCTGGGTGTGACAGCAGACACCTTGAGACGTGGCAAGTCAGGGTGAAGTGCAGAAGAGAACAGGGATGGGGTGACAGGAGAAGGGGCACAGCCACCAGCACAGAGAGTTCTGTCAGGCCCTGAGGGCACCACCATGACTCCACTCCCCATGGCCAGCCTTGCTTCCCCTGGGCCCCGCACCCTGCCTACAGCCCAGACCCCGTGGGACCTCCTCAAGGTTCTAAGTCCCTGCCCCAGCAAACCCACAGCAGGGCCAGTCTCCTGCTCCCCACAGCCCTGCCCAGCCATGGGCTCTGCTGAGCCAGCCTCCCCATGTGCCCACTCCCCAGCCTGGCCTTGGTGCATCCCCATCCCTAGGAAGGTGCCCAAGGTCTGGAGCTGCCCTGCTCCCTGGCTTTGCCCTTGTGAGGGCACCCTATAGTTGCAAAATTGTATGTAACATGAAGCTGCAGACCAGTGAAGAGACAGCTTGGAGTAAAAGCAAACATAAAAACCACCTCAAACAGATCTCAGTTAGTATTGACATTACCATGGTATTATTACTACATTTTCCATATAGAAACCTTCTAACTGTACTATTATGTGTTAGGGTTTTTTCATTTCTTTTAATAATAATTACATTTAGACTAATAATTCTTGAATTAGATTTGTAAGGTTTCAGTTATGGCACTCTTGGCTTTATACATGTATAAAGAATCATGGAATCATTTACGTAGGAAAAGATCTGTAAATTGTCAAGTCCAGTTGTAAACCTATCACTGCCAAGTCCACCACTAAACCATGTCCTTAAGTGCCACATCGACACATCTTTTTAAATACCTCCAGGAATGGCGGCTCAACCAATTCCCTGGATATAGATATACGTATATATATATGTATAATTATTTATATGGTGTGTTTCCTTTCAATGCCTGAACAAGATCTTCCATGTAACACCATGACTCCAGAAAATGCTGGATAGTGGCTATGGCATTAAATCTATTTTTTCTTGTATTTGACATGCATGTACCTTAATCATGTACAGCTGATTAATAATTATTGTAAGCTAAACAGAATTTCTCATTCTCTTATCTTTGCTTCACTCCAAATGCAGTCTCACTCCTTTAGCCCCTGTGACTTTTGGACCCTAATAAGTTTGTATACTTAGTCCTTTGATTAACACCTCTTTCTGCAGTGGCCCTTGGGACAGAAGTTATGCATGGGTTTTGTACACACATGTAATCAAGTGATTAAGGGAAGTCACCTCTATATAATTTGCTGAGCAACCAGTATGACTCTCCAGCTCCATATGGGTGAAGTTGAGGAATATTTTTTCATCCTCTGGCTGTCGGATAATGTAGATACATTGTTGACTGCTGATGTAGGGGTTAGGCCAGAAAGGGGATGTGATAACCCCTTCACTCTCTGTGTAATTTCCTCCACAACCCGGATCTGCTATATTAAGGAAGAAACCAAACAATTAAGATATTCAGGAGTACAGTAACTGTTTTTCAGACTGCAAATCAAAGTACAATGGCTGCAGATCAAAGAGAATTACTGTATTATTAAAGAGCAAGTGTTCATTACATCCATTCGAGTGTTGTTGGCTCTATCTTGAGAATGTCACAGACCAACCTTCAATGCTGAATTTTACTTACCCGGAGATGTTGTATAAAGAATGTGGAAGCCTTTGTCTGTAACTGAGTCATCAGAGTGAAAGTGAATCCATGCATATGGACCAGTGGTTTTGAGTGGGGGTGGAGATTCAGTGCTACAGTATTTACCAAGGACAGGGTCTTGTGGAAGAAGACCATCTCGAATCTAGACACAACAATAGATCAGCATTTCACGTTATTAGATGTGTGCCAACTGTGAACAGTATCAACACTCCTAAAGTTATCTTGGAGGCCCCAGGAGATATTGTAGATGTTGGGTGGAGGGAAAGCTCACAAGAGGTTTCCTCCAAACACATAGGAATCACAAACAGATATAGTTGTGATGATGCTCCTAGGAGAGTCATCAAGGGTTTTGCGAAAGGGAAATAAAGCATCAGGGTATATACTGTTGAATTGTTTTCTTGAAATAATGCTCTCCATTGCACAGAACTTGCTGCTTCAAAACAGCTTCTCACTTCCATGAATAGGTATTGGTGAATTCTATGAACATTAATCACACTTGATAAAAAGCCCTAGGCTCACACATCAAGTCATGGACTGTACTAGGATATGAACCTATTAAACTTAGATCCCTCTCTTGAATAGTTTTCCTTAGGCTGCTGAATTCTCTGGGGGTTGACATTTGACAAGGAGACTGAACATTGTAAGAAAGTGAAAGATTCCCATCAGGTGTTTGGCCTGAATCTCATCCTTTCTACTCACGAGACTTCACTGACTTCAGTGGAGCAGAATCTCCAGCCCTCTCTGTTACACTGCCTGTATCTGATTGTGCATGGATGTCTGGATACGTAAATACAAATGAGCATTTCAACACAGGATTTAATTTTCACACAGCCCCCTTCTGTACATACAAAGAATTTTGAAATATCTTGGTTTGCAATAACAAACATAAAATATTGGCATAATTCACAAAATATTGGCATAATTCACAACTATACTTTACCTCTAAATGGTCATAACTGCAGTTTTCATGGTGTTCTAGGTTTAGTGTGCCAAAAGCAAATGTGATGAGAAGGCCAGGACTGGTTGAGATGGTCCAAAAACAATCTCTGTTTACAGGATAGTTACCAGGATATCCTGGAGAGCTTATCGAGCCATAAGTACCTGTCAGCTCACCACCACATTCTAACAGAAAGACACACAGAAGAACACAGTCTTTAACACCATGCGTCAGGTCAGAAGATGAACTGTCCTGTAGTGTCAAAACTAGATATCATGTTAGGGTCCAGAATAAATTAAAACACAAAGATCAAGCCAAGTTAACTCTGCAACTCCATTTTAAAAGCAGAACTCCAAATATTTCCTGATTTGTACAGTAAAAGAAAGATTCTTTCACATTTATTACACAAATGTCTTTCAGAGAATGATTAGAAGCACTTCTGTGAGAAAAGAGAACTGATCAGAAGAACAGTATTTCCAGGAATTCCTCACAGGAGATGTAGAACAGCCTTAAAAAAAAATCAGCAGAAAGGTATTCAGGCAAGAGCCTAGAGTTGGACTTTAAATATTTTAAAGTGGTATATATGTCTCACTCCATAGTAAAACGTTTTCCTTCTGTTCCTATTGTTTCCTGATCAAAGGAAGCAAGTCATTCATTTTGCCCCAAAGCCATGAAGATGCTAAATTACTTGATGTTTCATCAAACTTACCAGGATCCCGAGATTCCCAATGAATGGTAAAACCTCCAGCTGTAATCGTGTGGTTTGAGTATAACCAAAAGTACAGAGAGTTGTGAGAACTGAAAAGCTCTGCAGGAGTTGAGGAGCCACAGTATTTTCCCAGCATATGCATTGATGCTGAAGGTCCATCATGGATTTGAAGGAAGCCAGAGTTACACTCGCTACTTGCCTCCAGTTGGAAGAATGGGAAAGTAATACGGAGAATCTAATAGAAGTACGAAAACAAGAAACCTCTTTTATCCCATCTGCTGAGACACTGTTTATGCAGAAACTGTGTAGAGCAGACATATGTGTTCATGCAACTGTCAGAATCTACAAGCTTTAGAGACATTATGCCATTTCCTGAAATGTTCCAGGAGAGAAGAAGATATTAAAGAATCTTATGGGTCAAAAGGAAAGAGAACATAGATTGATAGATAGACAAGAATTTAGACAGTGAAGTTTTCTGGAAAGAGCATTATTTCTATAAATTCGTAATTGACACCACTTGCCTCTGTGCATTACATGTGTGAAACTTACATATGTGTATATTTCAAGCCATGTGAAAGGCTTGAAAAGCAGCATAAAATACTTTATTCCAGGTTTCTCATGGCAGTTTTCTCATCAGATAATTAGCATTTCTCTTATTCCAGGTTTCCTATGGCAGTTTTCTCATCAAATAATTAGCATTGCTCATCCTTGCTATGGTTGAAAGTATTGTAATAGGAGTTAAATATCAAATTATTTTGTTTTGCGCATATAAAATCAGTCTCATAAGCCTACTCTGTATACTTTGTGACATGCACAGCTTTAATTTTGTTCAGATTCTTCACTGTGTGCTTTACTATGTTCTGTGTTGAAGATATTAGTCGCTCCCAGGCTTAAAGATGAGGATATGTCACATACATATAGATAGTGCTGTATAAACCACTAGCATGCTCTGGTTTACAAAATTACTTAATTCATTCCACAAAATGTCAAAAGTATATGAAATATTTAGATCCCAGCTAAGAAGTTCCATGCTAAAGAGAGAGGTAATATATTTTGTAGCTATTATTTATAACATAAGTGAAATTGTTAGTTGCAGATCAGAATCAGGATATATATTTGAACATTTAAAAATTAATCCTTAAAAAAGGTCAAATACTGGTTACTGCATTTAGCCATTGACAATATGAATTCAACATTCTACATTTCTGATGCTCAGAATTTAGAAATATGAAATTGTTCTGGGGTCACTCAGGTCAGGAACCAACTGTGGAGCCCATCAGAGCAGAACTTTTCTCATGCAGCAATTCACAGATCATATTCTAAAGCAACATAGAACAGATCCTGTGTGTAGCTTGAGTTAGGTGAATAACCCTCAACTGCATAGGAAAAACCTGGAAAATGTAACCCAGGTAAATTTTTAGGCTAAGGAACCTGAAGGCTTGTAAGGATCTGAAACTCACTCTTTTGAAAAACTCTTCTGATGGGTTTGGATCACAACATTGTAACACGTAGCATGAAGATAGTCATATTTACTCTGATGAGCAGAAGGGTCCTGCAGAGTGAGGGTTTCTTTAAACTTAACTCTATTTTACCTTGTTGGGATTGGTTTGAATAATCCAAGCACAGCTGACCCCACTGCTGTATCTCTGGCTGCTTGGATTATTGGGGTAACTGAAAGTCCCCCTGGAGCCTGAGAGGTATCCTCCACAAACTGCAGAAAGAGAGACAATCAAAAGGGTTACTTTGTACCATCACTATGCAGACTTATAGAAAACGTAACTTCCTTGCATAGTTTCGGCTTCTTACACATTAAAAAAACACTGGTGAAAGTTAATTCTATGAAAGATCGTTCAGGATTTCCTCTAAAGTGGAATGACATCTCAAAAATGAGAACAATTATTCCCTGAGAGAGAAGTAGTTCCTCGAAAAAAACATGGAATTTCAGCTGGAATATGTGGATACTGCCACAAGATCTTGCTTCTGTCTCTGCACAGCGTACATAAACTGCTTTGCTTCCAGAAGGTTACCTCCCGATCAAATCTTTAAATTTTTCCCTACACTGAAATAACATTTGGAAGATAACATGATGTAAAATGGTCTTTCTCAGTAGTGGTGCATCATAGAAGTTATCTGTGAGAATTTTTATTGTCCCGTTTATTCTTCTTGATCAAATTTCTGGGCCTGACAGTACCTCTCCTAACATACCATGGTCTCTTATTTCACTGAACCATTCAATGCATGGGTGTTCTGAACTGGGAATCCCAAACAGCTACAGAAAAATATGCCTATAAAGCAGCCAAAATACAATGTACATAGAGGTACAGTGTACAACAAGTAGCTGCAGTTGAACTGATGCTAAGGAAACAGTCAATTCTCAGCAAATTGTTGTGTTTCAAAGAATTTAACTTTGTTTGAAGTGTCCATCTAAAACTTCTCACCATTTCTCAAAACTATCATGTCATAAAATGTATGTTTTTTCCTCGATTAGAAATGAAAAGAACAGTTGGTACAATTTCTCACTGGATAAAAACTGGTTTTCTCTCCCTTCTTTACGAAGGATTAAAAATCATTTTTTTAACATGTGGACTTAAGAGTAAAACATTACTGATTAGATACCGAAGGAAAACAGAAAGGAGCCTGAAGTAGTTCTAAAATAGAGCAGATTTCACAGACAATCAATGGAAATTCTGTATTCTGTGAAAATTTAATCTGCTTTCCTCACAGCAACCTGCAATAACAATGAGCCATCTGACAGATAGTTGCCACAGTGAAACTCACTGGAATGCTGTTCTGACTTTGTTTAATTAATGGTGGAAAAAAAATCCCAAACAAAGAAAAAAAGTGATATAAAGAAAAAATGTTAAAGTCAGGACCTTGCAGTCACTATAAAACTCAGAGTCTCTTATTTTCATGGCTAACATTTAGTTCATTTCATTTCTGCTTGAAAGGCTTTTTTGACTTTTCCTTTTGACTAAAAATGTCAGGACCTCTCAGCTTTGCAACAAAAGAAATAGTACATACAAAAGAGAAACACCAATATATTCTCTCGTTCTTCTTGTACCACATCCTCTTCCCCAAGCAGGCCACTTTCTCAGGAACAGATATCTGATTTTAGGATACTTGGCATGTAGCCAAAGCCAGTGGGCCTGTAGGTGAACTTCACTGTTGCACTCCTGCTGCTAAAGGAAACAGTGATAAACAAAGCCATACCTTGCTGGGCAGTCTGGCACTGTGGTCCTGTCCAGGCACTGGTGCACTCGCAGGAGTAGCCATTGATCCCATCGGTGCAGCTCCCCCCATTCTGGCACGGGTTGCTAATGCATTCATCAATGTTCTCCGTGCAATTAGGACCTGTCCAGCCCGCATTACACAGGCAGAAATATCCAGAGACCATTGCCTGCAGGTGTAAGCAAATCAAATAAACTTACTGAGCCTGAATCACCTAAAGGAATCAATACAGTCAGAGGAAATACTGACATTTACACTTACTTTATGAGGATATATTGGAGCAAAGAAATCACAGAATCAAAGAATATGATGAGTTGGAAGGCACCCACAAGAATCAACATGTCCAAGTCCTGGCCCTGCACAGGACCATCCTCAAGAGTCATACCACGTGTGACTATTGCCCAAACACTTCTTGAACTCTGTCAGACTTGGTGCTGTGACCACTTCCCTGCAGAGCCTGTTCCAGTGCCTAACCACCCTCTGGGTGGAGAACCTTTTTCTAATATCCAACCAAAACCTTCCTTGACAAAATTTCAGGCCACCCCTCAGGTCCTGTCACTGGTCACCACAGAGAAAGATCAGTGTCTACTCCTCCTCTTCCCCTCCTGAGGAAGCTACAGACTGTGATGAGGTCTCCCCTCAGTGTTTGGCCTTGATGGTCACTGGTGAATACCAAAGTAAACCTTAAGACTAATCAGATTATCTAGCTCTTCAGGGTTTTTCTGTTTAATCATTTCTTTGAAAGGATCTTTCAAAACACTTTCTGAAAAGTCAACATTTCTACTAACTTAGCCATTCAGAAAACTGTTTGCTTGGTTTCAGTCAATCATATTATGTAAACCTTTAAAACAGCAAGTCAAGAGTTGGGGAAAGTCATTCATCAGTTCTCCCCCACCAGCACTAGCATTCCCTCACTAGTCTGGACTACCAGACACAACTTCTCACGTCATCAGAGCCAAGATTGCTGCCTCGACTTTACACTCAAAAAAATTGCCTTGTATGCCCTGAAACTCCCTTTGTTTTCCACAGGTATATCCATTGTCTGTACTCAGTTTTCAGTCTCACCAGTCTCCCTGAGGTGCTGGTTAGAACTACAGAATGTAGTCACTGACTGTGAGGAGCACAGCACTTACCAAGCACTGCCCATTTGCACAAGGGTTTTGCAGCTGACAGATGTCGCTGAGAGGAGAGCACCCATTTGGCCCATATCCACTTCCAGTGTACCCAGACGGGCAGGAACAAAACGGCATTGGCCCTTGGGAGATAAGACAATACATAAGAAAATTCAGTCCTTGTTACAATGACAATACCAATGACCACAAATGTCCTTGACATTATATTTTATATAATTCTAACTTATTTGATCTTTTGACATCTTCCCTAGTCAATGCCCAGTTTCATCATGGAAAGATCTCTAGTGTTGTTTTGCCAAGGGTGCCTGAGAGTCCAAGATCACCTTCAAGGGAAGTGGTGGGATCAGTCAAAGGGTATTTACGCAAAGGAGAATAGTAAAAAGCAGCTGTGTAATTGGAAAACCACATTGAAGAGAAATGGTGAAGGTTTCCACATCTCTAGGACAAAGTCTTATCTTTGGTGGAGACTAAATCTACTTCTCTCAGTGTTTGTGGAAAGGCCTGCTGGCTTTAACTAACCTTTGGGTGAGGCAAACTCACTGTGGAGAAGGGGCTGCAGTCTAGGTACGTTGCTACGAAGTGGGTTCACTCTAACCAGACCCTCCTGAGACTCACCCAGGTGTTACTTTACAGTCTTTAAGAAAGCATCATACCTGGAGCTGAGGTACAAGTAGCCAAAGGATAGCACCCTCCATTATTTATTGAGCAGACATCAACCTGGGTACAGTTCTGTCCATCTCCCACATAACCTGTTCAGAAGTAAACCTGTTAGTCCGCAACAAACTATGTTCTTTGAGAATTGACAGCAAAACAATCAACTGGTGAGCAAAACACTAATTTATGGTGTAAAATCATAGTCTTTTGCAGTTAAAAGGTTAAAAAGAGATAGTCACTGACATAAATTTTGCATATTTATTGTGGTTTCTGTATTGCAGGGATGGATTCTCATTGTAACTAAGTCCTCCCATGGCTGTAGAAAAAAAGATAGATTAGTGTTTGCCAAATCTATATAAGGTCAGTGAGGCCATAGAAGCTCACGTCTCTCAGCCACCATGTGCTTCCCTCCTTACACATCTGCACCCAGTCAGCCCTAATCACATCCAGGCTTCCTGCCACATCCTGGGGTCTCAAACACCACATCCAGTTCCTCTCGGCAGAAACCAAAGCACTGCAGCATGACTCTGCGTGGCCAGAGTTGACATCACCACAACTTGGCTGAGGCCACACTTCCAGCATGGTGATAACCCCTTCAGCACTCAGTAACTGGGAGTCTTCACTACCTGCACCCCATTGCCATTAAAATAGCAATCAAAATGTCCATTAGAAAGATTTTTTTCTACTAGTGCTTCTAGTATTGATAGCACGCATTTCAGAAAGCATTTTAAATCATAAACAACAGATTATAGAGACGTAAGTTGCACGTAACTTCCACTGCTTGACCTGTACTGCGATGGAAATTCTGCCTCCTTAGACAGCATTCAGAGCGTGACAATTATCAAGGGCTTTTTTTAAGTCAGACAATACAGCTGATTTATGGCACACAGGATTCTCTTTCAATTAATACAAACAATGAAATTACTATCATAATTATGCAATCCTTGTTTCCTATTAATGATTTTGTAAAGGAAGTATTTCATCAAATCCCGGCTCTAACACTGAAAAGGGTTACCATGTACAAGAGAAATGCATTTCAGAGGATCATCTTTAGAGACATACTCTATACAGTGTTTATTAATAGCTGAAGCAGTTTAAATATACTTGGATGCTGCATTCTGTATTACAGTATTGTAATGTGTATGTGAAACTTTCTATGAAACCAACTTTCGGCTTCTTAAATCTACCACAAAACAGAATCAAGTGTGTTGGATTCATCACCTTTTAACCCCTTCTGTAACATACCAACAAAAAAATCCATTTTACCTGGTGGACAGAGCCCACATCGGAAGGATCCGATTGTGTTGATACACTGAACCATCGGTGCTGTTGAGCAGCCTCCATTGCTACTTGCACATTCATCAATGTCTTGACAACTATGGCCATTTCCTCGCCAGCCTAAAAGCAGTACAGAAAGAACATCAAAACAGAAAATGACTGGCCTTTTTGCTTTTTCCTTTGGCCAAATCTTTTCATAAAGCACGAAAGTATGACTTCAGAACTTCACTTCATTAAGAGAAGACCTGTCCCTCTCATAACTGATGAAAATTAATACCAATCTGCAAATTAGGTTACAAACACAACAGGGTGGAGATATGTGTGCAAGAATGTTTTATTTTAACTGTACCCTGGATATTTCAGAATCAAACACGCTTTCACCTAAAGAGCAGGCAGTTATGGTCTAGTGCATGTATGTACAATCTGCAGCAAAGTTTTATTGTAACTCTGGTTAAATACTTCAAAAAGCCCTTCACAGACACCACCTACCCAGCTCAGGAAGAGAAGCCACAGGTTACCCAGTTTGAGGGGACAATCAGATTTTTATATTGCCTGAGGGCAGTAACATACAGATATTGAAAGTACTGCAGATCTACTACATGAAGGTGAAAGGACATGATAGTACCTGTGGAAATGAAGATACATAGACCTATTTAGATGCTCAGTTTAGGATGGGATAAATCATGCATTAGACTCCACTGTCTGCATTACCTAAATAAGACATAACCTGCAGGCATGTATTCTCTAGAATACAGACCAAAGCATTTAATGGAATTACTCTCATCTTGGTCCTGTGTCTTTGCTTATGACACATGGGCAGTAGTACCTACTGCCACCCCAACCCACCCGAGAGCATGGAATAACATGATACCTGTGGGGCAGGGATCACATGAATAGGAGCCTAGAGTGTTGTGGCACTGCACAAACGGATCCTGTGAACATGGATAGTTAGGGAGGCTGCATTCATCTACATCAGCACTGCAGGCAGGGCTGCCAGGAGGGGACATCCAGCCAGTGTCACAGACACAGCGGTACTTGGGCTGCCACGGAAAACACAACATTACATATTTAAGACATTTAAAAGAGGCAAGAAAAAGGCAGGAGGAGTTAATTTTATAAAATGATTTTCAATCTATCGCAAGAAAGCTTTCAGACCATTACATGGCTTGCACATTCTGTTTTATAAGTTGCTTCAGTAGTTTTCTATTTCTTCCTCTGAACTTACCTATTTAGAATATGGAAGCAACTCAGGCTCATTCATTACGTTCATAAAAGAAATCTTTAATTTACCCCAAAGCTCCCAGAGAAAATGATGAGCAATTATGAGCTGTACATAAACATAATTAAAAGTCACCAACTTGCTTTTTAGCCAGGGTAAACAGATCAGTGTAAGCAACCTGAAATCATCTTGGCTGTTTACTTTTAATCAAACTATTCAGTAATCTATGCAATGTGCAGTACTGACATTAAATTGCAAATATATGTTTTCTTTTAGGAAAACAGTTTTCTCTCTAGTAAACTTTACTAAGGACCAAATTTCAGCATTTATCTAGGTTGGTCCAATTAGAGCTAATGGGAACTTCATTGTTGACTGTCACAGAAGCAGACACTGTTAAGCCAACTCTGAAACCTTTTGAAAAGCTTTCTCCATAAAAAGTGGGCAGAAAATAAATGATGAGTTGTGAAACTCCTGCAAATTAAGCAAAGAAATAATTTTATAACATAGTACAAAAAATATGTGCCATGACTGGAATGGTGCGTGGTCATGTAGGAGTATTAAGGAACTGGGCTAGGTAGTTTTGGAGGGCTGCTCTGAGTGCAAAGAACCAAAGCTGGCATGCTCCATGTATCCCTTTGGAGTGAACATGGTGTACCCAGAATCTCACCCAGATGGAATGAGCTGGCTTGCCACAGAAGAGCACTCAAGTGTGTGCTTGCATCCACCCAGTGCAGATGCTTGGGGAGATTGGGCCTGGAGTCAGAGACCGTGTCCAGCTATACTGAGGAGCACCAAAGACAAGCAGCAGCCACCCAGTCCCCATGCAGCCCTGGCAGCTTCCAGGCCACTGGCAATAATATTCCACTGGTATGCCTTTTCCCAGGAAGAAAAAGACTCATGATATTTGTCTTTTGCAATCATTTAAGTAGTAAAATATTCTAGCAACTTAGAACTCCCCAAATAATGAGCAGTGAGAATATTGTATTTCAAATAAGACTCTGACTTATTCAAAGAATATTCCCAAGTTCCCTATGGATGTAGTAGTAGATTTAATACTATGACAAGTACTTTTAACAAGACATTTTCAATACTTTCTGCTGTCCTTGGGATAACAGAGAGGTTGAGTTATGCTGTATAGAGGCATTTCTTGCTGTTTTCCAGCAGGTGTGTGTGCAACGATTTTGTTGTGTTCAGCATTATTTGTTGCTTATTCATGCTGTGCTGCATAATGAGATTTATACATTGTTCCTTACCCTGTTGGGCTGATCCCTTTCTTCATCTATGCAGAGGCCATGTTCACAGAGGATCTCAGATCCTCTCTGGCAGTCATCAAACTTCAACGCACAGTGAGGCCCATAGGTTTCAGGAGTGCAGGAGCAGCTAATGGTGGAAGTGGACAGAAAAATCAAAATTTGATCTTTCTACAGCTCTTAAGGGTTGTATATTGCCATAACAAGAGACCATTCTCCACTCTATGGGATGTTCCTTACAAAATACCTCTATTCAGCTATATTGACAATCCCATTAATAATTCTGCACAGAGGCAAGGCTCCTGTTCAGTAGTAACTCAAGAATCATGTAGGGCTTGTGCATATCCATGACTGTCTGGGCTTTTGGGAAAATCTACAGCCTTTTGTTACACTCATAAGCATAAATCCAGAAAAAAAGAAACATCTAAGATGAGACTTAAAGAGAACATGAGGCTGGAAAACCCCACTTCAATCAAAGAGCATCAAAACTTTCCATTGCAGTTTATGGCCCTCATATGATGCCAAGTGCATAAGATCTTACATCCAGCAATATGCAGAAATGCCACATCTGGCCTGTCCCAGAAAGCAGGGTACCTTCACACCCACACAACAGGGGCCAGCTGCTGTCTCAGCAGCAGCCCAGCTTTTAGGTAAGTATGGTGGACAAGAGGTGGCATTTGGGGCTGATGGGATGGGGAGAATGAAGTAGTGGGTGGAAGGAAGGCCTTCTACTGGGAGCACCTGGCTTGAAAGCTGTCAGCTGCATCACATTGTTATTTATAGGGCAGACCTTACTTACAGCATTGTACATACATGGTGGAACTGAAATTGGGAACTTCTAAGCCATCAGGTAATGTTCCTTTTTTCTCTGGTTCTTTATTTCCACATAGACCAAATCTGAGACTCTGAAATACAACTGAAAGGGATCTAAACCTACAGAAAACCTCCTATCAAATCACTAGCTTCTTACTAAAATAACAATGAGACTCTCATTTGGATGCAAGTTGTATGCTGTGATGTCTGCACCATGCAGAGACATATGGCAGGTACACACCCTTCTTAGATTGCTTTTAAGCTATCTAAAGAAAAATCCTCTATAAAAGCATTTCTCTGCAGAATTTGAGTTGGGGTATTTCAGTGAATCTGATACGGACTTTGGAGCAATTTATATACAATAAGCTGCTGCTGTCCCTACCACCACGTCACATGCTCAGTTGGAAAAGCAATTTGATAAGCCAATTGCAGGTAACTAAAACTGTACCCAGGACAAGCAACTCACATGAACTCAGGCTTCAGAAATCCACAACAGCTTAATGCTTAACTGCAGTCTGCAGAACTGCAAGACAGCATGTTCATTATTGTGAGAGACAGCAGACAGGCTGACACCATCTCATCGGTGCAGCAGCTCAGCCTGGGCAAGCGCAGAGGTCAGGGAACCAAAAGACTTTTGTATGTTCAAAGTACATTCAGAGCTTCATGTTCAACTGCAAAGGACACAGCAAGGCAATATGACCATCTCCAAAGGAGAAGGACAATGGCACTCTCTCCTGCCTAGTCTGGCAAAGGTTAATCTGCTACCCATCTGAAGTTTCTCAGAGAACAGCTTCAAGAAGTAGGTCACCCTGCAAGGCACTTCAGCCAAATTGTGATACGCTGCTGCTCGGCACTGCCCTGGTGTTATCACATGGCTGATGGTGTGCTGTGATGAGGGCCCTGTTATTTTTCTTGTGACACAGCAGTCTGATAGGCTTGGGGATTCTCACAGCCTTTCATCCAACTGATGCAATGTCCTTAAGGTTCTGATTGAGGAAGGTGTTTCCTGCATACCTGCTCTTTTTCCTCACACTTCAGTGCTATCCTGAGTTACAGGAAAATCATGTGGGTAAAAATCTCAACAGGGAGTAAAGACTGCATTACGTTCCATGTCATGGTACCTAATCCAGTACTGCCCATCAACAGGTGTTATCTCGGGGGGTTGTGGGAAGTCAAATATTACCTTCTTCTTTACCACAGTCCGTGCTGGTGTATATAACTACACCAGAGCAGGAGTACTGTGACTTGGGTTGCTGGGGACCTGAAAGCTTAGCAGCAATGTCCTCACAATTGTTGGAAAGTGACATGGCACACTCTACCCAGGGATGGATTTAGCATCTGGGGAGCACTCAGAAAAGAGTAAGACAATACATGAAGGGAGACTGAAGACAGTACAATGGATTTGGGGGCAGGACTATATAATCATCCTGAGGATGTAATGCAAAAGCAGTAATATTAAGACTTGGATGGTTTATGAAGAGGTCTTAGGTCATTTCAGAAAGCTCTGATTCAGCAATTACCAAAGAGGGCAGGAATTACATTGAGGAAGAATCTTACAGGAATCGTGACTGTACTAACACAATGAAAACACTTGCAAGAAAGGCAGAGAGTTTGTCCTCTCAAACCTTAATTAGTCACACACCTGTACACCACATCTCTGAGTGCAGTAAGAAACAAACAAAGGCAGACTGCTTTGTGTGTTTTTTCCTTGACAAATATCTGTGTTGGGGACAACTACCAACAAACTAGAAACACCCTCTAAAATCAAAGAAAAGCTTCAGGAAGCATCATGCACCAGAGACACCTCAGCAGACTCTTTGTTAATGCTAAAGTGTGAGAACCACTGCAGGAGAACTTCCCTTGTGTAAGGTTCTTCCAAGAACTGACAAAGCACTATAAATTGGTGTTATGCCAAGGAAATATTTGCGGAGGCTACGATTTTCATGCTGAAGCAGGAGACAAAATGCTTTGTGGAAAGCCATGGCATGCCCTTCAGCCTGTTTGTTCCCATTGCACAGGGATAGCTTTGTATTATATCTGAAAGTTATTTATTTACCAGATTATTTGACATTTTGGAAAATAAGACAGAAAGTTCAGGCTGGCTTGCCCTGTAAGCAAGCATATGTTTCCTAAGCAGCTGGGCACAGCTAGAGAAAGATACGCTCCAGAAGCCTCACATCTATGGGGCCTGGCACACAGGCAGCCCAGGCACCCTGCTGGCCAGCTGGCCACAGACCTCATTTCTTGTCCCTTTATGTCTGGCAGCACCGTGCATTCCTTGCTCTGCTGTTATCCCAGCAGTGCCTGTGTATCTGGAGGGGATGAAGGCATTTCACAGCACTGTTTCTCATTGCACAGAATATTCTGAGTTGGAAGGGACCCACAAGGATCACCACATCCAACTCATAAGTGAATGGTGCATATGGGGATTGAACCCATGACCCTGGTGTTATTAGCACCATGCTCTAACCAACTGAGTGTGCTGAGAATGACAGTGATATAAGGATGACCATATATTCAGGAGACTTCCAACAACTCAAAGCCTTTGCTGAGCCAAAGCTGTCCACCTCCTTCATCTCCTCGTTCCCTTTGATCTCAAGGGGTAGGTGATAACAGAGGGATGGCAACGTGGCTGTAGTAGGTGGGCGCATTGGTGAGTACTGGTTACAGAGCAGCATGCTGCATCTCACCATCCCAGCTACATCCCATGGTGCAGTAAATTTCCATTAAAACACCTCCACCTGCAATAGGGGGTGGGTCACTGGAGCCAGTCTTCAGTTTGCAGCCTTCTCCCCTGGCATAACTGTGTGATTGATCTGGTTTCTGCTGCTCTTTTTGTGTCAAAGCAGGCAATGGCTTTGGAGGGCCTTCTGCATCTGTGGTGGGCTTGGTGTACAGTATAGTAAGCATTTTATATATTGTCAGACTGCAAGGAATTATAGTGCGTAAATACTAAACAGACTTATTTCTACAACTTGTGCTGCAAGTGTGATATGGGGTACAAAAACAGCAGAGTATTCTATTCAGGGTATTTGTGTCTAGTTTTGAGAAGTTACCTGTAGTTGCCTGGTGTGTTCACACAAGTGGCTCCATTCTGGCAGCCTAATGCTGTTCCAGCAAAAATCTGGCATTCATCAACATCCGCTGAGCACAGGGGACCCTAAGATGAAATGGAAAACCAGTTTATTTTCCAAATAACTGAGAAATTAAGTAAACTATGGAGATAATGTTTAATATATTTTTCAAAGATACACAAACTATGGGCTGTTATCAACACAGCTTCCCTTATGAAACATAATAACAAAACTATTTTTCAGCTGTGTTTGTGACCCTTGTTACCAGTCACATGGGGATAAAATATTTTAGATCTAGAAAGTATATAAACAGCAGATTATTGTCATCCCCCCCTACTTTCCAACTAGAAAGTGCTCAGAAAACTTTCTTTCAAACTGTTTATCGGGAAAGCACATCAGTTTTGACCCAGGTCTTACTGGGGTAACTTTCAAGTTGAAGGCCTTTGAGAAGAAAATATAACTTTTCCACCTCTAGTGCATTTAACAGCACCATTAAAGCATTTCCCACTAAAGTCTCTGGATTTAAAAAAGTCAGAATGTCATTTATTACTTACACCCCCATTTGTCTTACTTGTTTGATATTGAATAAATATCCATTCCTTCCCCCATTCTCTCCCTATCCTTGCGTAAGGCGAACAGCAAGGCAGTTCATTGCTCAGCTAAAACCAGAGACTAATTCTCTGCTGTGGGAACTGCCAAGAATCACTGACTTCATGGGCCATCACCTCCATATAACAGTGCAAGATCTGGCCCAATGGTTTGGGCTTCTTTTTATTTTTAAACATATTGATATTGTTGAGAAGCAAACGTGTTGCTGTCTAACCAAATGATGAGTGATACTGCTGCTTTGCTGTTCAGTATATCTCACTCTACCCTGAGCACCCTTCAAAGGCTACACTTCATCACAATTACACTAAGCTATGCAAAGTTAAATACACACCCCGTAGTCAAGGAGGCTAAAGACTCACCTGCCAGTTGCTGGGACAGAGGCAAAAGAAACCATCCAGTGAGTTTACACAGGTCCCAGAGTTCTTACAAGGGTTACTACTGCAGGCTCTCCTCTGGATAGCCTGAAACCCGGGAAAAGAGCAGAAAATGAGGCTTCTGCTTAGCTGGTGCCCATTAGCATTTATTTTCAAGACACTTTATGTTTGGTTGGTTTTTTTGGTTTTTTTTCAGGGCAAGGGTGGGGAGAATTGGTTTTTACATTCTCTTTTGGGTCCCCCATCCCAAATGTTTTTCAGCAAGGTTGATTTGTAAATGTTTTGACCTGTTTCACTTATCCCTGTATAAAATAATGACACTATGATTGTTCATACAGAGAAGGACAAGTACTAGGATGAGAAAAGTCATGTAAAAAGTAAATAGTAACAGAGACTGTTCTTCAGCAGTGGTCTGTAACTCTAGATGGAGGATTATCTTGTCTTTTTAGTTCCATGGGTGACTCATCTGAGAACTGCTTTTATTGGCACATGTAGGTGTGGCTTGACACAAGCTCACTGGAGAAATAGGTAACAGCTGAAAATTATCTAGTTCCAGTACAATAAAAATCCAGTTTGAATTTTCTGGTCTTTGCCTTGACAGACCAGTGGAGGAAAAGTTTACTTCTCCTTGGTATCTAGTTGTTGTTCTTAAGTGTACAACTGTTTTTTCTTTAAGAAATACAGGCTCCTATACAGTTTATATTTTGTAAGAAGTAATTTCACCTCCTCCACAAATCTTGGCCTTTTTTTTTAACCTCCTGTTATCAAAAAAAGTCTTCCTGGGGAAAGCATGAGATTAAAGAAATCATTTGGCTATTTAATCTCTGTACCCTTACTTGATTTACTTGAGGCTGGGATTTTCTTTTCTGATCTCTAGTTTGTTTCCCATTTACTTACCTGCTCTAAGCTTTGAAGTTTGTTATCAAGACCCATGATCTGCAAAAGAAATGCAAATTACATTGTGCTTGGTATGAAAGAGACTATGCTGGAGGCAGGTAGGCTAACAAAATATTTTCCTTTGAGAAAAGAGAATATTTGGTATGTTAAACCAGGTGATAGTCAGCTTTAAATCAGGCCCCTGCGATTTTGGTGGCTTAGGCTGTTCAGAAAACGACAGCTTAGATATGTTCCAGCTTGGATGCAAAAGGCAAGACTCAGGCTTGCAAAGATGTATTTAGGTGCTCAAAAGGTGAAGATTCCTGCGGGACTGTTCACATGCCTGCAGGGTCCTCACATGCCTGCAAAGGACAAAGGTCTGGGGCAGTATTCCTAAAGCCAGGGAAAGGATCACCAAATCCCAGTGGGTTGTAGACACAGGCAGCAACCTGACACTGAATCAGGGAATATGATAGATACGTATTAGCACAATTTTCCTGAAGTCCCCCAGGCTACAAAATATTTTCCTATAAGGAACTTGTGGAAACACTGTAACAAAAGAAACTTAAATCAGACAACAATTTCAAAAATCTTCTGTTGGTGAAAAATTTTCAGGAGCAGGGAAGAGACAAAACTACTGCCTAGGTCTTTTTTTTTTTTCTTCCACTGCAAACTCCTATAGCCCATTTCACTTATGGAATGGAGTGTCTGTGCAACAACTATAAAAACATACATGGTCTATTTCCAGAATTTAGTAGGATTACACTTCCATAAGTATTAGACTATATAGTCTACAGAGATATTGACAATGAACAAAGGAAGAATCTCAGTAACTGGAAATTATTGGGGAGATTTACAAAAATACTTCCATTGTCTTCAGATTTTTTGAATAAGTATCTCAAAATTAAAAACAGAGTTCAAGCTGATGTTAAATATGGACTCTGCTCCAGTTCCATGAACTGGGCTCCGGAAATGCTAAAATGAATCAGGTTGTTTAATGTTAGTGTGAGGAACAGAAAACTGGGAATGCCGGAGGAGGCTAACACAAAGGTATGGCTCACCTTGGAGGTCAGCAGGGCAACCTGCTGGGACACGTTTTGAGAAGCACCATTGGCTTTTTTAAGTTCTTGAATCTCTGTGTTACTCTCTCTCACCTAAAGTTCAACAAGAGAGATAATGTGAAACAAACTTTGCTTTTTCAAAAGCTTAGGAAAGTTTTGCCCTTGCATAACTTTACTATTATAAAGTCCACTTAAAGACAGAGAGCTCTGCTACATACACAATTTAATCTTCTAATTATCTTCTGTAATGACATGATTACTTTACAAGTCTGCAATAGCTTACTTTCATATTAGACTACTGATATAAATAATATCAAATAAATCATACAAAACACATCAAGCACTTGAAAAGACAATTTAACTACTTATGTGCAAACCTGAAAATTGAAATATGTTAAGGAAAAGTAACTATATCACCTGACTAAAAAGCTCCGCAAGGTCTTCTTCATTAATTTTCACTTTCCCCTGTGGTCCAGTTCTAAATTCAATATTTTTGCTGGAGCCAGCATGGAACACTAAATTGCCCTGCTCTGAGGACAAGCGAGGCCTGTTGTGTTATGGAGAGGAAAAAAAAAAGGAAAAAGAAAGATGTCATTTAGTTACACATCTCTGCCAAAGCATATGTAAAAAAGAGCTGCAGTAAAGCCATTCTGTTCCCATTATCAGCACTTAGAGGAGACCATATGAACAAATGAATTTGCAAGCAATGGTACTTACTGCTCATCGTAAGTGGTTCTTTTCTGCCTCCTTTTTTCATGGTGGTTTGATTCACAGCTCAATCCAGTAAGTAATAACACACCTAAAAGCACAGGAGCAGGCCAAAGCATTGCTCTCCTCCAGCTGTCCTGCGTTTGAAGTGAAACCTCCAGTGCTGGATTGTGCTGTTGTGAGGGAGCCCAGGTGCCCTTTGCCCTCCTTGTTCACAAGGTGCCCATTCTGCTGCCTTGTCTTTCAAGGGTGAACTTTATCTCAGATATCTTAATTAAAGATTGACAGCATGCAAATCCTCTAGACATTAAATGCATTTTTCTCTTTTTGTCTTTTGGTTTCGGGAGCTTTGAGAGATCATTGATTGAAATCTGCCTGAGTTTTACCAGTATGCCTTTGACCTTTGTACAGCTGAGCACTCCAGTGTCCCCAAGCACTATAATCTCCAGCGGTTACTGCAGAAATGGCTCACTCTCCCACATGCTGCATCACAAAGGCGAAGGAAAGATTATTTGGCAGCACTAAAGGACTTAAATTGTTACAAAAAAAGGGAAAAAAAAAACCCCCAAACAAATCCACATATATAACAGTGGCTGGCAAGGAATATTTGTATTGAAAGAGAAGCTTCCAGTCAGTAATTTATTGGTAAGATGACAAACAAGTTAAGCAGTACCAAACAGTGTCCCATGGATTACAACAGCAAAATACAATGTCAACCAAATATGGTTGTTCTGACTCAAGGGTGACTCAGTCCCCAAATGCTGAGACCCAGGCTGTTGCTTCTGAAAGCCCTGACAGAATCCATGTCCCACCTCCCCTTTGCTTTTGCCAGGGTCTCCATATTCCTCTTGCACAAGACTTGGCTGTGCTTTCTTCTTCCTGCTTAGGGGAGCTCTCTGTAGGTTTTTCTTCCTCATGCCAGGAGCTTCCTGAACCTCCAGGCTCAGCACCATTCTTTTAGATTTTCATTTTTGCTTAGCAGATAACTGCTTCGGGTTGCACACATTTCAAAACTCTACTGAGAGGACAAGAGGAGCAACAGTTGTAGCTGCTCTTGCTTGAAGTTAACAGCAGTCACTACTCACTTTAAGCTCCAGACCTTCCTGGAGGCCATGGAGGTCTTGAATTTCCTAACCCTGCCCAGCCTTTCTTTCTGCTACACTTTGCATTTGTCACCTACAGATGGACCTGCCCTGCACCTGAGGGATTGAACGAACCCTACAGCTTTCACAGATGAAAGCATTAAAAGGTCAAAGCAACCTGTGAAGAAATTGGATGTAGTGACAAAAAAATATTAATGTCACCCCAAAAAGAGACAGATGTGGACTGTAAGCACGAATGTGAAATCAGGGTGGCTAATGTGGTGCTGCTGTAGATAATAACTTGATCTTTGCTGTGTTTAACAATAACACCCAAGATTATGTCAGCTGTATCCCACCACTTCCACCATGTCCTGTTGTTTACATAAAAACTAGATTTTTATTACATTTTATTATCTGCTTTTTCAGAAACTTACCTTGAAATTCAGAACAACATCAGCCTACTGACCACTCTTCTTGTGCTCCGTGTGCTGGTTTAAAGGTAAACCGGCAGGAAAAATGAACCCAACTCAAAAGAGATTACAAATCAGAGTTACAATTTACTAAAAAGATTACAATAAATACAATGATATAGGGGAAAAAATTGGTTTTACCCCACAAAACCCAGATGTATAACCTGGCACCCTGGGGCACAAACAGAATGGAGCTCATCAGCCCCTGTGCTGAGTCCCATATGATCCTCCTGAGTATAAAAAATAAAAGGAAAGGAAAACCTGTTAGTAAGGGTGACGGTCGCAATCTTGTCAAGAGTGGCAGTCACAGTCCTTTTGAGGTTCTGCTTCTTCTCTGGATCCAACAACTGGTACCAGAAGTCCCAAAACCCAAGATTACATATGCTCAGGTGGGGATGCACAGTACCACCCCCAGGGCAAGGAGTTTCACAATGTGTAATTTAACTCTGTGAGTCATGGGATATTTTTTGAGTCTTTGATGGCCCATTAGCAGACACGACCCCTCAGACTGGGGGTGAAGGTGCTGATGCCTCCCCAGAGGGAAGTTATGGCAGCTGAGTCATTGGTGTGAAGACAGGATGCTCCCCTATCTCACAGGGTCCTTTAACACCCAGCTTGTGGCCTGAGGTACCAGGTGTGTCCTGGGCAGCTGCTGCAAATGATCCATTATTAACAGTTCTTCAGAACTGACACAGAGGGTGTAGAATACACAGTTTTGGTTACACCCACACAGTGATAAGGTGGTCCTATCCCACTGTAAATACAACGCTCAGAGAGACTGTGATGCAGGTAATCCAACAATCACTGCTGCTGCCCAGGGATCTGAAGGGCAGACATGAAGCTCCTGAGCCCACAAGAGACAGCTTATCCCATGCACCTACTGATGTGGTAGGACAAGCTCAGCTCTCTGGATGTTCACTGGCTCTGCAGTAGCCTGCAGCCTCCAGGAGACTTAAGTCTATCACCTATTTCTGCCAGAACAGAGGAAAAGGAGAAATCTCCATGTGTTGTCCTTTACCATTATAGGGGATAGTGTTTCCATAAAAATACAGAATTGTATCCTCAGTTGTTGGAAATATCACTGCTCCATTCAGTCCAAAGGACCTATGATATTTTACACTGAGAATCTGTCCCTCCACCTTTTTCTATTTACTATTACATTTTTTGCTGTAAAACTTCTGTTCAGGAATAGAACAGCACAAATGAATTATCAATGTTTCTTTCTAGTTGGCTGGACACCTTCTGCCTCTGGGTAACCTGGTACTGTCCAATAAACTAGTGCTCATTAACATTCTTCCTGTCAGTTCTGAAGTCTGGCTGGTGGGAGTTTTTTTGCTCTTTTTGTTGTGATTTGCTTTTTGTTTTAACAGTTTACTGAGTTTGTAGAACTGTCAGTTGGGTGTCAGCTTCAATAAACTATGGGCCAACTACACCCACACTCCTTACCAGGCTAGCTGAGTGTATGCATACTCCATGAACTTACTTTCACAAAGTCCATTGTATGCTGACAATTTGCATCCTGGCTTTCAGCTGTGGCTCACTAAATCCTTCCTTTTCTCTATTCATTCTTTTTGCATACTGAGTATGCATTGCCCCCCGCCATTGCCTGTCAACCATTGATTCAGGCTTCCCTTTCCAAATAATTAGCTTCAGTATACCAATAACCAGTGAGCAATAAACCACGAAGCATGAGGAGAAGGTTGCTAATGCAAGGAACAAGAAGAAATTCACCTTTCTTCCTGCAGGCTTCATAACTTAGAAAACAATTGGCCTGAAGATCAGCTGACTTTGACTATGCACTGATTATAGGATGGAAAGAGAGCACTGGACATCCACCTAAACTTTGCATGACACACTGTTTTCCATTTCATTAGACCTTCCAGATTTTAGTTAATTTACTCTTTATTCCTAGTGAATGTACCTTCAGCTGGCCAAATTGAGAAATCTAAAAACCATCTTAAGAAGAAAAATAGGTCCACACCTTCTAATTTTACTGTAATATATTGGATTGAGACATCATTTCTGGAGGAACAGAATGGAAAATCTGCAAATGCCTGGCACAAGAATAGGGACTATCCTTTCTAACAAGAAGAGCTGGCATGAACCCCTCCTCCTGGGACAGGTTGTTCAGTACCTCCCTAATAAGATGGTTCAGAAAACAGCCCTAAAGAGTATAGATTGCATGTGGATTTGGCAGAGGGTCATGGAGTGCTTGTCTCCAATTTTGGTTGAAGCTCATCCTCTACTAGCAGGGATTACAATCTACCACCATCTTCTGTAGCTGTGTGAAGTGGTGGTATCCCTCTATTCTCCAGCAGTACGTGCCTGCAAGGCAAAAATGCTGATGTAGAAGGTAAGAGTTGACTCAAATCATAGGCAAAAATTCAGTATGCATTAATTACTTCCAGGAAATCAACTCAGATGCACGTACATGCCATGAGCCTGTGACCGTGCTCCTTTTTAAATGGAAGAAGGGCAGCAATTACTGTGAATCCAGACCTGGCTAATTTTTTTAATGAAAGACTAACAAATAATCCTTTTATTTTTCCTATGGATGCAAAAAAAAAAAATCCCTGCTATTCAATGTTATCATTCAAATATTTGAAAATAATCAGAAATCCAGCCCCATTGCTGCTTAAATCCCAAGCAAAGCACAATTACCTATTTTCCCTCAGCTGAGGTCATATGTCCCAGTATTTCCATCTTCACTTCCTTGGATCCTCTTTCATCTTTCCTCTTTCTCATAATACTCTACTGCTCAAAAGTGACACAAAACATACAAAGTAGGACTGTTACCTCCATGGTACAAATGTGCAAACTCATGGTGTAAACTACACTCTGTATTGAACTCTGCACTTTGTTTGTGTCCCTGCAGCTCTGAGACAGCCAAGCACTAAGCTGCTCTGTAAAAAGGATCAACAACCACGGTTTACATCAGAAATGACTCTAAAAAATAACATTCTCCTTTCTGTCCCTTACCTATAATCATCCATCACCACCTCCTTCCCTCCTTTCTTGAGTGTCTGGAGAGTTGTATGGCCACAGCACCTTCCCCAGGGACTGCAGCAGCTCCAAGTCTCCATCTCCCACACTCCTCCACGAAGATTTCTCTTCCTCTTAGTGCTCTGCCAGACACCTGCTTCAAATTCTGCTCCCTCAACACAGGTGAAGCTCATAACCCTCAACACAGGTGAAGCTCATAAGTTACCTGCTAATTAAGTTAAACTAACTGGCCAGGAAATTGAGTTTTTCAGTTTTAAATAGCAAATGACAAAGATAAGAGTTCTGACTCACTTAGCTACTTCAGCTGGAATTGATCTGTCCCAATTCTCCCTGGATTCCTTTATCACAATGAAGGCAGCTGTAACAGATTTTTTACTTTAACAGTTTTTACTTTCCTCAGGAGACTTGTATTTTGGTTCTTCTGTCTTTCTTCCTACACAGGTTGTTTCTACAAACCACAAACCATTTTGATGCTTTCTATTTTCCATTTCATTCTTTTTTTAAATAGGTTCATGAAAAGTTTCCAGTCAGTTATATTGGCTTTGTTCTGTTCTATTGATTATTCCAGTCCTTTTAACACATTCCAATTGCTTTAACATACACTGGAGTTATTTTTAGGGACTTCCATTTGCATAGTTACCCTTCTTCACTAATAACCCTAAAGCCAGGAATGGACCTGGCTGCACAATCTCCCTCAGGTTCATTCTATTCTGAACTGTGCAAAAGGCAAGCAATCAGAGCAGCAATATTGACGGGCAAGCTGAGATCTGAATCCTTGAAATGTAACAAATATTTTCTAAATTTTCTAGTTATTTTGGAAATGTGTGACAACCGCTAAAACAGAATTGTGGAGTTACCAAAGCATTGGGCATGTTTAGTTTTCTCTTGAAATGTCTCTGACAAAAACAAAACAGGCTTACCCTTGTCTAAGTTTATGACATACAACAGTGTTATCACTGATCAGTGTTCTCCCAGCCTGCAAAACAGAGATTCCTGAAAATCCTTATCCTTCCTCTATGCGGGTCAGTTAAAAGTGAGATAAAAAAAGTCTCTGGGCAGGAGCCTTATGTTGACTGCATGGAAGGATGCACCTCACTGGAAAACTTTGAGTTCAAGTATCAAAAAATATTCAAACTTACTGTGTTAAACAAATGGTATTTTAGTAACTTTGCTGCTAGACAGGTTTCTTCATGGGGAAGGGGAAAGCCCAGATTAACTCAGATAGAAACTAGCTGATATAGGGAAGATGTTTTCTAAGGCATTCTGCAAGCTTCAACAATGACTGCATAAATATATCACCACATGACCATATGACAACCTTTTTCTCAGTGGAACTTCCCAAGTTTGAGAAAACACACCTACATCATCTCACCCAAGTAATGAAATGTGTTTCAGAGTGAGCCACAAAATTAAGAATCGGAGTCTGGAAATCTCCTTCCCTTTCCAAAGCTGTTTTCCAGATTTCACTCCTTCACTTTTCTGCTGCTTTTGTAATCACATTTCATTGCTGTGAAAATACTTATGCTGAAGTTGCAAAGTACAGCACTGATGTAGGCTGCAAAACATGTAGGATTAGGAGACTGCTTGGAAAAGGAAGCAACATGATCATCAAGCGAGGTCACACTGGTATAACCCAACAGAGCCCAGTAAGTCAGTCTGTTAATGACAAACCAAGGGGATAAGAAGCAGTTGCTCAGTTTAGCTGCACCAGTATTACAGGGTTAGTGGGGTAAAACACACATATATTTACAACTCTGAAATCTGTTCTTTCAAAGTATTTCCTGCAGAAACAGCTTGGATTAGCAAACATTTCAGTCTTCACAATCACATTGAAATAAAATTCACTGTCAACTTATAACAAGCTATACTACTATATCCATTTTAGAAGCAGCTAGGTAAGTTTTAACTTACATTTTAATACTGCTTGTTTACAAGTGACATATAAATCATTAAAATATGTTTTACACATTAAAGAATTGCAAACATTGTTAACAGTAAAATTTTGCCAAATATTATTATTTCAAGGCAAAATGAACTATTTACATGGTTTAGCAGAAAGAAATTCCAATTTATACATAAAATTGATATCCTTTGTTTTCGTATCAATGTTTGGATCATGTTAGATAACAATAGATTTTCATATTACTTTTCTGCCAGGAACAACACCATACAGGTACAAGTCATTGATTTGGGTGACAAATCTACACAATAACCACTGTGTGAACAGATCCCTAAGGTTCACTGTCAGAACCATACCTGATCTTGGCAGTTTAGGAGCCAGCACAGACTAACATGAGTCTAGAATTCTTTTGCCATTACAGTCCTACATCCGAGCAGGTAAAGACAGGCCAACCTCACCCTTCTCTAGAGCCTAGTCCAGAGTTCTTTAAGAGAAACCATTTCCATTTCTCTTTTACAGCTGGAACATCCCAACACTGAAGAAGAAATACATAGGAGTCAGTATAAGATAAAGTATGGCACAAAATACCAACACAAACTCCTTTTGTTTTTCAGGAGTACAGCAGAAGAGAGTAGCTGCAGGATCTCTACAGCAGCTCTGTTCCCTCTGGTCTTCAGTTTCTCCTGCATTGCCAAGCCCAGATGCAATGTGCCATGACTGTTCCTATGTCATCCCACAGGCTGGTGGGAGAGGAGGCAGAAAAATCATTCTTTTTCAGGATTGGGAACTTTTACTGCTTTGGTGCATAGGAGCAACAATCAATTTACAAAATTCTTCTGTTTTGTGGCACATTAGCTCCCTAGTGGATGTTTACTTGTATCATCTCACCTTTTTTTCCCCTCAAGCTTTCTTTTCTCTAGATACCAATGTAATATTACCTGCTAGGGAAAGTAACAACTGGAACACATGCTTCTTTGGAGGGCTTTCATTTTTCCCATAATTTTCTCTATTACTTTAGAGATATTAAACTCACAAGACCTGATTAAAAAAACATCCAGACCAGCTCTATGAGGTGGTGTACAACAGAAACAGACAAGTTATCATCAGGATGCTGATAATCCTGAAATATATTTTATTCAGCTGCACCTAAACAAATCATTCCAGACAGACACAGTTGGGTTCCAGAATCCTTCAAGTATTTAGAGACAAAGAAAGAATCATAAAATAAGGATGTGTTTTCTTAAAAATTGTATACAAAATACTGAATTTAATTGTTACATGAGCCACAAAAACCACATCAAAAGTTCCAATCATATATACAGTAAATCTTTTCAGAATGGAAAACTCATATTTACAGATTAAGACATTTTAGACGTAGATCTTAATTACAACAGTTCTGACACTTAGAGCCTTTTCATACAATAGAGAGAAAATGGTTTTATGATATAACAGTCTTATCCATTTTAATTAAAGTATTTGTAAATGCTGCTCTTTTTCATTTTGCAAAATAAAAAGGACATTTAAATAAAGCAACTCACTCCTGGAAACTTTCATTTAAATAAAACACCTCTACAGTTCAAATCCATCATGAAAGCAAGTTATAAGAAATGTATCGGAACTGTTCAGGAAAATGTCTACAAAGATATTTTGGTAAGCTCTGGTTTTTGTTCAGCTTCTATCAGCTTTCTTTTGAAGATGGAAGTATTTTCTGTCACCAGTCCATATGCATCAGATTCAGGTTATAAATTATCCAAGTAGAATGGAGATCAATTTTGCCACCACATGTACATTGAGGCTGTTTCCCAGAAGACGATAGCATTGCTTTATTGTTACTTTTTCAGGAAAACCTAAAACAAAAACATATAGTGAAACATCATTAGTCTAGGTTTGTTTATAGTTTTCAGTCTACTTTTTTCAGTGAACAGTTCTTGATGCAGTTATCACAGACTGCAGCAGGGTTCACCCTCCCCCAACNTTGCAAAAACAATTCCCAAGCAATTCATTGGATTGGGATCAGTTCTTCTGTTAGCAATACTGCCATCTCAAAGTTTCACATGAAGCTTCAAAATATTCCTATGTTGTGTAACTAATGCTGATCTACCTTTCCTTTACAGAGCTCAAAACATCCAGCAGTCTCAGGGAGGGGCATCAGCACCTAAACATGGCACAACTGCTGCTCTAGAGAACATTCACAGAAGAAAAAGGCCACAGCAGAAAGAAAATGTGAAGATTCTGCAAATGGACTAAACTACACTTCCCAATAAGCTTTCTATTGTACTTCCATCTGAGACCCCCTAGGCAGCTCGGGCAAATCACACGAGTCTCACAGTGCAATACACCACCAGGAGATTAAATGATGAGCAAGGCTTATTCAGTGAGTGATGAAGCAGCTGAACAACGATCCATGTAATTCAATGCTGACCCTGTTAAACACACTCAGAAATAAAGACAGCATCAGAAACGTCCTGTACATGCTAAGTGCACGGACTGGCAGAAAGAAGGGAGGACCAGAAAAAATGAAAACAGTCCAGGTATTGTGAAAGGGCTTTGAACAGCCAGCTGGTCTGCTCTCACTGTCCCTGCTTGCACTCATACCTTATTTCACCTGTGAGGTAATGTGCATTTGCTTCAACCTGAGTGAAAGATGAATAGCAGTGGTGACTTAGCTGTGAGGGTCATTTACTAAGCTGCTGAAATGTGACCACATTCAATTCTTTGACCATTCCCTAAAAAGACACCTAAATTTGACTCTGAAGTCATCACCACAGTAACTAGCTTGGATGAATAAGCACATTGTTGGTGCAAGTAGTGATATGTATGTTCTGAAATTTTCACTGCACTTTAGAAAAAATTCTCTTCCAGAGAGCTCATGAGAGAATGTGGTTGGACCGTTATTGAGCCAAGGGAGGCTCTGAGGAGGAGGTGGTGTCTGGGAGGAGTTGTTCCATCCTTCTCTGCCAATTATTAATGCCTTGAATGTGGACTGCTTTGGTAAACACATTTTCTGCCAGTTCCATCCACTCTGCGTAGCTTCCTGGCACTCACATTTGGGCAACCGTTCTCCCGTTGGAACAATCACTTGCACTCCCACACACACTTCCCTCTCACATTCCATCAATGAATAAGGTACAGAATCAGTGCAATTTAAAGGAATATATGAAAATAAATATGTATTTATGCACACACACATGCATGTGCACTTATAGCCCAGGAAGGTTATCTGAAACCTGAAAATTTCAGAGTTTCTCCTTCTGCCTCTTGGCAACGGAAAGCCAAGCATTAATTTTCAGAGATCAGTTTCCTGTATCCCAAGCCTCCTCCCCCTGACTGTTAGCATTATCTTGCACCATCTATCTTCTTGGCTCAAGAGTAGACTACATCAGAAGGTCAGATTCAACAACTCATAGTATGCTGGCATCCGCAGCACAGCCCTCACAATACTGTTTAGGTCACACATGCTACTTGATAATCACAGAATCAACTGAGGTTGGAAAAGACCTCTGAGATCAAGTCCAATATTTGATCTAACACCACTCTGCCTATGAGACCATGGCACTGAGTGCTACATCCAGTCTCTCCTTAAATACCTCCAGGGATGGTGATTCGATGACCTGCCAGGGCAGCCCATTCCAATGCCCAATCACTCTTTCTGTAAAGAACTTCTTTCTACTATCTAACCTAAACCTCCCCTGGTGCAGCTTACAACTGTGCCCTCTTGTTCTACTGCTTGTTGCCTGGGAGAAGAGACCAACCCCCATCTCACTACAACCTCTTTTCAGGTAGCTGTAGAGAGCAATAAGGTCTCCCCTGAGGCTCCTCTTCTCCAGGCTAAACACCCCCAGCTCCCTCAGCTGCTTTTCATAGGACTTGTGCTCCAGTCCCTTCACCAGCCTTGCTGCCCTTCTCTGGACCCACTCCAGCACCTCAATATCCTTCCTAAATTGAGGTGCCCAGACCTGGACACAGCACTTGAGGTGCAGCCTCACCAATGCTGAGTACAGGGGAAAGATCACTTCCCTGGTCCCACTGGCCACATTACTGCAGATACAGGCCAGGATGCCACTGGCCTTCTTGGCCACCTGGGCACACTGCTGGCTCACGTTCAGTTTCCTGTCAGTCAGGATCCTCACGTCCCTTTCTGCCTGGCTGCTCTTCAGTCACTCTGTCCCCAGCCTGTAGTGTTGCAGGGGGTTGTTGTGGTCAAAGTGCAGGACCTGCCACTTGGTCTTGTTAAACCTCATCCGGTTGGATTCAGCCCATCTATCCAGCCTGTCCAGGTCCCTCTGCAATGATATTGTGGGCTTGACTATTGCACTGTGCTGGCCTTTGTTTCCTAATAGCTTACATACACTAATAAATAAAATGAAAAACACATCCTGACATCACTCTCATGAAAGCAGGTCACAGGTGCAAGAATGCTCTGATCACTTTTAATGATATTGCTGTGGGACCCACAGGAGGGACTAAGACAAATGACTGCAGTATTTCACTGAACTGCAGTGCAATTACTATCTATACATTTAGATGTTAAAAGCACAAATAAATCTGATAATGTTAAGAATGACTTTAACTCTGGACCTCACATATTGGAAAAGGCCATCAATTTGTTAAAATACAGAACCATTTAGACACAACCTTATAGAATGATTTGGACACAAACACATTTCTTCTGAAGATACTGTAGCTGCAGCTAGTAACAGCATATGTTACAAAGCTCCTGACAGTCTGTTCACTATACTTTTCAGCTTATAGCTTTCTCATTCTTTAGCTTCTTGGACCAACAACATATTTGCAGTGGGTATATCTCCAGGCTTTCTGTTGCTGAAAATTTTAGCCCAAATGTTGCTGTCACTACAGAACACAGAAGCAGAGAAATTATAGCACATTTCTCTCTGAAAATGCCATGTTTCACAATAATGACTTGAAGTTTAATATGGGAGAAATGCTGGGAGGGGAACACCCTTCGCTGCAGCCATAAATACATCCTCTTTAAAAAAAACCCCATAGCTGGCAAATTCGCAAAAGAAACTGAGATTATAGTACCTAAAATCACTAAATATTTCAGTCAGACTACAGTTGAGTAACACTTAAGTGGGAAATTTTTTAAACACAGAGAAACATCAGACTTGTGACTCAGAGCAGTGGAGAAAGCTTGTTCTGCCTATGAATCAAGAGAATATGTGAAGAGTAAGACACTGGATGAGAGAGGCTTGCTTTATGTGAAAGTCAGAAAACTAGTACAGAGAGGGCAGAGAACTGCAAGAACTGTAAAGCAGTTATTACTCTAACTGCCATAATGATGGCAGAAGGGTACTGTCGTCTGAGAGGTGGAATCTGTCCCCGTCCTTCCTTCCCCAGTTCCTGGCTGACAAAAGACAAGTCCGCTAAATGAGCACATTGTGTATGGCGATGATCTGGATGATCCTCAAATTCAGAAGCCCGACTTCTCCTGAGAGTTCAGTTCTGGTTTGCAAAAATATCGAACATCACAGCTGTCCCTGAAGATGAGCTCTGAACAGAGAGCGTGGTGTCACTCCAAGCACTATGAAATAGTAAAAAGTGGGTTTTGCAAACTGCTCACCTGAAATTAACAGTCTTCAAAATATACATTTCTCCATTGTCTCAGTTCATCCTTTGTAAAATACAAGCAATGTTAATGCTACTGCACCTCTCAGTGATATTGCAGAGACTGATTTAACAGCTGGAAAACACCAGCTGTATTTAAGAAAAAAAAAAAGAAAAAAAAAGAAGAAAATGGGCAATTCTATGCTCCAAGGAGATCTTGACCAGACTGATAAGCCTATAAAAGTCCAATGCAGCTCTGTTTAGCTCAAGTATTGAGTTTGACATCAGCTTACATCAACATAGAACAGAGCTGTGCTAAGAAAAAGGCTGTCTGCAATAAGAACACATCTATTGAAAAGAGGCTATGTAAAAATACTGTATGTTAGCATGTAACTCAACACAGCACACTCCTGCAAATACTTTTGAACAAATAAGCTCAGTGCTGACAACTCTAGCATTTCACTGTGCAGCTCTGAGAATGTTCTTCAAATGTAGCAATTTTAATATAACAAGTAATGAAAAAACAAACTAAAACTGCAAAAGAAAGAAATATATAGAAACAAGTCACACTCCTCAGAACTCTAAGTCACTGAGGAAGGCAAAGAAAAATAACAAATTACTCAAGGTCAGTCCTGTCTTATTCTCTGAGCAACCTGGTCCAGTGGAAGGTGTTCCTGCCCTTAGCAGCAGGGTTGGAAATAAAGGATCTATAAAGTCCCTTCCAATCCAAATCATTCTACAATTCTACAAATGCTTTTGCTTCTGAGTGACAGTAAAGTGACCTGATGTGGTATCTGCAGGATAGTTTCTTAGCAGATAGTAACAGCTACACTTTCCTGCTTGCCTTGCTGTACATGGAAAATTTTGATGAATTTATTTCAGGTTTCATTCTTGTTGATGTGTATCCAGTGTACTGGTGTTGCTGAGTCATGTTCCTTGACTTCCTCTTCCTCACAAAGAAAATTAAGTAACTGACCAAGGTCTAAGGCTGCCTTTTTTAGAAAATAGAGATGACTTAATAGATTGGTTACTCGTGAACAAAGATCTCTATCTTCTGAAATTCCCTTTCTGTCAGCAGCTGTAAATGTGTGGAAGAGAGAAAGGAAGCAGCTCAAACCCAGAATCACAGCCAGACCCCCTAATCTGGCAGGATATGTTGACTTATCACAGTTGTGAGTAACACTGTCCACTGACCAAATAGTTTCAACGTTAAACAAAGGTATTCCTTCATTATGATTCAGTAACAGACCACTTCTCATGCCAGAACTTTTTTCTTAGCTTGTGAAGATAAACCTAACCACAGAAGCTGGCTCTTTCAAAACATTAAAAAACTAGTGGAAATCCAGAGAAATTCAAAGTTAGCCAAATAACAAGAATAAATCAATCATAAGAACTGAAAGATAAAAAAAAATAAATTGTAAAATGAAAGGAATGTATTAGTCCTCAGTAAAAAAATACATTGGCATTTCTGAAGAATGATGTAGAAATGGGTACTTAGCAGCACATACCAAACTCCAAAGGGAATCCATGAAGATTTGCTATTTCTCTTGGGGTAAAGTACCTCAGTTTTAGTGTTGACAATTTCATAAGCTTCTCTTCTTCTGGTAAATCCTCAATGTGTTTAAACACTGACTCAAGCTACGAAGAATACCCAAAACAAGAGATATCACCAATGCAGGCCAAATATGTAAAATTTACAGTCACATTTTAACAGACTATTTCTTTAATTGGCACAGCACCTAAGACAAAGCATGTTTTGCTTGAAGGTGTAATCAGCATTGTACTTTTGCAACAAACATTTAAACACACACACTTGCAAGAAAGAAATCAATGTTGCCATGAGGGTGCTCATCATTTCTTCCTCCAGTTCCAAACTACACTGATAGTTAATGAGGCAATCAAAGAACTATAAACATTTGTTAATGATACGACAGTGACTCAGTACAACTCAACAGCACACCATTCACACAAATGAAGCTGTATGGATGCAGCTGTTTTAACACACTCACTTTGGGATTATCCTGAATTCCAGAGCTGCATTCTTCTTATGCTTAGAAATGTCCTATAATATTACTGAACATCATGGAAGTGCAGAAGGAAGTGCTTGTCTACAAAACTAGCTTTGTGAAAAGTATCTTTGAATGCTGATTCATCAGTACATTTATTATTACCTTCCCCAATGCCTAAATGCCACTCTGTGGTGAACTTAGTATCAACAGTAGAACTTTTCAAAACACTCTTCCCAGATAAATAATAATTTTCAAATTCAAACATATTAACATTTTACGCTATTTACTGGATCATCTGTGTACAAAGAATGGCCAAGCAATTCACAACACTGTACTGCAGTTTATCCACAGAACTAGTCATTTTAAATATTTTCATATACTCCTGTGAAACCTCTGTGTGAAACTACAAATAATAAAATAGTAGCAACTCATATTCTCCTCACGGAGAGGCAGAGATATAATTTTGGTCTAAACAAATTGCTGTTTAGGAACACAGAGTAAACCAACTGGAAACTCATTTGCATAAAATGTACTTTTAAAAGCTTTTTTTCTTATAATATGCAGAGTAACAAAGACAGGAAAAAACCCAAGTTTTAAACCAAGTCTCAAGTTTCAAACCAAGTCATTCTAATATGTTAGTCTACACACTTACCTGTACATCTACTGCTGTCTGCAGAACTGAGCCTGTCCCTTCTACATAGTGTCCATACCTTAACAACAACAATAGCAATCTTAAATTAGTATTTTTGCTGGATCTCATAGCACTGACAACTGCAAAGATGCAGGGAGCTTATTTAGGTTCCTTTGCCTTGATTAACAAATAGCCTCCTGGACAGGTAAAACAAAAGTTATAAACAATGCTAACCCTGGAGTGCAGTACGCTCTGAACGTGTCCTCTGGGGATGAGTCTGCACTCAGTGCACAAGTGTTTATCCACACTAATGCCTTATTACAAGGAAACTACACAAGGCCCAGGAATTCAAGTGTAACATCACCAAAAAGACCCATCTACAGTGCCCAAACCAATTTTACATTAAGGTAAAATGTATTAAAGGTCAACGGTCCAAGAGGTTCAAACCAGCTCTCCTTTTTCAAAGGAGGACCATTAGTGTGCGCCTCCAGCTTTCACATCAAACCATTAGGAATGAAGTGGTTCAGTCAGCTTTAACTTTAGTTGCTTGTGGATTTTCTACTGAGGGAAGGGGGATGGCCAGGCATCTATGCAGAGCATTAGGAGAAAGAAAGAAGCAGAAGATTAAATCTAACTAAAGAGTAAGCAAATTTACATTCTAAAACCATATGATAGTTGTTTGTATGCTTTGTGGTTAATTGCATAACAGCACATTTACTTTGTAGTCTCTCCAAGGCTGTCATTTAAATATAATTGTGGGCTTTCAGAAACAGTCTGTTGGTCTAACTATGATAGTGTTTGAACATCCTGAACAGAAAGAGGCTGAATCAAGACAACAGATGTCTTTGCACTGTGAAAGAACTTCAGAAGATCCTCTGAATTAGAGAGACGTGATCATCATTAACATGAATTATTACATTAACAGATAGTACTCTCTAATTTTATCTCTACATCTGTAAAGACAATTATAAAGGTCTCTTGCTTCCCTGGGGACCCATTCCTAAAGCATGGCACTGGAAAACGTTATGTTTCAAGCCTTTCTAATTCCACAATGGATGAAGGAATACTCTCCCTTTAGCACAGACACAATGACCCAGCATGGCCCAATCTTGAGTATTTCATCCTCAGTTACAATTAGTTCTGCCAATAACAGTTGGAGCAGCTCTCATAAAACAAAGCTCTTGCAAATATTTCTCAGGATCAGAACAGAAGACTTAAACACTGATGCAGAATAAAACCATGTGGAATTGAACTGTGTTGTAAATGTATCATTACTTTGTTAGTTGCCTTCTGAAAATTCCCCAATACTAAGTTTAACGACAGAACAGGCAGAGCACTGAGGAATCCTGATCTTCCTCTTATATAACATCTGATCACATTTCAGTTTAACATATTTGAGCCAAAATAAATAAATGAGGTAAACTTCAAAGTGGTATTTCAGAGTTTTATTGGAGGAAAGAATCTTTTAATAGGATCCATGTTACAATAAATACTCCAGTCTAAATAACTGGCAGTAGAGTACAGAACTCATCCCCCTAAAAAATCTAGCTGGTGTCAATGTGGTTTAGGAGCTGTGTGTATGTCTGTTGGTTTTTTAACACAAAACTGGCAGATGGCCAATGCAATGTTAGCTGGATTGTTATTATTATTCCAGCTACTGACTGAACAAAATTAACACGCTTGCCTCAGACCCAGAACATAATTAATATTTATCACAGTAAAAAAATGATGCATTGATTTTCTGATATTTCATTACCAGTTATAATGAAAGAAGTTGGCTTGAGAAATTACAGCCTTCAATTTCCATCTGATTCAAGATTTGTCTCCCTGCTTTATTTCTGTAAGTTTTAAAAACATCTTCTCATTTCATACATACAATATTTTATTTCTGGATATATTATGTCCTATATTTTGGTAGACAAAAAGTAATTTCCACAAAGTGAGAGACCATTTCTGTAATTGATATTTACACTACTTTGGAAGGCATTGCTTCTCTTGTCAATAGCATATCAAGAATTTGAAGTATGCCCAGAATGATTATATCTAAAGAAGCAGTTTTCATTTCCTCTGTCCTTTAAAATAGATAATTTCCTCTCATAACTTCAGTCACCACAAACATACTCCTCAGAGAAACCATGGTGGTCATAGTCTCAAAGAACTCAGCAATCCTTTCCCAAGGTCCTAGAAGTCCAATGCCAGAAGGGAACACAGGATTATCTGCTTGACCTGTCATGCATCCCAAGCCACTGCATTCTGCCCTATACACCACCAAAGCCTTTTAGAAGACAATACTTCTATGACAAAGGCAGAAAGGCAAAAAAACCTGATAAAATCTAAGAGTTTGAGGAGAAGGCGTACCTAGATTATCCCCATCACACAAAGCTTGCTAGAAATATCTGAAAACCAAACAAAAATGAGGGAAATTTTTCTCCCATGCTCAAAGTGTGCGGCTGGTAAGAAAGACACCAGAAGGCACAACAGCTGAGGGATTCTCTGTACTACCTGCAGTGCTCTTCCACTCCATTCAGGGGCCTCTTTCCTAAATCCCATACTTCAGAGAAACATAAAAAAAGAACTCCTGGAACAGACACAGCAGGGACCTACTCTCAGCCTCAGAAAGAGACCTGGATGAAGCCTGAGATGTAATTATAATCATTCTCTTAGTGCAGAGATGTAAATGAGATGATGACATTGAGAACTATGCTGGCAACCTTTCTGCCCAAAGCCTCTTAAAAAAGCGAATAAAGACAGGAAACCAGATTCCTGCATTTTCAGACAAGAACTACCATCACAACTATCTGGCCTCTCTCCTTCCACAGGAGCAGAAAGTCAATAGTCATGTTCTGTGTCATATTTCCCACCACCATGTATACAAACTTCATATTAACTTCTCAGGAGCCTCCTCCAGTGTGATTTTGATAAACATGACCACAAACCACCAGGATGTGCTCCAGTGAAACCACAAGTGGCCAATTTAGTTTTGATGATGCTTAAGGCATACATAGGATACGTGAGAGACCATTCTGGCCTAAAGTTTTTGTTTGATTATTCTAGTTAAGAAACAGATCCCATGAGATTCTGACTCCCCCACAACTCAAAAGAGTGAAGGCAGAAAAGGCACATTGTGTCAATGAGAGCTATGGGAAGGGCTTTCCTGTCGCACAAATTTTGAACTTTTGAAATTCTTTTTCTTTTTTATTGCCAAAAAGTTAAAAATCACAAAATCTGCAGGAAGTCTGTCAATCTGGCAGTCTAATTTCAACTGATAAAAAAAAAAATTACAACTGGCACTAAGTCACTATCTAAGCCATTTTATTGAAACGTTCTGAGAATTTCAAAAAGCCAATCTAATCAGAAAAATTTGTCGATATTAAGAATATTGACAACCAATACTATTCCCACAAATACCCGGGCTCCAATTGGCATTTTTCAATACAAATGTATTCATTAGAAAAGTTCCTGACCAGTTGTCCAAGGAGCTTCAGAACACTCACCAACTTCAAGCAAACTTAAAATTATAAAGTATGAATTAGAAAACTACTAGACAAGAAAAGCACTGATGTTCTGCTCCATCAAATATGATTCATAATGCAACAATCTAACTGGTTTCATGACATATGGCCAATCCACGGCTATTCTGATCTACAGAGCTGAAAAATCCAAGAAATCAATAAAATGTACAGTGGAGACAGATTTAATGAGGAATGGATCTGTCATGCCTGACACTTTGAAACTTCATTGAGCAATATAAAGAAATTCATTACCGAATCAGCACTATACCAGTCTACTGGAACCACATTTCCGCAGGGTAATTAAGCTTCTGTGAAGGTCAACAACAAATGGCAACTGTCTTTTGTGAATGTCTTTTTGGAGTGGGCACATGATGTTCTGCCAGGCAGATTCTCATGCTGGCATTCCACTGGAGCAGGAAGCACACTATATAAGGAGATTTCATTCAGAGGCCTAGGCTTTTTTGATGAAATATCTCTCTGTGTTTTTACAGGACACAAGCAAAAATACACTCAAAATATATGACATGATTCAACAAAATGTTTTCTTTGCAACTTACCCTTTTGTAAAGCAAGTGGATCTCCGGCAGGTGGGTTTAACAATGTCTAACAAGAAAGCATAGCGCAATAAGGACTTTGGCGGTAAGAAATACCGACTCATTTCTTCATTTTCCTCTTCCAAGAAATCTTTTAACATTTGAATAGAGGAATCATTATCCTGATCATGTTTCCTTTCTATTTCTTCTACTGTTTCAAGCTTAAAAAGAAAGGCCCCTTTTGGTAGACTCTTCTTGCTGCTGCAATCTGGTCCAGTGTTTGGATCCAGATTCTTCTCTTCAGAAGACAAGGAAGAACTGATTTTGCCAGTGACTTTGTCCTTGAGTAAGTCTTCTGGATACTGATCTGGGAATCTTGTCAATATCTAAGAAGAAATTGTGACAAAAAACCCCAAAACTGTATTTAATAAATAACTTGGCAGCCAATCCTGCAGTGAGTAAGAATTCCTTCAGAGATGCTCAGAATAAAGCATCTCAAAAAACAGTATAAAAGATTTCAAAAACAGTATCATCAAGATTTGCTGAACTATCAGCAATGATGTCAGGAACAACTGTAAATGCACTTGCAAAAAGACCCTTCCAAGGGTGTGAAACATGTAGCAGAATAATCTGTTTTCTAGCCCACTATCAGCCGCAGTCCCCCTGTTTAAAGCCATCTAAGCCCCAGATGTGTAGATCAGTCCTTAAAAAACTCAGTGTCCAGGCTGAAAAAGGGAGACAGAACTTAACTTTTCTGTTGGTATCACTGATCCCTCTTCTCCATTCACCAACACACAACACTAAACTGAAAATTTAACCCTCAACCATCATGAAATGAAATGAAAATTTGACTAACACTAACAGACTCACCTGGCCAGGAGCTTGAAAGGAAAATGGCTCTTGGTGAAGCCTCGCAATTAGAAAATATCGTAGCCTAGAATTGGGAATGCCAAGCTGCAAGCATAATTCACAAGCCTTTAGTACATGTGATAAAGAGAGAAAAAGTAGTCTATACCATCATACAAGTCATCTGCCATTATACACAATAATAGAACTATGAAATACTAAAATATTTTGTGATGAGATATCAGTATTAGCTAACAATATCTGAACACTTGTTACTCCCATACCTAGGTACTTTCAAGGAACCAAGCAGGCAATTATTCTTTGTACCTCATAGTTTTGACTTTCTCTGCAAATGAACAGAAATGCAAACAAAATTGTATGTGATGTAAGAAGAAAAACTACATGCATCACAATTTCTTGGGACAGGTACTACCTGTTTTCTGTTAAAAGCAGAAGGGTCTCTCATTGCCTTTCTGAACACAGAACTTTAAGACATCTAACAATGCAATAAATCCACCACAACTGGTTTTCACGCTATGCTCTGTTAGCTTCTCTCAAAGATTTACGGTACTTTACTGATTCCAGTTAGTCTTGCACAATCTGAAATCTCTCTCAAATTCTTTTTTCAGTTGCCAGGGAAACATGGAAACAAAGCTCCTCCTCCCACAAGTAACGGTCACAGTCTCTTTGCTGGGAAATTCATAGGCACAGCACTTCTGAAGCATTGAGGCTCCTGCAGGGAAAACCACCTTCCTGATCTCAGTGTAACTTCATGCTCTCTTAAAAATATCAAATGGCAGCAAAGCAATATGGGACTAGGATCTGAACACAAACAGCAACAGGATCATGCCAGTATGGGAAATCAGAAGTCATGTCAGATGGTTTTCTCATTCAAGAGTACCTTCAGCTTTGGGCATGACTCTGTAATACAAAAGATCATTTTGTATTGTTCTTGGACTCGAAGTTTGAACAGGTAAATAATATTAGAGCAATTTTGGTACTCACACAGGTTGGAGACAAGAGAAATTCTTGGTATTTAAATCCACATGTTGCAAGTGTTTGCAAAAGTTGAATTCTGGCAGTGAAAAGAATCAAAAAGCAATTACTCACACAACCTTTAGGCCCTTTTTTTATCCCAAATAAAAACACATTAAATACAACATCATATGTACCAAGATATTCAGTGAAAGAACTGGGACAGCAAATTACAGATAGGATGCCATCCATTTCTGAACTTGACAGACAACATAAAAAGTTCAGTGTTAGTGACTATTACACATTCACAGGCATCTCACCCCTACTATGGTGCAAATTCCCCTAAATATCCAGTCTCTAGGAGAGTACTTGTAGTGTGTCAGCAAGAAAAGTAATCAGAGGGCAAGAAATTCTCTCTACTTGGAATCATAAAACAGGAGATTAAAGCCACTACAAATAGCTCACTACTTCCCTCTGCTCACATACACAGCACCAGCTAAGCCTAATGAAAAGGCTAACAAAAACTGGTGGCTTTGATAATAAAAGAGAGGTAGAACTGCACTTCATAAACAATGGAAAAACACTGTAATGGAAATAATCTTAAAAAGACTTGTCTTTTCTATTCCATGCAGACTGCACTAGGCTGGAACTACACAGCAGATAGAAGCTGTGACCTGTACCTCACACTGTATGTGACACTGCATCCCAAGTGCCATACAAGAAAACAAGCATTCTAACTGGGGTATTTTCTGAACTACAGCTTGTTCCAAGCACTGGCCAGCAAGCCATAGCCTAAGGAATCACAGGGACTAGAGCAAAGAACCATGAGCACTGAACCAGTGAGAGAGCTGAGCACAACTCCCAGATGCCTGGCAAGCTCATTAAGGAGCGTGATATCCAGGGTGGCTGCTCTTGGTGCTTTAAGGAATGCTGTGGAAAGATCCTACTCTATTCCAGCAAGAACTGAGAAGGAACTCTGCAACCCTCTGTCTTCTGTTTTGGCCACAAGACAGGAGAATGCTCCTGCTGTCAGGAGGTAATTAGGTAATGACAGCTTTACTCTTCCACATTTCTGACCAAGACTATGTACAGTCTTCATACTGTATGTCTGGACCATTTGATGGCAGCCCTGAACCAGCGACAATCTACTATCACCAGAGGTACTCAAGAAAGCCCCCAGACCATACTGTGGTCTTAACGAAAGATACCATGGGCTTCTGTCACGAATAAAAAACCTTAAAACCTCTGAAGTGCTCTGCCTATTGTTATTTTTCTTTGAAAACTAATATGATCCTTTCTAAAGGAGACAGGATCATCAATATCAATAGTTAACTTGTTACAACATATTTTATCTGCTTAGAGAAATAATAGTTATCTAGCAAGTTTCTTTTATAATCTAAGATTTTCATTCCTAAATTTACACCATATTTTTAACCCATAGCTGCTACCTGTCCCACATCACTCTGTTTTGTTAATTGAAATTCTAGGAAATAAAAATACCACCTTCCCCTTCTAAAGAAAATATCCTTTAATACAAACTAAAACCTTCATAAATTAATTAGACTTCACCTTGCAGAAGAAGATTCAAATCCTTTAACATTTTCTAGAAGTAGGTATTTTGGAAGCTTCTGAAGCCTAAGAAGAAAAAAAAGCAAATCAGAGTAACAAGATGGAAAGTACATTGTATTCATCCACAGATTTCTTCAGTTACCAGAAAGATTGAAGTATTTTCACATCATGCTAGCTGGTAAAGCTTAGCATCCTTAAAAAATGTACCTCAACCCCAACTGAATTAAAAATGTGGACTGCTGGTAAAAACAACAAACCCTATTTATGTTCAGATGAACATCTGTACCCCATGCATATACTTTTGAAAATGCTTACCGCTGTTCATTTTCTAAAGCACAATATTAATATTCAACAGATTGAGTTTGTAATAGAAAAGATAATTGTTGGGGGGAAAAAGATCTCTATTTAGCCATAAACTTTTTGTTTTCAAGTGCTTATACCTGCAACCACTGTCAAAGTGCCACATTAGCTTTAGCGATAACACATCAGAACCAGTGTTCATCTCACTGATTTAAGAAATGCGATGTTTAGAGCTCAAACTGCAGATACCCTTAGTTTTCTATACTGAACTTTTTCATTTTGATGGGGGGAAGAGAAGAAGGCATCTAGTTTAGCAAGATCAGGTCTGGAAATAGGAACATTCCAAAAACAGCACGTTAAATCTCTGGAGAAACGAACATGCCCAAACTGTGCCAGGGACCATTCCAGTGATTTAGAAGCACAGACAATTCAGATTCAAGTATCTGCGAACATTCTGTGGCACTGACTAATTCTCTAGAAGGGTTAATGTAGATGTCTGTCACACACTGGGATCTCAGAACAGCATATAGAAACAGGATACTTATCCTCTCAGACAGCAGCTCCATGCTTACTTAAGTCAGTAAGTGACTTTGGACTTCCACTGGTCCAAATCACAGCAGAATTTGTTTCAGCACATTCTTAACTACCACCAATTATTGACATTCACATGAAAAAATAAAAGAACTAATGCATCCCACAAGAAACTGGAAAATGTATAAGATACTATTCCAAATTTAAAAATACTAAAAATACTAGTGAAAAAAATAATATCAAACTGAAAAAAGCAGCAGTAGCAGCCAAGTTCCTTGCAGAGGAATGGAGAATATATCTGCTGGTATGTTTACCCACACTGATCATCATCATCATCACCTACTATGAAACTTCTTTTTATAGTAATGAATCCAGAGCATAGCCTGAAATGCAAGAGCTCATACAGGATCAACAGATCACAAGACAAGTAATCACTACACAAAGAGTAAGTGTTAAGTACTTGGCAGGTATTAATACTACAAATGTCTCCGTAAAAGAAACACTTTGATGTCATGTCCAGTTATGTCTTGGACATGATAAACAGACATTATCTAGACCATTTGGGTGAGACTTTGTTTTCCAGCTGGATGATACAAGGATTTTCCAGGTCTTTCCAGATCTTGAAATTGTCCTTTCCATATATCTAGGCTATTTGTCCTCCCAGGCTATCTTTGAGCCTCATTTCAGCAACATTTAATTAAAAGGGTTAGAATGTCCACAGGCTGAGAAATTATTTTACAGTTTCCATAAACTGCACACATGTCATACCAATTTAGAATGTAAAGTGATAATTCCTATATTAAGAATTTACCTTTTTGGGCCTGAAATACTCCATGCTCAATATCTGGCAAACATATCATATTCAAAAAAAAAAAACCCAAAACCACTATCTCACTAAAACATAAAACTGGAATTGAGAAACTCTGCATAGCCACTATTTTGAACATATTACAGACTGCTTACATTAAGTGTTGCCTTCAGAAAAAACCTGCCCTAGGGAGATAAGTGACATGAGCAGCGTCTCATGGGGTGTTGAGATAACACAGTCACAGCCAAGCCCAGTTACTTTGCATCGTCATGACGAAAAACATATGTCCTGTAGTATCTAAAGCTTTGGTTTTGAGAACCAAAAGCTTCTGCCCCTTATCCAGCTAAACCCATAGCAACCAGGAAGCAGTATTTCCATATTAATGCACAACGGTGTCCTAAAAGCAGCCAGCCTCTTACCCGTGTCTCAGTTTAATGGGAAGGAATCCTGAAGCCAGGACTCCCTTAAGTGAAGGTACTACTAACCATTATTCTGACTAATTAGAAACTTACACACTATCTGCTGTTTTTTATAATTTTGAAATTTCTGGGGGTCTGTGTTACATTTCTTGTTCCTCAAAAAACATCCTTTGCAACTTCTGAAAAACCCAAGTTCTCTCCCTATTTTTGTGTCTCTGCCAAACACAGAGGGAGTAGCAATAACCATTCTTTTTACCTATTAATTGTCTAACTTACTGGGCTACAGAATCCGTATTGTGTTCTGTTCTGTGTTCTCTGCCACAGATTTCTTAGGTAATCCCTTCCAAGCCACTCAGCCTTTCTGTGTCTGCATTCTCTACCTGATGATGACAAGGGCAAAGACGTAGTCCCACTTAATGTTGCTGGGTGCAAAAAGTTTGGGATGAAGAATGAAGACCCTTTTCTCCCAGTGTTAATAGCAGTTTTAAAGAAAGGCTGTTTGGTACTGGTTTCCTTTTGTGCTGAAACCATTCATCAAAAAGAAGAAAGAAAAAGAAAAAAGAAAAGGAGATAGCAAACATCCCTTCATCCTCCTCCAATCCCGAGAGTAAGATTTACCAGTGGAGGAATATAGAGAGAACAGGTGTCCCAGTCTCCAGGAGAAGCAGGACTGCCAGGAATGGTAAGTGTCTGCTGGACTGCAACTGATGCAAATGCTCAGGCTCATGTCAATTGGTGCCCACTGGCCATCTCAATCCAGAAGCACAGATTTTCGCTGGATAATCTCCCTGAACAACTGCTTGCTCTGCTTCCTCAGGAAGAGTTCTTACTGTGTTATGCATCTCTTCCAAAATACAACTACATGCATCACTTAGAGCTGATTTTTAACACTCTCAAGATGAACAACTTAGATCAGCAAAAACTACTTGGCTTACAGTTTCAAAATTTAAGGTATAAACAATCCAAACAATTATGACTATAACTGGGATCTGAACAGGCAAAAAATTACAGATGAATACAAAGACAAGGACACTGCTCAGAAAATGCAGTTACTTGAATTCTTCATTATTACTACTGAAAACAATGAACTGTACTACAAACCAAAAATACATAATCTGCCTCAAGATATCTAGAAGCATCACCAAAAAGATAGAACAGAGACTTTAAGAAAGAATGGAAGGGGGTGGAAGACTCATCACTGTGCAGTCAGTAACAGATTTAAACAAACTTTCAAATGTGGCCTCTTCAAAAGATGACTAAATGTTTAATCTAAGCTTTTTCAACCTGGTGTTTCAAACAATTTTCATGTTTCCTTGAGGTCAATTGGCAAACCTATTGGCAAACCTATTACCTATTCCTGCTTCTGCACAAAATCAATGCAAATTTGGTGATGAACTGAAACAAACTCATTTTTCTTTTATGATATAGCCACAGTTTAAACAGACACAATAAAAAGGAAACCAGACAGTGAAAACATATACAGCAACAATGAGGTGATTATGGCATTAGTAAAACACAAGTATTTGTAAGTTACATATGATCATGTGAAAACAAACAAGGAATACAACACAACACTAGTAGTAAGTATCTTTGTGAACTATTACACATGACCTGTCTCACTGAAATACAGACGACCTACTTATTTACAACAAAGGCTTTAGAATGGAGGCAGAAGGTCATTTATACCTTGGTAGAATATCAAGTATATAGAGAAAGCTCTTTGTCCGTGGATCTGATACATCACCTTGCAGTCCAATTCTAAGAAAGAATAAAGAAACACCTGTGTATTATTTGGAGCAGTATGACATTTGAGTTACATTTTTCTACAGAACGCTGACACTTTTTACTTTGGGTTTCAAAAGGGGATTCTGCAAAAGCATCATGTGCAGACATGAGGACGTGCTCACAAAGGCAGTGTCCTAAGAGATGCTCCAAGGAATGAAAGCCTGCCCTGGAATCCATCAGCTCACAGCAAAGTTAAAATTGAAGCATTCAGTAATGAAATCCACTCCCCAGTCTGCAAAGTGTTTAGCATTCTGCTCTTGTCCAGCAAACCCTTTGAACATACTTGGCTTCGAAAGAACAGAAAAACCCCACAGGGTTTCTGGGAATACCCTGCTATTTTGCACTGAATATATTAAATTATTTCTATGAATTAAAGCGTTAGTGCTCACTGTTTTGCAGCATTGAGCCCCATGTGAATAACTTTGTAACCGATTTTGTAACATTAAACTGGACAGATTATGTAGGTTACAAAAATAATAACAATTCCAGGACTGCCTTTCCCTAGCTTACACTTGTATTAGCTCGTAAAAAAAAAATAAAACCTTTGCAGAATAGCTTTAGCATGTCTCTAAATTAATCTGTCATACACAGATTTTTCTTTTCACTGCATTATAAAAAAATCTGAAGAAATGGTTCCTATATACGTTATAGGTTTGCACTAATAAATTTTTATAGATCAGCACCACTTTAGAGGGATTTCTTTTTAATCTTACAGCACTCATTGACATTTACTTTCTTACATAAGCAGTTTCATCACCATCTTTTTCATGAAGCTACTAAATTGCATGAGTGCACTTACCAGAATCTTATCTCCACTGGTCACTGCTAACAAACGATATGAATTACAAACTAATCTGACAAATAACATCTCATTAAACTCAGTTTTTAATCAGTAAGATATTTCTCTATATCATCCTCAAAATCATTTCAAAGGCATTATCCTTTCAGTCTTGGCTAAAATAGAAAAATTCCTCAGAATAAACTATCTCTGTGCATGTGCAATTTTCAAACTACAAATAAAAACAGATTACACTCTTAAGTCTCAGGCAGAACTGAGAAATTCCAGTCTTCCTTCTGGAGTTGCCCCAGGAAAATATTAGATTGATATCTAAAAGGAAAGACAGCACTCCTAAACAGTGAAATCTTCATATTGCACTATTAGAGGAACAATACAGTACACAAAATAGGCACTGTGAGAAGCTTACTTAATTTAAATTGAATTAATATCTACATATTGCAAGAAATGTGATCAGTAATGAAGATGCAATTGCAGCATATCTTTCCCTTCAGTACACATCATGGTGAATAGAGCTACAACATTTTTGCTTAGGCAGAGAAAGATACACAGATGAGCCACACACAGTGTCACTCTTGAAAACTACTATGACCCTTTCTAAAGGAGACAGGATCATCGAATAACATCAATGGAGTCAACCTGTTATAATGTATATTATGTCCTTACAGAAATAAATAGTTATTTAGCAAGTTCCTTTCACAACCTAAGATTTTAATTCCTACATTTAAATCATATTTTTAAACCACAGCTGCTAGCTGTCCCATCTCACTCTCTTTAGTTAACTTCTTTGACAGTATATATTGCAATAATTGCACTTTTCTTCTCTAAGTGTGCTATATCTACCTTGTAAATGGTTGGCAGGGAGGACTCATCAGAATCATATCAAAAGATAATCTGTCAAATTCTTTTAGTGTTATGCCCTGAAAAAAAAGAAAAAAAATAGAAGACTGAGTGTTGAAAACTGTATGAAACACTTAAGTTACCTTTCAGATCAAACTGCCGTGCTTACCTCCCCTACGTGCTTCATCTAGAAAAAAAGTATGTAATCTCCCAACTGATCTAATAATTTCAAAATCTTTTCTACCTTGGCAAACCATACAGTGCAAATATGTATTCATTGCTTTGAATATGAAACAGAACACTAATAATGTTAGCATCTATTCATAATCTTGAGGGTTTTATCTACTTCTAAATATTTTTTCAGAAGAGGTATGTATTGGTTCTTTCAGTACATACTGACCTGTTATTTACCCCAAGTAAGTATCATTATTCCGATATGAAGCCTTTGTACATCAAAACTAGTGTTCACATATTCAAAATATGTGAAAAAATATTAGATCTTTTCAAAAGACAAAATATCTAAAAAGTAGCTCAAGTCTTAACATGATAATTTTTACAGGTCCAAACTATGGGTTTTAACTTTTAGTAGCTCATTAGCAATGCATCCTATAGAGCTAATTTCATTTTAGTTTTTGTCCAGTAAAAATTCCTTAAAGATATCGTACGGCTGAAAGCTCTACTCTGTTCAGAAAAGAAAGTATTAATTCAGTGGTATGAATTAATTATACAGGCAAAAGTTCCCCTAGACTAAATTTTAACCAACACCAGAGGGACAACATATTAAGGGGTTAGGAGAAGAGAAGGAAAATTATGAAGTAACTATGAACTGGGCAAAGAAATCACTGCCTTACATATTTTGAGGGATATCTATATAGCAAAGATACCACAACTACCCTCAAAAACTAGACAAAAACTGCTATTTTTTTCTAATAAATTTGAAGAAGGCCTTACTGACTGTAATAATCTGCTCTTGTCTACTATAAGGAGACACAGGTAAGTGTTCTTCTTTTTCCATTATAAAACTGTAAGTTATCATTTACCCTGTTATTATTGGGTGCTGAATAAGCATTTAACCTTTAGCCACTTAATTCTTACTTAAGCTGGTGTCTTAAAACAGACACAGTATCTTTCTTTTACTGTCCTGTTGTAAAGCCGTAAAAGAAGGTTGAGAAGTTTACAGTAATTTCTAATTAAATCCAGGCAAAACTACATGCCTAGACTGCCCCTCATGTATTTAAACAGAATCCAATTCTACCTAGCTCTTTTTCAAATAATTTGAAAAGGGACAGAATTCCTAAAACACTTGATCTATTGAGCCCATTAAAAAAAATTCAAGACTGTTCCATCCAATATATTTTCTTGTGTTTATCTGAGCTCAACTATAACTACAAAACAAAGGCATGCCTCCAAATAATTAAATTCTTTCAAAGTACATGAAAATATTTTTTTTAATCTAAAAATATGATTTTTTGCATTCCTTTATTGGTGGTAAGCGTTCCTCTTGACATTTATATAACCTTTCTTGATGCAGCAGTCAAGACTTTATGAAAAAGACTGCAGTGTGACTATCTCTCCAACTTCAACAGGCAACCACAGCACCAGAAATCAAAGTTGTTGTAAAACTGCTTTGTTCATAACAACACAAATCTTTTCGTTTCTCTTGTTACTAACAAGGATAGTGAAGACAAGTTATATCTACAAATGCCAGACTACAGTAAAAAACACATTAATTACTCACCTCAATAGTCTTTGCCCATAACGGTGTGCTGGGAAAGTTGTGCTTATAAACATCATTGGCAAGAGTGTTCACATCAACAGCAGCAACAACTTCTGCATACGTGCAGCTTTCTAAAATTAAAAAAAAATTTGAAACTGTAGCTTTTCTTTATACTCTTGGAAAAGTGTGTTTGTTCAGTTGTGTTACAGCTATGCTTGTTCAGTTGTGTTACAGCTATGCTCAAAAACACAATTACACAATCAAACTGTGCTGTGTTGCCTTTGAAACTCTGGATGGAAAATACACTGTTTTTCTAATCATATGGGCAATACTTTCTTTCCTTTTGTATCCAAAGATGTTAATGAGTAGATACCTAAACTCCAAACAGGATGTATCTCTACAGCATTCTCACTTGCACTCTGCTGGTTTCTGTGGCCAGCAAGTTCCCCAGCTACAGGAACACAGCCCAAGTCAACCTGCTGAGTACCTCCTGCCACTGCCTGTGCCTCTCCACCCACTGACAACTTAAAGGAACTAAACCTGCTATTTTAGAAGTATACTACTTCTCATTAGGAAAAAATGGCATCAAAAATATGTTTGAGGTGCATGTACTCCTCCAATAAACTTTTTAAGTTGCCTGAAAAACATTTGTGTTTATATTTCAGTAAAACCTTAGGCCTCAGTAAAATGCAACTGCCGCCTCCTTTGAGTTCAAGGTCCTCAAAACAACAAATTCGGCAGCTCTTCCTCTCTTGATATTAAAGGAATTGCTTCTGGACACTTAGAGGTGTTATTGAAAAGATGAGAAGACAGTGTACCAAATCTACTGAGAGCGAAAGCCCTGAAAGAAAAATACACTAAAAAGAATGTAAATAAGCAATGGTTAATTTCTGGAGTAACAGAATAATAGAATCTACAGAAGCTAAAGAGATAAAAAGAAGAGTGTTTATTCCACTGCTTACCATGTCATACTATTTATTATTACTAACCACAATACCTTCACTGAGGCTTTTTATCCAGGGAGATGGGCTGTGGTCACTGTTACAGCTGCAGGCAGCAAACAGATCATACACATAAGATCAGTTTCAACCACCAGGGTATTTATATTATGGTCAGCATTACAAAGCCCCAGATGAAACACAATCAATTTTTAAAAAAAATCTGTAAACTAAAAGAAACAAGGCAAATAGCCACGTGCCTTTAAATAGTCTCCACAATACGCTCAAGTAACACATTAACAAATGACCTTATGAGACAGCTCATTAATTACTGCTAGTCAGCTAATTATTTACAGTTTGAGAGGATGAAAACCAAACTGTGATGACCCCAACAGACCTAATTTTGGATGATGCAGTTATCATCCCATCTACTATCTCTCAGGTTTTCAAGGCCATCTTGGTCAAAACCAAAGAGAAATATGGGTGTTGGAAAGATTGTAGCAAACATTTCAACAAGGACAAAGCTGGTTCTTCTAGGTTTACTTGTGTGATAGTGGGCAAAAAGGTAAGGATTTTCACAAGATAATTATTTACAGACCATTAAGGGTCAACATACAAGTCATTATTTGACATTACTGCCTTGACCTTTTGACCATAAGTTGTAACCGAGAATTACATACACGTGTACCCAGAAGGACAATAGAATGACTACACCTGAGATTACAGAACAGGTATGTTAACACTGACACCTAGTGTGAAAAGAAACTGTCTCAATTTACAAACATATTCAAGAAACAACACTTTGATCTACCTAAAGCAAAGTTGTGACATCCAAGTAACAGTAACAAACTTCAGTACTGTTTAAGACAGTGCTTTTCTCAATTTATTCTTTCAGTTTTTAAAACATATAGTCCTGACAAGCTGACCCTTACTGCATTTTCCAGTCATCAGAAGAAAAATAAAACTAAAAAAAATGAAACTCAGTTAGTATCTAAATCAACATATAGTTTAAAGAGGGCAATTGGGAAGAGAGGCTGTGTGCTTTCTCTCACAACTCATGATTCAGACGCTCATCTTCATTACTGCCACCAATCCAATCTCTCCCTGCACACATACAAGAAAAAAGAGATACTGAGGATTTGCATCAAGGGACTTCACAGGCCTAAGAGCCTGGAAATACTGAAAGGGAGCATATAGTTAATAGAAATTTATTGAACCCCCTTGCAATGCAATGTTCAGTCCAAACCAGAGATGTTAACCAGCATGGAAAAAGGACAGGAACTTTTCCTGAACTATTTCGCCTGACATCCTCTCTTCCCAATTCAAAGACCCGATAATTTTTTCAAAGCTTCTCTTCCTTTTCACTTAAAAGCTGTGGCTCACTTGGGAGCTCCTGTTACAGAACAGATTCCCTCGAAAAGCTGATTAAGCATATTTGTGTGGAAATACCCTGGAAACGCATGAAGGAGCTTGAGCAGACAAGCTGATCTCATGCATCCAACCTAACAAAGAAAAGCTTGTGTAAATTTCAAACTATGTGAAAATACAACATTTCTAAAGGATTTCTGAAATTTAAATAACTTCTATTCAAACTGTGATATTCTGCTTTGCTATAGCAATTATATTTACTGCTTGAAAATGACTATTAGGAATGTATCTTAAAAAAAAACCCTGAAAGCAGAATCTAAGAAAAACAGGATCATGACTGTGCCTAACTATCCCCACTGACTAAAGACACAAAACCAACTCAGGAATTGCTGACTTAGAGGGATGTTAGATCAACTGCCCAAAATACATAGCAGAACTTCAATGCAGAAACAGATACAGCTCTGGAGACTTTTTTCTCCCTTCCAAACAAGTACATTCATTTTTCAAAACATAGCCAGTTAAGAGAATTGTAACTATGCAGAAACCAGTAAAAAATCAAAAAATAATACACATTTTCTAAGTGAAACTAAGAGGCTGGTGGAATACTTGATTTGCAAGATTCCTCAACACCACAGTTTTTGAACTGAGACTTTGCATTTCTGAACAATTTGTAGCTCAAACGGAAGCCACAGACATGATGGGGAAGTTACTGAGGGAGGTGTTGTAGCTTATTTTTAGGCCGACTACATTGTAGTATTCTCTGGTTGGTTGAGAGCAGGTGAAATCAAATTTGTATTATCCAATTGGTAAAGTACTGATTTTGCACTTAATGCTTAAAACCTCTAGGGCTCACACAGCAGAAACTCTTTAATTGTTATTTAAGTTGCCTAAAGAGGCAGCTATCAAACTTTGGGTCCCAGTTCTCTACCTTTGTTGTGTACACATCACTTACAAGCCATATCAGCTATGAAATAGTCACTCTTGAGTGAAAGGGAAACTGCTGTACTGACTGGAAGGCGTGGCATTTGGAACAAAAGAAGACAGGGTGTGTGCATTAGCTTCTAATGTGGAAGAAACAAACCCAAGGGTGCCATTCTCAAACGCTGAAAACAAAATTTCTGACATTATATTATCTGTCCTTTTCCTCTCCAGAATTGATCCTTCTGTCATGTGTTTCTAGCAGACCTTAAAATTAACATAGATCTGTTTATACTACTACTGTACTTTTGTAATAAGAGTCATCAATGTCAACACAGCACATGAAATACACCCTATTGACAGCAAGGGCAGTCTGGTGGATTCCAGCATATGGAAAATAGGGACCTGGAACAATTATCTATTCTAACAGGTATATGAGCATAGATGGAAAAGAGAAGATTAGTCATGTGTTGTCAGCACCGTTTCCTTCTAAAGCAGAGAACAAAGATTGCACTTCTGAGTTGTCAGCTCTTGGCCGAAATGATTAGACTGAACTGCCCATGGCTACAGTCAACATGACTATCAGTAAACTTGATATTTGCTTCCTGCGGGATACTTAGCAACCTTTTTCCCCTACTCCATTTGCACAGGATTTGTTCATGTTCAGCCATACAAACTTTATAAACTTACATTATAGCACAACTGGCACCCTCCTGTGCTACAAAGGGCTATATTTTAGAGAAGCATTTAAACAAAATGAGTTTAGGTGTAAAAACTTGCTCAAACCAGCAATGTTTTTGTTTTGCTTTGTCCTGAATCCTAAAGCTGCTTGCCAGTTTTGTCTCCTTTGCCTCTCCTGGTGGGATGGCTATGCTCAGTGTCATTACACACACCACCTTAGTATGCTGTGCAATTCAAAGAGACAATCAAATAAAGTGAATAAACAGCCATGACAAAGTACAAAAGACTCAAAATCTTACTCTGCAAAATTGAAATGTAACAATTGCAGAGGAAAAATATCACCAAATATGTCCTTCAATGTTTGATGCAAGCAGATTTTTTTAAGTGACCTGGCAGAACACAAACACTTGTGGCAAAGACGTGGAACCCATTTTTCATGGGAAAACTGCCTCAACTATTAAGCCAGTTTAGGTTTATTTTGGTTGGGAATGAGGAGGAGCAGGCTGTTTGTTTGACGGAAAGTTGCTAAGGAAATGAATTTGTAGCCATAGATTTTCTAAAAATAACACACTTTTTCACTGCAGAAACTGCACTTTATGTATAAAGAATAAATTGACTCACACACACACATTAAAAATTAACATACGTTTAGACATATGATTTGAACATCAACCTTTATAAATCCCATAAGGTCTGGAGCACAGGGTGGGAAGAAGCAAGAAATGCACTTCCATCTCTTTGCTGCCTCAGTCTTTCAAGAGTATGAACATGAACAGACTCAGTGAATTCTGACCTTAATCAAGCTTGACTTTCTAAATTGTATCTTTTTCCAGGTCTTTGGTGTTAAAATGCTATTATAAAGCATTCAAGATCTAAAACTAAAAATTCTGACATGTTGAATTATCTACAGCTAAAGAACCAACATAGAGCTTAACACTCCCCAAGATTTTTCTTTTTCAGCTTTGGACTGAAATCTAAATTCAAGAACTGCTTTCTCTTCACTATCAAAAGGAACCTGATTCAACTATGAAACTATGTACTCATTACTTCTATGTACTCTAAATAGAGAAACACTTATATGGCAGTATAAACTTCCATGAATATGTGAAATTTCAATTATTTCTTACTGTAGAATCTCAAAACCAATTGCATACTATTTGGTGCCACACGCATTCCACTTTAACTACAGCTGCCAAAACAATCCTGCAAGCTCAAGTATATGCTATCCTAAAACTAAGTTTACAGAAGATTACAGTCAAAATGGGCATCAAGGTAGAAAAGGCAGCATCAGATTTCCTGAAAAATAACTATCTGCCAATTGAAAATACCGGCAATTTCACAGAAAAGCAGACAGTTGGACCAGCTCTGTTAACCAGAACTGGCCACATAACACGGCCAGGAACCAGCACTGAGCCACTGCTTGCCGGAATTGCAGAATCCCTTTTATAGAGCAAGGCAACTTCCTGGTGTGCTGCCACTGAAATACTCCACACTCTTTCTGTTTCCTACATGTTCCTATTATTTTTTTTGGCTGTATAGATTCGCTAGAAACCATAAGAAGAAAACATATTATTATACATAATCGTCATCTCTTGTGTATCTGACTTATGAAGGCACTGGCAAAATGAAGGCCTTTCTTTCAAGCTTTGCATTTTTTTGGAAAAAAAGCCACAACCCTTCTAATATTTCCATACTTGATTTAAATGGAAGATGGCAAACAATCTGCCACTTGTTAAATGATAGCCACAAAAAATGGATCAGAGACCTTTTCAAATAGCATGGTTTCATGTAGACATATAGGTCTAACACATATAAGAAGCCCTATTATTAAAGTACTTACAGAGGAACATTCACTTTTTTTCTGTTTGATTTGCACGTAAAAGCAAACACTTAAATGCCCCTTGACTATACTTGGTTCCTTTATAAACAGTGTAGGAAAACTGAATCCAGATGTCTGAGGGACTTAAAAAACCAGCAGAAATTATCAAAATGCCTGAGTATATCTACACTACACAAATGAAATCTAATTCATCAAACCCAGTTCTAGATAATAACCTGTTATTTAATACATAATTCAGTGGAAATTCCATAGAACTCTTTTTATTCATATTGCCTGACTACTACTTTTAACAACACTCTAAACAACATTTTCATCTCGAACTGTATGGTTTGGACCTTTCCTAAGACAACACAGTGCTTATGTGCTGAGTTGTCATATGCTTCCCAGAAAAATAACTACTCAGATTGAAAAATGTTATACCAACTGTAATGCACATAGCATTGTGCCCATTCACTTTGCTAACTTCAATTGGTACTTAACCATTTAGTACAATTCGGGGTCATTTACACAAATGATACTTTAAATGTCATCTTACACAGTCCTTTCATCTGCTTTGGCTGATACCAATACAGAAAAATCTCAGAAAAACTATTCACACATACGCAATTTCCTCCATCAAGTGTAAACTCAGAAGAACAGAAATTACAATGTACACTGACACTGAAGCAGTTGTGTTTAGCAAGTTCAGAAACAATAAACTTGGAAATAAATTTACCTTCTCAGAAAATAATACAAGGGGTTGAGTTAATTCCTTCAGCCTCCAAACTACACAATATAGGTGACATGATTTCAAGCCTTGAGTAGTAATTATCCATTGGGGGTTCACCAATTCTGTTTATCTTTTGGATACACATTTACAGTACTCTAATGATCTAATGCCACATTCTCAACATTCCCGTCCTTTTAAGTATTTACTGAGTTGAAAATGGTGTTTTCTTAGGTGGAAATCCATGAAGTACCACATCTAGCATTACCATTTATTAACAATTGCAGCACACTACTGAACAGCCCCAAGACATTATTATGGCAAAAACATCGCTAAATAATTCAGTAAAGAGTGAAGGACCATGGTGTAGGCTAAGTTTCAGGAAGCAGTCCACTTTCTGCAGACATATGGAAATTGTCCACAGCATGTAGAAAGCTCCCCATCACTTCAGACATATAGCTACTAGAAAAGCAGCATGTTACCTTTACAGCTATGTACGCTCTATACAAAGCATAACACACTCTTCGTTCTACAAAAATTCCAGAATCTGCAGTTCCACACGAAGATATACTTTCCTCTTAATATTCTAAGAATGTCTCTGGAAATAAGGAAAATGCAACCTTAAAACAGGCAGTTAGAACAACGTAGGACCCTATTTTGTGTATTTTTATGCATTATATATTTTATATACTTATATATAAAACACATACACCCATTCAAGCAAAAATAGGATAGTAGAAAAAATGCCACACTGACAATTATATTTTAAGTAAATAAATGATACTAAATAGATTCCACTCTGTAGGCATAAACTTATAATAATACACAGCACCCTGACAAAATAACAAGATAAGGCAAGTTTCCACCTGATAGTTCTATGACAATGCTCTCTGTTGTAGAGTACAACAGAAGGGCTGCTGATGCTTCTGAAGGCTGAAGGGTTTGAAGGATTGTAGTTACAATTAAAATTATTATGGTGATTCTCATAAATTATACTAATGTGTGTTACAACCTGGACTTTCAAGTAATAAGGCCCAGGGTACTTCACAAAGGAAATCAATAGCACTGGCTCAATTAATTTCGGGAAGCCAAGTCACAGTCTACGGGACTTTCTGAAGGTCACCCAGCCCATGCTTTGACAATTCAACAAATTAAGCTCCAGCGTTCCTTATACCAGATCAAAAACTCACCTGAGCACACGGGCTGGTGTGAACTCTCAATGCCAGTTCAAATTCCATATTCTGCTTTCATGTTTATAAAATGTAATACCAGCCTCAGATGGTCAGGTCATACCGGAACACGCATCAGCTCTTCACCTAGCTGTGTGCCATGAGCCCCAGCCACGGGTACGGGGTACCCGGATAACCTGACTATCAGCCCGAGCGCCTCAGTGACCCCCATCACATCTGCGGCAGGGGCGCGCCTGCATCAGACAGAGTAACAAACACAAAATCACGGCCTTTCCAGCAGCAGCTGCCTGGGCCGAAGAAGGAGCACGGATCCCTCGTTTCCATCCCACCGTGCCCCTGGGTAGCTGGTGCCGACCGGGACTGGGGAAGGGGCCACGGGAGCAGAGGGGCCACCTTAGCCGGCCCCACGAACGGCGCCCTGCGCAGCCCCCCCTCTCAGGGTGCCCTCGATGGGAAGGAGGGAGGGCGGGGGANCCGAGGGGATCCCGGCAGGGCCCGGCCCCGGAGCGCGGGGAGCCGCCCCCGGCTCAGCCCCCCGAGCCCCGGGGAGCGCGGTGGCTGCAGCGGGGCTGGGGAGCCGGGGGAGGCAGGCAGGGGACAGGGGGCTCATCCCCGGCAGGGGCTGCTGCCACGTCCCGCCGAGACGGCTCTCCTCGGCGTCGGGAGGTGTGTTTGAGGAGCCGCTTCAGGGCCTGCTCCGCTGGGGGAGCAGGAAGGAAGGGAAGAGCTGGAGAAACTGCCCTAATTTGCCTCAACACCGCGAAACTGGTGTTTGATAAATGGAAAAGGAAGAGGCCACACAATTACATTGTTGCCCATGAAAAGCAGTTCGTTTTTAAAATAAATGTTAGAAAGGTGCATATATATATATATATATATAAATAATAAAAGTAAATAGCTTGCAGACTGTTGCATAGGGTACCCACCACAGGCAGGCACTCACCTACACCTCAGACTGCAGATTCAGGCTGGAAAAGGAAGATGAAAGTGATATAAGGTATCAATAACTGATAGGGAACTAACACTAAGAGGGAACTGATATAATGTATCATAGGGAACTGACACGAGAGGGTTAATAGAAATAATTGTAGGGGCTTTTGCTGAAGCCGCAAAGATAGACTGCATGGTTGAGGCCATAATTAATTACAAATATAAAAACAGGGAGTATGCTATGGTTGCTATCAGTACGTGGCCTTGAAGCTTCAAGAAACTAACATAAATCAGGAAATATGTCAAGAGAGTAAGGCAGTTGTAGAAGTTTGCTCATTAGACTGGTTTGAGTTGCCAACAGAACCGGTTTGAGTTACTTTTTGAGCCAGGTTCAAAAGGACACAGCGAGGAAGACCCACGATCTTCATCCCCAAGACTCCCGAAGACCCCGGCCCAGGAAAAATGGAAACCACTGCGCAAACTCGGATGGGAGGAGCACAGGGCAGAGAAAAGGGAAATTACTTCGTGGAACTAATTAGAATAACCCTGCCTTTTCTAAGAAAATAATGCATATGTATAAAGAAATAATGAATAAGCATGTGTTAACTGTATTTAAGCAAGCCTGTAAGCATAGACAGGTGTGCATGTTTTTGGTGAACTAATCCCCCATGCACCCAGCGCTGGATAAACGTGCCTTCTCGACAACTACCTAGTTGTGGGGTCTTTTTCCATGCATCAAAACATTAAAAAAAAAAGCGCCAAACAAACTTCAACATGTTCTTGGTTTAATTATATTTTTGTGGGGCCTCTTGGTAACCTCTCAAAAATTAGTTGGATTTGAGGAATATTTATTTTTTCCTTGGAAGCTGCCTCATACAGAATGTCGTAGCTCCTACCTTGACTTGCAGCAGAGGAAGAATTTTTAGCTGAAACTGGAGGATTAAAAAAGGAGAAATCCACTGCCTTTCAGTGCACTTCTCCAGAATACGGGATGCATCGACTGTGGAAAATGGTGGAATTAGAAACAGAATTTCACAGTAAGAATATTGGTCCTTGCCAGTTTTTTTAAAACAGTTCTGTCATTCAGCTGTGGATCTTCATTATCAGAGTCTGGGCCTGCTGCTTTATTTGTCAGCCATGAAAATAAGCAGGGGAATAAGCAAGTGACTAAACTAAGAAGTCCAAGGTCTACTTCTAGGATTTGTGAAAGTAAGTGCAGCAGCTGAGGTACCAGAGGAGAGCAGCACACATTGCACCCAGCAGTAGGTAGGTTTCCTGCATGGGCGATTGACCAACAACTGAGAAAAACTGGGCAAAAAAAGGGAATGTGCGGCTGGAGAAAATAGTCATGGGACAAAGATGTTGAAGACTCTGAAGAAAAGGGTTCAGAATGAAGATGGCTACAAAGAACAAAGTTGTTATCAGCTGAGAAGATACACTTCCGTAGAACCCCTTCAAAATACAGATGCAAAGTGAAAATAAAGAAAACAGCAGCTTTTAGGCTATTGAAATTAGTAAAGCTGATGAATGAGTTTGAACTTCTAGCCTTACTATTTCCATAACCTATGGATCACAGCAATGCTAGATATCCTTCTGACTGGGAGCTGGAGTTAGCCAGAAGCAGTTCATTTATTTGGAGCAATTGATATCAGACAGGGAGACAGAGCTGAGACCTGTTCTTCCTTATCCTTTCCCTGACTCCAAGGTATTCTTACAATTCACACATTAAAAAAGTGGAGTCTGATGGAAAAAGCAGCATAGAAGTTTCTGCTATGCTGGTGGCAGTAAAACATTCCCTGCTCAGGGGAAATCCTCCACCTACTTCTTCCAACAGTGTAGTAAACTGGAGAACCTGATCAACACACCTACACTGGCAACAAAAAATTCATGAACTAGGTTTGGATTTTATTGGCTTCCTTTTGCAAAGAATGGGAAACACCAAAATTTCCCCAGTGCTCATTTTCAAACAACTGCTAGTAGTCAGTTTTATAATTTTGTATAACTGTCTGCTCTAACCTGGTTCTCATTATTAATTGATAGCTGCAAAAAGGATGGAAATGAAAACAGGGGATCTGGAAACAGTTACTTGCAGTGTTCTTCCCTTTATAAAACGTAAAGTCAGCATCATAACAACCATACTTTTTGGATTCAACCTTACATAATAAGACTTAAGGTATGCTGCTTATTTCAGAAACTGGGCCAATGGCTGAGAAGTGCTGAACTCCATGGCCATGCATATCTTTCTTCTGACAAAAAACTGAATGATGGCAGAGAGAGGATGAGGCCTCTGAGAGCATTTGTTCACACTTCACTCAGAAAATCTTGCTAACACATGCTGCCTGCCATGGGGCAGGCTAAATGTTGCTCATGCTTTGTCTTGAGATGCCAAAGCAGACACATGTCTGCAAAATTTCCCAGCTGGTTCTCTCTGGCTTACTAGAATTTGGATACTGTGACAGCTCCTTCTTATGCTATTGCGTGCACATAGTAAATCTCAAGGAATATTTCATTTGATTAACAGAGGAAATTAATAACAGAGTTGAAGTCCAATGTCCAGCTCTGGGCTTTTAATGTTTTTAGAACACAAGTATGGGCTGTTTTATGCATGAATTATGGCTCCACAATATAGCTGGCTTTAAATAACAAATGATAGGCTATTCTAAAGTTATGTTAGTTTATTCTAAATGAGCACATCTACAGAACTGTGATAACACATTGATGAAGCAGCTATTTTCTTGACTCTAATATATTTATAGTAAAATATATTTTAAGCAAACTGATCATTTAATGATATTTTTAAAGTTTTGACATAAGCATGTGGTATTAGCATTTTCATTGAGACAGCTTTTGAAAACCTCCTCCTCCTACCAACTTGCAGCATTTCCTCAGTGTAGAAGTTTCCAGAGTTTGCCCACATCTCTGATGAGTGGTATGATACAGGTAATCATGCTAGATTTGTAATTGTTGCCCTGGTAACCAACAAACACATCCAGTGAAACAGCTACATGTGGTAAGAGGCACACACAGACAAAACCACTGCAGTATTTTCCCTTCTTAGAATGCTTTGGAATTGTTAAAAGCATCACAATTAGCAATGCTGCCAAAGAACATCAAAAAAACATGCAAAAACTACAGCAGCAGATTCTGCACTGTGCTAGTCAGCTGAAAGGTAAAATAACAAAATGTGACTGGTCTGTATGCTCTTGTCCCCAGTGGGAGAAGAAAAGATTTTCACTCTTGTGTTTCTGTAATTCACACCAGCAACAAATACACACAACAAAGACATAAAACTTTTTATAGGCATCTCAAGCCTTCTGCAGTTACATGGAACTCTCCTCCCTGCCCTTCCTGCAGCAGAGCAGAGAGGAACACAACAGCAGGGCCCCTGCCTGCCCCTGGCTGTGAGCAGGAGGTTGCCAGTCTGCAGAGTGTGTCACTGGGTTTTATTGAGCCCATGAATGTAATCCCTCCATGTAAGGCTGGGTGATGGAAAATAGCAGACCTGTATCTGGGAAGTGTTTGTGAGCATTTCCTCTATATTCAAAATATGGAGAGACAGCAAGAAAAATCTCCCTCTGCTGATACATGAGATGTTTAAAAGTGCCTTCACAGTGATCAGCCAAAACTTCAGTACAAGCAAATACCAGTGTTGATGGCTGAACAATGAAAAGTGCTTCTTGTGTCCGAATGTCCAGTATAACTTACTAAATACTTAAGTGAGGATCACGAAGAGTATACAGACATCTCAGTTGTCTAGAAGGGAAGCTCATGTTCTGGGTCAGAAATCATTTGGCCAGGAAAGAATGTGAGGCATGTCATACCCTTGCAATGCAACCACTGAATTGGAAAAAATCACTGAGACTGTATATCATGAATTATTGTTTCCATAACCCTTGGTCCAGTAGGTTACTAATAAAATTCAAAACCTTTTGCAGTTTATCAAAATTGATCTGTGCCGGATGTAATGTTTCAGGGGGAATTTATCAGACTCGGTTTCTGCTGAAGTGATGCTCAGTACAAGTAGCTGTCAGCCACAGATGTGGTGTTTCCAGGAAACCTTATGGGCCATGTCCGTATGGCTACGAAAGCCTATGATTTTCATTTTTAATGCCATGCATCATGCATCTGCCATGCATCATACCACTAGAAAAGAAACCCACATTAAACCAGGCTTGTCAGCCTCTCCCGACGCATTTCCAAAAGATATGTATGAGAAATTTATGTAGCTGAAATTATTTGAAAGAGCCATCAGACACAAACATTTTTAATCTTTCACTTTTCAAATATATTAATAGCTCCATTTCAGGATTTTATTTTCAGATTCTGGTGCTATGCATATACTCTGTAGGAAATAAGGGATAAGACGACATTGCTTCTCTAACTAAATCTTTACTTTTCTGGTTTAAATACATTTAAATCCAAGTAAATCTGGCCTGTTTGTTATGTTTGGCCTGCAGTGGTCACCCTGGCTGGATGAGAGGCGTATGTTTACATGATGTTATTGGTTTTCTTGTTGTACTTACACATTCCAGTGCTTGACCAAAAAAATAAAGGATAAAGAAAGGCTAGTAACAAAAACCCAAACCAAAACAAAAATTCATATCAAACCTTTGCTGGCCTGAACAAATCAGACTCTGAGCTCTAAGAGGCCCACTTCAGTCAGCCAAAAGATTGCTGGTGCAATGAATGTGTTTTGAATCAGACCCTTGAAGGCTCACAGGAAACGGGTGACAGCAGGCACAGAGCCAGGCGTCGTTAAGGGGGGATCGGTTCAGGATGAGGTAATGGTGTGGGAGATCCCAGCTTGCTTGCAGGAGCAGGAGGAAATGGTGTGGTGCCTGCTGCTCTGTCAGAGGGAGCCCCTGACAGGAAGATGAAGGACAGGAGAGAAAAGGAGTGGAGATTGTGAGCCTGGATGTGCCTCTTTTTACTTAAAGCGGTGCTTTTCACCTTCAGTATTCCCATGTGATTTGCACAACGTATAGTGTTCAAACTCAAAAAGACTTGCAGCTATGTGTCAGTGTTGGTCATGCCTTTTGATCACAAGGCCATATAGTATCACCTAAAGCTTTTGTACACCACAGTCTTGTCTTTTAAGGAGTTCAGCCCCTGGCCAAATTTTGGGTTTTTTTCATTCAGTCCCATGTGGTGAGTTTAATCTTTGACTAAGACTGTAGTTAGTGCAGGAAATGAGACCTTTTATGCCACGGTGGTACGATTTCAGTAGTAGGGTATTTCCTCCAGAGAGAAAGCAAACATTCAATGCAGTTGCAGCAGAGCTGTAACTGTGGAGTTGCTGAACTGCCTTCAGATTAGATAAGCCACGACTGTACACAGTAAGTACTGTAAAATCTGCCCAAGAAGCTGAGCACTTGGTGCCTAGGCAGCATGGAGATGTTTTCCATTCTGGCTATATTGCTGGCATTTGCAAATGAGTTACCTTAAAGCTAATTTAAAACTATTTGATACCAGTTATGAACTGCAAATACAGAAGTGATTGTACTGTAATATTCTCTTTCTCACTTTGTATGTGTCTACAAATATCTGTCAAGCACACCAAGTATTGACTAAACTAAGGACAAAAAGCTTTGGGTTTTTCTAAAGTTGAAACACACTTCTTCTAGAAAAAGGGCTGTGAATTTTAAACGTTATTTTTGCTGAGACAGCCTGGAGAGAAATCCCCAATAATCCTAACCTAAAGGGGTCAAGAAATCCTAAAATAGTTATTTCTGAAGAAGAGAAATCATCTTGCAGAAGATGTATGCCAGTATGGACTGGCAATGTCAATATTTAGCTGTAGGGGGTTGGGCTGATTTAAAAGTCCATCAAACATGATTCAGATAATTCATAAGAAAAGTACAATGGGAAATTGCTGGAATTGTCTGTTGGGAACCCTGCATGTCAGATGAAGTCCCTGAGGATGATTTCATTGCAGTTTCAGTGCCAAGCCAGATGTAGCACTCATCTCCTATGGCATAGGACACTGTTGTTCAAAAACTAACAATATTAAACTTGAGTAATTAATTAATCTAAACTGTGCATAATTCTCATTATCATTGCCAGTCCAGGCACCATGTATATTGTAGTACGATAATATTGTGTCCTTAATCTGCAGGATATCTCAAGATTCCTCTTGATACCACAGAACTTGATTATTTTTGGAATATAACTGCAGGACAGTGGCATTACCATATTCGGGGAAAACCATGCCTCTCTCTTTGAGAGATCCTGACACCTGACCTGTGTGTTGTTTCATCCTTTGGACTTACATGGTAGGCTTGGTAACTTCCATGTCATGAAACTTATGGGAAATGCCTGATCCATGTCAAATGAACAGCCACAAACATTGGCAAAAGTCTGAGTCAGCAAAACTGAAACATCTACAAAGTGCCTGAACAGCTGTTAGGTCCTTCCTCCTGTCATCCTACACAAGCTCTCTCCCACCCCATCACCATATACAAGACCAAATTCTTAAGGAACATTTCAGGTAAATGGTGAATTTTCTTTGTAATGGGAAACAGGACACCTTTACACCTGAAAAAGGATGGACGCCTCCACTCTTAGAGCTATTGGCTCTCTTTCTTCTCTAGCCATATGCGCCATCTGTTCCGTATTTAACAAATTTTCCACTCAGTTCCTTGTAGCCCACAATATTTTATGCATCTTAAATCTGGATCATCTTCCCTCCTTAATCCCAGCTGGACAGAGTATATTTATGCTTGAAAATTCGGCATAGAGCTCCATGTAAAAACAGTCCATCTTCTCAGAAACTCAGTCTTCTCAGCTTTGGGGTGTGTGCACCACCGCCTCTTCCCTTTGAAAGGAGCCAACTAGCCCCAGAATGGCTAACACAATGTACGCTCAGTTTATGAGTCTCACTGGAACCAAGGATTTGGCACAAGAACTTGGACAGGGGAATCCACTAAAAACTTGGCCTCAAGGAGCAAGTACTGTTCTGCTTGTCCTGGGCATCTCAGAGGAAGAATGGAACAATTGCTGTGTGCAATTAACGATTCCATTGCTGAGTCCTGCCTCTTCCTCAGAAAGATCATCATTTCCTGGTATATCATGGCATGAAAACATTATGCTATTTATGCTTTGTGTAAGTGATGGAACTGGGGGAGAGAGAAGAATGAAATCACTCCTCAGATTTAATTATTTTTTGGCTAGAGGAGCTCTTTAAGCAGTTTGCTTTGAAAAAACTTGGCCAAAAAGAAGTAGTAAATGTTTAACTGGCAGGGTTCATTAATGGCATGCTAGAATCAGTTCTTTTACCTTTTTCTGAAAGAGAGAATGGAAGGATGGATGGATGGATGGATGGATGGATGGATGACTGATCTTTGAAAAAGTTTGCAATCTCAAACTTTAAAACAGTGATCTCAGTCAGATATGGCTTCCCATTGTAAAGCGACACAAGAATGTTCATCAACATTCTGGCTTCTACCTGTGCCAATCTGCAGGGATAGCAACTGAGCTCCGAGCAAAATCAAGATGGACAAGTCAGCAATGGAGCAAAGGACAGAAAGAAGCTACACACACTATACATTTTATGTAGATCCTACTGAAAACTTAAACAGGCTATCAATTTATATATTTCATCTGGTATTTTATCTGATATATAAATCATCTGATATCTGGTTTATAAAGTGCCTATCACGATCCTTGAACAATTTCTTGGTCCTTGACAAAACAGAAATTTCATGAAACAACGACAGTGGAGAGATAAAATTTCAAATTATCTCTTTTGGGGCACAAAGACTGAGAGACTTTGTTTATTCTGGACATTAGTTTGGGTTAAAGAGTTTCAGGTCGAGCACTGAGCCTTAATCATGCCAAATCTCTCGTCAGTTTAGAAAGCCTTGTCCTTTGTGTCCCAGTCATTGCTAACAGTATTGCTGGCATTCAGCAGTCCACTATTGCTATTAAATGAAGTGAGGCAGATGGAGTATACAGGCTGTCAACCTTTTTGCTTTGCTTTTTTGTTTGTTTGATTAAATAAATTGCTATACCTATGACAGAGCTGAAAAACATATATTTCCCTTCCTTTCTCTTCCCTTCTCATATTGCTAGAGCTGTGCATGGTGTTTGAAAAAAATCTCAGGGCATAGGGTTGTACTGGTTTTGAAAATGAGCACCCAGTTTGGTACAGAAATGTCCTATTTTGACACAGAAAACATTCTATTCTGGAAATTAGAAACCATAGAAGAGAGGAACTTAATGCATGACAATAATAATTCTTTGGAAATGTAAGTCGTGCAACTGGGTGGCTTGAGTCATGTTCAAATCACTTCCCTAATGATGAAACCCCTGCCAGTTTCACATAGTTCATTATACATTAAAATAGAATATTTTAGACAGAGTTGGTTAATTGTGAGTATAGAGTATAGTAATTTACTTGGAAAATCAGCAGCTAGTCACACCAGTTGGATATGCTTTGCAACACTGGCAATGATTATAGGCAATATAATTTTAAAAATACATTTCATAAAAGAGGTTGCCAATTTCTTTCTTAAGATTGTAATTAGTCAAGGAAGTTACTCACAAAGGGAGACTTCAATGACTGAACATTTAAATGTTCTGCAGCCTGGTGATATTCACAAACCCAAATCAGCTTGTCCTAGTCAGCATGCAGGGAGATGGATTCTCTCAGTTCAGAAAAATCATCCCTTCTCTGGATGCACTGGCCTTTTTTTGGAGGCTTCTCTTTCCACTTGGCTCCCAATTAAAGGGAGGGACAGGTCCCATCTGAAGATGTAGAACTAGAATCCATTTTTTTTTTTTTTAAAACATGGACCTTTCTCTTTTCAAAACCATAGCGGTCTCAGAGTTTTAAGGCCATGGCTGAAGGAGGAAGTGCCTGTTTGTGCTGAAAGTTGCAGCAGTCACTCAAGTGATAGGGCACAGCACTTGCTGTGGCTGGCACTACAGAGAGTTCCTCTTCAGTTGTCTGTAGGGCATTAAAAGCCTTTCATTGCCTCATGTTAAAGCGGGTCCCTATTGCAGTTTGTCCAATATTCGTGGTGCAGGGAAAGTGCGAAGGAATGCCTCTACAGCCCCATGCATGCCAGGGCTTAAGATTGCTGTATGCTACTGACAACAAAAATTACTGCGTTTGCATAGCAGGATGTTTTCATGGTTATTTAATACTTACAGGTCTTTTTGCACCTCCTGGAAGCAGAAATTTTGGAAAAAGAGCATAAATCTGATTAATGAAAGCATTCACATCTGTTTAGTCAAGGTTTTTAATAACTGGAGAGCACATTCAATATTTGGACTAAATTGCTCTATTTCTTACTGTTTTAATGAAATGTTAAATAAAAAAAGCGAATGCCACTCTTTTCAGTGATGTTTTCAGACCAACAGATATTTTTGCATGAAAATCATAGAAATTCTGTTATGAGGACTATTTGATTTTTAGATCAACAGATATTCGTGCATCTGCACCCTCTCCCTATGCACACCCATTTTGCCTGTTAATGATAGTTACACACAATACAGAGGGGTTTTTGCTAAGCTTCTAGGGCTTGATTCTGTATTTCATTCTTGACAGTGAACCAACACATAATCCTCTGGAAAAAAGCCAAAACCCCAAAAAATAAATTAAAAACTTCTGCAGTATTTTGATAAAAATGCCTGTTTCTTTTTTAAGGAGTTCCATTGTCTGACCTTTGATCTACCTCTGCAGAGGTAAGTGATATTGCAGGCAGACCAGGCAGCTACCCAATACCTGAATTGCAAAGGAAGGCATTGCAGTGAACAACACATATGACAACTAGTATCTTATGAATAATCCCCAACATGGTGCTGAGTGATGCTATTAGCTGTCTGTTCTTCATGTTAGAAGTGGTCAAGGTCTCAATCAGCCACAGTCTCTGAGAGTCCCATAGCATTTTCCATAAAACTAGACTGATTACTGTGATTTCATTTCCATTCAAAGCATATTTTCTATGATTCTTATGGCTATGCCGAGGTAAGAGTCTTTCCTGAAAAGGACAGTGGAGGTCTTTTTGCATTCAAGGGGACATACCTTTATTCCTGTTTGGGGTTTGGGATGAAAATGCTTGTTAGATTTATTACAGCCTTACAAGAAACTTAGGGCTTCCTCCATCTCTGTAAGGACCAACCAGCAAAAGGCAACTAAAGATTTACTGTAGTCCAAACAGCTGACAATATCTGAACATTTCATAATGTGAAATAGCAAGGAGGCAGGTGGCCAAGAGTACATATGGCAGCAGTGACATAAACATATGGAAATTACACTTGAAACATGAGGGGGGTGGATCATATTTACTAAAATAAACACCTTGGATTTTAGAGGCAAAGCACTTCCTGAATAAGGATGACTTGCATATGTGTGCTATTGAAGGTTTTGTGAAGTATAAGCAAGTTATGCTCAGTTAGGAAAAACAGATTGGGCACTAGCACACCTTCAAAAAACTAACAATCTGCTAAAACTCAGTATTTCTGTGTAAAGCATCATTAATCCATGAGGCTGTTGATTATGTGCTGGTTTGGTTTTTGCCTGCTCATAGAATCAGTATGTACTTTTGTGCCAGGGCTCACAAAGGCTTACAACTCAAACTTGATGGCTTAAAAAGAGCTCTGAGAGGGTTGGGCAGCACAACAGCGTCCAGGCTGGGCTTTGGGAACCTTTAGCCTCCACAGTGCCATGTGACCTCTGCCTTTTATTCAGTGGGTGAATGGAACGAGCTGTAGCCCAGGACTTATACTGCAAGCACTTCAGTAACTCAACCTTGTCAGCTTCCTTTGCCTGAGTGATTAAAGGAAACTAAAATTTCGAGGACCTACATTTAGATACAAACTGTATTTCTGCACTTCTGGTTGCCAACAGAACGAGACTAAAGCACAGTTTCCATTAGAAAACCCAAAATCTTTAATAAAATTTATGGGCTCAAATTCTTCCTTCTAAGGCACAATACCCAAAGTACAACAGCTAACTTTTCTGTGAACTGGGGTGTAAACATTACCCTTCTCTCTCACGTTCAGGTTTATAAAAACTTCCACTGAAAATATTTGCCTCTGTAGAACTGCAAGCTAAAAAGAATTAAAAATCAATGGTAGTTTTGCATCCCCCAAGTGCTGAAGTAATACAATACAGATAATACCTCCTCATGGAATTGCTCACTTTGCATAGCAAAGAGGAAAAAGATGTCCTTTTTATCGGATGAATCAGTGGAGAATTAGAGAATATGAGTTGTGCCTTGGCCACTCAAGTTTTAATTTATCTAAAAGACAGGGATTCTGTCATTTCCCTCTGCATTCATACTGAAAACAACCTGCTGTTAGTCAAAGTTTTTCTCTGTTACCTTTTATGCCATTGCTATTGCCCTGTACTACTTCCATCATTCTTCTTTACTGCTTGTAGTCTCATTTTGATAGTAAAAATGCTCTTGAAACACTGGGATTTTTTCTGGCCTTTGATGTTACACACATATTTGCTGATCATGTCTAATGAACAATTATCATTTTGCCACGTGCTTTCCTGAGACCCTGACCCAACGAAATTAATAGCAAGTCTGTTGGGTACAGTAGTGCAGAAACAAACTTTTGTTAAAATCAGGCCTGCTACTATTCTAGTTAATGTCCAGGAGCAAGATCCTGGATGCAGCTATTTCAATAATGCACTGTCCACACTAAAAAAAGTAAGTTGTTTTTGGGAACACTGTTAGAATAACGGCAGAATTAAGCCTTTCTCATGTAACTGCTCACCCAGCTAGAGGCAAAACATACTTAGCCTGTAAAGTTTGTGTCTTTAGTGTAGAGGTAGGAGATTGCTGTCATGGGAGGCAGCTAACAAAAACACATGCGTTATTTTTCTTGCTGTTTATTTTGAACATTTGGCAGCGCATTGTGAATAGTTGGCATCACTCTTTCCTGATCTTACTCTTTCAGAAAGCTCAGAAAGAAAAGTTCTCAGAAAATTTTAGGTATATACACACACACATCGTACTTGTCTTGGCCAGGCTTCGTGAACGAAGACTTGTACTTATAGAGACGTTTTAATGGGTTATTTGGAGTACTTTGCCAGCCCTGTGACATATNGGGTCTCCCCGCTCCGCTCCCGGATTACAAAGCGCCCGCCGCCGCCATGAGCATCAGCACCAAGAACTCCTCGTACCGCCGCATGTTCGGCGCGGGCAGCCGCCCCAGCACCGGCACCCGGTACATCACGTCGAGCAGCCGCTACTCGCTGGGCAGCGCCCTGCGGCCCAGCAGCGCCCGCTACGTGTCCGCATCGCCCGGCGGCATGTACGCCACCAAGACGACGTCGGTGCGGCTCCGGAGCAGCATGCCGCCCATGCGGCTCCACGACTCCGTGGACTTCTCCCTGGCCGACGCCATCAACACGGAGTTCAAGGCGAACCGCACCAACGAGAAGGTTGAGCTGCAGGAGCTTAATGACCGCTTCGCCAACTACATCGACAAGGTGCGCTTCTTGGAGCAGCAGAACAAGATTCTGCTGGCCGAGCTGGAGCAGCTCAAAGGCAAGGGCACGTCCCGCCTTGGCGACCTCTACGAGGAGGAGATGCGGGAGCTGCGGCGGCAGGTGGACCAGCTCACCAACGACAAGGCACGCGTGGAGGTGGAGCGGGACAACCTCGCCGACGACATCATGCGGCTGCGGGAGAAGTGAGTGTGCCGAGGGGACGCGGGTTCGGGCTGCCGGCGCCTCTCGCTGCCGCCCCCCCACCCCGTCCGCTAGCGCGGAGGTAGCTCTTGAGCATCCCGAGCGGCACCGAGCCGGCGGGAGGCTGGGCGAGGGTTTGGGGGACCCCCCGCTCTCTCCTCACCGCTGTCTTGCCCCTTCTAGGTTGCAAGAGGAGANGCAGCCGCCGCGCTCGGTCTAGGAGGGGACAGGGAGAGGCCGGGGAAGCCCGGCGCAGTTTGCGCGGAGCCGGGGATGCTCCGGCTGCTGCTGCCACCCGGCTTCCCCGCGCCCCCACCCGCGGCCGCCGCCCGGCCGCACCCTCCCTCCCCGTCCCGCAGTCCCAGCGGAGAGCTGCCCTTCCCACGGGCAGAGGAGGGGGCAGAGCCTGCCTGCCGCCCCCCCTCCGCCAGCCNGAACCGCACCAACGAGAAGGTTGAGCTGCAGGAGCTTAATGACCGCTTCGCCAACTACATCGACAAGGTGCGCTTCTTGGAGCAGCAGAACAAGATTCTGCTGGCCGAGCTGGAGCAGCTCAAAGGCAAGGGCACGTCCCGCCTTGGCGACCTCTACGAGGAGGAGATGCGGGAGCTGCGGCGGCAGGTGGACCAGCTCACCAACGACAAGGCACGCGTGGAGGTGGAGCGGGACAACCTCGCCGACGACATCATGCGGCTGCGGGAGAAGTGAGTGTGCCGAGGGGACGCGGGTTCGGGCTGCCGGCGCCTCTCGCTGCCGCCCCCCCACCCCGTCCGCTAGCGCGGAGGTAGCTCTTGAGCATCCCGAGCGGCACCGAGCCGGCGGGAGGCTGGGCGAGGGTTTGGGGGACCCCCCGCTCTCTCCTCACCGCTGTCTTGCCCCTTCTAGGTTGCAAGAGGAGATGCTTCAGAGGGAGGAGGCCGAGAACACCCTGCAGTCCTTCAGACAGGTTAGAGGGGACTGGAGAGAGGGAGCGGTCGGAGAGGAGCGCCCGAAGGGGCCGTGGCGGTGCCTGGGACGGAGGGTGGGACTGCAGGAGTTTGCTTTCCTCGCACAAAGAGATTCCGTCAGTTCTCACGCAAACCCTCCGTGTTTTCTTTAGGGGGCTGCCGCCGTCTGAGGGGAGGGGAGGGAAGCTATTGTCCTGCTTTATCCGAGTCTAGCCTGTTTTACAAAAAAACGCTCCAACGTGGAATCACTTTCCGATCCAATAAAAGTGAAAGGGGGCCATCTGCTCGCTTGGCTGAAGGGTATTAATGGTTTCTATGGGATTCACCGTGGAATGCAGATACAGGCATTCTGGCAAGTGTGGTGGCAGCAGATTGAAATAATAGATCCCTTTGTGTTGGAGGGGAGGGTGCAGTGGGCTGCATTCTTACTAAATGTGTAATGGTGCGGGCATATTCCTAGCAAAATGTGTCTATCATATATATGGTCTAGTTTTTTATACAAAACAGAGCTCCTCTCTGATGAATGGCTTTCGTCAGTGCATTACTGGACAACAGTTTCAAATTTAAAATTTTTCGTGTGGGTGTTGTCTGCTGACAAGAAGTAGACAATTTGTTCCTGGGGGTGAGGTCGCAGCAGTTGAACCTGCTTCCTCTGGATATCCTTTAAAAACGTGGAATTTAATCGTTTGTAAAACAAAGATGTTAACTTAGGAAACAAGTTATGCTAGACTTTAGTCTCCATAGGGTGCTATGATGTTATCCAGATAAACTAAAACCTATGTGACAGCCAGAGCCACCTGTGCAAACAGTGTTCAAAAATTGTTAAGCTCAGGTTTTCACTTGTGCAAAACCAGCTTTCAACTCAGATTAAGCCTTGTTTGGACTAGGAGATATTTAGGAATGTGCCTTCTCAAAACAAGGTCTCTTCCTTAAAACTGCTGGTGTAAACCAGCATTGCTAGCATTCCTTCAGGCTGGAAGTGACTGCCTTTATCTCCAGGCAGCTGGGTATAGGCTGACTTTGTCCCAGAGCTCTTCCTAGGCATTAATAGAAGTCACCATTCAGGAAATCACCGCTTGGTTGCCAGCATTTCGCTGGGCAAGGCTTTTGAGTGCAATGTATTTATAGTCCTTGAAGGATAGCAGGTGTCTCCATGAGATAATGTGTGCAAACTAAAACGTACTCCCATTCAGAGCTTGGGAATTCAGTCTCCGCTGGCATTCTGGGGACAGAAGTTTGAAACGCAGCAGTTTGAAATACTGCTTTAATTAAGGTTGTGGGTTTTTTGAGTGGTAAGCCAATTTAACATAGTGTGAAGTTCCATGGAGAAACATTTAACTTCAGTTTTAGAGGACCTGATTCATTGCTGAATTGAGTTGAAGGATCAGTTGACTTAAATTTGGCTTTTACATAATCTTTCATACTTAATTGGTGCACTTTAGGCATGTCTGTATTTCAAACCAGTTGAACTTTGTGAAGGTTCTAGGCTTTAAAGTGAACTTGGTTTTGTGCATATCTTACAGTCATTGTCCAGTTCTTCCCTGCACTTGGAGGGGGATCATTCAGGAGCTTGACCTCTAGCAGATCTGTGTATTCAGTACAGTCAGAAATGGATCTATTTAACCTCCTAATGTGTAGTATAAGAAATGAAAATCATTGTGGAAACCCTGCACTAAATCCACTTGTGGCGTAACTGTTGCATGCTGGTCTGTTCTATTTGAACAATAGTACTACCTCATTTTTCCTTACTGGGAAGAATAGGGTTAACATACAGGTTTTGAAAACTAAATCTCTTTCAGTATTGTTCTCCTGAAAGTGAAATTAAATTCATAGAACACTAAAGTTAAAATACCCTGTTGTGCTTTCCATTGTAAAAAAATGGCCAGATTCTTATTAATCTATTATATTCTTCCAATGGAGAGTTGTATACATGGATTTGCAACACCGGCAGATATTTTGCTGTTCTGATCTAGCATCAAAGCTACTTTTTACTTGATGGAGCAGTAGTATACTTCATTATTTTAAAATAAAGTGAACAAATATTTGAGCTTTTATTTCCAGAAGCTGTCTGCTTCAGAGACTGTTCAACTCATGTACTGAATGCTAATTCATTCTTCTGGGCAAAGATGTGATTTTACTCATGTGCTGAGGAGTGTACTGCATAAAAAAAAATGTAAAGGTTCAGTGAGTTCTTTCCTTTGGGGCGGAACAAGCATCACAATTAGTGAGAAAGTTATTTATTGCAGCTTTGCCAGCTACTCTGGCAGCAAGGAGTAGATCCTGAACCTATGACAAGACTAACAGGTCACCTCCTGGCTAACATGAGGTTTGTCTGAAGTAAACAGAGATGCTCATCCTGCAAACTATCTGGCTTACATTAAAGAATCTCCTAGGATAAAATCAGTGGGTACTGCAGTTGCATTTATCTATGACTTATACTTTGCTCAGGCTACAAGTAGTTTATTCATTTATGTGGTTCTCCATACATCTAGAAGATACTGATACACACTGAATCTTAATGATAGGGAATATATAAATGATAGCATATAGTAAAGTACATACAGTATATTGTGTCTTCAATTGAAGATTCTTCCCATTTATTATATGGTCCTAAAAATCCTGTAGATATTCAGTTGTTATGAATTAAAAATTAGTAGTCTTCAGAATGCAGATTTCTATAAAATCCACTAGAAACTCGTTGGATATGACTGTGTTGGGTCATAGCCATGTAATTTTCTGCCAGAATGATCTTGAGGGGTTTTTGTGGAGAGGAGAACAAATTAATTAGGAAATTTTTTCCCTCAACTGAAAAGAGCCAGTGTGAACTGTGGGTTGGAAAACTGGATTTGATAGAGAAGTTATGGAATAAGACATGAAAGGAGTATTTTGCTGGATAAAGAAAACAGAAGAATTCTTCTGGAGCAAGAACTTTACCCCAGAGTGGGAGTGATCCAAGGAACGGCTTTCTAGGAGACTAAAGAAAACACTCCTTATTTCAAAGGTGTCATAATGGTAGGAACTGCTGATTAGGAATTTTGGGCAATCCAAAATAGCTTTAGAGTAAGCTGTGAAAACCTGATATGTTAATACCCTGTGAGCACAAGCATGCGACTGTGTAAGTAACTATTGTGAAAGGAACAATCATCCCCTTTGCAAACAAGTTGTCCCACACATTTAAAATGTAAAAAGTTACCATTCACTATTTAGTCTTAAGTTATGTTTTTGAACTAATTCAAGCTGCTCCCATGTGACATTCATGACGTGTCTTCTGTTATGCCCTAAATGAATTTTTGCTGTTGATTAAGACTATCTCTGTCCAGCAAAAGGTGGAGTCTTTGCCAGCAGCTGTGAGGGTGTAGGCAATGATGAGTAACTCAATTTGTGTTTATGCTCATACCTTCTTTTTCTCAAGGGAGACCTGTTGGAGAAGTAAATGCTTGGAGTTCCCACATGTACCTCACTAGCTTTTACAAGTATGTTTTCAAACTGTGGTCTGTGGACCTAAAGGGCTCTGTGGTTGGTCACCAAGGAACTTATAAATTAACCCCACTGGAAATAATGGAAGTTGGCAAATTACAACTTTTTCAGTGTAGTCAAGTTCGAAGCAGTTACTGCTGACTTCTGACTCAAGTACCTGCTTCAATTTCAGGCAGGATTTACACCCACCATTATCTTGTGTTCTCTTGATGATGCTCAGCAATATGTTTGTGAAGATGCATATGCTGTATAGTTCACAAAAATCACAGTAAAGGTGCATATAATGGTTTCAGGCTAGAGTAGGAGATGGCAAAAAGGTTTCTTATGGCTTTTGATTTCTTAATGTCTTGCCAAAAAGCTCAGATGTAGCATCAGTCTATATCTATCAGGCTATCTATCTATCAGGCTGCTGAACTTGCTGTAAAAGACTTCTCTACCTCAGTTTTATAAGACTGTGAACCATTCTTCTCTCTGGTCAGGATGTCGACAATGCTTCTCTGGCACGTCTTGATCTTGAGCGCAAAGTTGAGTCCCTGCAAGAAGAGATTGTCTTCTTGAAGAAGCTTCATGATGAGGTAAGCTGAATAATGAGGTCTGCGTTTAGGTGCTGACTGTCTGGCACGCACGTAAGTTCTGTCCTGGAGTCCCCACCTGTGTATGTTCTGTATGTCTTTGTGCAATAACACTGAGCGGCTGCTTCTCTCTTAAGGAAATCCGAGAATTGCAGGCCCAGCTGCAGGAACAGCACATCCAAATTGATATGGATGTTTCTAAGCCTGATCTCACTGCTGCCCTGCGTGATGTTCGCCAACAGTATGAAAGCGTTGCTGCTAAGAACCTTCAGGAAGCTGAAGAGTGGTACAAGTCCAAAGTAAGTAAAATACATCAGGCTCTCAAAACTATTGTACATAACAGCTTTGTTGTAGCCCTCGGTGTTCCTTCTGTCTCTCTACTGGACACAAACACAGCCATGACACAAAGTAACTTTTACACTCTAGTCTGGGAAGAGTACAACTGAACACATTCTGTGCCATAAGTAGAGCATCAAAGTAATGGGTGCATACTTGGAGTCTTTCCTATGCTTATGCCTGGAAGCAGAGGTTGAATGAAGTATTGGAGAAATGAATGAATGGGTGGAAAAATGGTGAAAAGATGGGAAACATACAGGGTGAAGAAGCAAATATGAAAGATGACTATGAATTCCAATTTAACAATTAGAAATAGAGAGGCAATTTAAGAGTAATATTAATATTTAAAGGCTTCAGGTGTTAACATTTATAATGGCTTCAGTCACCCTCAAATGCTGTGTCCACAAAAAGTCTGTTTCACCATTTCTGTTGAAGTGAAATGCTAACCAAAATGGGGATTTCCAGTTTGCAGATCTCTCCGAAGCTGCTAATAGGAACAACGATGCCCTACGCCAGGCCAAACAAGAAGCTAATGAGTACCGCAGACAGATCCAGTCTCTCACCTGCGAAGTTGATGCTCTTAAGGGGAGCGTAAGTACAGGGCAGCAGTTGTTGGGACATTCTTCTCTTTGCACCTTTAAGAACTGCACTGCAGTTTAATTGTTGGTTTAGATGTGAATGCAGGTGATCTCCCATGCAATACAGCAGCATATTAGTACTTCTTGAGAAGGATGCTATGGGCTCAGTTTGCCTGCATGCATGACACTGCACTAGTTAGACTGATATACTGAATTAGTCTTACTTAAGCTAGAAAACAATGAGTTCATTCTCTTGCTGTAACATTCACTGTTTGTGTAGCACTTTCTGGAAGGGTTTATGGCTTGTCTGTCAGGTACAGCTGAAGCTATAAAATAGAGCTAGAGGAGCAGTGGAAAGCAGGCACAAACATTGCTGTTGCTAGTACCTGACTCCCTTAAAGACTAGCTTGAAATTAATTCAACAGTATTTAGTACACCTGCAAACACCTTCACTGAGGATTGCTTGCATGCTGACTTGTACTGTGTTCGGCTTACTGCAAGGGATTGCTTTCCCACCTGGTAGAACACATACATGGCACACCTCAAATGGTGTAGCAGAATAACCATCCTTGACTTTGCAAGGGGAGGATGAAGAGATGGAAAATTTGGGACATGTGTGGGCATTTTCAGAAGGGATGCTACTATAGTATAACTTTCCTTTTTTAAAATGCTAAGGGTTTTGAGGGTGGGTAAGAGTGGCTGAACTGTAGCAGCACTTGACTTCATTATTCTCTCCCAGAATGAGTCCCTGGAGCGCCAAATGCGTGAAATGGAGGAGAATTTTGCTGTTGAAGCTGCTAACTACCAAGACACTATTGGCCGTCTGCAAGATGAGATTCAGAACATGAAGGAAGAAATGGCTCGCCATCTCCGTGAGTACCAGGACCTGCTGAATGTAAAGATGGCTCTTGATATTGAGATTGCCACCTACAGAAAACTGCTGGAGGGTGAAGAGAGCAGGTAGGCACATGCAGACACTCTTCTAAATGGCATTTACTAGAAGACACTGTATACCCTTGTCTGATTTCATCCATTTCTTTTTCCCTTTAGGATTAACATGCCTATTCCAACCTTTGCTTCTTTGAACCTCAGAGGTAAGCTGTTTCTGCTATTTCAGGGTAGCCAGTTGTTCTGTCATTAGCAAGAGGGTTCTGGATAGTTCCTTTCATGCTGCTTTTTGAACTTGTGTAAGTGCTATTGGTTGTGAATGGTTTTCTTGGATATAACTAGAATACTTGCAATTGCTTAACCTTGGGTAGTAGGAGCTCTTGTGTTCCCGAAACTTACGTTGAAATATCAGTATATAGCAAGTGATTAGTTTGGATGCCTGCTGAAGGTGCTTTAAGGGGAACGGGGAGAATATGCAGAAAATTGACTTATTCAGAGCCATATACTTCTTTGTATACTAAACTGGGATTCTGAAAGTAGACACTAAAATCTATTGCACCTCATTTCTTTGAGGCACTTTATCTGGACTGTTGGTAATAATACATTTTCTTCTGCAGAAACCAACATTGAGTCTCAGCCAATGGTTGACACTCACTCAAAGAGGACACTTCTAATTAAGACTGTCGAAACTAGAGATGGACAGGTTGGTGGTAACTTGTAATTTTATTTCTTCCACATCTGGTTACCTTAGTTCAGCCTTTATATGGTAGTATTGAGTAGAACAGCAACTGGCAGTCTAAGAGGTGTGACTTCACATACAGTTGTAGCAAACAGGGTCCCATAGAAAAGTTCATAAATTAATCTGATAGTAAAACCTTAAGTTTCTGACAGTTACTTGTGTATTGAGTATTTAAGTTCATCTGAGTTAGCAATTCTCAGAAGATTTCCTTAGGAAAACATGTGGCAGCAAGCAGAGGTACTTCACTTGATTGGGAAAAGATGCTGTTGTCAAGTCTAAGGCAGTAAAGCATAAATGGTTTCTGCAGAGTCCTTACAAACTAGTACTTTTCATTTAAAAGTGGGAGCTGATACCCATTTGTTCACATTTTTGTGGTACTGGATGTTCCACTTCTAACTCTAAAAAAAAAAACCCCAGTAATCTTCCTGCTAAAACTTAATGCAAGCATTTCTGGTTTTCTTCAGGTTATTAATGAAACTTCCCAGCATCATGATGACTTGGAGTAAAGCTGAAGTGAAGATGCATACTTATTAATGCAGGAGAAATTCTTACCAGCAAGATTGAAAAAGTCCATGTCTTAAAGGAAGAAACAGCTTTCAAGTGCCTTTCTGCAGTTTTTCCATGAGCGCAAGATGATTATGCTAGGAAATAGGTCTTAGATCTTGCAAACTGACTCTCCCTGAATAGAGTTTACAATGGAGTCTAGTTTACAAATAGCAATATCTTGTGCTGCAATACTGTTTTTAAGTATCAGAATTCAATAAAACTGCTTTTTTTCCAGCACAGTATGAGCAACCTGTCGCTACTTCAATAAATCTTTGGAAAATGGCTCTTGATGTGTTCTAATTTGTTAACTTCATGACTTTCTGGAAAGCCATAACATAATGCTGGAATTACTATACGGTTGACATCTCTAGTACTGGCTGTGTGGAATGCTGTTTTTTCAGTTTAATTAGATAAACTGTCTTACTCATTTACTGCTTAGGTTTTGGAACCAACTAAAATGGACTATGACTGGCAGATGCATAATGTATTATGATATTTCTTATCAATTGAATAAAAATGATACTTCAAGCTAATAAAAGTTAATCTTGCTTCCATATACTAGTTAACCCAGTTCCTAAGAGCTAAGAAGGCCCAAAATACCTTAAAACTTGGCTTTATAAAACATAGTAGTTAGGTAGCAGAGGAATACTTCATCCAAGCCCTTATCTCAGACAACACCTTTGCAAGTTAACAGCTGACTTGGTGTATTGACTTCATTTTCCAGGAAAGACTAGTTCCCAAAGGCTTGTCTGTATTACAGAAGCTAAATGAACGTTTCATATGGAGGGGAGTTAGGAGAGACTACCTTGCCTTACTGCTGACTTGATTCTAGTATTTAAACCCCTTTTAAGAAAGGAGAGCCACCATGCTTGGTGTTCTCTGCTGAACATCAGTCTAATTGCAGCAGAAATGGAAAAGAGAAAGCTCCCATCTGGTTTGCTATAGTCTTGTGGGAGGCAGAAGTGAAAGGTTGAAGTCCTCTGTGAACACTTAGATTTTCTTCCGTGCAGCAATGTACTTCTCAAATTTAAACCATCAAGACCACAGGACAGCCCCACAAAAGTAGTGGCTCTGTTCTGCATTGCTCCTGTGAAACCTGTTTCCTGTAAGCTTTCACTGAGGTAACAGTTTTTGTAGAATCAGTAAAAGCAAAGGAGTTACTGAGTAAATACAAATAGCATTCAGTGCTCATTCAAGGTAAGGGTAGTAGTTCTATGTTGTATAGACACTCTCACAAGCACTTGGGAACTGATATGTAAGAAAAACTATTATCCCAGCTGATATGGGTGAAAAATTACTTCTTTTCCATCCTTAGTTCATCCCTTAGGTTGAACTCATGACTAACCAGATGCAGTGCAGGCACTGGAGTGAGGGGGCAGTAGGAGTCTGCTTTTCCCATCTCTGTTGCAGCTAGGATGCTAAAGAGCAAGGTGGGCAGTGGCTGGGATGTGCAGAAACCCTCTGCAGCTCAGACATGCAGGTATCCATCCCACAACCTGAAGGTAGGGGCCTGGGCATGATGGCAGTTTAGGTCTTTGAACCACCCAAGGAGCAGTGCTGAAGCTGTTCTTTACAACAGAAAAGTGCCTAAATTTTCAAACAAGGCGTGGTGCTGCTGTTCTTACCTCATTTCTCTCTAGCAGTTGTCACAGAGGACTTCAGCCTCTAACTTCCACCTCCTGGCAGGACAGAGGGGAGTTTTCCTTGTTACACCTCACTTGGACTGATGTTCAGCAAAACATGCAAATCCTTTAGGGTGGGATATGTCCAGCTTGGTGCTTTAGGTGCTTAGCCAAGAGAAAAGTCTTCCAGTGCATCCTATGTTTGCTCTGGTAACTCTTCCATGTAAAAGAGCTGGAAGTGACTCTGAGGAGAGTGCCTGGACTGAAGCCACAAAGCAGAATAAATTCAACCTGGACCCCTGTGTGGTGAGTAGGATAGTCTCACTGAAAACTGAGAGTGTGAACCCACCTCTTTCATGCTGCAGAGATTACAGACACGTTGTTCTCTACTACGTATAAAAAAACCACAAGATTGCATGGGAAATGCTTTCTATGAAAGTGACAGCTCTAGGCACGTGTAATATCTCATTTTGGACACAATAGGCACAGGTGCCTACAGCCTTTCAGGACAAGAGTGGGATAAGAGGCTGATGTCCTGCCTATTGCAGGCCACTGAAGTATTTCTCTTGATCTGGGTATTGAAAAGGTTGGGCCAATGTTTAATGTCATTTATTACAGCTGAAGCAGTGTGGGAACCCTGGGCAGTGGCATCTGGCAGCATGTGGGCAGGGAGTGCCACCTCCACCAGGGAACAGTGGGGTCCCTCAGTGGCTCTAGACCTGCAGCACAGTAGTTTTTTTGAGATGCACATCGACTGCTGGAGGTTACCTGAATTGTGATAGTTTTTCAAATGTGACTCTTCCTCTGCTGCCAGCTACCTGGCTTGCTGCTTTCTGCTGCCTTTGATTGCTTCACTCAGCAGATAAAAGAAGTGACTGTATCAAACACTGACAGTGCAGCAAAGGAGTTATTCCTGGCACTTCTGTGTTTGGGTTTACTCAGAGCATAGAGAAGTATGTGGCAGAGCTTTTAGTCCTGGGAATAAATAGAAAAATAAAATAAATAAACCTAGTTGCCAAGGGGATAGGAATATTGCAGCAAATCTCCAAAACATGCACTCTGTGCTGGTGTGAAAGTATCATGGTGTAAATGAGAACAAATGGTAGCTGTGTAAACTTCTCAGTGTTTGATCTAGGGGCACCAGCCTTATGCTTGCATATAATTACTGAAAGCAGCTTAGTGCTGAGCCAGCAATTGACCTCAGAACTGTGTTCCATTCCTAATAATTCCAGGCAGCAGCCGTACTGACCGGGGCACCCTCCACCGATGGCTGGGCACTTGTCCTGCCCTCCAGGGAGCACTGTGAAGCTGCTCCTGTGAGCTTACAGAGTGACTACCTCAAAATGTGGGGGCTATTCCTATATTACTTCTCCAGATAGCTAAGAATCCTCATATTTAGTTTATTTTGTCTCATATAGCCAGAAGCTTGCTTTCCTTTTTTTTTTTTTTTTTAAATAGTCTTGCAAAACACAGAAACTGTTAGCAGAGACTCCATATTCCAAGCCCCTGGGAACATACAGCTAAATGCACTTCTGTCATCCAGTGGGTCTGCTTTAGCATGGACCAAATATATTTCCCTCCCTCCCTCCCTCTTTATTTCTTCTTCTCTTTCTCATCTCCTTTATCTCTCTGTCTAGTATTCCAGTGCTGAACACACACACTTAGCTCACAGTTCTGGCCCAGCCAAAGGCTCTGGCCTTCCCTCTACCCCTCCCTGTGGCAGCTCTTTTCAGCTGTTACAGCTGTCTCTGGTGCTTTCACTGCTGGCCTGCTGTGCTTGGTGGGAACATCTGTGTTTTTTAAAGTGCATGGAGGAAATTTCTACAAGACTGCTCAGAGAACCCGTGAGGTTTAAAGAGCTCAGGAGACTGTAGTTGAAGCCTGATGGCAGCATGATGGAAAGCTGTCCATCACTGCTGGTGGTGGGGGCATGGCATTGCTGTGCCTCAGGCTGCAGGGTGCTGCAAGCTCAGAAGTGGAATCTAACCAGAGGGGTCTGCTGTATTTCAGCATTCAGGTACTTTCCCAGTCTGAATTTCAGTCCAAGTCCTCACAAAATAAATCTCAGACATTATGGGGTAGCAATGCAAAGTGTGGTTGAAGTGATATTCCCAGCTTCAGCTAGGAAGGCTACAGCACAAACAGGGAAAAATCCAGTTCTCCAACAGCATAGAGCTACCTTAATCGTAGGACTCTTTCCTCTCTGCAGCGTATTGCATCCTTCATTCCACTGTTTCCTTCTTTTGCACTAAGGACAGCAATGGTCTGGCTAACAGGCACCCTCACAACGTAGTCCAAGACCATTCTCCAGGCCCATGAGCTGGCCAGAGGTAAAAGCTGTGTATGGGCTTCAGTCCACAGCAATCAAACTCATTGCTTCAGGAAAGGTCAAGTCCACAGCAGTCACATCCCTGCACAGCATTGTGTGTCTTAGTTTCCCTACAAACACTTCAGCCTTACATTTCTTTTCCACAGACGTATTGCAGCTGTCTCCCTGTGGTGGGTGACATGAACTGCAAGGGGAAGGCGGCCTGCATGGAGCATTTCTCCTTGCTGATGGATCCTTGCCTGTAGTGAACCATGAGAGATGGTAAGGCCGCAGAAGGAGAAGTCCAAGAACTGCTAGTTATTAATGAAGTTATTCTTTGCTACTGACTGTGATTCTGATGTCCAGGAAGATGTCACAGACTTGGCAGACAGCAAATAAAAAGATGTTCATGATGGAGAAGAGTGGTGGGTTGAACCCAGGCAAAGAAAAATTCAGTGGCTTTTTGAGCCAGTGGCTTTATCTAGACCATTGATGATGTCGTCTGACTTGATATGAATATTTTTTTTGCTTTATTTTTAGCCTCTAACAGCCTGTATTTCATAATACAGTATACCAGGGAAGAACATTTGAACATTTTCTGTTGATTGTTTTATCCTTATTATCTGATCATTCTGTTGACTTTCCAGGAGTTCTTGTGTTATGAAGTATGGTAAATAATTCTGCATTCAATTCTTCCTTGTCACCTCTCATTTGACAGACTTCCCATCCCTGGAAGTGTTCAAGGACAGGTTGAATGGGGGTTTGAGCAACCTGGTCTAGTGAAAAGTGTCCCTTCCCATGTCAGGGGTGTTGGAACTAGATGATCTTTGAGGTCCCTTCCAACTCAAACCATTCTGTGATTCCATGATTCTCAAGTAGCTCTCATCCAGCACTTCTGTATGTTTCAACATTTATAGTTGAAAGTCATCCTGTAACCCTATGTCCTAGTTCAGCAGGTGGGACCAGTTATCACTGTGTGGGGGTGATCAAAGCTATGTATTCTACCCCCCTCTATTCACTTCCCAAGAGCAATGGCCCATTGGCAGCAGCTGCCCAGGGAGTCGTTAGCACCTTCACACCCAGCCTGAGGGGGCGTGGCTGCTAATGGGCCATCAATGGTTCAACAATACCCCATGACTCAGAGTTAATCACCCATTGTGTGAGTCCCCGCCCTGGGGGAGGGACTGGGTGGTCCCTGAAGGTACATAAGCGGGGGGTAAGAAGACCTTGGGAACTTGTTGGATCTAGAGGAGCAGCAGGACCTTGACAGGAGGAAACCACTGCTCTTGACCAGACCCCAGCCATCATCTGCACCAACAGGTTCTTTACTTCCTTTTGCTTTGGACTTGGGGGAACCACGTGGGTCTCAGCACAAGGGCTAACAAACCCCTTTGGGCTTGTGCCCCGGGACACTGGGTTATACTGCTGGGTTTTGGTGAGTTGAAAGCAGTTTTCTCTTTGTGTCAGTGTATTTATTGTAATACCTTTCATTGAATTGTAATTCTGACTTATAATCCCTCTTGTGGTGGGTCCATTTCTCCTGCCGGTTTCCCCTTAAACCAGCACACCCTAATAATTCTCATCACTCTACTCCTCATTTTAGCTCTGCTACAATCTATTTAAAACAAGGTGACTAAGACAATATGCAGTCTCTAAAGTGTGCATTGGAGCAACACAGAGTGACATAATGGGAACTCCTGGTTTGTGCTCAGTTACCTTCAAAGTAAGTAAAAATAGCCTAGCGCCCTTTTTGATCACTGCTCAGTACTGTGCTGATGTTTTCAGAAAGTTATCCATAGTGACTCAAAGATCTATTTTCTAAGGACTAATAGGTATGAGTTATTTTTCCCTCTACTTTGTTGTACTGACATTAAATTTTCATTCCCTGTTTGATCACCCAGTTAACTAAGACTGTGATACCTTCTGCAATTTCAAGCTTGGCATTAATAGTGATTGACCTTAATAATTTTGTACCAACTGAAAACTTTTTGAGCTCCTGGGCAGCCTTGGCTAAGTCACTGACGATTGTATTGAGCAGTAAAGTCCCATGTGCAAATATTTGTGGCAGCACACTGACAGCTTCCTTTCACAGTGAAGGATCTCCATTATTTCTTGCATTTTCTGCTTTCGAGCTTAAAACAGGGAGAACATATCTACTTAGGGTGTCTCTTAGGAATCTGCAGTAACTGGTTTGCAAAAGTTTTTGACAGAAATTGTCCATCTGCATCACCCTTATCCACAAAATTTGTAAAATCCTGTAGACATTTCCACCAGATTCATGAGGCATGACTTCTTCAGGAAGAAATGCATATAGAATCCTACCCAACACAGCTGCTTGCACAGCAAAAATGTCAGGAGGCCTGTGTGGATTGTTAAGGAGTTCCTGGCGAAACTCAGACCTAAAAATGAAATATGCAGAAAATGGAATCAGGGTTAGGTAACCTGTGAGAAATATAGAGACACCTTCTGAGCATACAGGCATGGTTAGGAAAGAGCCAAAGCCATTCTGAGTTGAGTCCAGCAGGGAATGACAAAGCAACAAGAAAAGCTTCCATAAATATATGAGGGAAAAAGAAGACGTGAAAAGAAGGCTGCTGCTGAAAGGGGCAAGGGTTCTGGTGACACAGGACATAGACAAGGCTGAGGTCCTTCATGTCCTCTTCACCTCAGCTTTTACTACAAAGACACAGCTTCACAAATCCCCAGAGACAAGGGTGAAAGATTGGAGCAAGAGAGGTGGACCTTTGCTGGAAAAGGATCAAAGCAGAGAATACTTAAGCAAACTGGATATAAGTAAACCCCTTATCCCTGACAGGATGCATCCCTGAGTGATGAGGGAGCTGGCTGATCTCATTGTAAAGCCATCTTCATTGTTCCTTCTCTTGCTTCTGGTGGTTCTCATATTTCCAAGCAAAACAACAGGCATCAGGCACTTCTAGATGATCAGCGCCTTATATTCCATATCATCAGCCTCCCGTAGGAGAGTTGGGCTTTACTGCTTTGCACTTTGAGATATGTTGACATTAAGGTATTATTTAGGTAAAATCCTACTCAAATTAATTCTGAAGGGTTTATTTGCCTGCAGTCTGAATGGAGCCTGCTGGAACTGTTATGGCGGTAAGAAGGAGAAGCAGAAGCGCTGCAGGACTAAGAGACAGATTGGTATAGCCTTGCTTATAATAGGTTTGGAAAACTGCTATTTTATGCATGAGACAAAGGCAAAACACTGAACTGGCTGTCTACCTTTGTTCAAGCTCCTTTCCATGTACACAAAGCAATTTCAAATAGAGGATTTGCTTTTCACCTCTCAAATATTATTTCTGTTCATCCAAGAAGCCCTTCCCCAAATGCACTGTATATCACTGGGGACCTGCTCCACACTCCAAATGGTTTTTTTTTCATGTCATAAATACTTGACATTTAGAAAAAATGCTTCTAAATTTACACAGTGCAGAGCTCACTGTTTAAGATTACCCTCTAAACACCCTGAAGTGCCAGCCGCATAAATAAATACCTTTGCAAATAGATTCTCATTTATTAGTTTTGTAAGTGTATTTTCATTTCTTGGAGATGGGTGATTACTACAGGAGGAAATAAATACCTCTGGTTTAAGTTAAGAAAATGCAGGTAAAAAAGCTGACCAAAATATGAAATTCTCCCCTTGTTCCTTTGATCTGTTTTCTATCTTTGTAATTTGAATTTCACAATGGCACTATGCATCTAAACTGTCCAGTTGTGCATTATGTCATGGCCAACTAAGTATAGATCAAACTGTGGAAAAGCAGCAAGAGATCAACTGCAGTTTTTAGGGAGAGGAAATGCTGTCTGTCTGTAGGTCATGCATGGTCTCCATTATATAGGATATAAACAGATCTCAAGATATACTGTCAACCCCCATAACACAATTGGGAGAGGACCAAGCACTATTGTCCACATTTTGCAGAGGGAATAATAGAGGACTAAGTGCTTGGCCGTAGAGAAATCTGGGGACTGCTGTCTACTCTCACTACATGAATATTGAAAAGATCCCTACAAAGGCATCCTTCCCTCTGAACTGCAATGCCTTGCCTCATTTCCAGGTGTGTGGAAAGAGAGAAAAGATTCCTGACGGCCATGAGTTGCTTGGGTCGCTTCTCACTAGCACCTATGGATGGTGCCTGTGCTGCACAGCCTCGAGTATGGATGCAGTCAGTGGTGCTGTGCAAGGGTACAGACTTAATCAGTGAGCAAGGTGATCTTATTTACTTTGATGCCAAAAACTTAAAAACTCTTGTTCAAATTGTCTACCTGTTGTCAGAGGAGGCTTAACAGCATTGTGATGGATGGGATAAAGGGCCTGTTTCTGACTGCAGAAGGTAGCTATATCAGGTTACCCTGGGGCAGACTGTATAGGCCAGGCTTTTCTTCAGTACAGACTGAACCTTAGTGGCCAAAACCACAAGAGACCAGGTGTCCAAGGAGACATGTGCTCAGAGACCTTTAGCCCAGGGCCTTCAACTCAGGGACTGCCTGTGTTTTTCCATGAAGTCCATGAACCAGTAGCTGTGATAACCATGGTGATTAGACTTTTGTTTTGGTCTGGATGTCCCAGAACAATGTTTCTTGGCCAAACCAACACTTCAGTGAAACTAAAGTAGTTTGACACTTTTTCTGACAAATGACAGACAAAGGTGTGTGGAACATAATGAATGTGGGGGTCCCTGCACAGAATCATGCTTTTACTACTGCTTACCTCTTTCTTGGAGTGTGGATCTCCAGATACAAGGAATATGCTGCCCAGTCAAGCTTCATGACATCCTCTTTGTAGTGGTGTATTACACTGAGGACTGGCTATTACTTACCTCCAATTTTTGGTTCCCTCAGGAAGATTAAGCCCATGGCTTAACCAAAGCCCTGCAGAGTCACAGTTAGTTTATGCCTCGCTAATGAATTTATCCAAGTGAAGCAGCAACAATCCCTAAGTGAAAGAAGTTTTACTTGCATTGCTAGATTGCTGACCTAAGCTAAAGCCAAAGTACAATTGGATTAAACTACTTTTAATGTATCTATTCAGGGCTGCACAACAGTTCAAGTACATAAATCCAATACTGATTTCTACTGTGAACATTTGATAAAGAGCTCTTACATTCTGATTAACTTTTTGTGACTGTGAAATTTGTTTTAGAGGTCAAAGAAATTAAGTTCACTATGTTTGCTATTCACAAAGGTGAATCTATATCTATTTTCTTCTAGAGAATCTTTATCAACCTGGTCTCATTATATGCTATTTTTAAGTGGTGTTATATAGCTATTATTTCCCTGGTCATGGCTTTGTATGAATAAGGTAAATAGTAACTCAGCTGGGGGTTGTATCTGCATTTGACCTACTCCATAGTCCCTCAGGGTGCAACACTGAACTATGGGCCAGCACGTTGAGCATGATGGCCAGCTTGTCACCCTACAGTCTCACCAAGGAATCTAGGGCATGATTTATCACATCCCAACACAGACACCTAAAACAAGCCAGATGAGTTATATTGCACTTTTCTCCAAGACCATAAAGAGAACCCACAGTGGTGATTTTGAACTGCAGTGATGACACCTGCATTCAATTCCATGGAAACCACCTTTGGTGTCAAAATGCATCTACTTCAGTTCACTGCTAGGCTGTACAGCACTGAACTCCTCAGCTGGGCCAAACTCCCCCCTCTTCCTTTACTTTTCCTCTGGTTTGAGGTCACTTTGCAGTGATCTTTCATCTCAGCTGATCTCTTGCTGTCTGACTTTTGAAATTAATATCCTCAGCAAATCATTCAGCTCCTGCAGAGCATATACAACACAATCAGTATAATTACTTCATGTTATACCTCAGTTGTCACTTCACTTTAATGGACTGCAAGTAAGATGAACTTGAAAAGTACTCTAAGTTAATGTTCTTAGAGTTTCTATTTTAGACTCTTCTGAAAGATGTTAAATGTATTCAGAAAAAGAGATTTCATCCTAGAAATTATCTGTATTACAGCAGAATGAATAGGGCCAACAGAGTCCAGAGCTCTATGATTAAGGAACTGTAAAAGAAACATTCAGTGTAGATTGGGAAAGTGTAGGACAGGAATGATGGGACTGATCTAATAAATGTAGGTTTTTATGATGTAGAAATTTATATATAGTCACCCTGACTGTGAAGTAGCCTCCTGTATGTACAGACCATGAGCTTGACATACAAGTCTCCCTACCTTGAACTGGAGACTGTGGTTGGTGAGATGAATCTCAGGCTATTTCCTTCTGTCATCTTGCTCAGCTTTACAGCAAGGTGAGACGTCCAAGGGCACTGGTAGACCTGTGTCACAGCTGCTAGTTCTGGCCCCCGCTCTGGCACATCTGGTGCTTCAACATATCTGGTTTTTTAAAAAGAAGTTATTTTCCACCTGCATTTGATGGAGAACCAGGTACTCAATGTCAGAATACTGCAATCTCCCATAAGTCACTCCCTCTGCCACTTAATAGTTACACCATTTTCATCCTTCCTTCACAGCGGTTCTCCAGGATGTATCACACGTGAGCATATCCAGAGTATCTTAAATCTTGTCTCTTACTCTTCTATTCCAATGCCTCAGAGAACACTGTTGTCTTTATGGATCTTTTTGAAATCTTTCCTGAGAGCTTAAAAGTTCTGTATTTTTGAAAAGAGAACCAATTTATTTTAAATCCAGCTAGGGTAAGAGTCCTCTTGCTTCTCTTTAATATAATAATCCAGCTTTAGGGCATTTACTGAGGCAGCATGTTGCCACCTGTCTCCACTCCTTCCTTTCCTACAGGTGACTCAGACCTATCATTGCTATCATCATGCCAGGAGTCTTAGGCACCTGATGGGCTTGGGTGGGGGTCAGTAGCAGCCCACAGGCAGGAGATGTGCTCATGCTCTGTTAGAGAGCAGAGAAAGCGGGGGGGCTGCAGTCCACTCCCAGGGTCCTACCTGGGCTCACAGCAGGTTTTGCACAATGCATATTGGTCAAGGGGAAGTATCGGTATTAGAGGGGTGGTTTGAATTGAGGCACCCTTACTGAGTGATTTTACTCTGCTAAAACTCTTCACATGTAATACAAGAGGAATTTTGGTCCTTACAAAGAAGATTAAAAGCTAAACAAAAGAATGTCCCTGCAGGTTTGGAGTTGCACAAGCAGAACTGCACTTGGAATTCAGTCAGATTATCTTTGCCCTATGAGTCTCTCAAATTACCTAATAAAAGTAATTTCAAAGATGAAAGTTATTCCATTTCTAATGCTTATATCTTTTTCCCAGAATATCCAACATTTCTTCCTCCAATGACAGTGGTAGGATGTGAGATCCTGGAATAATTCATCTTTGCTTGCCTGTGCTGTAGAAAACAGACAGCAGTTTAAATTCAGTCCTCAGTGGGCTCTCTCTTTTATCACTTACATGATAAAAGATCTGCATTGCTATACTTAAAAGCTAATGCTTTCATTATGGTATCTCTATTAACCAGATGGTTTCATCTATCAGCCTGCAGAGGCCATGAGACCTTAACATTCCTATTCACTATTAATTTGCTCTGGTGCAGAGTGAGAATGACACAGACACTTGATACAGGATGGAAGAGGCAAGCTAAAATTTAGCCATGTATCTTAAAACCCAGGCACATTTAGTTGCCTGAACATGGGCATACTGGGATCCTTGATAAAGAGGCAATCTCCCTTCACTTTTTAAAATTCTGATGACTTCCTCAGCCCATATCTGTATTTTTCCAGCTGCTGCCTGTGCTGTGGCCATGACTCCAGCTTCTCTAGTTCACTGCTATGGCTTTCAACTTGTGGACCTTGGCCATTCTCTTCTCCTGGACTAACCCAGTGCCCTCATGTTGTAACATCTTTACATGGTACTTTTTGCCTAGCAGTATTTTGAGGCAAGAGAAAAAACCTAACCTGGTCTTGGACATTATCTTTGCTCCTGTGAACATTCCTTCTTAAGTCCTTCTAACACCAGTGATCATGTGTTTCTCACAGCAGAGTGCCATCCTGATGGGAGATGCTCTGCCTCTAGGTGAATGGTTTGTGCTTGGTGATCCAGAGGTACCACAACTGCTTGACCAGCATAACCTCAGTGCACAACCACTTCCCTCCCACTCTCCTCTTGCCCAGCCTGCTTTTCCCCTTTTAAGCAAGGGATGAAGAAAAGGCAGCGCTTTGTCTAGGGCAGCACTCAGTTATTCTGTACTTGGACCAAGCGGTTCTAATCACCAGGCAGTGCTACTCTTTCAGCATTTGGCTGTTCGTAAATACTTGAGATAGCTAAGCTCAATCTGAGACACGTATTTTCCACAGCAGAAATCATACTTCTGCTTTAGAAACTGCTCTGAATATGAGCACACATTTGCATCTGCATCAGTCATACATGCAATTCCAGCTGTCAGCATAACAAATAGAAGAAACCCTTTGGTTTTGATTGTCTGTGAAAGACTTATGCACTATGGGAAGGAGGGAGACCACAAAGATCCAGATCTTAATCTTGGTGTAGCAGCCACTTGATGGTCTGTGAGGCCAAATAAAAGTTTTAGTTCTAACCCTCTGTTCTGTCTGCAATAAAATTTGGCAACTGCAGTTCAGTCCCTAGAGGGCCCTAAAGGATAATAGTCCTCCCTACAAAACAGCTGCATGTCCATATTTGACCTGATTTAATGAGGCAGTCAAGCTTCTATTTGGAGAAGTCACAGTAAGCAGCACAGAAGTTATATGGCTGCCTTCTGTCCACAAGTAAAAAGTAATGCTTGGAGGGAAAATTCTTTCTCTGAACTTTAACAGTTGAAATTCGTTCACTGTAAGTATCTGTGTATGTGACCAAAACCTGTTTTAAGAAAGAAAAACCAAAACCACATAAGCCACTAAAACATGTGTAGAAATCTACTAGATACACTTCTATCAGACATGCACTCATGGTCAGTAACCTGTATGAAAAACTTTTGCCTCAGTGGTTTTAACATTTTCCATTAATCATTGTTTTCAAAGCATTCAGTTATCTTTAGTGATTGTTTTCAAATTTAAGAGCTATTTTTAAAGGAAAATGGTAACGTTTGTTGTTTCTTGTTTGGTTCCTTCCCTCATTTGTTTTTTCTTCAATAAATAATTTTTGAAAAGTAACAAAAGAAGATGGTTAACTGTGTTGCCATTCAAGAACAGAAAAGACTGAAATCACATGAAGGTATTACTTAAGCAATAGATACTTATACATGCACCAGTACCCCAGTCCCTTCCCCTATACCTGCTTTTAAGCACAGCTTGCTTTTTTCCTTGCACATTTTTAAGGAACTGTCTGCATTTCTCCTGTCAGTTGCTAACACTGCTGCAAAGGAAAGCATTTTCTATGCTGCTGCCTCAGAAGACATATTTTTGATTATTTAGTCACAGGAATTCACAAAAGAAAAAAACCCCACAATTATGCCTAATAAGTCTTTATTTCCAAACAGAAATTGCAAAAATATTCTATTACAGAACAAGTAACAAGTACAGAATTCTAAGTATGCATTATAACATTGCCTCCTTGACAAAAAATCATCAGGCACTTAAAACATGAAAACAAAGTACAAATTAAATGAGCTGTAACAGATGACTTAACAATACAACTTCATCTTGGTTTTCTGTAATAAAAGCACACACATGGCTGAGGGGCTCCCGCCTCCTCCTAAACCCTGTGCAGAGACATTTCTATATTATGCTGCACACATTCTACTCGAACAATACCAAGTTCACATCTGAAAACATAAATAAGTTCAGCACTGAGAGAATTTGAGGAACCTTTTCGGAACAGCAGTAGCAGAGCCTACACTAGCAGCTTCACACAGAGCTTGGTGCATGTGGAGGAGCACAATTGTACCAGCTCCACAGGGAATAAGCTCTGCTTTGACAATTGCTTTGAAAATAATGGAGCTAAAATGAATGCAAACAATACACATTTTAAGAGACAATGAAACCTCTGGGCAAAAGCTATTATGGCAACTTTACGGAATTACACTTTGACACACGAAACAGTCTCTGAAAAGAAAACCCTTGCATTTGCCATTCCTTAGGAGCAGCCCTGTGCAGAACCTCTCCATTCACCTCTCTTCTCACTTGTAGACCTTGAACTAAATCAGCAGCAGAGGTGACCTCTTAGACTCACCTTAAAAAGGCAAATCTAAGAAGCAAGTGTCCAAATGACTAATGAAAATACTCCTCCAGCAATCAGTCAGATATACTTAAAATTATTTTGGCTTGTATGACTGGTTTTTTTAGGTGACATTATGTAACTTCCTACACATTTTACTCTGGTGGCATAAAATATAATGAATATTCAAAACAATTTTAATTAGGTAATCAAAGAAAATAATATCAAGAATATTAACATAAAGAATACATATGAAGCTACTATAAAAAATGTGCATATAAAACATGCAGAAATGTCAGCTGTTATACTTCAATGCCACAAGAATTTAAGAATGGGTTTGTACTGTAAACACTGACAAATAAATACACCAAGGAGGAGGTGTTTTTAGGGAAACATCTCACAGCTGAGCCAAGAGCCGAGAAGCCTAGCAGGCTGTTGAACTACAGACTTGCTGTGAAGAATCTCCTCTTGTCAGGGACTAAAGTGAACAGTGAAGAATTTAAACCCAGCAATATTGTCTTAGACTAGGCTATCCTGTCACAGCCATTAGAATGATTCATTTTGGTGGGCTTTTGTCTTGAAAGCATTAACTCATGATGGGATCTTTAAATACTTCCATCATGCACTGTGAGTTTTCTCCCTCACTGGAGAAAGGAGGGATAAAAAAGATGAGACACGGCAGTATTAGGTGCAGCAACAAACACTGATGTATTGCTGAAGGTACAGCAGGATTTAGAAAAAGACAGACTCAACTGTTCTTTTTATGGCAACATAAGCATGCCACTCCTTCTTGTATTTCAAGCCAAACTGTTTTCATCCTTAAAGTATTATTTGCCAACACCTACCAAGGAAGGGCAGTTATTGTTTGTGCACAGAGTGATGCAAAATCATCACACCCCACAGTACTACATTCACTCCTTGGTCTATAGCAAGCTCAAGCTGATGTACTCCCATCGTGATAAGCTCTTGGTGTATTTTTGGAATTTGCTTGACACCAAGAGTATACTGACAGGCTGCTACCCCATCTGCACCAGTGCATGGTAACCCAGTAACCCAGGGTCATTCCCCTGGTGAGCCGGCATTCCCAGAATAGGAAGGTATTCTGAAATACGCCTTTATGAAAGGAGACCACTAGATAACAGCAATAGTTCCTTTGTTTAGTGGCATGTTGTAGAGCGTTTCATGCTCTACTTGATCACAATGGTAAGTTCAAGCCAATTAGGAAATACTTTATGAAAATCTGGAACAAAGCTTAATAAATATAAATCTGCCCACTTTTTGTATGCTGTGGCTGAAAAGCCTAATGGATTTCCCCGGACTACCCTGAGAGATCAGCAGCCTTTGAAACTCAGAGAAGGATGATGTTCCTGCCTACAATGACAGAGTTCAAAATAAAGAGAGTCGGGCTTTCTATGGCAAATATACATCCCGTTGTCACTACTGCTGGCTAGCAGACCTAGAGATTAATGAGACCAGCTGCTTAAGTACCACAAGATGAAGGATTAACTGGCTTTGACTATTTCAAACTAAGATACATTTAACCAAAAGGCTCATGTAAGAAGTCAATTGCTGCAGAGTGTGCAACAAGTGCCTATCAGCCATTTGAGATAGAGCTGTTTCAGAATAAACCACTCCACAGAATATTCCCTGGACTTGATCTCACACAGACTCCTGTACACAAGTAGATGAGTGCTTTGTGGACCTGAGGGTCCCTTGGAGAAGCTACTCTACAGATATGCAGGATCTCCCTCCACAGATTTGTCACAGGAGAGCAAGTGCTGGGACAAAACAAGATCTCTAGGTCAAATCTTTTTAAACCTAGATTGACATGTCAGGCTGTAGGTCCACCACAGAATCTGTGCAAGGTGTACATGATCAATTAACCCAGACCAATTAACTTATCCAGATACTTGCACTTAAAAAAATCAACTAATACATAACAGCAGGAATACTTCGCTAGTAATTTACGCAGACAAAGAGGGTTTTAGGTCACCTAGATAATTTAGTTTCTTTTCTGGAATTACACAGGACAGAGAATTCCATCTTGTCTCAAGCATGGTGCTAATGTCATTTATCTCACTACTGTACAAATGAAAGAGAATCAAAGTGAGAATAACTGGTTTCAAACTCCCTAGACCTTGTGCAGCTTTATTCTCTGCAGATGCTGTTTGAGATGCTGGGATTAGAAGAGAGTGAAAGCAAAGGCATGCTGAACTACAAGCAAGTTCATGCAAGTTTACCATCAGTGAACTGAGAATTTTTTATACTTATCATTTCTGAATCTTCCTGTGGTGAACAGCTTTTTAAAATAACTGTAATTGGAAAGATAGAAGGGGGAGCAATAATCAAGCAGTGCAGACACCTGGAGTCCTTACTGTAGCTACCTCAAGCACCTTCTGGCACCACAGGTAGAGATGGGCTCCTGCCCACCAGAACAGCTCCTGTGCTGTAATCACCCCTTGCAGGAGCCCACCTCTTCCCTTCTGACCAGAGATGTTGACTTCTGCACTTGACCAAGCTTTCAGGGGACCACTGTGCCTGTCCAACAGTTGTCAGATACCAAATGGTCCTTGTTGTGTCCCTATGATCCCACCTGCATGGTCTCACCACCTCCTTTCTTTTGAGTCTGAATTCCCCTGGCTCTGTTGGCACAAATTAATTTTCTCTCTCTGTTACCATGTTAGGGTTTCGCCATCTCAGTGTGCCAAAGCAGCTCACTGTAACATCAAGGAAGAGACGGCGCAAAGGAAGGGGTGCAGCACAAGAATGAGGACTGGACCACGTAGCCAGGCATTACAGTCTAAGTCACCATACAGCTACAGACCAAATTTAGTACCTCCACTTAGTGAATATCAACGTCCCACCAAGCTGTCTTCCTTGAGGTGTAAACCAAGTCACTTAAAGTAGGTTTTACTATGCTACAAGCATAGCAGCATTTGATTCATAGTCATACAAACTCCCTAACAGACACTAAACAGGACAACAGTGTTCCATGGGCGGAAGACAAATAACCAACTCAAGGCACCACTGAATCCTAAAGGACGATGCAACATTAGAGATTGAAAGGACAAGAAGGAATAAAAGCAGCCAAGCAGGCTTTAAGGATGCTGTGATGCAGTCATGTGCAAGGACACTGTCAGCCTCTGCAAAAGTACAATGGAACTATTAGCACATTGTCAGTGTCTCTATATTTAGAAAACCATTTAATCTCAATATTCATTCCACAGCATGTGACAGCATCAGAGGCCCACAATCCCTAAAAATGAATATTCCTTATGTGAAATAGAGGGAACCAAAAGGTCCTTCCTAACCTTTGGTAAAGAATCCTTAATCAAAACTGTAGTTCTGTAGTTGGCTCAGTCTTGCAAAACAAAACATGTTGTCAAAAACATTCCCAGTCAGGTACAAAATCCATTTATTCATCATTAACCTGGCACAGATGTGAATAAATGAGAAATAATTTTTTTGGCTACACAAGAAAAACATCATTTCCCACAGTGAGTATATTTCAGCAAGTCTGGATCAATCTAGCTGTACTCTGTCACACAGAAATGCCACTATGAACTTGGCAGCCTGTGCACAAACTAACATGACCCAGACACTGAGCGCATAGCACTGGTAGTTATAATAAAGCTTAGTACAAGGTCTGCATTCCTGCAGAGTGAAGTGGATGCAACTAACATCTCATAATAACTGCACATCTGGAGGAAAGCCTGAGGTTCTTCATCTAAAGGCTAATAGAGCATATTTTTATTCTACAGGGAGTTGAGAGCATTCTGTAGGAAAGGGTAAGGAAGGTTAACAACTCCTCCATGTGTTTCCTCTCAGTCCTGGGCTCCACACAAATCACTGAGGGCTTTGGGAGCATGGAAGTTCAGGCCTTCAGGTCAATGGCAAGTATAAACTTTGTGAAAACACTGCTAAAAAGTCAAAGTGTCTGTCCATGCTACAGAGCTTTCCATTTGCTCTCATTCATGGGTGCTACATCACATTCCTTCAATTAAGACCTCTTCTTGTCAAGGAAGCTAGAATAGGTTTCTTCTTTTTGGCTAAACCTCTCCTAAAATGTATTCCAATAATCTTTCTAGCTATTAATACATGTGTGTTATAAATAACATAGCTGCATGTAAATAGTCCAGGCACTCAGTAACTTCAGCTATTCATGGTGTGTCATGGTACATTATTTAGATTTATTCACTGAGATAATGCAATATGGTGCTAACTAACGTGCTTTTAAAAAAGTCGCTTCTTTGATGCAAATAAATTTCATTTTCTTCTCTCCCCATCTTCTACTTCACACAAGCAGGTTTACTCATGCCAAGTAGTTAACTGAATTTAGTCTGAGCAACAAATGATACCCTTTGCATTATCTCTGTATACACATGGAGCACTTGCAATTGTTCTGGATACAACAGATGCAAGAAGCTCTAAAAGATGGATGAATTTTCCCCAAGACAAACCATGTAGCTGCTACACAGCCAAGATCATCTCACTGCACTACATTAGACTGGAATAAGTTACAGTCCTTACCTGAACACAGGTGTGCCTTTGTCTCTTTGTATGAAATATGACATATTTCTCCTCAACTTAGGCTGTTTGCCTAAGACAACTACATTACTTTGCACAGCTTCCAGCTACAAACACTCAGAGGCAGTCCACGTGAGTGATTTATGGCATAGGAGGAGCTCTCTTGGGAACAAATTTGTCTTTGATCTCTAACCAGGATGATGCAGTAGGGAAATATCCACAGCACTCATAACATGGATACAGGTTCTTGCAGAAGCCAGCTCTCTGAACATGAGCAGCAGATGCCTGTGGCCAGAAAATGACAAAAATCTCACTGCTGGTGAAGCAAAAACGTGGATGTGTGGTGCCAGAATGAGGAAAGATCAGAGTAAATCAACCCCTTGTGCTCACCTCTTTCAGTCACCACCTGGTAACACATATGGACCCATGGGCTCAGTTCTGCTATCTTGTTTCTGTTAAAAGCCCTACTGACACTCAGAGGTCCACCACTATGTATTTTTAAAAAAACCCTTATTTTCAAAAATTGACTTTACTGCTGATATTTGCAGCCAGGATTTATGGACACTTCTGCTTGGGCAGGAATAATATTGGATTCTGGTATCATTATCTTGGAAATGGATCCAGATGCTGAATGTGTCTCAACTAACAGACTTGTAACCATAATGATTCTAATACTTCTGGGAGTGTTTATGTGATTATAAAACTTCTGCAAGGTAGGCTTTCAAATATTACAACAATACAATAATGCTCTTATGAAGTATCAATTCAAAGGGTTTTTTTTAACCTTATTTTATAAGGTTCAATTCATTTAAGTGGGAATTTTTTTGCAGATATAATCCTTGATGAGTGGAATACTGAAAGCTCTATAAATCAGTTGATTTGGGATTTAATGCTGCAGTAGCAAAAGGAGTTTTAGTAAATAAAATACCTGATAATAACTGGCTGTAAAAGGAGGAGAAGTACACTCTATTTTTGAGCTGGGCATTCAAAGTACACTCAAACAAAGTCAGTGAAACTCTTATTTAACAGAATCTGGTTATTACAATTTTTTTGTCCTGTTTGCTTGGTTGGCTGGATTTTTTTTTCCTGCAGTAGAACATATAAGCAGTAACATACAAGCAGACATAGCTAGAGCACAACTGCTTGTCACAGCTTCTTTAAACATTAATGTGATTCACTTTCTCTTGTCACAGGATGTTGTTCCACATGTATTCTTGGACCACAGGGAAAACTTCAAGCTCAAGAACTGCAGAGGTTATAAATTAAGTGAATGTAATTCTCTCATGTGCCCTGGTGTAGGAGAACAGCTGCAGTTTCCTTACCTGTGATCACATATTGATACAAGCTATATTAGGTGAATAGAAGAAATTATAGGTTTGGTACCCGTCATCTTTCTCATGAAAATTTCATCTCATATATCGGCAAAGACACCAAGCTGGGATGGCAGGAATATGTGCAAAGCCATGCCCTGTCAGGACTCTGGGGATTGCAGTGTGGAACCTAGTTCACTGTCCTCATCTGGAACTGAACTGGACCTCGGACAGGAACACAAGAAAGAAGAGTGGTTTATAAATAACTATCCAGCTCTGGTCGTTCATACATATGTTCTCAAAATTAACATCACTCATTTGAGTGATCCCATTAAATCCACAGCATCATCTACTGCTCACAAAAGGAAAGCCCATTAAATCCACAGCATTACCTATTGCCACAGAATGAAAGCCATTTGACTATCTCTAACCTGAGGGATTTTATAATCTGTGAAGCCTTGGACAAACTAAGAATGGCATGACTCTGAATTAATTACTCCTCTGTAGCTCTTCTCATCACTTTTCTCACATAGACAAATGCCAGTATTTACAGGCTACTGCCAAATCATGCGGCCAGCAAAAAAACCCAAGATCTTACGTCAAAATATTTTAATGATCCTTTAAGAAGCAAAACATGATGAATGTCACATACTGCCACCATCCTGAGATTGTGCTTTGCTACAATTAAACCAGTAGTCAGGAGTTTCAGAATTTTCCCAATAATTGTTACTTTATATTTTAAAAATGAGTACTCAAAATTCATAAATGTAGCAGTCACTGTGTGAAAAAATCACTTCTTTTTCTCCCCAAGTGTAAAATATTTTTCTATTGTAATAATGCAGTTTAATGCTCACAAAATCACATCAGATCAAATCCAACACAGAACTGCTGAGATACACACAAATTGTCTTCCTTAGGATCATCACCCTGTAATTAAAACAATAAAATATGTTACTATATTTCTTGTATAGTAGAAAATCTGCTCGCTATACTTTAAATAAACCAATAGCTTACTCTTCTGTGTACGCATTGCACCTTCTGCATCTGCTTTTTCATCCTTTTTTCAGACTGAGTCTGAGATGTATCATACAGAATCACAGGCTCACAGAATTCTCCTGGGTAAGCTGGACTGCTAGCACCTGGCCTAGCTCAAGCATCTATTCTTTCTAAAGGAGGACTCTTCATTTGAATATCCCCAGAACTGCTCACACCTACCCCACCTGCACCACCTTCTTTAGTCTTCCTAAACTAACCAAGGCTGGGTTTAACCAGTATCTTCATGGGGACATATCCACTGCTAATCTGAATATGGATACGTTCTAAATTACAATACTTTAATCATATTTTTAAATAGCTAAAGGTTAAAATGGTTCTGTTTCTTCAACAGGATAGTTCTGCTGTGAAAAACCAAACAAAACCCTTCTAGATCTGTAGATACTTTTTCATTTGAATTGAAATCTAACGTACATTCTAATTTGATTTAATTCACGTTTTTCTATTCTGGTGAGTTTTAACTTAACCAGAAGCAACCTATCTCCACTTGTTTCATTACTGACATTATTCATACCACTTAGGTAGTTCACTGAATGCAAGACCAAAGTAAGTGCTTAAAAGCTGTACTGCATGGGCACTACCACAGAAGGCCTTCCTTTCAATGTTACACATATCTAATAACTTCCCACTGGATAATACTTGCCCCAGACAAGGATAGGCTGAAAACTGCCTGCCTGACAGGAATCTAAAGGTGTCCTTATTTTAAAATGTGGTATCATTTTTCTCAAAGTAATTAGAAGTGAACTGTGGGGCAGTTCATATTTCTCTAGCTACACTGAGACACCACAAGCATAAAAGAATTTCAGAGAATTTAAGCCCACGTCAGTATTCTACTGTTATAAATAGGTTACGTATAACAGTATTTATCACTCAATTGGATTGCATCAAATTTCAAGATTAAAAAAAAAAAATCACATGCTGACAGAGTTTGGAACAGATTCTCTTTGATGTTAAGTCCTGAGCAAATAAGCCCTCTGCTTTACAGGATGCTGCTCTGCCAGGTCCACCTGAAGTGGAGAGAGTCACTGCTACTCTCTGTCAGAAACAGATGGCATTTAATTGTCTGGTTGGAATTAAAAACCCCATATGTAATTATTACTTTCCAGGTAAGATACACAGTGTAGTGTGCAGTCAAAGGTTCAGCAGTTCTTACTTCCTAATCATGAGCACACCTCTCCTCAACCTCTCATCCCTCAGACAATTGAGCAGTGTTTTCCTCCCCAGGTTCAGAGTCTTATTCTTTCTTTTGGTGTTTTTTCTCTTTGCTGACTCCTCTGAGCAGCTGCTTAATGTTATTGTTCTGTATGTCAAAGAAACACAAACTCATCTTCCCTGCTGTCTTTTTCCAGCAAAAAGAAAACCCGATGGATCCTCGGTCAGACAAAATTTGCATTTTAACCAGGCTTCTGGGCAATCAAATTTATGCCAGTCTGATTAATTTATCATCTGACAATTTTTCTAATCAGATTTTTCTTTCTATTTTTAAATATGAATCAGGTCATTTCCCCTCCTTGGACCTATGTTTACTTGAAGCTAATGACATACCCTTCAGGCTTATCAGGTTAAACCAATGAACAAACAAGACTTCCTTCAGCTGCAGGGCCATAGCAAAAATGATTTGGTAATCTAATACAAAATAATAAATAGCATTATTTTAATTACATTTCAAGACTTTGCTGATATTGCATTTTACATTTTACCCTTTGTGATGGGTATGCACCTACTTTCATGAAGGCATGTGTGTGTCTGTTGAACATAACCATAAAGGTGGAGGAGCAGATATTAAGGCAGATGGAATTTCCCAGATTGTGGGACACTACAAGGCTCTCATATCTGACAATTCTCTCTATCCAATAAGAAAAGTTCACCTTTCCAATGGCAAGGAAAGCGTTTAGGAGCAATACTGCCAAAAATTATTAATTGGGATGCAGTTATACTCTCCCTATACATGTTTGCAGCAGAGCAGCTTCTTTGACTTCCTATTTAGAGCAGCAAATACTTTGTGTCCCAACAGCGTGGGAGGAAAGTTCTGCCTGAGCCTTCTGTGGGCACTCAGGGTGGGAAAGGAACCTTCAGCCAGCCAGTAACAGGGAAGAATATGGAGCAGGGAGAATGTGAAAGGGAAATTGAAAAGCGAAAGGAGATTGTTCAATTTCTAGAAAAGGTTATTTTCAGTGAAATATATTCATTATAGAATTTCAATTATCTCTAATAGCTGATAATACTAGCAGAATGGTAGCTTATACTGAAAGCACTTAATTTCTTTGGTTTTCTCTTTGGAAATATAAGTGTAAATTAGGACAGCACAACTTATTCTTCTTGTGTTTTCTTTTCTTTATAGCTTATTTTGCAAATTTGGCCACAGAAGTGATTTTCAGTCTGTCAAGCAAGGACAGCATTTAATTAACACATACAGATGCTTAAACATTTTTGTGGCTTCTATCTACTTCTCACTAGAGTAAGTATTTCTAAAAAGCTGTCTGTCATTTTCTTAGCTGATGTAGTTACTACAATTAAAATTACACAGTATGTCTCCATAGATTTATATTATAGGAATAATAAATACACAGGAAACTGCTGGGTATAAACAGCTTAGTAACTAAGAAAACTACATTATGTATTTCTTGACCTTTCCAATATACTGCAACTTTTTACAAGCAAAAAAGCATACTTTTGCCACATGAAACTGCAAACATATACAATGCAACTCCTCCTAGGTAATCTCCTGCCATAGAATAGGAGAATGGATTCACTAGATGGATTCTAGGTCCCTTCTCACAGGTTTTATATTATTCTAATAATCTACAAAAGCAGCTTATTTTTCCATTTCTTAAAAAACCTGAAACTGAATAAAATTGTGCCTTCTTGGTACTAACAATCTGCTATTTTAAAACTTAGTATTCTCCTACAATAAACCAAGCGTGAATGTATCTGATAGCATGTTTTCTAAATACTAACAAAGGATATTTTCAAATACATTTCAGAACCTAGCCAGAAGAAAGGCCCTTAGCTTTTAAACTTAGAATTTCTGGCTTGAACAAAATAATGCTATTTTAATTTATTTAACTTGAGTAATAGAGTCATGAGATTACATCAGTCCAATTAAAGCATATTGTATACAATGGCAGTTCTACTGTACACTTCGTTTACTGTTATATTAACTTGAAGCCCCTGGAAAAATGGAGTTCTGTGAAAGGCAAATCTGACAACAGTATTGTGAGCTCAAGAATTTCTGAATTAGCTTAAAAGATGAAGTTTATACAAATCGGCCTTATTTTGTCAACAGTGCAAATCAAGATTGAAAACATGTTGACAAATCTTTTCAGTCATCTGTAGTCTGTACACAGTAAATTGGCACAAGGTCTGAGGCCAGACTGTATTGAATTTCTCTGAGGCAATACACAGAAGGCAGAGGTCCAAGGGGGATGGGAACATTAGAAAGGACAGATTAAAGGGAATGACACTTCATCCTGTATTTCAAACTCCCAGATTCTGAGCTGCCTCAAGGTAACATCCTCAGTAAGATCTGCTGTTGTGTGTGACATATTCCTCGCTTTTGTCCACAAGCTGTTCTGCAGCCCCGGGATGCGGGAGCATACTGCTCTAATTTTTACCTAACAAGAGGGAACAAGGCCACATGCATGCTACTCCTTCATGGAGAAATCTCAATCCTTACTGTGCTCTCTCTATACACCTGGAAAGGCTGTGCCAGGACTGAGTTTCTTCTCTTGTAGATCACAATATGTGAATGCCTTTAATGAAGCAATTCTCAAAGGAGGATGGTTCCTGGGAACTGATACTAAAAAAACATAGGTTGGCAGAGATGTACCTGAGATAAGGTGACAGTACTGACTGAATATCGTTATGATTTATGGGGATAACCTGTACTTAGCCATGCTGCCCATCTAATGTTCACAATTAGAAAACATTTCTCAACTCTGTGATACATATTTATTCATAAAGGTCCAACCTTTCACTTATTTAGGAACAGATCTTTCATTGAGTGTAAGGTAGAAATGTCTCTCTAAGGAAAAACAGATCCACACTGTTTGTAAAACAAGTTACCCCTTGACGCATTACCGAACTAAAGACATTTTATGTGGTAAGAATAGGACCTACCTTTTTAGTCTGATTCACATTTACCAAACTGCAACTTCAGGATGCCTTTGCCATGAAGCTGAAGGATCTGGTTGTATTCTTTGGGCATTGCATGGAAGCCTGGTTTAGGCAGCTGATTGTCGTAATAGTGGTGGCTGATTGGCATCTTCTCTGTGGATTTTGAGAAAGGCCAGAAGCCATAGAGCTTCACATTCTCACATAGCTCAAGAGCAGCACTAGTGATCATAAAACCAGATGACAACCGGTAGGCTTTCACCCCCTTAGTTCTCCAGAACTGGGCAAGACTTCTCAGATAAGTGGGGTGAAAAAATATTGCCCTTTGGGTTGCTTTGAACTCTTTCAGAGTGTGATATACTCTAAAAGAAGTGGCTGTGTTGCTTCTGAAGGAAAATGCTGGCAATAAAAGAAAAGCATCTCCATAGACGGCAATGTTTTCCAGAAATTCTGTCTTCTTTTCATTTAGCTTGTTGTATCTGCAAAGCACAACATTTTAAGAATGGAAGGTACTATTGATAGAAATATTACAGACCAAAACAGCACAAATGAACTTGCATTATACAAATTATGAACTCTGCTGCACCAGTTCAGCCTGTCTACCTTGCAAACTTATACCACCCTATTATATGTTGTCATATGTGCAGTTATGAAAATCTGCCTGTATTGTTTAGTAAGAACACACTACACAGGACTGAATTGGCAACACAGGAGCTACAGATACAGATCAAATTCACTGCTAATGAGATAAGGATCTGTTTACAGAATTGATTGATTCACAAAATTCCAAAGGAGAATGAAGAAATATATTGTATTTATACTCCTCTATTTAAAAATACATGCACTAAGATATGTACTGTATGTTTCTTACATCAATAGGTATACAATAATCTCTCTTCAGAATCTGTGTGTCTGCCTGCGTGGAACTACAAAGATTAATGTGAGCAGTCTTGGAGTGTTAGAGATTAGCATGTGCTCAAGTTTTGCAGGATTTTACTTGCATTTGATATACTTTTAAAATAGGTAAAAGTACAGGCACGCTTGCTTATCTCCTTTGACTACAAAGGAAACATATGGAGATCTATAAAGACTTAGAGCTCTAACTTCACAAATGAAGAGGATTTATCCTCAGCTGCTTTTGGTCCCCAACAATCAGCAAAGAGACTTAGCTCTCACTACTGGGTCATTCTGTGCTTCCAAATACTGAATAGTGAAATTCCAAAGTTATACAAGAAGTGATACAAGAAAGGGGATCACTCAATTCATATCCTCTATAGATCTAAACTTTTACTTGTACCCTCTTTGGGACTCAAAGCACTGATTCCTCTTTTGTAGGTAGTTCTCTCCTTGAACAGTGCATTTTCACCTCTTAAGGGCTACCAGAGCCCATCTTCACAAATGGCTCTAGCAGACACTGGAAAAATTCGTTTCATTTGTCTTCACAACTAGAGTTGTTTGAAACCCTCCTCTCATGCAGCACTTCAAGACAGAGGACAGCAGCTACTGCCATTTCCATTCAAAACCCTCACAGGAGAGTTACCAGTTACCTCTTGCACAAGCGAATTCGTGCAAGGAGTGATATACCCCTTCTCAGCCTGAGGGGTTTTAAACTTACAGCTTCTGTTTCCCAGAAAAGTGCCATTACCATCAGACTCTGGAACAAAATGAATGAGAGAGACTCAGGCCCTCCTGTTGACCCTGAGATTCTGTGCATGCAAGAGTCACACAGCCAAAACAAATGAGAAATGCCTGAGCCTGCATCTAGAAAAAGTGATTGAAGGCTGAACTTCTGGCCTCTACTCCTTTCTCTACTACTCAGTGTAAAGTACATAAAGAGCTTCCAGGACAGAATTCAGATGCCTGTTCTTCCTTAGCTAGAAACCTGGACATCTCAAGTGTGTCTTGTTCTCCTTTCCAGCTCTGCCACTGTAAGAAGTGTAGCCCAGCTCCATTAGGGCACATAAGAACTATGCTTTTCTCTGAGAGATCTCACCTACCTTGTATACCCTGACAGACACAGTTCAAACACTGATTAACCTTGGCAATAATAACATCAAACAGCTGGTATGCAAACACAGAATTAGAAATTACAGGGAATAATGTTAGAATAGGTTTCCGAAAGATGAAACAAACTTAGTTCTTCTACAGAATTTGTTTCCTGCACTTCCCTCAAAAGCATTTACAGTCTTCTGCCAACATTTAAATAAATAATTTTTTAAAATCCTAAAGTCCTCTTATAATCTCATTTCATCCTCACACAGGTTTAGCTCCTATTTCTCTCAGTGTAACTCCTATAAACCCTGGTGTGGCTTAATTTGGCTAAAAAATGAGCTCAACTGTGGCAGAACACTTTGATCAAGCACATATCAATTGTGGATCAGGTCAACAAAGCATGCTGAGCCATTGAACAGTTTTCCTTCCTCATATTCTTGTGCAGCCCCACTACCATCAATGAGCTAAATCTATTTTGGGGGAAGCAATAATTCATCTTCATTTAAATCAAAAAGGGGTGGGTAAGCATTATTGTAGTTAGCACTCATTGCAAGAAATGAAATTCTATCCCTGAATCAGTGAAAAATGCCTGCTAGTAACTTCTGTCTACTCACTGTACTTTTTACTTTTTCCTTTCAAGGAGAAGAAAAAAAAATCTTTGCCTGATGTTGACTTTTTGACAATACAGTTATGACAGACAATACGGTACAGTAAGATCAGTAAGCAGTAAATAACATGCCACGGCAGTCCTTTTCATAGATAAGCTGCAGTTCCAGCCTGCTGCAGATGTCAGATTAGTCAGCCTGGCCTTATTAGACTTTCTTTTCATCAAGAAGGTGAAAAAAACCCCAAAACCTCTGCTGAAAAAAAAAGTGTGTGAGCGAGCAGCTTTCAAATGGTTTGAGAAAATGGATTATAGAAATTGGGCCTCCATTCAGGAAATAGCCTTCATCGGAACAGACTCAAAGCACATTACCTAAGAACAGGTGCTTAGAGCCCTACTGATAGAATCAAACACACATTTCCAGGCTTTCCCAATTTATGATTACAATTCCTTTCTAAATGCTTGGGGTTATGAGGGTCATGGGGAGAAAAAGAAGAGGCTTGGGCATACAATCACCAATTTTACTCTGCCATAGATTGTTGACTAGTGTCAACTGAGGCTCTTGCTAATGTAGGTATTGCTGACTCCTTTCTGCTACAAAAAAGGCCATGTTTAACAGATTTAACACGGTACATATTTAACACGGGAACTAAGGCTTAATGAGGTAATGTGCATTCACTGCTCTCTATGCTGGTATCCCAATGGATTTTCAACAAAATCTAAATCACTTCAAACAATTATACACCATTGTACAGAAACAGATTTTGCAGTAGTACTCACTTCTGAGCTATGATACTCGGATTAACAGTCACAAGGTTTGTTTTATTGCCAACATCTTTGCTAATGCTTCCCGTGGTTGGAGGGAGGTTACACCTGAAATTGAGAAACACTTGCTTAAACAGATGTGCACCAGAAATGCTTTATAGTTATTATTTGCAAATTCCTCTCTTGCACAATAACACTTTCATGTCAGTTCCCAGGGATGTCTAAGCACTTTACAAATATTAAATAAGGCTTACAGCACATCTAGGAAAAATATTTAATCTACTGTACAGATGGTTAAAATAGGGCACAGAGAGCTCATTTTCATAAATCGTATCACAAACCAGGAGCATGGTTAAAATCCCAGAAGGAGCAAGTCTGAATGCCCTGCACTAGCTGCTAGGAAATATTGCCCCTCTTCCTAAACAATGCATTTCCAATGGAAGTCTTCTGTTGTGTCTTCTAACAACAGTGTAACTTGCCCTATTGCAGAAACAGTAATTTCTGTAAAATGTAAAACCGGTGTATTTTAAAGTTGGTCACCTAGTAAGTTCAGCATTGTAATAAGCAGATTTCTGACTTTCCTTAAGACAGTTGTCTAACTGGAAAGACCTGCTTTCTAAAAAAAAAGTTTTCAGAAGCCCAAATATTAGGCAAAAGTGAGAAAAGGAAACAAAATCCAGCTGACGGTGTGATTTGGTTTCACAGAGAGAAGAACCTTCTGTTAGTCTGTTCCCTTGTAGGAAGTGTGAATCACACTGACAGAGTTGGCCAAATTACGTTCTGAGTATGCCTGGTGCTCTCCCAATCTACAGAGCAAGATGGAAAAAAATACTTAAATAGATGCTTAATTTTTTAGATGGCTAACAGAAGGTGAGACAAATGTCAGGGCAGTTAAATGACTACATGAGTGAGACAAACTAAGGCTAAGTAAACGCTTTGTTAAACCAGAGGTAAACATGTGACATTTAATACCAGTCTCCTAAGGGATGCTAAACAACAAGAAATTTCAGGTTCTCAGATAAACACATTTCCCATCACTGCAAGGTACCTTTGCAATTATAGATCATACAGGTATCCATATAGAGACCTCTTTATTTAGGGAACAGCATTCTGAAAACTACAAAGCAGAAGGAGTATCCTTAGAGAGGCAGAAAGAAAGAATTGTCAAGATCCTTCCTCATTGCTACAAACTGGCATTGGCACATTTCCAAGCCTGCCAAGTTTTCAGAAACACTGGACACACTTCAGTAGGATGAAGCAGCTCTTACCTGAACACAAAGTCAGAACTATCGATTTCAGCTCCGCAGCTGGAATTTTTTAGAATCCCTCCATTTCCAACCACAGCACAGGTCTTGAAGGGATAGACTGAAAGAGACGAGGACTGCAAACAAATAAAAAGAAACAAGCAATGTCTTATAAATATTTTGATTGTTTCTTTGTGTATATTTGCTCTTGCAGGTTTAATCTGGTAAATCCCAGTAAGAGCATTTACCATTTAGGCAGATGAGGTTCCAGACCTGGACAAGCCAAGAGCCCAAACCAGGCACCAATACACTGGAACTGCTACTTCTGTCATCAGACCTTTGAGGGAATAACACTGGATTATTACAAGTGGGTATCTTTTAAATACACTTAACACAAAAACTATCCAGTAGTGAACTGAATCCTTGAAAAGCTAAGGAACTAACTTGTACTGAGGATAGCCTAAATTTTACTCATTTTCCTTTGCAATGCAATAGACTGGGGGCTGTCACATAGTCATTGACTTTGTCAGCTAATAGAAAGTAATTTTGTTAATGCTCATCATTTGAGTCATCACACACTACATTTGAAGTAATACAACAAATTTAGGGGAACCTGAAGATGATGTAAAGGATCATGATGTGCCTCAGATTCCCTCACAGTGACTGAGAGGTTTCACTGAAGAGGTTACTGTTTCTGGCTGTTCACCCTCCCTACTCCTCTTCTTGTTACAGCTTGCTGTCTTGCACTGGGGAAGCTGAGTGGGAGCTAAGTGCATCCACCTGAGAACCAGCACAGATCACAACCCAGCAAATGAATGTAAATTGTTGGCTATTTCAGTTGACATTAATATAGTTGGCTGTTATCCCAGACTCAAAAACTTTTCATACATCTTGTTCAGCCACTTCTGCTGTGGGAGCCCTGATATTCAACAGAGACACCAACAGCTGGGCAACTTTGACTGCAGAGACTAAACCCTGTTACAAGGTTGAATTAAGCTATAAAGTTGACTCAAAACTTGCTTAGGGAAAGCATTATCCTTCCTCCTCCTCTCATCAGCTTACCTAAAGAGAAGCAGGTCCAGACAATCTTATGAACAAGAGAAAAAGTGTGGGGAAAGCCACAAATATTGTGTTGCCTGGCAATATTTTACAAAACAACATGTTCAAATATTTTGTTCAATTCTGAAAAGATAGTAGGAGAACACAAAGGCCACACAAGTCTGGCTCGCTAAGCACATGTATGTGTACATAAAACATACTACTATTCTCTTTCATTCAGTTTAAATTTGGAATCACTGCAACCTACATTGCAATTAAGTCTTTAATGAATCACAACAGCATTAGGAAGAACTAGACTTGTGTTAGTTGGGATCTCACAAATCAAGAAGGTCAGAGATGGGTAAGAGGGCTCTTACGTGCTCTTAGTTTTGACAAACCAAATACAACTGCTTTGTCTAGTCTCAAGAACTTGTACACATCTATTGTAAGTCTGAGCTACAAAGTGTGATTCCTTTTCTCAGCCTATATTTCTGGCTGCAAATGCCTCACCCCAGGGGGGAACAATGCTGGTGAAAGGGCTGGAAGGAATTTCCTGTGAAGAGAAGCTGAGGACTTTAGACTTGTCTAGTTTGGAGAAAAGGAGGCTGAGGGGCCTCATTGCTCTCCAAAGTTTCCTCAGGAGGGGAAATGGAGAGGGAGGTGCTGAACTCTTTTCCCTCTTCTGTGATGGGACACATCAAAATGGTTCAAAGCTGCACCAGGGGAGGTTAAGGCTGGACGTTAGGAAGAATTTCTTTACCAAGAGCATGGGCAAACACTGGGATAGGCTTGTGGTGGATGCTCCCAGCCTGTCAATGTTTAAGAGGCATTTGGACAATGTCCTTAGTAACTTGCTTTAACTTGGTCAGCCCTGAACCGGTCAGGCTAGACAATCATTGTAGGTCCCTTCCAACTGAAATTATTCTATTATTTTCTGTTCTGTTCTGTCCTATGCTATTCTACATCAGGTTTACCATCAAAACAGCTTTCATAAATTACCTGCCCAAGCCTGCACTGGAAATGGCATGGATATATGAAGAATATGAAATGTTCTTCCAGACTGAAATGCCTTTAAAAATGGGAATGATAAAACCAAGGCAAACATTTTCAGAATATTGACTTGTGAATTCGGCTGGCTGCCAAGCCAGGCTGTAACTTGTGTTCTGTAGCAACTCTGCATCCAGCCTGATCTATGATACCCTGTCCATGCCTCAACCATGCAGAGAAAGGCTAACAAAATGTCTTGCAAGGTAAATAAAGAAGTACATACTGGTGGGTTTATTCTAGAGGAATCAAAGCAGCTCGATTACTAACCCAAAATACATATGATACTGCAATTATAATAACAGGTAAAGATACAGTTCTTACCACAGGCAGCATCTTAAAAATGTCCTCTGTAATGAGGATGGTCTTTTTACTGTCCACTTCATAACTCATGTTACTTCCCAGTGGGCTGTTGTTTTGAGAAGCAATAAAATTGTGAACTGCATCACAGCACGAAGCTAATTCTGACCTGCAAAAAACCCAAACAAAACCTGCTCAAAGACAGGCAAATAAGTAGAAAAGCCATGCTAGAGAACTAGATCAATGAAAACCAGTTCAAATTAACTAAGCGACAAAAGGCTATATAAACCTTCTATAATGTCATTTCCCTTGACTTGGTTTGCAGAGCAAGTCCATTTTCACAGCAAATGTTCAGAAACTGATCACACCAAGAACTTAAACTATTTTTCTCTCTTGGTCTCCTTTTTCCCATCAAGAAAATGTTGTAGTCAATCTCCTCCACATTATTAATTGCTAGGATTATTACAGAAATACTGAGATACTTCAGACGCCAAGGAATTAACAATGCGATTTCAATAAACATAGAACAAGTGATTTTAAGAAACTGGAAGGTTGAAAAAAATAAAAAACAATGAGATGAAAGAAATTCTGATGGAAGGTACTGGAGATAGTGAACAGTTAGATGGTTGCAAGCCAATTGATTAATAATTAATTTCTGCAACTGTTCAGCACAGTATCACAAACATTAAATAAACTACATCACAACTTCCATATAAAGAAGACAGATATCTTTGTGATAGCGACAACCAGCCTCTCTGCTCCCCAAAACCCTTATTAGAAGTCCTTAAATAATTAAGAGTGCAAGGGATTCACTCAAACTTTTTGCATGAGTGAACACTATCACTCATCTTACAATTCCTGTTCCCTTCAAACTTATGAAAACATTATGTGTAAATATCCTACATTATTAACAATGAAATGCAGTGCAAAGCCCCATCAGACCTTTGAAATCATACCTGAAACACTATAATTCATTTTGCTTTAGGCAACAACGTTCCCTCTGCTGCCCCAGGATCTGATTTTCAGACTGTAAGGCTGAAATATTAATGGCCAGACATTATGTATCAATTGTTAGGACATAGCTTTCTCATTGGGTGAGATACCAAGAGAACTATGAACAATTTAGAAAAGAAAACACATTTATAACAGAATTACTTGGAATTTTGAAGAAGATACCACAGCAGGGAAAAAAATAGTAATTCCTATTTAAACAATGAAGGTTAACTGGGAAATAAAAATAAATTTACAGTTAGAATCAGAGGAACATAAAAGTTTTATTTTGTACTTTTTCAGTGAGTAAGGAAAACCAAACTGTTGGAACCAGTTAAACACTGCAGGACAAATTCTAGGTAAGCTGACTTTAATAGCGTAAGACATAGGTAAAAGAAGTTGCATCATTTCACTTTATCAATAATGTAGATAGAGCAAATATTATAATAATACAATTTTATTTCTGATGGAGATGAAACATAGAAGAAGAACCCAAGAATTATGTTTCCTGGAAGACAGGGAACAGAATGGACAAGTCTGGGACAACTACCAATCTCACTTCTCTTGAAAAAATGATCAAAATAAGGGGAGAAAAAAAGGGTTGGGAAGGTTGTTTTGATTCATATATAAAATACTGAAGGAAAGAAAGGAGTACCATTTCAATAGTCAGATGACTTACTGGTACATATAAACCCATTTTGAATACTGAGCTCTGAAACTCCTTAAAGACAAAGTTTTCAGATGTGTGAGGAATGCTGGGAATGACTAAATGCTGGGATGGCACAAATCTGAAATAACCATACTAGGAGAGCAATCAGGAAATGTTACTCCTGAGAGAGAAACCAGTAGGGTTCAGATTTCCACAAGGCACATTCTGGTCCACCCCCTGAATTCAGTGATTCCCACTGCCCTGCTCAAAGCCTTAAGGGGCAGGGAAGGTCTGGGGTCACTGAAAACCACAAGGTACAAGGGTGGGGATAAAACTGAGACTATGCTTGGTGGGTTAGGAGGTGCCCACATGGTGAAACCAAGTGCCCTGGGCATATACAGTATCCTGTTTTAAACATATGGGAAAATAAAAAGAGAGCAATGAGGCAGCAGAGTCAAACTATTGTCAGGGAATGCTGGATGTTATTGAACCACTCCTGACTAGAGCCCACTTGATTTTGTTTCTTGTACACTTTTTGCTATAACCAGCTCTTTCTAACCTCAGTATGTACTGCAGTAATGAGGATTCAGATATCACTGTCAGGTCCTGAGAGCACCACCAAACCTCATTACCCCTTTCCTACACCCTGGGGCTGCCCCCGTTGTGTCTGTGGCCCAGGACCCTCCATTTCAACCCTCATCATTCTCTGCCCCAACAACACCACGGCAGGGCCAGTCTCCAGCTGTGTCCATCCTGTCCCCAGGGACATGCCCATGCCCAAGGCTAGGGCTGCTCTACTCCTGGCCAGGGGTGGGATAAACCCAGTTGCCAGTTCCTGCTCTGCTGGCCAGGTTACTGTGTAGGGATCCCACATCCTGTCCCTCAAGAAGCAGCCATCCCTTACTGCTCCCTGGCGCTCACACAGAGATGAGGAATCCCATAACCCATAATTTTTATTTTCTTGGGGGTTTTTCTTAAAGATAAATGGAACAGGCCTAAATATTATCTGAGTGAACCATGTGACATTCAGAGGAGAAGGAATAATGCCAGAATATGCTTAACAGCTTTAGTAAAACAGCTGTTTTGATGTGATGGCTACCAGACCCTGAAAAAGCAAACTGATGATAATACAGTTAATGATAATTCATTAATACAGACAATATGTTTTTGCTTTTTATTACTCATTCCACAGGAAAGAGTGCTTCGATAAAAGCAGAAACAGCCTGGAAGAAAAACATATCAGAATTAAGAAGAAAGCAATAGTTTAAATTAATATTATGGATCCACTGAGGAAGTAAAACAGAGCTAGACTACGTTCAGAAACACAGTAAGAACAAGAGAAATATTGATTAATGACATATATTCTTAGAGCATGCGTGCTAAAAATTTGGTGTTAACAATAGAAACTGTTTACTTTGATCAAATCCTGATACAGAATCTCACTGTGCTCAAGCATCCCTGTGCAGAGCTCCCGTGAGAATGCATGTAACCTGCAGACAGCCATACCCACTGGCAATGTATTTAGCAGTCTGTTCATACAAGATTTTGTACAAGCTGTTACACATGGTAATCTAAAACTGACAGCAAACAATGAGGAAGGGGTAGAAACTGGGTAGTTCAAGCAGTCTATTACTGCAATCATCATTAGGGCATTAATGTCATATGTGGTCTCTGCCATGAGGTGACAACACGTGGCTGGGTTTAAACCACAACACTACTGCTGAAAGCACCAAGAGGTTTTGACTCATCCTCCTGCAGTAAGCAGGATGATTTTCAGAACATCTTATTTCATTAGAAATGCTTAGCTAAAGTAATTCAATTCTACAAATTTTTCTAAATATTTTAGTCAGATACATATCTGGTGTGAAAAGGCACTTGCTTTTACATCCAACTTTACATAACCTTTTATTTGGGACACTGGAAAGAGAGTATACTACTGGAACTGGTATACTGCAGCCTACAGCTGGACCACTGGACCAACACAGTTAACTGGGATGCTCAGGGGGTTGCAGTATCCCCAGTGGGACATGGGCCTTCAGAGTCTGACAAAACTGTGTGAACTTTATAGTATTTCTTTTGTGTAGACTACACTTCAGTGTGACACCTGTGCCTGTGAATCTAGGGCCAGAGGGTATTGGTCATTGCTGAGAGCAGCGTGAAATATTTCACTGTAATTATACGTTGGACTAAACTGAGGTGGGAGGAGAGGAAAATAGATGGAGATGGAACCTGTAGAAGTATGAATATATTCAAAACACTGTTCAAAATCGTAGATGCTCAGCTGTCCTCTAAGACCATGATGGGGAGGATGAAGAAAATAATTTTAATTTCCTCTGAAGAAAGCTTAAGCTCAGTATTAGGAAACACACTGAAACAGGTTGCCTAGGAACAGTGTAAAATTTCAACAACTGGAGTATCTTAATAGGTATCTGGAAAAACTTTTTTCCATAATGGTCTAAGTCCATTTGATTCTAAGTCACCTTTTACAAACATCTATAAAGTGAATGTTTGCAAAAAGAATATCATATCAGTCCTGCTGTAAAGCACTTGCACAATATCGACACCGGCAATGCTTACTCAGACATATCTCCTTGTGAATCTTCAGTTACCTGACACACAAAAACATCACATAAAAGAGATAACCAAACACAAAGTAAGATTAGCAAATATTTAAAGCTGCAACTTCTGTAATGCTTAAGTATTTCACAGCACAATTTGTAATGCCATTTGAATAAAGGGCAAAGCATTCAAGCGACAGAAGTCTGTGAATTACTAAGAATCAGAAAAAGTCCGTGCTTGCCTGACAGCTTATTTTAATAGTTCAGCTGGCTTGGGTATCAGTAGTTCATGTGAGCTGTTGTACCGTACAGGTGAGGACATCAAAGACTTTGAGTTTTCATACTGAAGAAACTGTCATGACTCACAAAAAATTCCACTACATAACAGCAAAATTTCACAACTACAAACAGCAAGACTATCTTTTGTCTATGTCCATTCCTGCAGTATTTTATAATGAGCAAGCAATTATCTTCTTGTACTGCACTGGGGGCTCCAGACAATGATATAAGTTTCCCCAGGCTCTTGTCAATCCAAATCAATAGCATCAAAGTACAGTGAGGCATATTATGACATATTCCAAACTTTAGAAAAGAGTGGCTAAATTTGATATCTGAAAAAGAACATGTTGAAGAGGAATGCTACACTGACAGCCCTTGAAGTGTCTATACATGAAGTAACATCATAAATGTCTAAGACAATGAAAGCCAAAAAGGTTGAAATCAAGGCTGAATATTTAAAAAGTGTAATAAAATTTTCAAACCAAAGACTATTTAAAGAGTCTGCCATGAAGACATAATTAACTTGGACTGATCCAAAATTAGATTCTCCTTATAGGAATTCTCCAACCTTTAGGAAAGTATATAACAGTCTGTAGAGCAATTAAAAGATTCAACCATTTCTTCAGACTGTCCCCAATTACTCTCTCTCTCCATGGCCTTTTTCTCTTCTGAAATAAAATACATTTTTGAATATATACTCATTATTTTATATATGACCTATTAAACCTGTGCAACAAAGGTACTCTTAAACAGTCTCAGAGTTTTGTATCTGCTTGTATCCTGGAAGATTTCAGAGATTAGAGGGGAATTATTGATCTGTTTAGTGTTAGGAAAGCTATTGATTACGTGGTGATGTGAGCTTATGTAAGCATAAATTGACCTTGCAGGGTATTTTATTTGTATTTCAGCTGGGGTTTGTGGTAGTAGACAGATATGATAAGCAATACTGTTATATAGGTTAGAGTATAGCTTGCGACAAATTAATCTCTTCAAGAAGGATTGGGTGTTTTTTAATCTGCAGGAATGTTTAACACACACTTTTGAGAAGAGATATTGAAGTGGGAAAAGGGTAATAGAGGTCAAGTGGAATAAAAAGCAAGGGGGAAAAGAACTGGACTAAGAAAATGGCTTGATCTTTTAACTAGTCTTTTCAAGACTCTGGGATTTTTCTTTTTAAAGTAGTAATGCTTTCTTTTTATAAAAAAGTTAAAAATATTTGAGGGGGGGAAAGGGCATGTGCCAGCTAAACTGCAGTGTAACAACAGGAATTTTAACACTGTATTTTACACTTAGGAATTTTCTTCTCCCTTCATTATCAGATGCAAATAAGCTTTGTCTGGAATGGTCTTTCCTGAGGAGAGGGCCCAGTACCCACAGCTCACCCAGGGCTATTCCAGTGTGATACCACTCCTGAAGAATTGTTGCATTGCTTTTCCAGGCTTCAAGCTCAGTGAGATAGCCCAGAAATACAATGCCCAGAGGCTTCTCTGAAACACAGTATCTGCTCAGCTTTTCTTTCTTCATATCCTCCCTCTTCTCATCTTGAGAGCTGTTTTAACTATTTGGTAGCTTTCTACAAAAACTGGAGTAACAACTATTTTGAAAACCTGCAGATTATTTGGCACCATGGGTGCGTAGCCCAAGTGGGAATAAATCAATCTTAGAAGTCTGCAAAGCAAAGAGACGTGAAGATACAAAAAACCGATTACAGCTTGCACCTAATTGGGCTCTGTAATTTGTTGCACTAATGAAACATTTCTTTTAAGTGGAAAACCTTTGAAGAATACTAATATAATAATTAATATTCAGGTTACCTAGGGAACCTGAGACTCTACTGAGGGCTAGAAGAGCCTCTGCAGAGGAAGTTACCCAGCATGGCTTTTTTTCATGGAGTTTTAAGGATGACACTTCCAGAGCTTATTTCCTCTACCTTTCCAAGCTTTTACCAAGTTTCTCTCTTATGGCCAAGAAATCCAAGGACTTCTTCTGTCTAATACAAGTTAGAGCTGATGTAAAACCGAAAAGGGAGGAAGGATTCAGGTGGACTTAGAAACAAATGCATAATGTGGAGATGCTAGATGATTGTAGAGCCATAAAGAACAAAAAAATTTAAAAAAGAAATTCATAAAGGAAATGTCTGAGTAAAAAAATGGTTTTCTATATGTTCCTACCAGCAAATATTGGAGAAGACTTTTCCTAAATCACTGTTAGTAGGATGCTATTTACACCACTTCTGATACATCACCTTTGCTGGCTTCTACTGTGAAGCTGGATAAAACTTATTTAGCAATGACTTACAACTACTACTGTGGGGGCACAATAAATCTTAACTAAATTTCAAGAGCAATGAACCAAGTGCTTGCACATGCTCCTCTGAGAGTAGCCCAAATCTGGCAATGCTGATGTCACCATTACACACACTAAAGTGAAGGGCCCGAAGACTGGTTTCCTGACAGAGGCTGGACAAAATCCAACCAGAGAAGAGTGTCCATGGATATGAGAGGTATTAAAGAGAACATCACAGCTCATGCTTGCCTCCTGGTTCTTCCTAATTTTGAGAAATGCATGCATAAACATCATGTAGCTGTCAAGAACCACCGACCACTGCCATAGAGCAACCTAGCCACCTGCACAGCAGAGCACCTTTGGAGGAAGCCATTTGGAAAAGCGCAGCACGCCGACAACAAATGGACACAGTTCGCACAACTGCATGGCAAAGCTAGTAGAGGGTCGACCTGAAATTCTGCACTCTGCTCTCCAGCAGTGAGTTGGCAAAAACACTGTGCTTTGTGCCAGGCATGGCTGTCAGCTGTAGTGCTTCTGCCAATAAAAAGACAAGTATTTCTTTCCTGCACTGCACTTCTAATTCATGTTCTTTTATTTGGCCTGGATCTTCTGAGAGAGCAGTTTACAAAGAGGACAGACATGTCCTCATTGGCACACAGTGCTGTCTTCTAGGAACATAAGAGTTAGTGGCTTAGATCACATATTCCTTCACTCCACTAGCAGTATGATGGCAGACAACAGCAAAAGCTGCAAAGGAAAACTTCTCTGTCAGGAAAGCTTCTCTGAAAAATTGGCTACCCCAGGAGAAGCTGCTCTTGAACCTTATTAATTAGAGGTTAGTTTATGCCCTGAAGCATAAGACATTAAATCCCTTATAAATATGCATGCCTGTTTTTCAGAACTACAGGATAATACAAAGATGTCATAAAATTGACACCATGCCTGAGAAGCATCTAAATGTTCACTCCATTTAACAGATGGACAAACAGGAAAAGAAGTCAAGCAGCTTCTCTGCAGTCTAGTCAGCAGGCAGACTTCTGGTGGCACTGGCAGGTGACTAATGTGACACAGGCAGCTTCAAGTCCCCCTCCTAAAGGTGGCTGGCTGTAGCACCTGATCCCTGCTGCACAGCCCCTCTGAGATTAATTTCCTCTCCTGCAAATGGCTGTGTTTACCTACCTACTTAATGAGATTTTTAGAACTGTATAATATCTGTATTACACAGCTATTACTAACACGAGGCAAAGTTAGAAAATGGAAGAGACACATTGCCCGGGGGTTATTCACTCATTTATTTCACCACAAGTCTAGAAACTTTTTTCCCCACAGAGCTCTGTTAATGCATCATTTCTCAGCTAAAGCGTCCTTGCAAAGCTAGTTTCAGGCTCTTGCGCTTAAGTCTGATAAATAAGTCTGTGAGTGCTGTAAGAATGGAATGTATACAGATTTAAGCATAGAACGTATACAGGTTTAGTCAGTAAATTTTAAATGAAATTTGGTTTTCTCTGGTTTTTTTTTTTTTTTTAAAGCCTCTCTTGACCAACTGCTAAGAGCCTTGACAGTCTCCAGTACGGTCTGGGACTGAGGAAAACTGTAAAATTTTAATATCCTATTTCCAGAAAACAACAGCAAATAGTTTCATGATGGAAAAAGAAAGAAAAGACTTATGCAAAAGCACCTATTTTTGTAAAATAGTCATTCATAATGCTCTACACCAAAGTACCAGTCCTTGCTCATATCAATAGAAATGTTAGATGACAAATGAAATCAGACCAAATTTCAGGAAAGAAGAATATACAGTACTGTCATCAGAAGTGCAGCATGGGTTGTGTACATATGACCTAGCTAATACTCTAGCTAGTTTGGATGTTAAAACCCGAGGAAACCATAACAGCACAACCCTTAAATGTTGATTCAATAATAAGTTTGTCCAGCCTGTGCGGAACCACAGATTTAAAAATATGGTTTTTTGCTTGGTATTTGAGCTAAGTTAAAGCTAGCAAGATCACCTCAATGTACATACAGTCCACAATTTTTAGGTGGCTTAGTGCAGCCCACAGTTTTCACTTTTGAATATTTCCAGTTTGACCTTTGGTTGTATAACCCACCTCGACCAAATATGATGCACACTCCTTGCTGGAAGCCAGAGACAGATGAGGAACAGTAAGCATCTTGTACTTAAAGTCCAACAGTCTTATATGAGGGTTTGGATGTTTGATTCCAATAGGCCTGGAAGCTGGCCCAGTGGAAGGGGGATTGCAGAAGCAATACATGAAGAGGTCAAGCTGGACCAAGGGGTGGCTACTGGTTCATATACCCACAACAGAAGTAGTAGCAAATTGCTGGTACATGGTGGCTGCTCCATTTGGAAGGAAGTTAAAAAAAAAAAAAAAAGCCTAAATGTAGCAGGATGAGGAGCAGATGAGAGCAGCTTCACCTCCTGTCAACTCTGTACAAGGCACTTGTCTGTTCTGAAAAAGAATGGGCTGCTTTACAGCTCCTTATTGTGCTTTGATACCTCTGTGCACAGCTAAAGCCTGCCTCAGTTAATGCGAAGTTTCTAAACTTTAAATCTGTGCATACCCCTACCTCAGTTTTGGGAAACGCCATTAGTCAGTTATGATATGCAGAAAACAGAGCAATCTATGTCACACATAACCCTTTACCCCACTCCTCCACCTCCCCAAACTACTTCTTCTAAAAGGTATCACGCCAAGCATGTGGATATTAAGTTCTCAATGCGAGTTAACTCCAAAGAGTTGGAAGGTAGGTCACTTTACTTATTTTTAATGATTATGACAGAAACTTTAATTCTGATTCATGCACTAATATAATTTAAAAGAGACTTTCCCCTGGAGAAAATAGGGATGGCACAGTGAAGCAGTTCTTTAAAACCAGCAAAAGCATTTCCAAATGAGAGTTTAAGCTTTTCAGGGATCACTGTCCCTACTGAGCATGTACTTATGTGCCACCCCGAACAAGGACAAATGTAACCACGTGCTGACATGCTCAGGGGCCATGACATGCAGTGCCAAACCTAGGGAGCACCCTGGGCACTGCTGTAATAGAAGCAATAGTCTTGGAGTAAGAAATACACTGCTTCATTACACAACCTTTTACCAGAGTGCCAGCTCAGATGGACAAAATAACATTATTGATTTTTTTTTTTTAACATTGCAGGTTTTGTCTCAGGAATATTTTAATCCATTCTACTTGAGTTAGTAACTATTCACTATAGTGGAGATAGGTGAAATTACTTCATTTATGTAGTTCTTTTATTCTACTTGGTTTGCCCGGTCCAACAAACAAGAAGAATCCCCACATCAAAGGATTAATTGAAATTAGCAAAAGCAATACAAAATTATCTGTTTAAAAATGAAGATTTAAATTTATGGCTTGTTGGAAAAATCTAGGGTAAAAAATTTTTCTAAATGACACAATGAAAATTACCTGAATTTTATAGATTCTTCTGGTCTCCTTACCCAGGTGCAGTTCTGCAGTTTTGTAACTATGTGAAGATAATAATCTTCTGAGTATCTAAAAAAGGAAACAACATCAAACACTAGCATATATATGTATGTATATTTAGAAACATTCTCTAAAACATTCAAATGATGCATGTATTAATAATAATGTGCATGGTGCATATAAAATAGATTGCTTTTAGAACTCCATGACCTATTTTATTTTTGTAATTTGTAACAGTACTATCCTCATTTAATTAGCATGACCTATTAAACATCTCTTCTTAGTAGTGATGTCCTAATGAACTTTTCTTCCCAGAAACTTTCAAAAGTACACTGGCTTCAAACTTAAGTAATTGCCCATAAATATCTTGAAGTTATTAGAAACAATCTCAAGTGCAAAAGCCCTGAATAATACAAAAAACTCTTTCACTTGGTAGTTTAAACTTCAAAAATGTTTTGAAAAGTGATTCCTGCAAGCCAAGATGAAACATCACACTTCTTATGCCTTTTCTTTCATTTACTTTGTAAGAGTCCCCAAAGCTCAATTCAATCACCTAAGGCCATAGACCAATATTTACAAATGGAAGTTTTCCTTTAAATTATTGCTAAAACAATCTGCTGTCTTACATCAACCAGCACTTAGGTTACATTGCTACATGTAACCAAAGAGCCCTCTACTCCCTTTAAATCATTCAAGAGATTTAAATTTGTCCATAAGTGAAATACTTTATAACATACAAGTCAAAAGATTGGATACATTTTTTCCTTTCAAGTTCAGTGTTACTAATTCTCCCATTTGCCTTTGGATCATAATACAGGTTTTTACAAAAGAATAACTGATTTATAAGGACTGGGGGAATGGGAAGGAGAGATGGTATGGATGCCATGACTAAGAATGCTATGGTACTCAAGCCTCTATATAAGATCTACTATTTTAGCAAAAATAGCTTAGTGTTGACTTGGTCATTGCTTTATTTAAGCTGGAACTTACAAGTGTGTACTTTGAACAGTTTTACAATAGGTGGGATGGCTTGTTTTTACATAGAGCATGAGAATTGATAAAAGGGAATATAAAAAAGACTCTGGAGTCTTGCAGCAGCACAAGTCAATGATTTGAAATCTTCCCTCTCTCTCTCTGTTCCACATTTAAAAAAAAAAAAAAAACAGATCTCTTTTTTGTTTCCTTCATAAAAGTAGTGCAACTGCTAAAGGTAACTTGTTTATCTACCCCTGAGTAAAATCATATCCAATTTCTATATGGAAAAATGAATGATACTTTTAAGAGGAATACTGCATTAGAACTGGTCTCTGGCTCAAGTTTGCATCTGTTACAACATGTACGATTTTCATCTTGCACACCTAGGAAGTTCTGAAAGAAACTGGATGACTGTGACTAAACTGATTTTATTGGGCCCTTGCACAACTCAAGAGGAATGACTGGGCAGAAGTGAGAGAAGAGCAAACTAGTTTCACTGCAGCTGTAGCTGATCTGACCTGGTGCAGTACATTCTTCCTCCTTCCAATGCAACTTCAAAGCAGTTCTCTCCCTTGTGTCACTGCTTGTACTTACTTGACTCTACATCTGTTTTGCTTTGGCCAGCTTTTGCACTTGTCAAATGCCTCCACAGACCACTATAATTTGCTACCACAGGGGAGGAAAAAAAAAAAAAGAAGGAATAAAATATGCAGATATGTATTTTCTTCTTCCTCTTTGTGTTAAATCAGGCCAAGAAAGGTTTCATCAAACACAACAGCCAGTATAACCAATGAGTGACAGGAGCAGAAAAACTGGGAACAAGGCCCTCTTATTTTGGCAGCTGCTTATTGGTATGTTGCATTATCAACCATGGAACTGCAGCCAGGGAAAATGGAACTACTTTCCTGCTGAAGCTGCTACCTAAATTGACTCACCATGGGGTCAGACAAGTGTCAGTACCAGCACAGGCCAGGGCAGGGAGTGCATGTGGGGGAAGGATGAGATAAAACACAGGACCAAAATAGCCTATTCTGATGTTGAATCACTCATCTAGTTTTATTCCTTAAGGCTAAACAATAAATAACCCTTGGATGCTGGGACTTATGAAAAATCTCCAAAAATTAATAGAATAACAGAGCATGAAGAGTTACTTGGGCAATCATTATTCAAGAGAAAAAAAATATATAAAAACCAAAGTCTAGCCTGAAGACATTGGCAAGATGAAGATCAGAGTCAGAAATTAAAAGAAAAATTACCATCAGCTCAGAAAGAAATTCCATGGACTGTCAAGTTACTAGCAAGTTGCAGGGAAATATTTGTTAAGGAGAAAAATGAAAGTATCATCCATAATTGTAGTTCCGAGGCCTCATAGGAAACACGGGCATTCACTGTCAGAAATGAAGGATCTTCTTATACATGTAACAGAAGATGCACATAGGGTAAAACCACCAATTACAAAGCAAGAACACTGTAGCTTTTCCACTGCTGTCTACTGGATGGCATCACTCTTGCTCAGAGGTATCAAAGTTTACCAGTTCCCTCAGAAAAGCACCAGTTCCAGGTCTTTACAGGTCAGAACATCACCTCTGCTTGCCCTATGTGCCTAGTTTAGCTCCTCTTGTGACTTACAAAGGCACTGTGGACTGTCAGAACCCCTCTTTGCCAGCTGGCACAGTGCCGCAGGCAGCAGACACATTCCAGCACGCTGTCCTGGGGGACAGAACCTCCCAACTGTGGCAGCTCTGCAAGGCGTCTGCTCACACCAATATAAGGCTTCCATGAAATGAACTCTACTTGAACACAGACAATGTTCCTATAGATAACTTTTTTTAAAAACCCAAAATGAAGCTCTGAGATCTGCTGCAGCTGTGTTTACAGCCCAGAAAGCTTTGTTTTCTTCTTAGAAAGCTGATTTTAGAATTTCCTGCTTTAAAGGAGCCTTGGGGGATTCACTTCTCCAGTGGAATCAGACCAGAAGGTCATCAGGGAATCATTTCATGGCTCTGCTGTAACCCAGACAGTCGTCTTCTCCACTAATCCATTTTAAAGAGCTGGGACAATATATATATTCCCACTGGCACACAGGAGCCTACAGCACATATTCACTGATGCTAAAAGGTTTTTGTTATTAAAATAAAAAAGCTCAGGTAAATTGAACTATAAAAATACATGGACAAGACAATTACCACAATGCTGAGAATAGTGAATGAAACATGTTTTGTTTTGTCCTCTTTTTCTCTGCCACCTGCACCACAACCATTATAATAACTTGCTGTCATAGGAAATTCACTTATACTGAATGATTCTTACTGATAAATAACACCAGAAAGGCTTTTTTGTTGTTGTTGCCTACAGTATCTGTCAGGTACACAGTGACCTTCTACATTAACTGCAGTGGCTAAAGTGAAATTATTATGCACAGTCAAGGCACTGACATAAGTATCCTCTAATTTCTGGCAGATATGTCTAGGACAATAGCAAGGACAGAAGTATTGAGATAGTATGAAGGCAACAGGTAAAATGTCAGAACAGAAAGACATGCACAGCCCCACTGGTTATTTGCTAAAACTAAACACCTACCTGTTAAAAAACTATTTGAATTAGAAGAAAGACTGAGCAGCAGGAGTGAAAAAAGGCCATACTCCTACTTGACAGCTTATCTTCACACACATACAAAAAAACCCAAAAAACCAAACCAAACCAACCAACTAAACAAAAAAACCAAACCAAACCAAACCAACAAAAAAAAAAAAAACAGCCCCACAACAAATAAAAAGAAAAACAACGCCAGGAATTGCAAGAGAAGGGGACAACCCATTTTGTCTTTGGACACTCTAATACTACCAAAACAGCTAACAGTTTTAAAAACCCTCAGGAGAGTGTGCACGGCGCTTGCTCCAGAATAAAAATGGAAAACTGCCAGCCAAACTCATTATTTCAGGCTCTTTATCACCACCAGCACATACCTGCTATAATAACAACTTTCCACTTACATAGCATTTTTTACTATCAAACCATTTGACAAGCTTTAAACTAGTAATTTTTTCCCTTTCTGCCAGCTTAACAGACAGCAGTGTCCAGAATGCCCCGAAAGCCTAGAACTGCGATATAAAGAATTTATATACCATGTCTGTGGGTCACACCTTGAAAAGCAACAAAGATCCCTGCAGCTCCTCTCAGTGAAGGGCAATAGCTGCAATATTCATGGCAAAAAGCAATTCCTTGCTCCTTCACTCCAGGCATCCATTTCTCTCCCTACCTGCCCAATTCCTCTTCTGCCTCATTAAATGGTGCAGTCCCTTTCTCTTTAGCCACAGAGTAAAGATCTCGCACTTTGTAAAGTTTCCTCCTATAATCTCAGCTCCAAAATGTTCTCTATATGAAGAGCTCATCGCCATTGTTGCAGCCTGTACAACTTCGTAATGTGTGGGATAAACAACAGCACTTATATTTTGCTAAGTGGATTTTGAAGGCAATACAGCAACTAGCTGTCCTTCTCTTGGTGTTCATCACTCAAGTGCATTCTTTGACCTCTGTTTGCCTGTCTGCGTTTCAGCTCTCACTAGCAGTGCATCAGTAACATCGTGGTCTATCACCTTTCAAAAGAATAAAAACTTTAATCATAGTGTTGCTGATGAGGTGGAATATTGGTGAGAGAAGACAATCTTTTACGCTTCTAGTTAAAACAAACAAAGCAGAAAGCGCAGAAAACACCTACCTTTTCTTCTTGATAGATGATGACAAAATGTTGTCCTGAATTGCTTTACATTTTGAAGCCTGTTCAAACTGGTAAATTCCATTTTTATTAGTAGTTGTTCTGTTAAAAGGAGGAGGGAGGGTAGGAGAAAAAAGAACAAACTTTAAAATAGATAACATATTCTAACAATGCTGTCACATTTACTTTGCTATGACAATAAGATTAATAACTGTTGATTTAGCTGAAAACAATACCAAACAAAGCTTATTGACTTCTTTTGTGAAGCTCTTGTTATAAAAGGGGAGTTTGCTGCTAGGGACTATAAAATGTTCAATTCTTTGAAAGAAGCCTATTTCATAGTCTGAATTATATTTTCTGCTTCATACTGTAATCAGAAAATGCAATTTAAAAAAAAAAGAAAATTAAATGGGAAGTATGTTGAACATTATATTTTGAAGACATTTAAAATATTCACTAATAAAATATTTAGCAGATGTGATTTCCTAAAGTTGTTGATGAAATGCAATATTCAGAGCCCATACAACATGTACAGAAAACAGCACAGGTGAAGTGGATCTTTGTACTTGGACTTTAACTTACTGAGTAGAACAACTTCCTGCCTTGTTTATTCTTTATTTACACAGAGAGGGTAAATATTTGTAAAAGGACACAAGGCGAATGCCAGATAGTGATCTTTAACTCCTGTGTTACTTTCACCAAACTCCTGTGTGGTCCTCTTGCTTTGGCAGCCCTCATAGAAGACTGAGATGTAAATTAATGACTGAGATACCAAGGTCTTATTCCATTCATCTCAGTTCATCTTGTATCTAGGCTCAATTTTAGACAACCCCCCTCTTCTGCCATCAGTTTTCTGCTGATGTGGTTTGCCATTTATGATGAAGATTTTTCCTCTAGCATTTTTATTCCCCTTTCCCCTCAGCATCCTCCTCCCTGCCACCTCTATGTCCTTTTTGGTTCTTTCCACTGATTCGCTACTTACAAAGCACTTGGACATTGCCAGCTGTTTGTCTAACCAGAAGTAGAAACACATAAGACAGAGGTGCTGTGTCATTCACTCCTGGTTGTGAACTGCAGCAGTGAACAGAACTCATGCTGTTCTTTGAAATAGAGAACCGAGACATCTCTGTACAGAGGCACTCACACACAAAGAGAAAGGGTCTTCCTGCTTTGTACACTCTGCACTCCACTTCTGAGCCATCATTGCTTTTACTGACAAGGACAAAAACTCCACTGCCTTTATCTGCTAAAACATGGAGACCACTTACCAAAAAGATTTCTCACAAGCTGATTTTGAAGACCTTACTCAGGAAAGACGCCATTTCAAGCCACAGAATCACAGAGTGATGACGTTGGGAGGTCATCTGGTCCATTCTTCCTGCTCAGGCAGGGCCACCTAGAGACAGTGGCCCAAGACTGTCCAGGTGGCTTTTGGATATATCCAAGTGTGGAGACTCCATAACCTCCCAGAACAGCCTGTGCCAGTGCTCAGTCACCCGCACAGTCAAAAAGTGTTTCCTGATGTTCAGAGAAAACCTCCTGTGTTTCAGTTGGTGCCCATTGCCTCTATTCTGTCACTGAGCACCACTAAGAAGAACTTGACTCTGTCTTCCTTGCACCCTCCCTTCAGATATCAATAAGGTCACCTCTGAGCCTTCTTAAGCACTTCAAATGAGAAGAACGACTGAAGAAGAAAGAGTAGAACACACGCTTATTTGTTTTGCTACTGAACTGAGTGTCATGTTCATAGCAGATAGGAGGAAAGGAATGGACCATCTTTCCTTCTCTTTCCACTACAGATGAATTTTCTAGTGAATCAGTCACTCCATAGAGCAATTCACACAAGATGTAGGCTGCAAAGGAGAGAGATCAGCTCTCTTCCTTACTTTCCACCACCAAGAACTTTTTCCCAGTATACACTTAGTGCCCCTAAGGAAGTATCCAGTCTGCACACCCTTTGTTGAGGCTAATGCTAAGACAACATAAGATACACCTCTGTCCTTTCAGTTCTGCAGTGACTTTATAGTAACAACTCGCACTGCCTACTGAGAGCTTCTTGGTGGCCTTTGCATGCAGCTCCTTATTTAACTCCTTCTCAAGGAGTGACACACAAATGGCAGAAGGCTCCCAGAGCACACAGTTCAGAGTTAACAACTCAGCAGATCTCACACAAGTGCCAGTAAATATTCTGCCTAAACCATTTATGCACATGGGTTTCCTGCAGCTTGGTCTGAATGGTTCTGTCTACACAGAACAACCTGGTAGGCCCCTTACAGTTCCCAAACAAATTTAGTTAGCACTAAATCATGTTTCCTCTCTCTTGCTTCTTAATCTCCATAACCTCAAATGACTATTCTGCAGCTGCAGCTCAAAGTAAGAGAAATGGCTACAGGTAAAGTTTAGCTGCCTAAACAACATCTTAAAATGAAAAAAAAAAATAAAAAAAAGTATTTATATAAGACAAGTGTTGGATGCTGATTTGAGAAGTGGCCCCAGCCCTTCTGAGCCAAAGCTGGCCAGAGGAGACCTCCTTTAACATATGAAGCCTGTCAGACCCAAGTCAGAGCAGGCAGTTAGGTTTGCTCAGCTCTGAGAGGTGCATTTGCAGCATTGGTGGAGAACAAATGTTCTTTCACAAGTGGTTTTCAGCTCTGTGTAGAGAATCATTACAATGTCCATACAGCTTCCTATTATGTCCTGAGATCTGTGGGGCTGTGAATAAACATTCTCTCAAAAACAAGCTTTGCTCAACAGACTTTCAGTCTTTTTAAATACAGAAGATCAAAACAAGCAAGTTTCCTTTTCTTTAATATGCAATTGCTTTTTATGCACGTTTTCAAGACTTGAAAAAAATCAAAAAGGAAAAAGTCAAATAAAAAAAAGAATGAGCAAAATAAATCCCTGTTGCTTTGTCATTAAATCCTCACAATCACTTTTACAGCCATCAAGGGAAGAAAAAAGAACAAGGAGTCTTTCCTTCCCTTTCCATGACACATGTACACATTGGTGAAAATGGCACAACTCTGGGGAAAACCAGAAAGTAATTTTAATCAAAATTGTTTATTCATATAATGCAGGCACATGATACGTCCCCAGAAATGCTTCTTCTGTGGCTCTTCCCACCCAAGATTTACTCAATGCTCTTTATATGGTGCAAAAGGTATGAAAATAAAACAATTTATTTGCAAGACAATGCAAAACAATGACTTCTTCTATATAAAAGCTAAATTTCTGAATTTCTGTTTCACTGTCAGAGTGGCCTCTGCTTCACGAGTGAAATCTTTTTGCATTCAGACAAAAAGGGGTGTGGAAGGGGCAGTCCAGACTTCTACTGCATTATTCATGGCAGAATTGTGTAGATATCAGACTCAGATTAAATTTCTGCCCTCTTAGGACAATTATGCTAGGCAACATTTATCACTGAATGAATTTACCTGACCTAGTGGATGACAGTCGCTGTTCAATACTTAGAACTGCATTAAAACTTCTGCAATGAAATCAGATAACATGCCTAACAACACAGATATCAGGCTACATTCAACCAATTTTGCAAACTATTAAGCTAAATGTGAATTTGAAGTAGAAACCATGATATATTATGTTGGCTAGAGCTCATAAAACTTATGATACTGGGAAATTTCAGCTGCATTTCTCTTAGGGTTTAGATGTTCTCAAAGCCAACCTTACCGGCCAAAATCTGAAAAAGAGGGGTTTTTTTTAATCATATATGAACAGCTTGAGGACAACATAGTTCCTATGGTAATTCTAGAAACTCAGAAAGTACACCATCTGTACTTTAATAAATCCACAGTAGATTAAGACCATGTGCCATATTTATCAGCATGTTGTTATTCTGTATCTTGCTCTCAGGAAAACAGCAGATCCTTAAACTGTAAACTTCTTTAAGACAAGGATCGCATCCACCTTTAGAATAAGAAATAGAGAAGGTATATGGAAAAACTATGGTTCCTTTTGCTGCTCCTGAAGCATTGAGTCCTGAGACAATAGGGAGCCCTAGTTCAGGGAATCACCAGAGGGGTGGAATTCTAAGGGAACAAGGAGGGAAAGAAAAGGGAAGCCCTTTAAAAACAGAACCAAACTCAACCCCAAACAGCCATCAGAGTAGGAAAAGGGATGGGCATAAGATGGATGAATGGTAGGGAAGACGGGGGAAAAAAAAAAAAAAAAAAAGAGGCAGACGGAAAAAGGAAATATAGTGCTGTGTTTTACACCATAACATAAAGATATGCCCAAGACCGAAAGGCCACTCCTCTAGAATTCTCACAAAATAAGCTGGAAACAACTGAAAGAACGTGGGATGAGATTTTCAAAGAGATCAAAACTGGACTGCCTGGCAGCAGTGAAAGCAACAAGAAGTTCACCTCCCTAATAAATCCATACCGAAAGTAAGGGATAATCTCACTCCTTGGCTTTATTCACCCCACACCCAGCAGAAGCACTTGTTGCTCTTTTCTTTTATAGCTTCCTGCTCTTCTCTTTCTGAACCAGCACAGGAAGCCTGTACATGTTCCCAATGAGCATCTCCAGCTAAAAATGATAACTTCTGCATGCAAAACTACACTTTCATATCCTTCTACCAAAGTGGCACTGAATAACATTATCCAGATTGTGAATACCTTCTGTCTTAATCTGTCCCTTGAAGAGACTAACTTATATTTCAATCTCATCATCTTTTAGTTGAATACTATTAAAAAAATGTAATCCATACTTCCCTAGGAAGGGTGCTTTTAAGTATTCTGGCTTTGACACTATTTCAGATTAATCAGATGGTAAGAATATAGTGATGTTTTTAAAGTTCACAACACCTTGATTAACAAGGCAATACACAATTTAAATTCCTGATGAAATTGACTATAAAAATGGCTCTATGAAACCACCGGAGTAAGAATTTGCCTTGAAACATTAATCACAATAACTGTGAAAGAGTTATCTGATCCTACTATCCTTGTTTGAGTTCCCATGTTTATCCAAGAATTGCTAAATCAGGTCTTTAAGACAAGTTGCATTTTTAAATTATTTGAAAGACCCTCCAGTGCATTCACTGGAGTTATACATAACATCAGATACATTTTATTTATAAAATCCATACACCACATGGCAGGTAATATGACAAGCAACATTAAGAGCCTCATGGTGGGTAAAGTGAATAGGATAAGGTACTTACACTAAAATCATGTTACAATAGCATATGATAGACAGAATGACAGAGCAGTTTCACTTGGACTGAGTAACCAGAAAGTCTGGGAAACCTTTCACCACTGTCATAACATAAATGTGTCCTGGCAGCAGCTTTCAACTGAACACCTATTCATTTAGACAGAACTAATTCATGAGGCGTGTGTTCAAAATGTGCTCCTAAAATACGTCTGCATGCATCACTTGGGAATGAAGTGACAAAACACTAAGAGAGCATAAAATTAGTGAACACCACTGCTGACTAATCTAAACTGCAGCAAATTATTTGTACAGTACACTAGGCTACTGTTCATAATTGTGGCATTAGCCTGTCTCTTCTTTCCCTTCTGAGACCACAAATGCAATATTTTGACAGGAGACAGAATGTACAGGTCTCTGTAGCATAGTTAATTAAGCATAGCTGTTTATTTCCTAGGCTTTCATAAAGAACTGCTACTGAAAGAGGAGTTGAGAAATCAACACTATGGAACACTGTATTAATACTAACTTGTTTACTCATAGATCCTCAATCACTTCCTCCCACTGTTCAACAATCTCTACACTGTGCTTGCCTCAGACCCGCAAACACAGAGTAAACTAGAGAAACAGTGAGCATAATTGGCAACACAAACAGTAACAGAGTAATGATGGTCAGTTCTTCAGGATACTGCTGCCTTGTTATTTGTATGTAAAGTGTATATATAAATAGTGCTTGAGAAAGCTGTTTTCACGTCCCTTGCAGGAGCTGGCATTATTTATCTGCTATGTATTCTCAGTATTACAAAAGGAGCTAGAATTTCTGCCTATGCCTAAGAGAGCACACCCTGGGCCTCATAACAAAGAAAAGACTATCTTGCTCCTCTTATTATTGCCACCTTCCCCTGATAAGCACTAGCAGTACTGAGCTTTCTGTTTTTCTATTAATGCTGTGACACAAACAAATATGCTGGCACAAACACAGCTGAGGAGGGAGGAAGGGAAGACCAAGTATCTAAAGGTGGGAAAAGTGTAAGATTACTGCTTTTGGTTGTACTGTTGGCTTAAGAAAGTTTAAGTCATACTTGCAGTGAAAGCTTAAAAATTGAGAGGATAGTATGAGGTATAGACATGAGAATTTGCCACAGAAGCACAGTATTGCAGTGTAAATGATATCGATTCCATGAACAAATCTGGGGACTATTAGACAAATCTTACTAACAATGGCCTTTTTTTCAGTAAGAAAATCTACTAACAGGCTGTGAAATAAACGCTGGAAATCACACTCTAGAGGCAGTCACATTGCTCAAGTTATCTAAAATTTCACAAGAAAAAGGGGTAAGGAACAACCTGTAGGAGACAAACCTGATCTTCAAGGTTATTTACTAAGACACAGATCTTCAGAGAAATTTAGGTGCCTGGTCACCATCTAATTATATGCTGCTGCGCATAATAGCTGCCTAAATATCTATGACAGCCTGATCCAATCCTCTGCTTTTCATCCTTTCATCTTTCAATTTTATCCTTTTAAAAGAATTACTCAAAGTAAAAGAACAGATTAGCTTTCAACACTGCGAGGCAACAGAATAATAGGGCCTTAGAGATTCTTTAGGAGATGTTTGGTTACAGATATGCCTCCAATAGCAAAGGAAATCATGATAGGAAGAAGATTAGCTTGTGACTGGCAAGATTGTCTAGATTACTTAGAGATCAAGAAGGATAGTAACCAGGTTTTTTGGTGTGTTTTTGTTTGTTTTGTTTTGTTTTTAATTTATTTTTTTATTTTTTTCCTGGAAACATCCATGCACATCCTTACTCATACTACAGGAAAGGACATTGCTGTCAACAACACAATACCATTCAAATGATCAGGGTAGTTTAGGAGAACCACACTTTGGAAAGTCTGCACCAATAGATTGTTCCTAGTTTTATTTATCAATATTGCCTCATGCAATTCAAAAGTTCACTAACCTGTGTATGACCTATTCTAACAAGGAACTCTTCTGTCCTTTTGCTGTACTCATGGATACTTCAGCAAAACCCCACTGCAAACTGGAATCTAATTCCTATTGACCAGACCATCCATCTCCATCACTAAGGGATTGATCTGAATCTCCTGAATGAGCCCAGATGCTCTCTGGATCAAACCTCTCCAGCATGGCCCTTAGCCAGGCCCAGTTCAGCTGCTGTCTGGATCAAACCCCTCCAGTATGGCTCCCTGCCCAGGCTAGCTGCTCTCTGGATTAAGTAACAGCTCCTGGTCAGTCCAGCAGCTCTCTGTCCTTCCTCATACACCAAACATGCACCACAAACTCCTGTCAGGCCAGCTTACTGAGCACAGTCACTCAGGTAAGAAAGCACATCCACTCCTGAATTCCACTGGCAAGCTGTCCGGAGACACTATGGTTACAGGAGTTAGAGTAAAATGCAACTTTCTTTGATGAATTATTTACTTGTCAAACTTTTGCTGTCACTTCGTCATGAAAATGTCAGGTTGATCAAAACTAGCTCCAAATTGGTACCAAAATCCTCCATGTAGAATAAGGAAAAACAAGTATTTAAAATCTCAAGCTCACTCGCCTTATTACAGAGGTTAAAAAGATGCCATGGATTTTCATCCCCCTTAAGTATGTGTTGCTTCCACTTTCTTTGCTCCAGTTGTGAGTGTACTAACAGCAGATGGGAAGTAGCTAGACTGTTCTCTGAAGTGCTCTCTGCCAGCATTTCTAGTCAATTTGACTCCATGGTTTAGCATGCAGAGCTGAGTGGAAGGAGATGCAGCTCAGAAACTAGCAAGGAAGAGTGTGAGAAGATGGGCCAAGGAGAAACCACAGACATAACCCAAATCAGAGTGGAGAGAAGAATCGGGTGACAGTTACAAAAAGGAAGAAGAACTGAGTACATACTGCAAAACCAATACATTGTAAATAGTGGGGGAAAAAAAGGGAAAAAATGAAGGGGAAAAATGAACACAGGAAAGAGAAGCAGGCTAGAAGTACGTAAGAGCAGATAGAATTTCGCAAATGTTCCCGTTCCTTTTGTTTCATTCTAATTTTGAAAGATGTTATAAACTTACAGCTCATGAAAAGTTCTAAATTTTGAGGCGGGGAACACAAGAGTCTCTCATTGAAAATGTGTAAGAAATGTACCGTTAGGGTACACTGCAATGGTTACTACATCTCACATCAGTTGCATTCACTTAGGGAAAGCGTACAGGCCATTTCAGCCTCAAATTCAGCTAACCTGCGTGTGATGATGGCCTCAGTAAGGTTAGCTGCATTGTCACCACTGACTTCAATACAACCAGGACATCACAGTTACCATGAAAGATGCAATTCTTACGTTATTCCTAATTTTTATCATGTGCTTTTGATCGTAATATATATTGACATATAGCAGTCATTGGAGCTGCAATGTTAAAAAGGCCGTATAAACCAAAAGGGAATAGCAAAAAATGTCAGCAAACTACTTCTTACATCATATTACCTTATGTGTGGATTACACCACCCTCTTCTGCACTATTAGTTTTCCTACAGTGTGTGAAGATTCTGGAGCACAAAAACAACAGTCGCTGTTGAAGCCTCCATGTAAGACATGACTTGCTTCACAGCTCATTTTACTAACTATCTTCCTATTAAACTTCACAGCATAAAATAACAGGCGGTAAAGCAAAGATCTACACTGATGTAAAAATCAAGACACAAGATCAAGCAGAAGGGCTCCCCTGATGTAAAATACCACACCGAATGAAACAGGCTTTGTATGTCTTGCCTTCATTCCATGGATTTTAAATGAGAAATCTGTACTTATAACTAAATATAGATTACAAAAACAGTAACAGTATTGCCCAGCTCCACGTTCCTAGAAAGAAGAATAAAAGATACCTAGAACACGCCATTCAGCAAGGACCTTTTGCATCGTGCACTTACAAAACTGCTCTATGCAACATTTTATTGGGCTCAAAACCAACGGCAGAGTGACAGCTGTCATTAGGAGAGCCCATGAACAAATAATTCATTACATTTAAAGCGAATTGTCATTCTCTCTAATAACCTTCTAACGCTCTCTCTGATTAAGCTGCCAAAACAGAAGGAAGAATGAACCGGAGCGAAGGCGAATTTCTGCTTCTGCAGACCCGTCCTCACGGACCCACCTGAGGGCGGGCAGCCCGTACCTGTTCTCGGCCTGAGGAAGGGGCGTCAGGGGCGACCTGAGGGCTCGCACCACTTTCGGCGTGACAGCAGCTCCTGCTGCCTCCTCCTCCTCCCAGCCCCTGGCAAGCGAGACGGCAAAACAAAGTTGTCACAACCAGTGATGGACCACCGACCGGCGCCGCTCCGCTCCGCTCCCCGCTCGCCCGCCGCGAACGCCCGAGCCCCGCACCGCGCCGGGCTCCGCCGCGCCCCGCGGGGCTCGTCCCGCTCCTCCCTCCCTTCCCAGCTCCCTCCGGACCGCGGACGAGACCCCGGCCGCCCTACCTGGCGCGGAGGGGCTGCTGCCCGCCCCGGCGCAGGAGGCAGCCGCCCAGCAGCAGGCTGCCCAGCGCCGCGGNGTTAAAGCTGCCCGAACTTTAACAGGGGAGGGGGCAGCGGGGGGACCGACCCGGCAAGGGCAGGCAGCCCTGCCCCGTGGCTGCGGCGGTGCAGTCGCTGCTGCTTTAGTAGCTCTTAATTAAAAATAGCCAGCGTGTCTTGCGTTTTGGTCTCATAAAATGGTACGTTATTAAAATACATATTTTGTGTGTAAAAATGACCGGCCTGGAGTACTCTGGGGCGCCCAACATAAGAAAGACGTGGATCAGTTGGAGAAAGTTCAGGGGAGACCATAACGATGATCAGAGGGCTGGAGCACCCCTACTATGGAAACAGGCTGGGACAGTTGGGGTTGTTCAGCCCGGAGAAGAGCAGGCCCTGGGGAGACCCTATTCCAGCCTTGTGGTGTCTGAAGGATGCCAACAAGAAAGCTGGAGAGGGTCCCTTTAACAAGGGCCGTAGTGGTAGGACAAGGGGGAATTACCTTAAACAGAAAGAGGACATGTTTAGATTGGATATTAGGAGGACATTCTTTACTGTGGTGGTGGTGAGGCACTGGAACAGGTTGTCCAGAGAAGCTGTGGATGCCTCATCCTTGCCTCATCAAGCCCAGGTTGGATGGGGCTTAGAGCAACCTGGTCTAGAGGAAGGTATTCCTGCCTATGGCAGGGGACTTGGAACTAGATGATCTCTAAGGTCCCTACCAATCCAAAACATTCTATGATTCTATGACCTGTAGTGGTTTTGGTAAAGAAATATTTCTGTAGTAAGTTTTTGTCTTCTGTAGTAAGCTTGTATCTTTCTACCTCCTGATGCACTCAGTGTTGCTTTCTGAAGCCACCTATTGGTAAGGTGACAAGGTGCCATTAACTAGGCCCCCTTTATTAAAAGTGTGCATAGTAGAGATGCTACAACTTACAGCAGCCTTTCAGTCATGAGCCAGCTGACACCTTATTTTTGCAGATTCTTCCCTATCCTTCTTGTTTTCTGTATCTGTGAGCATTTCCCTAAGCCTTGGAGCTGCTGCTGTTTCCAAATAATGGCTGGAAAGCCTCAAAGTAAGAGCTCTGCTGCAGCTATATTAATAAAGTAAGGCAGACTTGATATTGTGAGTGGTTAGATATGACAGAAGCAGCATGCCTATGGTGCATCAGAGGAACAGGACAGCACCAGTTGTGATGGGGTATGCAGGAAAATGATTTTTTGGGGCATTCATTAGTTCACTGGTAAGCAGTGCTGTGGATGCTGGTGGGAGGGAACTAGGGAGCAGTTGGCTGGTGTCCCAAGGGGTAGCAGGTATCTGGCTAGCTCAGTGCACAGTCCCCCTGAGAGCACAGCTCAGTTGTCTTCTGGGCTTTGAGGTGCTTAGTTGTAATAGAGAAACAAAGCCAATGTTAAGACTTCTGAAGTCCTGAAGAAGTTTGCAGTTTTCATGAATCATAAATCTCTTGACCGTGAAGATATTTCATGACCATTTCCCAAAAGCTTGCTTCAGGCCTACCCTATAAAATCAGGTGGTATTGTATATGGACATGTAGGGGCCAACAGTCAAACTTTTCAAGGTACCTATATGTTCACTACTCAGCAGATATTAGAAATTTCAATTCCACTATTACCTCTGTAAAACTTGAAGGTTCCTGCTTATGTTAGTGGATATCATCAACTATTTCATAATATCCATTGAATACTTTATGTAACACAAAAAAAATCTTCATTTTAGAAAGTATAGTGTCTTCAATTTCAGCTCTGAATGAAGACCAAGAATTACAGTTCAGAAAACAATTTGGGGTTTTCCTGTCACTGTTATTTCCCTCTGCAACACAGTTTTCCTAAGAGTCCTGAAGTATTGCTCTCAGCTAATCCATGGGAAATTTAGTGATGTCAGGGTGGACATAGTATTTCAAGTCAGAGGGCTGCTGCCAACACTAGTCTGTAATACCAAAAAAGATTTTTTTTTCCAAGATCAGAAGGTTAATCTTCATGTCATATTAAAGTTCTTGCAAAGAAAATTAGAAGATTATAAATCATATCTGTTTAAATTAGACGTGGCACTTGGTGCTTTTTGTTTACCAACAACTTTACAAACACATGTTGATTGATTGTCACAGTATCTTTAAGTGTTACCAGCCTTAATTTCCTGGCAGAGCAGCTTAGTAGAGAGGTTAAGTGACCCTACTGAAGGGAGAGATGAGAATCAATGGTAAATCAGGATTCAAATTTAGGGATGCTGGATTCAAAAGACCAAGTTTCTCTTACATAGTGTTGCCATGTCAGAAATGATGGTGTCAGGTAACGTAACGTCAAGGGTCAAAATGATAAAGGCACAGGTGCCAAAGATGCCACACAGGAAAAAACAGAGATGTACCAGTGTACAGAGAGCCTGTGTCCCGTCTCATCTTCCTCCTCACAGCTGGAAGCTGCTGCATCTTAGCAGCATCCACCATCCTCTGATTCCCATTAGCTTCTGAAGTCAGTGGGAATTGATAATTGCTTGCTTGCAAAGAAGGAAAAGATCACTAATCAGACAGGTGGTGTCATCATGATTTTCTTGCTGAGTTTCTATAGCCCTACTTCACTGCTAATTTGGAAAGGCAAAATGCAGCTTCGGGTATCATCCATGAATGACTTGCTGCCCTCCCAGGTTGGCAGGATTGCATCTCAAAAGGAGTCTGGAGGAGGTGCCTGTAGGGCTGCTGGTCACATGGAGCTAGTTTAGCCTTCTTATTTCCAGCAGCTAAATCATATTAAGAAGCAATTAATGTTCATTAAATGCTTTCCTAGTGCTGCCTTCTCATTTAAGCAATGGCTGTCATAGGGATATTAGTTATTGCAAAAAAGAGGAGAGATGACTATTACAATTAGGAAGAGAAAGAAACTAAAAGATATTCAGTGAAGCTGGAGTCCCATGTTGTGCCAAAGCATGAGAGTCCCCAGAGCGAGGTGTTGGTGCGAGACAACTATTTTGGTATTTTTAGTGTAGTCACCAATGTCAGTGCTTTTAGCAAAAAAAATTCCAACAAACTCACAAAAATGAAACATATGTGTTTCAAACTGTGAGAAAGTCATTGGTTCATTGCATTTCACAACTTCATTTATTTCCACCCACAGTGTGGGGCAACATGGTTGATAAACAGTAAGAACTGAGGTGCTGTCTGCCAAACTCCAGGACATCAAATTGTCCCAAGCATTTCACAGGAAAAAAATGGCAAAAAGCAGCACATTCCTGTACCCCCATTAAAACAAAACCAAAACAAAAAGTCAAGTCCAAGCCAGATAACCACCTTGTGTGGCTGTTGCTGCTATGCCTTTTCTCTTGCTTTGATGTTTTTCACTTTTTATTCAGGACAGGATTTTGTGTCCTGTAACTTACAAATAAGGCTTTATTAAAATAATAATTTAATGACTAAATTCAGCTAGGAAGCAGTCTGTTGAGATCTACATAAAACTAGCTGAAGTATTGGGTATTTAAAAGCAGCTATCTGTACCCCAATTTTGAGATCTTTGTCAAGTGTACCAGTGATGACTCATCTAGTCAGGCACTGTTCACTTTCCAGAGAAGGTCAGGGTGAAAAAAAATCAGGGCACATGAAGAAGTCTTCAAGATTCTGAGAGTCTCATAAGGTGTCATACTTACAGAATCACAGAATATTCTGAGTTGGAAGGGACTCACAAGGATTATCCAATCCAACTCAAGTGAATGGCCTGTGTGGGGCTTGAACGCATTACATTGTTATTAGCACCAGGCTCTAACCAATGGTAGGACTTGCCTCTTGTGCACAAAATTAATTATTTTTCACTGTTGTGAACTGTGGTTTTTTATTTGTCAGAGTAATTTATTGTGTGTTTAACTGAGAAACCAGCTTCTCCTCTTTAGCAATCATGATCCAGCCCCATGGCAAATAAACACTCATTGCCAAAAATGCATCTTCTAGCATAAGCAAACTCGAGGCCAGTAATTACTGAAAATGAGTGCTCTACTGCCAGCCACTGTGCAAGCCTTCATTCAATTAAGGGCAGTGCAGGTACTGACGTGTCCATGACTGTAGTGCAGTCTGGTGTGTATGCTTTTCCAAAGGAGGCTAATGGGGACAAGAGGATCCGAATTACAATTAGATACAAAGGAGGATTTTAATGCAGAAACCCAAAAACTTGCAAGTTGTTAACCTGAAGGGAGATTATTTTTTTTCTCCCGTTCTCTTTTCTTCCTAAAGGCTCTTAGCCTTGAGACATCTTAACATGACACCATGAGAAAGGCCATATTGGGTCAGACTAGAACGGCATGTTCTTCAGGCAGTGCCCAGTAGCAGAGTGCTAGGGAGCAACTGTGCAGTGATCCATCCCTGGGACCCTTTCTCAGCTTCCAGCAATCAATGACTCGGGGAATTTCTGAACCAGAGCTAGCTGTGTTTAGTTGCCTTTCATGGACTTTTCTTCCATAATTGTGTCTAATTGCTTTTTGAAACCATGTAAACTTTTGGCATCAACAGCAGCTTGTGTCAGTGATTTCCATCCAAGCTGAAATCCTTCCATTACGATTAGCCCAGGAACAATTTGCTAAGACAAGTCTCTGTTGTTATTTGGAAACCCTGATCTCCTTTGCTAAAGGACACAATGTGCTAAGTATTCTTTTGCAAAGAATTTTACTACAGTTGCACAAAACAGCGCTGCTGTTAATACAAATTCACAGCATCCATTGTTACAATTCAGAGGGAGTTATTACAGAGCATACTGTGAATGCAAATTAAAAATAATGCACAACACTCAACCAAATCCTAATGGACCAGTGGCACAATGTCAAATGCATCAGGAGCAAAGACTTTTAATACTATTATTAAAACCCTAAGCAAACAAACAAAGCAAGTAAATTAGCACTGACAAAAACTGTTGGAGCAACATTTAGTCATCATAGATCAGTGTGCAGATTGACTGTACAGCTCCCAGAGGCTTTTAAAATGCCTGTGTGGCTGAAGGAGGAATATGCCTCCAGGGATGTCACATAATGTAAGGGTTCTCATTGGGCACTGTGGTCGATGGTTGAGGTAATTACATCAAGCTAAACATTTTTTACCCATATGTGAGTGTGGCACAGTGTGTCCAGCTGCTTATCTGTAGAAAAATCTGATTTGGGATCTCGTGTTTCTTGAAGTGTGGATGTAAAATACATGTTGATAGAAATGAGAGGCTATAGTGGAGTTCAGAGTCATCTTCTGTGATACATGTGATGGGCTGCAGTGGTCAGTCAGCATCATCTATGTTTATGGAAAATCAGAGCAACAATTTAGGAAAATAATTGCATGGTGTAAGGAAATAGCAGGGATTACTTGGAAGAAGACAAAAAAGGGATGGCTGTATGAGAGCCTAATCTTGGGAAGGGAAGAGATTATCTATTGAGTTTGATCCAGGAGGGTGGTCTGATAATTCAGTTCCAAACTGTCTTTTTGAGATTACAGTGCACTGGAAAAAGCTAGAGCCCTTTTTCTTTTTTTCTTTTTTTTTGGGTTTTTTTTTTGCATTCTTACATTTCCTTTGTTGAAATTCACAGAGTACAGTAAATGAAAATATAAGGAAGAATTGTATGCTGATGTACAGGAATAGACTACTTCATTGGTACCAAAGAAAACAACACAAGTGATACAGAGTGCCATGAACTCACGAATTTGAGGGGTTTGGAAAAAGGACAGGATCTCTCTCTGTAAACTGTGGAAAAGCCATTAACTTCACTAAATAGAGTTAAAAATATAACTACCCAGATTGCAGCCTAAACATATTCTTATGTAATACTGATTTTCACAGTCTCTTCTGCATTAAAAACTGTGAAACACTCCATAGAAACATAGGGGCTGCAAATTCCAGATTTTTCTTGTTCAATCATCAGGTACTTCTTAAGCCGTTTGCAGCACTGTGATATTAATGCTGATAAGGCTGCGGCGAAAGGGAGATGCCAGATCAGTGTGGGTGAAGGATGTGGAGGTCCACAGTGGGGACAGACACACAGGGCTTGTGACTGTGGGATACCTCGCTGACAAAATGGGATCACCTGGCAGAGAAACCATGTCCCAAAAGTCATGGGGCTGTGTGGGAAAGTAGTCGTGAGGGTGTTTGAGAGCCAGGCAGCCAGCTCAGCAAGGTGCATTACCTCAGATGCAGCTTTAAGCACATGACTATTCCTGTTAAAGAGGGGCCAGTCTCATGCTTCTGGTGAGGCACCTGCCCCGTCCTCTGAAAACTCAACATGTCTGCAGTAAAATAGTGTTTACACAGGGCAAGGGGCATATCCATGCAGTGATGGGGAAAAGCAAGACAGTCGCTGAGCCTGCAGCACACCGTGGGAAGAGAAATGGTGTAGGAAAATAAGCCATACAAAAAAAGCACAGAACCTCAGCATCAGGATGGCCTTCCTATTTCAGGATCCTCAGTGAAGGTAAAACATCTACACAATTATTTATTTCTGTTTGTCTAGTAATGTCTTGAGCCATTTATAAACTGGAACTGAAAGCCTTTACCTTCAAATAGAAATAAATCCAGGATACTTCAAGAGCCATCAATATACAGAGGCATTTGGGAAGGCTTGTTGTAAAGTGCAGTTGTCTCAAATGTCTTTTTTTCTCTATTCGGATGTAATTTTCTCTCTGTGTGATACCAGTTGTAGACCAGAGTCCAAAATGGGCAAATACATGATGGGATTCATTCCAACATATGAGAGCCACCTCAGCCGGCACATGAACATCGTTGTCCAGCTGGGGAGAAAGCTGGCAGGGGGGGAGCTGGACTGGAGCTGTCCCTGGCAGCTGCGGAGCAGCACAGCCCCTCTCTGACACGGGCAGAAACCTTGGAAGGCCCATGCTGTGGACAGGGGGTGTGGAAGGTGGCAGGCAGAGGCCAAAGGAGGGAGCTAGATAATTTTCCTTCTCGCGGCCAATCATCATCACTTGGGCTCAGCTCTGAGTGTCTCTCTCTCCTCTAAACATGTAGTGCTAGGTACAGGACTTCAGTAAATATGCTGATATCCCACACCTCAGTGACAGGCTTTGCTGATCATATTGCACTCCTGGCTCACTTTCATTAGGCTCTGCAAATATACTGCCATTCCCACAAAATCTTTGTGCTGGGTAAGCCAGAATCTCTCTTATGGTCCTCAGATAGTCACTTATCTATTTGTCTCCCTCTCAATTACTGCAGTTCCAGAGAAAGCACATTTTGGTTTATTATATCCAGCGCTTTTGATGGCCTGGTAGGGGAGAATTAAGGTCTAGCAGAGGGGAAAATCAAGCGTAGGCCAGGAAGAGTGAGTACCATCTGAACAGAAGGGATCAATAACAACTATTATATTTAGCATTATTTTCAGAACAGGCATTCACTACCTAGCTCCCAGGTGAGACTTTCTGCAGCATATGATCATTTTCTTCTTAGAGATTTACCAACCTTATTTTTAACCTTAAGAGCTGTAACACCCATACTACTTCTTTGAACATACCCCACAGTTAACAAGTTCATCTAAACAGACTAAACTTATTAAGTATGTGGTTTGCATATACCATTTCTGAGTCTTCTTCATTGAACAGCCTTGGCCAAACCATTAGATCTGAAGAAATCTGAAAATGCATCAGTGTTTGGGAGAAGGAACCAAATGGGACACCAGGAGCAAGGAGGGAAGGATGGAGGCTCTGGGGGCCGTGAGGAGGTGCATGGGGAGCACCGGGGCTCAGCATGGGAAAGCACGATAGCATGCAAGGGAGCCCGAGCCCTTAGGGCAGAGGGGAGGGATGAAGAAGGCATTTTCAGCTGAGGGGAATGCTGATGCTTAAAGTACCATTATCGTGTGCTGGGGAGATGTGCCTTTTAAATACCATCATTTAAAATCCTTCGCCTTTAAAGTTGCGTTTGCATATTGCATGAGTATGCATTTGACCGAATAGCTGAGTGCGTGTAAAAGTCAATTCTAAAGCAAGGAATCATCACTTGAAACCTGCAGCTGGAGAAAATTTATTCAGGCTTCCCAGATGTACTCAGGCTCAGCTTGGCTGTGCTTGTGAGCAAACTGAGAATTTAACAAGTAAGCAATATGCGATTTTTTTTTGATAACTGTTGGGAATGGTCATGAAAAACTGAATGAACCCTGCTGACAGCTGACTAGACAGCTGACACAAAGAGCAGCAAGGAGACACAGCAGCAGCTCCTTGAACTGCCCCAAACCACACTGCCCGGATCTGCCTCGATGAGAGATGCTGCTTCAGCCTTTGCACCACTTTTTTCCTTATTGTGTGACTTAGTCTTCAGTAATGTGTACGGTGCAATAACTTTTGAGGGAAAAAAACCCAACCAATAATCTTTTCACCAGGAATGAGATTGAGACCACAAATTCAATCCACATTGGAGCATTGAAGAGTTGGAGTTAGCTCCCTTCCTCAACCACAGTGAACCAGATTTTCAGCACTGAATTGCATGTCTTAATTTCTGTGCCATGTTAGCATCTAGCTAAGGATGAATAATGTATAGTGGCAGGTACCTGAAAGATGTGCTGTATGGGATATTTGCATCTAGCCTCCTGAGCCCTGCAAGACAGGAACCAGTGCCGTCATGGGGCCTGTTTCCTGTCTGACCCAGTGATGCATGTCAAGATCTGAAGCAAGATGATCTCTGGAAATTAAAAGGTGCCAAGTAATTCAAAATTTTGACATACTGACTTCCTTGTTCAGACACCATATAATTCTTAAAGCTGCAACACAGCACTGTAACTCAATGTTTTGCACTTTAACGACTGGCCCAGTCATAAATACTGTTTTACCATTTACTGACATTTTACATTTATTGAGCGTGTATTTTATCTAGACTCGTAGAGGGAGTGCAGGACATTTTTAACAAACACAAAAATTTTTCAGGCTAAACAAAACCAAGAACACATGACTAAGTGAGTACCTTCTCAGTGGATGATGAGAAGATGCTGCCCAAAGGCAACAGGGGAAAGAGGAGTGGGCCAGAGATGTCAAGTGGAGCATGGAGAATTGCTTGGGTTTGAACCCATGCCCCGGATACCAGCTGGCTGAGGTCCTAAGGTGCATGTAACATGAGTGGCAGTACTTTGGGATGCACACTTATTTGCCCCACAGAAGGCATTGTCCTAATCACATCCTGCAGCTGCTGTTGGAGGAGACAGCAGGGAAGGGAGCTGTGTTTTCCCCAGGCTCTGGGTGAAGAAGCACTGAAGGAGATCTGTGGTGGGCACATGAGGATCAGATCACTTCTGTTTTTGTTTTTTTTTTTTTCTGGTTATAGCAAACAGGCATTATTTTCTGTGAACTATAGCATCTGTACTCCCCAGTTAAGGTGATAAGGTAATGTAACAAAAATGTGACAGAACTCCCCCTTTGACCCTTTTAATGCACTGATCTATTCTGTAATCATAAAGTTAAACAGGATAAAATTTGGAAGTTTGTGTTAGATTCACAAGTCCATATTTAGTTACTTCTCTTTTATTTAAATACAGACAACATTTTAAGGAAATTAAGTAAGTAATTAAATATAAACTTAGCTTCCCATTCACAATTTGTTTTCAATTAGCCCATAGATACTGTGTTTTCCTAGACAAGATATAAAATGAATAAATGATGTACAAACAAGCTGGTTTTGCGAGTTATAGATACAAAACCTTGTAAGGGCTTCTGGTTTTAAAAGGAAGCTGAAATGATACATTTTTCAATGCAAACCATGGACCCCATTAGATCTATATATTTAAAAGATCTTTAAAAAACAAAGACACAAAAGTCTACTTTTATGGGACACAGATCATGGCTGGGTTTCATATGATCAGATATAGTCATATGAAATACATACATCCACATCTGAACCATTCACCCTGGTTCTGTCTATACTTAATGGAAAGATACTCGCTTCTTGGAAGAAATTTGTCTCACCCAAAAGTGAACATATTTAAGCTGAGACTTATTATTACATGTATAAAAAGATATCAGAGAGACTGGTTCAGCTACAGGTGAGGTAAAGCCCTCCTCCCTGACAGTGAGAAATATTTAGGGGAATTAAAAGCATTCCTGTCCTCATCTGAAAATGCAGATTGTTTGATGTATTCAAATGTACTGTGCTATGAGATGGCAGCAAGCTTTTAAATGAGCATTTCTTACCTAGCCTGGTACACAGCTTCTACTGGATACACAAGATTGAATCAAATCATATTTTCATATGGACTAAGCGTGATAAATCTACAATTTAATTCCACTTGCATATTTAATTACGTGGGGAAAATAATTTAGAGACTTGTTACAGTGCATGTTCTCATGGCCTTACTGAAATGAGTTATCCTATCAGTGGATATCCTGCTATATTCACTCTGCCTACTTCTCTTTCCCTTGAATTTAGAGCCAAAATTTTCCATTGCCTTTCCTATCCTTTTCATGTAGAAAATATCTGCCATGCTCTCTCCCACATCACCCTCTACCTTACAGTAGGGTGGGATTTTTCAAGCACTTACCATTAAATTTAAAGGCAGTTTTGCTGTCAAATTCCCCAGAAAGCCTTCCCCAGAGTTCTCTGAGGAACTACTGCATCCACCAAACTAATTCATCCATCATCTGTGAAGGGCTCTGGTACCCTGACTCTGGATGGCACTGGCATGCAGAACACCACCAGGCCTGTTGCTCACCCTGTTTATATTAGGAAGGTCACAATGCATGTGCTTGCTTTGGGAAATCAACTGCCAAAAGCCCATTCTCCTCAAAGTTATAAGAGACCTGGAAGGAATATTGGGTTAAATTTTTATGTACATTCATGAGAAAAGAAAATAATTGATGAATGACTAGGTTCAAATCAGTGAACCATAGAATCATTTAGGTTGGAAGACCTCTAAGTTCATGGAGTCCAATTGTTAACCCAGTATTACCAAGTCCATCACTAAACCATGTCCCTCAGTGCCACATCTACATGTCTTTAAAACTCAAATTCTGTCAGGCTGAGCATACTCCTTCAAGAAAACAAGCTGCCAGAGGTTTTATTGTACTGAGCCATAAATGTGCAAAGTGATTACAGCAGGTAAAGCTCCCGGACAGGCTTATGGGCCCAGGCACAAAGAGCATTGAGATCCACAAAGCATGGTGAGTATAAGACACAGCCCAGCCACACAAGAGGCCTTGTGGGGTGGCATTACAGCTGGAATGTCGTACTGAACAAAGAGGAGCTAAACTCCTTAAACAAAAGATTGGCAACAGTATAAAAAAATCCCTCTTAAGCTGTTAAAAAAACCAACCAAACAGACTCATTTGAAAAGCTCACTCTGTGATTCCTGGAAAATGACAGTCAAATTAAAGCATGGTAAGAAAGCTGCTCTTAAACCCCTCCTGGGAACCTGTTTGAAGAAGTTTTGTCTGTTGCATTTGAGTCATTGTATTGAGTTACAGAAGTGGAAGTGTTAAAAGAATTTCCATCATGCAAAACATTCAAAGCTATTTTAATTTTGTAAATTCCTCCTGAAGAAGTGACTGTTGCAGGGAAGGGGAACTAGTAATTAATGTAGACGGTGCTGCCGCAGAAGCGTAGTGAGCTTGGCTGCACAAAGAGCTTGTTTCATGATTCTCCAGCTACTGCCTTTTCTCAAAAAATATTTATTGAGGAGCCCTGTTAATTTGAAATAATAGTTTTCATAGGATTTCTTCAATGCATATGCTACTCTTAATTTGAACAAAACATTCTTTGAGTAGCTATTCAATACTTCAGTCTAAGCTTTCTGTAAATAACCTTTATATTTATACATGAACTAGGATCAGTAATTTGCCCAGGATATAGCAATGGATTACACTGCCATGGAATTAAAAAGCAAACAGTTTGGTCATGAGTTAGCTTCATTGTAAAACCTAAATTAAATTAGATTAGATTAGGGATGGTTGCCTTTCCCTGGCCAGGATTAAAATGTTAGCTACTTTAGAGATCAGGAAAATATTCTCAGGACAAAATCTCAAGAAACTGAAGGATGCCTGTGATTTAATTATGCATCTGGTGTTACTTAGTGTTTTCCCCAGTGCTCAGTCACTGGAGCCATGAGATTCTGAGAAGCTGAGCTTTTCCTTTAAAAACTAAATTATTAGTCTTTAAAATTGCCAAGGGAAGGAAAAAAAAAAAAAGTAGCTCCCCAGTGTTAAAGAAAGCAAGAAGAAAAAAGAAAATATTAAATATTTTGGAAGAATTTGTGTGTTCCTGTGCCTGCGCAGGTTCTGAAAAGCTGTGTTTGATAATATCAACCATTAGTAAGCAACTAGTGTGGACAAGAGATTGTATAGTTCTTGGGGAGAATTTTTAAACCATTTTGCACGCCTTGGTCCTTGGGGGAAAGGCCCAAAGAGATGAAGATCAGGCGGAAGAGCCCCAGCCTCTGTTGATGCGAAGCCCTGAGCCTCCTCCATCCCACTGCAGCAGACAGTAGGCGAGGGGCACAGGTGCCAGACAGGAGCGAACTGCTGCCTCCTTCCTGGCAGTGACTGATGTGTACAGTGCTAACAACTCAATGGCAACTTCCTCAATCAACAAGCAATTTCAATGGGTTTTGACACATCTCACAGCTGTGCTCATGTTCTGGGACCTGGTGTTTGTGCCAGACTGTCCTGAAGGCAAAGTGGTGGGGAAGGGACCTCAGAGCTGATGCCCACACACACTGTCCCAACACATATCAGGTGGCACCTGGTCTTCACTTCAGAGTGAAACCTGGGCTATGACTGAGACATTTAAGGTCATAACCACATGTGTGCTTAGGGTAGCCTCAATACCTCTCTCCAGCCATGCTGAAGAGGAAAAGTATAAGGAGAAGGGGATGCAGCCAGGAGGTTTTCCCATAGTGTAACTCCTCAGCACTGTGAAATCTCTAAGTTACTGGTTAACTCTGGACTGTCTTGTTAAAAAACACTGAGGGTTTTCTCTTCCAGGAACTGGTCTAATTTCCTCATGAACTCACTTGCGACATGGAATTGAATTCTGCACTTTGGTTGTGAATTGTATGGGGAAAAAAAAATTCTGTTATTTCATTTGCATTGAATATCTGACCATTTCAGCACATGACCCTTTCAGCATGCAAATAGGAACTAGCATTTACTAACCATCCTCCAACCAGACTTTGATTTAATTATCCTTGTAAAAATGCTTCTTAGCTGATGAATTCTTTTCAATTTTTTTACACCCGGAAGCAATTCTCAAAAGATCTGAAAACATTTACAGAGCACAGCTTATGAAAAATCCCTTTTTTCCAATATCTGTCTTTAGGACAATTTTGCATTGTCCTTAGTAATTAATTGGCCAGTACCACATGTCACTTTTCTAATAAGCTTTTTTTGCAAAAATTCAAAATACAATAACAAGGAACTGGCTATCTTTCATCTGCAGCTGGATAAAAAAAAATAAATTGAAAAATAGCCAAAATCAGAACAAAATTAATGCTTTATAAAGAAAAGATGTGATATCAGATTGTGTCTTTTACCAGCAATAGGAAAGAAATATCACTTCAAGGTTTTGCAGAAGAGTTTAATTTGAACTAACTATTTATAGATGCTGCATATTATGTTAATTTGGCTTCTCGTGACACACAAAGGCTTCCTTTGAGAGCTTTTATCGTAAAAGAAGGAAGAAAGTGAGGGGACCTCACAAATAGAGTTATGATAAAAGCTGCTGTCATTATAACAGATGATCAGAAAGAGAGAAGGAAATGCTGAAACATCATTCATCACTTTGAGGAATGCTCAGCATCAGCTCCTGATTAGTAGGACTAGCTACAATTTTTATGACGAGGGATATGTTATCTGAACAGTGCAATTTTTCCTTTCTTTCAGGCTATTTACAAACTCCTCCCAATTTCTGCCACTGTATTTGTTATTTGCAAGAATCCATTCAAATACCTCCCTCAAAACAGTAAGAAAAAATTCATTTCTACTTGAAAATAAATTTAATTTCCCTGAAATGTGGTTGGGTTGGGAGTTTTTTTGCAGAAATGGGATGTGAAGTTTTTAGCTTGTAGACTGTATACAAACAGGTCATTTAAAGTGGTTTATTTTTACTCTATTGAGGTCATTAATTGGACTATTTTTTCTACTGCATGGCTGTATGCATGAAAAACAAGCTTTTTGACATGGGAAAACAGATCAGAACTGATGAACTATTGGCAATGTTTATGAATAATAGATAGCAAACAGAAAGGAGCTGTGCATCGTGGAATTTCAGGTTATCTTTTATTTTTGACGGTTTAAAGGGGATAGTGGCCCCTGGCCACTTTCACTGATTGTTTTACTCATAAAAACTCAAATTTTTCAGGAAGAGAAAATCTTTACAAATGAATGTCTGCAAATAATATCGTTAGAGAGTAAATGTCATGTCAGAAATTATGTGTTCATGGATGCTGCTTTGTGGTCAAGTTCTTTTCACTCCCGCTGCAGACAGACATCAGGGTTAACCCTTTGTATAATGAAACAATCCACTCACAATGTAGAGATCCTTTGGAAATGTGGTATTGGGGTAGCTTTACTTAACAATATTAGTAAAACACTAGAAACAATTAATTTGGAGATTATCACTACTTATTTGGATTAAGATGTTTTCCCATTAGTCTGTACTAGTGGCATTAATCATACACTCAGAGTAGCAGTTGCCTGGGCAGTGTTCGAAGAGAAGCTCATATCCCAGGTCCACGGCACAGCAGCATGAGCCACGTACAGCTGCTCTGGCTGGTGTTTGTGGGGAGGGGGAGCGAGGCAGGAGGTGGCAGGCCAGCTGCTTGCCCACATGTGAAGTCCACCAACCAACTGCTGGGGATGGCTTGGGAGCACCCCGGAGGGTTTGCCTGGTGTGAGCAGGCGTGCCCAGGGAGGGGACAAACCACAGGAGGACTGATAAGGTTTCAAAAATTACTTGTCTGCACACCAAAATCACCAAGCATATCACACTTTGTATGTTGCCCAAATAACATGGACATACAAGTTATGATCTGAGGCTCAGAAGATCTGATGCCTGTGCAGGTGCTGCTGGCCACGGAGGCTCTGCCAGCTTGCATGGGGATTTTGCTGTGGTGTGCACTGCATGGTGTTGACTTAATCTCACCCCAGATATTAGTCGAATGAACTCAGATCATCAAATCACACCTTGGGCTAGGAAATCTGTGTCTAGACCAGATGTAAAGATGTGTATAAAGCAGTCTCACCATCTCTTATAATTCTTTCTCCTAGCAGTGGTCTGCAGTCAGGCTGGAGACATGTAAAATGAGGGGCCTCATAATTTTTGAGATTGGGTGTAGAAAGTAATCAGTAGCCTTGAAACATCACCATCACACTCATCTCTGAGCTGACAGCTGATACTGAGAATAGAGAATCAAAATGAGTCCTTCTGGACATATCACTAAGTCAACATAATTTCGTGTCAATCCCTTTCCTCAGGGATAGAGGGAGAGAGCATCCTGATTTTCTGCATCCATATTAGTATGGATGTTATTCTGATTATTTGCGGAAAAGCAATGTAGATTTAAAAGGGGACACTTTCTTCCTGCTAAAGGACCTGCCTTTAATTTTTATTCTAGCATTGTTCAGGGTAAGGGTTGGCACTATTTAAATGAGCTTAATTCTGCTGGGATAATTAATTCATTTATATTCTTCTACACCACTGTCTTTACCACAATTTGGCACTGAACCATTCTGAATTTTCAGTTGATGCAACCAGATAGAATTGAATTGGAAAAAGATGATATTTCCAAACATGTCCAAGTAGGAGATGATTCAGTGGTTCCAATGAGTGGAGCCAACTGTGAAAGACCATTTGCAATATGATATATCTGGAACCCTAAGCCAACCTTTTGTTTTATGAGCTTCTAATCTTTCTATTTTAATGTGTGGTGCTTTCCTTTTCCATAAGAATATTTTGATCACATGCTGGTTTCTTCTGCATCTGCTGGGAAGAATTTGCATTGTAACTTTCCAGGGAACTCATCACAGGGTCAGCCAGTGGTCCCTGCCCTTTGCAAACCCCACTGGCTTCCAGTCAGCCCAGGGCAAGTTGTCAATGTATGGTGAGGCATACATCTAAAAACCTAAAGAACATCAAAGACTGAGTCTCTGTCATTTCAATGCTTAGACTTTGACCTTGGATTAAAAATACTCATTTGCATTTGTCACAGAAGTGGTCACTGAGGTATGCAAGTCATGCTGGCTCATTTTCTAACAGCCTATTTTGCAGCATATTGAGGTACTGTATGCCCTGGGAGAACAGTCAAAAGCTTGTTTTACCTAATAAGGAAACTGCTGAGGCACATGAATAACCGTTCTGTTTTCCAATACATTTCACACCGATTAATTTTCCAGTTTTATGAAACAAGCTGTGGTTATCTTTGAGTCAAGTTCAGTGAACCAGTGCTTGACTTTAAATAGAAAACTACTGATGTCGTTGGGCAGATGTGCACAGGCTTTTGAAGACCAGGGCTCCCATCAACGGTGAATGACATCAACTTCTTCAATCTTCCTCCTGAACCCCTTGCTTGCTTCTGGCTACAGAAACACTGATTTCCCTTGTAACTAAATTAAATTTTTGTTTGATACTTATAACATTTTCCTGTAAAAACTTATGAATCTGCCCTGCAGAATTTCAAGTTTCATAAAAGAAAAACTGAAGTTCAATTTTACTTTTCTAATTCCCTTTCTATACAGTTTACAGGTTTCTCTGAATCAGGTACTTTGTGGTACAGAAGCTGAAGATGTATGTGGCAGGCTGTCTGAAGCTGAGCTGTTTGCTCCTCAGATGGTTTTGTGTTGTGACTCTGTCCATATGAAAAGCATTTCACAAACTACCAACTATTACTACTACTACTACTTCTCTCTGACATCTGCACATCACTCTTGGCTTCCTTATCTTCAGTCTGTCATGTAAAAATTGCTAGTGGCTTTTTCTTCTGTAAATTGCTGCTAAACTGCCAAAAAGAATATATTGTTCTCCTTTTTCAAGCATGCTAGGAAATTAGAGTGGCACTGAGATATTAATTAATGGCCTGTGATTGAAGTACAGAGCTCAGACCTTTTATTTCGGTCACATATAAACATTTTAGCTTTGAACTGCACTTTACACTTAAATATTCAAGTCTCCCTATTTGATTCAGAGCTTTCCTTGCCAGCATCCGTGGCATCAGTCCTGGCTGTTTGCACAAAGAGGTGGGAAGACTGATATTTATGCTTACTAAGAATCATGTTTCTTTTTGACATAACGGAGCGATCTGTAGGCTCTTGTAGAACCTATTCTTTTGCCCCATGAGCTTCCACTTTGTGATTAAAGCATTAGTGACACTCAATCAGTACATGATTGGAATGTCAAATTCAGGATGGGCATTCATATTCACATTCTACCTCATTTCTGATTTGATCTAAAATGTGATCTTTATTTTTCAGGAACTTTGCAGTGTTACAGTAACAACTTCCATAAATTCATCATATCCCATCTCACTGAGCTGGGACTAGTTAGGTGCTGGGTGAGAAAAATCACAAATAAATTCAGCAATGACTACAGAAGGTGATTCTGAAAATTTGAGCTGGGAACATTTTTCCACCCAGATCCTGCATGCAATTCGAATATGCCTTAGTGAGGAATGTAAATGAGAAATAAAGTGAAGGTACTTTTGGCCAACACAGATAAGTAAATATCCTAAAGATATTACTAGAAACTCAGAGAGACTATAATATACAATATAAATAATAGACTCAACATAATCGATTCCCATCAAACAACACCTCTTTGCTTTGCCTCATTATTTCTAGTATTGTTATGCTTGATTAAAGGCACATTAGTGGCACCACATTCCTGAGAAAGTAATTCATGCTCCTAAGGCACGCAGTCAAGCCTTGCTTATGTTAAGCCAGGAGGAACAGTATGAACATAAAGCTCGTGTTGCTTACCTTTTCATACTCAACTGCCTAGATCTCCAAGTACCCAGGAGAGCACTGGTGTGCTAGAGGATGGAGCTGTTGGCACTTCACTGTTTGGAGGGATGAGGAGAGGTGCCTGTGACCTGGCTGCAGGACCAGCACCCAAGGACTTGCACAGTCCCTTCCACTGCTGTTCCCTGCAGCATGGCATACGAGCACCATAACTCCCTGTGTAATACTTATGCCTGCCAGCCAGGTCAGACAGCCTCACACACAGATCCCTTCCAAAGCAGTAGTGAAGGGTGTTGAATCCTCACACAGAGATCCCCTGGTCTGTGCATGTAGAAAGGCTCTGACATCGTATTGACAGCACAGCCAGCAACCCAGGGCAGGTTTCCACACATAGGTTCAAACATTCTTAGCATGAAAAGTGCTGTTTAAGCATCAGTCATCATGTTCACTGTTGGCAGAGGGTTAGGTGACTCATTTTATCGCCAAGGCTATTCCTAGAAAATGTAAGTGCCTTAGAAAGACAGAAGAGCTCCAAGTACAAGAAATCTTATAGTCTTGATGGGAGTGCCTGAAGTATTGCAACTAAGTACCAAAGAAATCCTGAGTGATTAATGATCAGAGGAAATAGCAACAGGTTTATGTTACTGGCTATGCAGAATCACCCCAGAACCCACAGGGGGATCAGAGGTCTGCGGTGCCTGAGACCAGAGATGCAGACACAGGTGATCAGTGTTTGCCAGAGTGGTGGGTCTGTTGTATTTTACCAATCATTAAAAGCTCTGTGAGAAAGACTTCAACATCCTAAACAGGGAACTCTGGGCTAATGGGCTCTAGCCACTAATGGCATTAGTAACCTTCTCCATCACCCTCCACCACCCTGCCCTGAATAGTGTGGACATTGGATCCCCAGTGCCAACTGTTTCACTCCACAGATCTACTCCTATTACAGGGCACTACTCAGTAGTATGGCTATCCATTCAGATACTCCAGCCAGGTTCATGCTGATTTATGCCTCTGCTGATCCAGACAGCAATATGAGGTCTCTGATGCTTCTGATTCAATTGGAGATATCATCTGACACATCTTCAACTTTGCAAGTTGTAAACTTTAAAATCTGTAGACTAAACTCAGAGATTGTATGTCAGGGTGTCCATGCATTCCTCCTCATATACCCCCCTTCTAACCATCAGCTCCTTCATGATTCCCCATAACCTTTCCTTATCACTTCTTTACACTGGTGATTCACATAGCCCTATTCCTTCCTGAAATATAATTTGAAATCATGCACTGTAGCAAAGCACAGATAAGTTAAAGTCTATTGAGTTAGCGGGTTTGAGAGAGGACATTATTATGGCAGAAAGCATTCTGGATATTGGTCAACAATTATTTCACCTATCTAAGTTACCCTGCATACTGCATATCTTGTTTCCATCTTCTCTAAATGTTCATTTCCCCCAGAATGAACTGATTCAGGAGTACATGGCCTCCTAAAACCTGAGGACTGGCCAAAAGTCCATATTAAAAAAATTACTCTATTTCAGACAGAAAAAAGCCACCAAGGTAATATATGAACTTGACAACTCAGCTATAAACACCTGTTTGTCTCTTCATAGATGAAGTTCAGTTGAGTGCATCTTGCTTCTAAAATTGTCTTGACACTACTGGGAATGTTGGCTCAGAGTAAAGGAAATGAGCAAACCCAGCATCTCTGCCAAACTCAGTGCTATGAACGCTGAACGTACTGGGGAGCAGAGGGAAAGACTTTTTATTCACCTCATAGTCACTGGCAAATTTTACTGCCATATTTCATTTTCCAGGAAATTATATTCAGACAAAGGAGGGAAGTATCAGAAAAAGTATTCATGTATTGACCAGGGTCTACATAGAGAGGGGATATCAGTGATAGTCTTAGTTAAGGGGTTTATATTTTTCAAGAATGAGGACAACGTTTTCAGATGTGAGAAAACTGTGGCCACTACAAAGAAAAGGGAGTTTCTGTCAGGTCAGATCTCCATGCTGCTGCCAATTTCTTTGCAGCTGCTGCCCCACAAAATAGTCTCCAGTTAAGGAGATGCTAAAACCCCCATTTATATGAAGACAAAAATAAGTAATTCACTAAACAGGGAACATTTTAAAAGTACAATTGAGACAGAACAAAAATCTCTGACCCACAGTACTTTGACCCAAGCTTCTTCTGAGACTGCTAGTGGCAGAAAACAAGGCAAGAGCCTATTCTTGACTAAGAAGGTTGTTTCTATGTGCTTTACAAGGCACCTGATTTATTATTTGCCTTGACAAAATCGAGTTTTAAAAATCAACCAACTAAACAAGCAGGACAATAGAGATGTGAAGGTATTTATCCAAGGGGAGAAAGCCTAGGACTCAAATCCAGTCTATTTGCAAAGTCTGTAAATTCAGACATCATCAAAAAGTTGTTGCCAGCTTCACAGAATTGTGGCACCTGGTTTTCACTGAACTCTTGGGTTGATGGAAAAAAATTTTGTTCCTCATAGTCAAAAACTAAATGTTGTTGTCATTACAGAGTTCACTTCTGAAGTGAGCAGCTAGAGACTGCAGTGGAAATTGGTGCAGCTTTGTCAATGTCAAGGGAAAATCTAACCTTCCGCTTCAGTAGGCTGGAGAATGGGATATAAGAAGATTCCTGACTGAAAAATGTGGCTTCACTAGAAGGCTGGTAAACAAAACCTGTTTGTTCAAATGCTATTACAGAACAGCACAGCCACATGAAAGATGCAACACATCTTTGCTTCTGCATTGATCTATCAATTGAGAAAGAGTTCAGATGCGGCCGGGAGGAAGAGCACATTTGTGTTTTCTTTCAAAGTGCACTCTTGCTTTTGTTGTCCCAGTTCACTATTCTTAGAGTCACTGGGGGCCAAGAGCCTTTTCAAGTCACTTTTCTTATTTACCGTCATTTGCTGATCATCCCAGCTCCTTCACTCTCATTCATTCTCAGGTGCTTCCTGCTGCTGTTGCTATTGTTGTCAGCTATTGGAAAAAATAATAAAAAAACCCCCAAATCACCCCTCCTCCCAGATCTCTTATCCTCCATATTTCACTTAGAGGGGCTGCCTTTCACATCATTAAATTGCTTCACCTCCTGCTGTTAGTTATGCCTGCAGAGCTTTTGGTTGGTCCCTGTCTCTGCTGCTGAATGAGATACACCTTTCAAAGTAGCTGTGACTCTTAACCTGGGACAATAACCCTTCATATCTTTCATCTCTGTTGTCTCAAGGCTTTCAATAACAACCGTCCCAATAGTTATTTATTGCTGCTAACAACACACTAGTTACTAGTCAGGTTCATCCTGCAAATGCAGAAGGGCACATTTTGGGAGCAGCTATTAGGGTAGCAGTTCAATTTTTCTTCAGTTAATGTGAGTTATGGGGCTTAACTGTGTCTCAAACACATATATTCACCTCCCCACTGGAATTTAAGAAACACCAATCTCCAGAAGCGCAGATCCTCTTCACACTTACCTTACAGCTCAATTTTACTTTTTTTTTTTTTTAAACTGACTATTATTTTTACAAACAACTAAGAAAGGTTTCATATTTTACTACTATCATGTAACTTCTGTCAATAGCTGAAATAATTACCTACACCTTCTCTAGCACAGAGAAATGTATTACTGTTCTTCAGAGTCCAGAATATTTCTTTAACATGTTTCTGACTTACCTGACCAAGTGAGTATTTTTTCTTGAGGACAGGTGATTACAGACAGCACATGAGGACAAGAGGCCACGACAGAGACTGAAACATGCTGGCTTGGAGCAATTCTGTCAGAGTCAGCTGTCTGCGGGCAGGCTGAGAGTGGGCTACATGGATTCCTCTCCCTCCCTCACGTACTATTTCTTCACATTGTCTTTTTACCTTTTGTTGCAATAATGACTCACTGTGCTTAAAAGCTGTAATTCTGAATTCCACAAAAGCTCCCAAGCCAAAGAATGCTCCCTGATGCAAGGAGTGAGAGAATAAACAAAACTCAATTCAAAAACAGACAGAAGGTTTTAGAAATAGAAGTAGTGAATAAAGTATTTCATGGAGAGGCATGAACTGAAAACTGCAAGAAGCATGACATATTCCAGAAATGTATCAGACAAGGGGAAAAAGTTCAAGTGACCATTATGCTTTCTGGGAAGATAATAGGAAAGAAAGATGGCCCTGGAGGGGGTGTTTTTTAAATTGCTAGGAGACAGGTACTAGATTTTTATCTATTTGGGTTTGCATAGGGAAGCGTTGATGTTGGAGCCAGTGATCAGGCAGCACAAGAGATACTGAAGGGGTATATCACTTCTAAGAGAAAGAAACTACTCTTGAAAGGTATCAGCTTTACAAGAGAAACTAATCAGAGGGGAAAAGTTTCTGAGCCATGTATGGCAGATTTGTAACTTAACTCAAAATACATCATATATTGTTATTATCATCACTGTGTCAGAACAAATTGTAATGGGGATCAGAATCAAAATCAAGGGGAAAAAATCCAATCAACAGTTCTGATTTAACCTGTAAAAATGTAGAGATTATTTAGCATTATCAAAAGAGAACAAGATCTGATTGCAAGAGTTAGAAGGAACAGAAAACAGTATTACAGAATAGAGAGGAACCAAACCATAAGTCAATGAAGGACAGGGGAAAAATAAGGAATTCCTGGATTTCTACAGGCCAAAGACTGAACATCGTAGTCAGAGTCAATGTACACCTGCATCTCTCTGAAAGATCATGCAATATCTGTGTGTTTCAAGCAATCAGACTTTGGCCAGAACTTCTATATTTGTAGGGGAAAACATTTTGTAAGAGCTTGCAGAGCAGGATTCAATGTACCTATTATGAACAAAGGACTCATTCACAGTCTATACAGTGAGAAAGAATTTCTCAAAAGGGAATGATGTGAGCAGAACATCACTCTGTTATCAGCTTGATACTGGCTTTTGAACTAATCTGAGATCTGAAAGAGAAAACCTCATACTGCTGAGTACAGACATGCTGTGCACAGACAGAATGGCTGCCATGGTGGGTGTTCAAGAGCTCCATCAAAAGGGCAATAACATCTTGAACATTCATTTTTAGGGAATAGACTACTGCATCTGTTCTAAGGAGGAAAACAGGTCAAATACCCAGATGATTAAAAAGTAAAAGAAAAGAGTCCTTAAAGACAGAAAGCCAATGCACGGATAAAAAGAATGATAGACACAATAAGGTCTAGAAAGGGCAAACAAAAAAGTTTAATTCTGAGCGAGCAGACAAAGGATGAAAATAAAATAACAAAAAATACCTTTACCATTAAAAATGTAAAGAATCTTGTGTTTTATGCACAGTGTCCAATATAGCATAAAATGAGCTTATTTATGCTAATTATATATATATAAATATATATAAAACACATCTGGATTATTATTCTCACTATTTAGAAATAGCGCTGTGACAAGGCATGTAATCTCATACTTTATTGGCCTCCATATGCCAGTTGTGCTAATAATAAAACACTACCACTTGATTATGATAATTTCTGATGCTTTTCAAAATAGAGTAAGCCACAGTCTAAAGCCTTCCTAGAAAACAGTACTGAAATGGCCAAAAGGACACTTGAAAGTACTGATGGGTAAAGCCCTACTGGGCAGGCAGACACCACTTCCGTACCCAACAACCAGCCTTGAAATTAGCATTGTATAGAAATACAGTACAATGAGAAAACAACAGATCAAACATCACAAAAGCCTTTGTCCTTGCCACCTTCAGAGGAAGATGAATTTATACACAGGTTTAACACTGAGTACCTCTTGTGAAGCTGTTTCTTACCCCAGTGTGGTGATTGGAATGGAGGAAAGGGCTAAAGTCAGATTCGGTAGAGATAAGCACACCAATATTTGAGGGATGGTGTGCTAGTGAGGTCCTTCAGTCTGCAGTCTTTGGAGGTAGAGGATGAAGATCCATGCAGCAACAAAGATCCAAGGGTTATTGATGTGTTAGAAACCACAGAAGGGCCTGAAATTGGTCACATAGGAATTAGGGCTTCTGCCCCCCGCAAAAAAGGTGACAGGATCAATAGCAGGATCAAGTGTTTTGGCAGAGAGTGTTTTGGTTTTCTGGAGCTTACTAATGGTGATAATAGGTTTGTGTAGGATTAAGAATCATCAGGAAGGCCAACAGGACAGATATCCTGGTGGGAGTCCATTACAGACCTCCCAACCAGGATGAAGAGGCAGATTAAATATTCTATAAGCAGCTGGAAGAAGTCTCACAATTGAGGGCCCTTGTTCTCATGGGGGACTTCAACTTTCCAAGTGTTTGCTGAAAATACAATACAGTGGTTCTAGTAGTCTAGGAGTCTAAGAGGTCCCTGGAGTGTGTGGAAGATAAATTCCTGACACAGTTGGTGAGTGAGCCAACTAGGGTAGGTTGGACCTGTTGTTCATAAAAAGGACGGACTTGTGGGTGATGTAATGGTTGGAGGCTGTCTTGGGCACACTAATCATCAAATGACAGTTTTTGTTTCTCAGAGAAGTAAGGAGGGGATCAGTAGAACTGCCGTCTTGGACTTCTGGAGGGCAGACTTTAGCCTGTTCAGGAGCCTGGTTGACAGAGTCCAGGCAGTTCCAAACAAAGGAGTCTAGGCAGGCTGGACGTTCCTCAAGGAAATCTTAAAGGTGCAGGANACTAGGGTAGGTTGGACCTGTTGTTCATAAAAAGGACGGACTTGTGGGTGATGTAATGGTTGGAGGCTGTCTTGGGCACACTAATCATCAAATGACAGTTTTTGTTTCTCAGAGAAGTAAGGAGGGGATCAGTAGAACTGCCGTCTTGGACTTCTGGAGGGCAGACTTTAGCCTGTTCAGGAGCCTGGTTGACAGAGTCCAGGCAGTTCCAAACAAAGGAGTCTAGGCAGGCTGGACGTTCCTCAAGGAAATCTTAAAGGTGCAGGAGCAGGCTTTAACAGCAAGAATAGTTGTTGTCCAGGTACCCAGCCCCCCGAGGTAGAAGACAGAGAAGGGGATCAGAATGAAGCCCCCATAATCNCTAATCATCAAATGACAGTTTTTGTTTCTCAGAGAAGTAAGGAGGGGATCAGTAGAACTGCCGTCTTGGACTTCTGGAGGGCAGACTTTAGCCTGTTCAGGAGCCTGGTTGACAGAGGCCAGGCAGTTCCAAACAAAGGAGTCTAGGCAGGCTGGACGTTCCTCAAGGAAATCTTAAAGGTGCAGGAGCAGGCTTTAACAGCAAGAATAGTTGTTGTCCAGGTACCCAGCCCCCCGAGGTAGAAGACAGAGAAGGGGATCAGAATGAAGCCCCCATAATCCAAGGGGAAATGGTCCTTCTATCCCACTTAGACATGCACAAATCTATGGGGCTGGATGGGATCCACCCAGGGAACAGTATTTACAATAATTGATTAGGAATGACATGTGCAGCACAGTCAGTCTTGGCCTGGATTCCTATGGATTTTTATCTATCCAACATTTCGCCACAGACACAGCTCTTTCCTACTGCCTTTCTGTCTCAGCAACCTAAGTTTCTGCTCTTATATTCCTGAAATCCTTGCTTTCTATTGCATCCCCTAGGTACAAGATAGAGAAATAGCAGGGTGCAGTGGCTTCTCCAGAGCCTGCTGGTGCTGGTAGGGCAGCCAGTGTGTGCACTCCAGTTTAGCCAGTCAATGACCAGTTGACGGTGCCATCTTTCTTTTATGGTAACATTAATTTGGCTTTTCTAAAAGAAAACCTTTAGGAATACAATGTCTTTGAAACATTACTCTCTCTTTTTCACGTGGCTGAAATTCACAAATGGGTTGAAAAACCATTGGAGAGAGGGCATGGATAAGCAAGAACTATAAGGACAGTCATATATATGTTACTCCTTAGGAAGCCTCTAAGAGGTGCAGGACTTCTAACTTTCTCATAGACAAGACCTTGAAACATATGGACTGATTTCCCCCTTTAATCTGCAAAGTTTTCCTTCATTTGCTTCAAGTGGGGCTTACAAGCCCTGGAGAGTGATCAGTTTTGGAGAGTTGTCTGTTTTGGGAGTTTCTCAAGTGAAAACTGTTATGCAGCAGGAGATACAACCAGATTCCTCTTGATGTGGCAGCTTATGAACAGTGTGAAGGCCTTTATCAGTGTGCCTCTAGGAATACTGTGTGCAGAGCTGGGTACAGTATGATATTTATAGCCAAAGAGGCTGGAGTGCAGTTCACCTCAATTAAAATTAGATGTCTACAAAAGGTTAAATGAACCACCCATTTCTCTCTTCCAATTCTCAAGGGAAGCTTGTGTACCTGCCCTGGCTGCAAACATCTGCTGCATAAAAATCTAAGGCTAGGTGAAAGAAATCTCACCTTAATGTCCAGCCAATAACTTCCCTTTTATTGTCCTTCCAAGTAGCAATATTCTCAAACAGAAAAATACAGGTAAACATAAAGCAACACAGCAAGAAATTTTTAAAGCACAATCTTGCTATAAAATGCATGGGTGCCAAATAAATCTGCCCCCTTAGTGACAAAGCTGTCAGCATCATCTTGACAGGATGCTATCATTCAGCTTACAAATGCTGAAGATTCAGTGGAGTAAGTGGACTGCACTTCATCAAAATCCATTTTTCAGTACAACCACTGCCAACACCATGAGCTCTCACTGCAATTAAGAAAATGTAAAATGATCCCCTGCAGAGAAGAGTACAGTAGCATGAAGGGAACAGGGTCAAGTCCAAGCCTAAGCCAGCAAATAATTTTTTTTACAGCTTCCCAGAAAGAACTTGGCAAGGAACATGAGTAGACAATGGAGCACAGTAAATTGATGAAGGCTTTATCATGATCCTACTTTTCTGTCATGCTGAAATGCATTTCACTGAACTGTACTCAAAAAAAAATTGTATTTTTATACAGATCTATGTACATATATATGAATATGGCTATGTATGAATACATGTCTTTCCTTCAAAAATGAGTACTTTGTAACTAACTCAAAGCTTGCAGTAGTCACTGTTGTCAAGGCTGACCACTTCTGCCTTTTTCCCTCGTAGAAGAAGCATGACCAGCTAGTCACTGACACCACTTACCCTGGAAAACTCTGACGTTCAGTTCCACAATGTGTTTTTCTGCTAGATTCTCATTATCACACATTCTGATCTGCCTGAGGCAGCTATTAAACCCCTTGTCAAGTCACAGCTTACATCTTAACTGTGAATCATATCTTCTTTTAGCCCAAATTACCTCTGCATTTCAATAGTCTGAAATAGATACTGTGCAATTAAAGCATTTTAAAAGCATTAATTGACACAGCAATAACTTATTTTGTTGTTTTATGTCAGAAAAGCTATTTGTCTGCAGATACTGTATTATTATAATTGCTTTTAGTGTCCCCTTTAGTTTTATGTCCAATAAACAGCATCAATCCTTTTTGAAGACAATATAATGTTCTCAGTGTTAGAAAGGAACTCACATATTATGGTGAGGAAAAACTGTGTTTACCATAGCCTTAAACCAAGTAAGGGCAAGTACAATGAAATGAGAGAGTCTGTGATTTCTTTCAGCTTTCAAAAGAATGGTCTAGAGAGATGCAGTTTAGAAAACATAAAGCAACACAGAAAGAAAAATACACATGATGCGGTTTGTAGACATAAAGGGCCACATATCACTTGGTGTAAACCAGCAACTTAACTTTAATGGCACTATCCTAATTCCCATCAAATGACCATCTGGTCCACTTTAAGTGTCAAAAAAAAATCTGGGAAACACGGAAACCTTCTCCTTTTACCTCAGATATGCAAGATATGCATTCATAGTTTGGAACTAGCTTGTTTTTATTGTGCACTGTTGTTAAATCCCATGGTCCTACTCTGCAAGCAATTATTGCTGTCACTTCGTCCTTTGTTTTTTCAGCCAGTTTCTTGTCTGTCACAACATTAAGCCTCTTTCTAAGCTTCTGAGAACAAAATATGGTTCTCTCAGTCAGTCACGCTTCCCAGAGGTCATATTGGTAAAAAATGAGATGGTTAAACTGTTCAAACAGGAATTATTTTAACTCCATCTAGACTGCCAGACTGAAAGCAATGAACCACTGCAAGAGTCCAGATTCATGGCAGTGGCTGATTTCTTTTTAAGATCTGCCCCCATATCAAAAGGGGGTCTGAGCCTAGCTGAGTCTGAAACCAAATCCTTGGCAGAGGTGGAACTCAAATTGCTGGATTCTAGCAAATTCAGGGATTTTCAAAGGCTTCAGGGAAGTGGCTGTGTAGGTGTTTCAGATGGACCCTACAGACTTTTCTCAGTACAGAGCTAAGGTGAATCAATCTCCTGTTGCACTGAATGAGCCAAACACTCCTTTGGAAATACACAGTACAAATGCAAGAAGAGGAAGTAGTTGGTTCCCCATTCAGGTTCCTGCCACTGTTCTCCAAATTCCAAGTCAAACAAACCAGGAAGAAAATAGATGCCATGACAAGTCAGAAGAGGTTTCCATCCCAGTGCTTATATTGGAAAGAGATTAATTCAGAACGAAAGGTTGCTCTGTCAGAGACAGAGTGGAGTAAATTAATACAGTGAAATCTCATTGAATGAGACTTCTTCTCATGTCTGGGATTAATGAATCCTTCACCCCCTTGTCCTCCAGCAGTATCACCTCCTTTTTTGCAGGGGAGAAGACTCAGGAAATCTTACCTTTATATTTTATGACTATGTGTTAAGTGACTGAGGACTGTTCCTTTCTGTCTCTTGCCCCTGTGGCCACTCCCTGCTTTCCTGGCTTTGCAGGCTTCGCTCCTGCCACAGCTTCTTTCAGCTGATGTCTCTAAAGCCTGCCCTTGAGAGTCGGCTGTCTCTCCAGCCGCTGACCCCGATCTGCCGGGGCTGCAGTCCTGCACCGCAGCTGCCTCAGCCGGCCACTCACAGCTAGGAAGGCAATACGGCTCTTCATTCACCCTACTCCCTATGCTCACATCCCCAGTCTCAGGACTTGGAGACTGTGCTAGTCAAGAATCTCCTAGGAAAATAATGCATTTTTGACAGAAATTCCATTTTCACATAATTAGAATATTCAGAAAATTCTTAATCTAAAACTGGCTCTGAAGAAAACCGGTCACTGTTTCCAGATTTTTAAAAGAAACTTATTAAAATTCTTTTAAGTTAAAGAAAGAAAAACATCACATATACTATATTTCGAACTATTCTTAGGCTCTTTTAAATGCCAAGTCTTCAAATTTGTGTAAGTCAGCACAATGCCATTAAGACACAGCAGCAGAGGATCTGGTCCCATGATCTGTGTCTTCCGACCTACTGTGAATTGCAAACCTACCCAGCTGTGACATTTCAAAATGCAATCTCTTAAAGGTGTCTGTAAATTATCACATCCTGCCTGCACAGTCTCAAGAGGTATTATTTGCAGATAAAACCTCTTGGTAAATAGTATAACCGAAGAATAACAGCTATTTAGAGCTCAGAGTAGTTACATGGTAATTATTTCTCAGTTTCCCCACAGAAGAGGAACTGCAATGGGAAGTGACACTGGTTAGTGCTCTGAGGGCAGCTGCTGTCCCGATGAGACCAGTAATTCTCTACCTGTGGTTCCTCCTAGAGACATGCTGAAATAATAGCTTGTCTGCAGCTGACTTTAAACATGCCTAATTGTCTCATTCAATATGCACCTGTTACAGTCTCAGAGGTTCTAGTAAATAATGAAGTAATTTAACCCCTTCCTCCAGTTTAAGGTTTCATTGCAGACCTCACAGCTTTGAAATTACTTATGCCTTGATAAAAAAACCCCCAAGCTTACAATCACCAAATCAAGCATAATAACCTTTCTCAATCAGAGGAAATGCTAGGTAATCTTACTTGAGCTCTGAGTATTTTTAAGTACAACAGTTGGGGAAATAAGAAATACACACTGAAGAAGGATCATCACTGGAGGGATGCTATGGACCTGTAATGGGAGTATAACTGAATCAGAGAAAGGTTAAAGGCCCTTGAAAGGTAGAAATCTTAGTACTAGCACAAGACATCTTGAAGGTTTAAGCATCACCTCTGAAGTGAAGAGCACACACCCATCTTAAAGGAAAATGACCACCTCAACACGCCTTGGGAAAGAGCTTATGACTGACTTCTCAGCAAGCACTTACAAAAAAACACATCCCTGAGCAGATTCCCCTCAAACTGTTTCAATCAGGAAGACTTAAGACCAGTGTTAGTGACCAACAGTTTTACTCTTCCTCAGAATTGCTAGGCTGACATTCCTCCCACAACTGCCACAAAAGATTGCAGTGAGGAGAGGTTCCAGATTTTAAATATGTGGGCTCACCTGCACGCCTCATATTTCTTTTTCATACATATTTTCTTTTGTGTAATGAGATTTCATAGCACAGAATGAATTAGAAGACTGCTAGAAAAGACAGCATCAGAAAGATGGAAGACTGGACTAAAGGAGCTGCCAGAACTATTTACAGAGGGCACCCCAAACCCTAAATAGATTTACTGCTGCTTGAAACATTCATGCTCTCAAGATGGAATCAGATCAGTCTTAAGATGTTATTTCTTCCAAGAAGTTCTTGACAAGTTCTTCAGAACTAAACTACATTAAAACACTGTAGGAAGGTGTTAATTCTTTTAAGATGTAGAACCGTGCAAATTGCAGGCACATAGTGTGCTCAGATATGAAAACCAAGACCAGATATATAAATGGTACCTCTCATCAGTAAAGCACGTCTCATGTGTCTTCTCAATACCAAGGGCTAAATAGCAAGCTTGTTCCAGTCACAAGCACAGCAGACATTCAAGAGTGACTGACTCAGAAACACAGCCTCCTTTTGAGTTCACTAAACATATATCCTACCTACTACACTCAATCTAACACACAATCTTAGTTCCATTGTTCTCTGCTGGCTTTTCTGCCCTCTGCAGGCTAACCCCGAATACTTCACAGACCATAGGAAAGTGACTGAGTTACCTCCAACTTAGTGCTGTTTAACAGCTCAAGGATTATAGCAAGTGTTCAAATGAGACAGGGGAGTGAAATGATAACCAGCAACAATCTGATGTTATTTACAAGAGACCTCATGATTGTTCCCTCTCTGCCAGTATCCTACACAGATCAGAAGGAAGAAGGACAAAAGGGGAATCGTGTAAACACTGAGTGCCTTCAGAAAGGTATCCTGAAGTATAATGCTCACTTCAGACAGAAATTGAAATCACTGTATCTTTCCTACAAATACTTACAGCTAGAAGTTGAAGCTAATGATCGAGGAAATGGGCTACAGACTTGCCATAAATTCAGTGAACTCACATATCTGACAACCACAAAACTTCACTGACTCCATATTCAGTAGGCAATGGTGTAATTAGTTTTTAAGTAACAACATGGGTGGAAACAAAAAAAACAACCAAACAAGTAACCACACAATCCTGTTCCCACAGAACAGACATTTTTCATGAGGCAAGCACATTCATAAAAAATATTGGCCTTGAATATTTTATCTTCGTCCTGCAACTTGTGGGAGAATAAAGTTATTCCTAAAGAATGCAGCCATTGCACCAATTTAGGAATATCATGATGAAGTGTTCTTCCAGCTGTGGACCATAGATTACTGCTGACTCATAAAATAGCAAGGCTCTGAGACAATCATCTAGACCATAGACTTATTAGCATAAAGCAAAAAAGTTGCGGAAAAATAATCTAAAAAGTAGCTTAATTTTTTGGTTTCATGGCAAAAGAAAAGTATCATGGCAACACTGTCTAATATGGCTCTTAAGACAATCAGTTTAAAAGAGGTGAGAAATGGAGATACTATGCCCTTTTATTTTTTTTTCCAACCCAAGTATCACATGACAATGACACATTTCTTCCATAACTATTGTCTATTGTCTTAAAAAACTCCCCAAACTTCCATATCAAGTATGAACACAGTGAAATTTATAACATAATAGACAACAGCAGGCAAAACCTATGTATCTTCTGGCAAGAATTCCATTTTTTTATTCTCAGTAAGACCACCTCACTGTGAATGAAAATAGGAGCAATGTTAAATACTTGCTTTCATTTGGCTGCAAGTGTCAGCTGCCAGATCCACAATTCTATCTCTGTTTTGTCACTGAATAAGCCTCAATCTTTATGGTCTTCCCAGACTTAATTTACACAATAAAATTTAGTTTGCCATTTTGAGTATTGGAATTAGTTTCTTTTTGCCATGAGTTAAAGGTCTATCCTGTTATACTACGCAGCTTCATACATGACAAATCAAGAGGCATGCAAATTTGACTGCACACCCAGGATTCTCTTCTGAGCGCAGCAGAGAGCCTGCTGTGTGAAGCAGTACACATTTGAGTCTTTTCTTGCTCGTCATTTGCAATTTGTTCTACTGAATCTGGAACAGCCACTTAAGGGCAGGCAAAGTGCCATCTTATGAGTGGTACGAGCACAAACCGCCAAGAGACTACATACGGAAATCAAAGTTATTCAGTGACGGCAGTATTCCAAGCTAGGAATATCCAAGCAGCTGTGAGGGATGATCTACCTTGCCTATTTTTAATGGGATGTGTCACTGGGCCTAGATTAAGTTCAGAAATTAAAGATACTTTTGCAAATATGTGAATGGAGTTTCTATGGCTCTGCTGAATTCAGATCAGTACAATGCAACAGTGGTGTAATGCTGGAGATTTCCAGGTCTTCTGGCGTGTTCCGCAGGGAGCAGTGCTGAGCACACTGTAAAGCTGGGAGGAAGCATGCCACCATGCATCAGCTAATGTACAACAAACACATGCTCTCTCCCAGAACATACGAACAGGGAGGCTACAGTTTGCTCTTTTCCTGGCAAATCCAGATTTACACAGAACAGAATACATGAATGTCTATGTCCCATCATACTCCTGTTGAGATCAGATCTTCCACCAGCTTCTATGGACATCTGAATGGTTTAACCTTGATAGAGGGCCAGGACAAATAAATCCTGTCCTGTAAATTTAGATCAGAAAACCATTTCTGTGACTTTCAGATTAGGAGATCTAAATCTCCATTATAATATAACTAAATAACAGGAATTAGGCTTTGTACGCAGTTAAGCTCCTTGGGGTTACAACCACTTGATTCCTAATTCAATAGAAGTAGGTGTGAATGCTCACATATTGCTTTATCATACTGTCATGGCAACAAAATCCTCATAGCTGCAATGTCACTGTTAGTCACATAGCAAAGGGCAACCAGAGGATGTTCGCTGCCTATACCCTCCTCAAAGGCCAATAACACAAAAAACTCCTGTTCCAAAACACTGAAACATTTACTACTGGAACATCTATTTCAGTACCACTGTAATGTAATTTTCTTCGTACAAGTTGACATTCTCTTTAATGCCTTGTATTTTCCCCTCTTCATTGATAAACCAACATTACTAATCAAACCTACGTCTTTTTTATGGAAGATATTTTAAGAAATATGAAAAGGAAGGCTGTCTAATAGCAAATATGTTACAGGGTACCTCAAGATTAATTTGTGAAATAATTCTAGATAAAAAATATAGTATTTGTAAACAGGTACCAGTCTGGTGTATTATGCTGAATGCTTGTTTGAACTTACCTCTAGTTGCTAAAAAAAAAAAAAAATCAAATAGAACATACTTTAGAACATATCTTTTAATTGATGAATAATTTCTACAATGCTACAGTATTAACAATCTCTAAAACAAATATCTGAATCTATATCCCAAAAAATCTTATAATCTTTGCATATAAATTATTAAAAGTATTGTATTGTTTTCCTGTCTTTGTAAACTACTAATGATAACACATTTCAGAAGAAATAATAGTAATAAGCAGCTGCAGTGCATTTACATTATTAAGAATCTTTAAGTACAATTCTAAACATGATACACTTAGATAAATTCTTCTGTACTTACACTTTTACAAAGCCATAACTGAAAGGACATTCAAATATATTCAAGACCGCACACAGAAGCAAGAGCACTGTGAATAAAAAGACAATGTTTCAGGAGATACAACATAACACAGAAAGTATTGTACATTACCAGCCACTAGCAGTTGCAGGCATGAACTTAAGAGCAAGTACCTGTGAGAGGGCTAGAGTTACCCAATATCCAGGTTCTCCACAGTTTGACTCAGTGCAGCCTGAAGTTCACTTGCCACACTTACTTTTGCAACCTATGAGCTCACCAGACAGGTCTTCTCCATTGGGAAAGTCATACGGATGACTCACTTAGGGACATCTGTAAAGGCTGCAGTCCTACTGAAGGCACTCGGGGCCGCTAGAATGGCGCCACTGGTGTATAGTACCAGACACTGAACTGAGAGAACCTCCTGCGAAGGTGTGCCATCATGAAAACAAGATTAAGGAGCTACCCTTGGCGAACAGAAACCTGCCACTTTAGCAGCCTTGTAAAGCACCACAGGCAATAATAATACTGCAACTCACTTGAGCAAGAGAACACAGAGCTTTGCAGAAACATGAGGTGTTTGGTTTTTAAACAGCCATTGTAACAAACCCAGAACGAAACATTTTAATGGGCTATAGTTAATCATCTATAAAAACTGTATGTTCGGCCTGAATTTAAATTGTAAACTGGTAATAAATAATACAGCATCTCTCAGCACATTTTAAAATATACATTACGAAAAAAATTTTAATTTTCAGAAAAGCTCTCAACTTTTTTGCTCAAAAACACATTTAACCAATCCTTTATGAACGGCATACAGTTTGCCTGCCTGAAAATTTTGATTTATGAAGCCCTACTGCCTAGTGCAGACCACTTATTTGTATTAACTTGCCATCCTTTTTTACTTTTTAAGGCAGATTAAGAGCTGAATTTAAAAAACCTGTTAATTAGCAATTACCTTAAATTATAAATTATTACAATGTTTGTTATTTGTTTTCATTCTAGTTTATTTTAGTAATCACATAAATAACCAATATCCAAATATCCACTAAAGTAAGCTACTGCAAGTGCCACAGTCAGAGAGGTAGCTAGACCTAGATTTAGAATATTCTATCTGGATAAGAAAAGGTAGCTTCCATCTGGTCACAGAAAAGGTCTCCATGCACCTCCCTGTTAACTAGCCATTGCAATCTATCCATTAACATGAACCTGGCTAAATGTTACACTCATTGGGAATTAGAAACAGCATACTGCACTGTTCCTCCAAGGCAGTTCATTTTGAACTAGGTGATGGAGAGCAGTGTGGCATACCCATCTTGGCATACCACTATATCTCAAGACATATAGGCTAATAGGTTGTAGTACAATAGCTGAGTGAAGCAGGAAAGGTCTCTCTGTAACACACCCATGTGCAGAGATCTTCCCAGCTGATCTCCTGAGCTCCCTAGGAAGAACGTATGAGACCACGCTGAGCTGCCTCTCTTCTCACATCCTGCATGGTATGAGAAATAACATCAGGTACTGCTCAGAATGGTCTCAGCTTGGCAGCTAATGCAGAAGATGCAATACCTCAGCATCATATTCCTTTCTGCTGCCCATGCCCTGAGGCCAGGATCTGGCTTCCTGACATTCTGGGCATAGCTGGGACACAAGCCACATCAAACAGCCTTTCACAGAGGGAACACTGTGAGAGGGCTGGGGAGAACCTCAAGAAATCCAACTGCTCTCAGCTGATTTTACACAAAGGGTGGTGTGTTTCTCTTACTACCAATAGTAGGCAATGTCACCTGATGAATAGCCATCGCCTTCCAAATGCCTATTCCTGTGTACTATCATTACAAAAGCTTCATAAGGCCATGCTCTAGATAAATTGATTTCAGAAGGCATATATAGCACAAGTAAGAAAATAATTTGTTAAAGATTACATGAAAACATTAGAGATGCTGATATTTGAATACATTCCTAATCTTACATAAGCAGGAGGACTCAAATGCTTTCAAAAACTTGGAATATTGCAAAGAGGATGACAAAAAAAGATAGGTATAAAAAAGAAGTTGGAAGGAGAGCACCATATGAAAATCATACTTTTAATGTTCATTTAACCAACTACTTTAGTGTTTCATGATGTTATAAATTTAAGTGAGCTACCTAGGATAAAATCCTAGCCCAGTGAAGTCAATAGCAAGAGGATTTTACCTGCAATTCTCACTGTCTTTCAGAATATATTTTAACAATATAGCAACTAGCAACTGGAAAAGAGGAAGAAGCCTCAAGCTGTGCCAGAGGAGGTTCAGGTTGGACAACAGGAAGAATTTCTTCACTGAAACGATAGTCAGGCATTGGAACTGGCTGCCCAGCAACTGGACATTGCACTTATTGCTATGGTCTAGTTGATGTGGTGGTGTTAGGTCAAAGGTTGGACTTGATGATCATGCAGGTCTTTTCCAACCTTAATGATTCTATGATTCTATGAAAAGGTATACATGGAGGCTTCAGCAAAAGATTTCAGTCAAAAAAGAGGAGGAAGAAAAGATTCATGTTGCTTACTTTTTTTAAGTACCTGCATGTAAAATAATCTACATTGCAATCTCTCTGGTCTATGAAGCATTGAATGTGATACTGTAAGTAATTTTTAGCTTTATTTTTACTCATTTATCATGATTATTTTGTAGCTGTAAATCAGTTTTTAAATTCTATCATTACCTGGTACACTGTTGCTTTACGAAAGTGCAACCCAAAATTTTAGCAAACAGTGCTGTGTTCTTTTCATGTCACATGGACAAAAGAATATAAAAATAGCTCCTTGATTGATATATGATAATATCCTTGGGTCACAATGAAAACAATATAATACAGTATTATAGTGCAAGTATTCCTTTTATTGCAGGAATAGTGTCTGTGGGATACACTCATCCAACCAAAGATTTCAAAATCACATCCTTAAAGTATTCAATGCATTTTCAATAAATGGATAGCTATGGTCTTCAGTGAGCTGCCCTGACAGTAAAAAAAGACACAGAACTTAATCTAAGCTTAGGTACTTGCATATTCTGCTCGCTAACTAAGATCTATTTCTGAAAAATGCCACGATGTTCCTCATGGATCAAAACGCAAGTGGAGTTTATAAAACAGTACTCTAAGAATTTTGGACAAATACAACTATTAGTCTGAACATGTGTAACACAACTGTTTTGTGATTCAGTATAAATGTAGTTTATATTTTAAACTTTTAGTAATTTTAGCTGCATATAAAACAGAGAAGTAGTAAGTAAAATTATAGCACCTTGTGTGAAATTTGCTTTAAAGAATACAAAGATTACACCTTTTAAAATGGCAAAAAATACAGCTATTCTATCTCAAGTCCACTATGCACCTGTCATTTGAAAGGAAACACATTTAGGTGTAATGAAGATGCATAAATATCAGAAATTTAAGGCACAAAATGGAATTGGAAAGTTAAGGATATAGCAAAACCTTGCCTTTTTATCAAATTGCCTGATAAACTAGAAAAATTGCAGCTACAAATTTTGAAAAAGCTGTATCATCATAGAATCATTGAAGCTAAAACTGAAAGCTGCCTATTCAAGTACATAGTTCAAACTCCTGTGAAATCTAAGTGAAAACCTTCCAACAAATTGTATGCATTTATAAGCACTACTGTGTCACTCCACAACCTAACTGATCTCATTGGTAGGATCTTTCTTCAGACACTCATTGGCTATTTACCATGTTTCAAGTTCATATAATCAGCTTCAGTTACACCTTCATACTAAGAAAGCCTCGTCCTTTACATGTATTTGTCATATAACAAAAAAATTATACATATTAACAACTCAATCTTCTTGCTTCAACTAATTTTGTTTTAGTTCTGTGACTTTTCAGAAGATTGTCTCAATTCTTGAAGTACTCAAAAATATGACTGTACTTCAGCAATCACAAGTATTCTGATTTCCAGCTGCCTAATGCAGCTCTTCTGCATATATACTCTTCCTTTGACATTAGTGATGCCAGGAGCAATTTTGTTGCCTACGTTATCAAAGCTTCTTACCACAATACTACATTTCAATCTTCGCTCTCTCTCACTAAGTATCCAAGTTTCCTCAAATACATTACCTTTTCTCTGAATCTCTTAGGCTGTGTTTAATGTACTGGACCTCTCCCACTCAGGTATCATATAATGCAATATCATTTGTAACTTTCATTAATATACTGTAGATCCTTCTTGCAGATTATTAAAGACATTAAATAGAATTAGGTCAACACAGCATAAACAATTAATGGAAAGGGAGCAATTAAAATTGCACAATGGGATGATTCAAAGTACAATTTGTATTTTAAGATGTTATTTGAAATATATTTTATCCCACAGAGCTATTTACAAGAAGTCAAATATACCACTATAGCTACAGTTTCCAAATGCAATGCTGGGATTTTTCCACATACATAATTTAAGTGTAGAATAGGAAACATGCTGATTATCAGACTTCTTCTGCAAACGAATCCCACTCCAGCCACTGATCAGAGAAAGGTAGGCACATCAAGTCTATTCTTCAGCACAAACTTTTAACCCCTTAATTTGATATGTGTTATCCACATAACTTTAAAATTACAAATGAAAATACAGGGAGATCCAAATTTGCACTGACAATCAGGATTCACCTCTTTCCAAAGTTCTTCTGCAGTGTGATACTGTAATTCAAAGAATGTTGAACCATGTGCTACAGGACTTAAATAACATTCAAACCACCTAGTCTATGAGAAACATAATTACCTAATTTACACTGTTTTCCAGAAGACTCACTTTCAGTGCAACTTATCAACTCTCCTTCTGTTCTTGATGATGACTACAGGTCATAACAGAACTTTCAGAACAGAAGGTACAGTAGCCAACTATTCCAATTCTTAAAGCTATTTGTCAACCTCTTGAAAATAAGAAAATTGTTTGAAGAAATAGACAATTAAAAATCAAAGTGAAACCAAGGATGAAAAGGTAGGTCTGAAAATATATCAATTGTAAAAATAATACAGTCCATGCTATTTTATGCACAGTTGTTTATTCTTGTTCCATGTTTTAAAACTTGGACTCAGAAAAATCAAAGGAAGTATTGGGTTTTTACCCTCTTTCTTGTTTTCCACTAAAAGCACCATAGTTACACGGCTTGATTTAATCGTCCTTTTCCACAATCACTTCTCCATGAAGCACTCTTCTTCTCTGCCGCAGCATGTGGAAGTAGAGTTGTGGAAATACTTGATAAAAGCATAAAAGAAAGTGAATTAGATGAAAAGATTCAACAGATCACATAGTGGAAAAACACAATTTTGCAGAATGAGTAAGATTATGGCACACAGTGCTGCAGTTCATTAAGGTAAATAATAACAAGTCAATAACATTGCAGTGAATTAAGAAGCAATAATTACTGAAAAGTCAGACAAGGTTCCCTGAATAAGTACCCTGTGTTCAAGCAACTTCACTTCAACTCTTTCTTTGTAGAAACAGGACTTAATCACATTCCAGCAGTGAGTGAAGCCTTAAAATCTGTGCCAAGGTACACACATTTGAATTAACTGAGGATACAAATCTACCCTACCTGCGTAAGTCTCAAGTGAGGAGATCCCTCTCTCCTAGCCCTCTGTCATCTATTATATTACTGTCCTGCTGACAGATTTGATTCTTGTATTTAATGGCTAGAAAACAGGATTTATTCCTGAAACATTAAGTCATATAAACAGCTGTAAAACCATTAATAAGTTATGACATCTTAGGACGTTTTTTACCCACATAAATCTCTCTTGTTGGCCTTCATGATTTCTTGTGACAAAAAATTTCACAGTGTCTGTACATATTATGAAAGTGCATGTTTAAGATCTCCTTCTTTTATGAATGCAGACCACAGACCTTTTAACTTCAATTCTTCCTGCTTTTGAATTTCTCCCCCGACCTGCTGCCTTGTTTCTAACCTCACTGTACAGATTATCCAAAATATTCTAATACATATTTTATTGCTAGTATTATCTAAAATATTATATTTCCATAGTTTGATCTAGCCCCATTCATCCATGTATCTGAATCAGGTTGCTTATTCCTTGTCTCCACTGCTTAAGTATCAGTGGAAATAATGCTAGAAGTGAAAGACAGTCTCTCTAAGCTTCATTCAGCCAATTGATCTGTGGCTTCTGATATCCATTAAGAACAAGGATAAACTGATTAATCCAGGGACTGAAAATGTTCTGAGAGGTTTGCGGGAGAAAGGAGGTGTCGATTTCTGTGAAAATGAAATCTTGGAGAATATTGTTTCGAAGCTTTTTGCAAGCATACTTGAATGGTGATTTTTCAGAGGTAAATGAGTATTAGTAGCAATAAAAACACAGCAAATCTTGAGAAGGCCTTCCAGGACCATTTTAAGTCACTTCTTCAAAGTGGCTGAGGCACTAGAAAGTCTCAGCAACACAGTTACAGACATTTCTGCATGGAGGCAAAAAGGTTTTTCACTTTGTCCAAGTCTCAGAAATGCTTTTAGTATTTTCACTGAAATTTTTAAGACAGCTTATGCACTGAGACAGATAACAGGACAGAAAATTTCAGTCTAACTAATTAAAGCACAGCAAAGCCGGGAAAAAACAGAAATCAGGCATTTATAGTAGAAAGCATTCAGCCAATTTCACTACAGGCAGTGCTTCCAGCATTGCTGATGACTGATTATTATGCTGTTAAAATGTTTCAACGGTTAAATAATACTTACATGGCACATAGGAGAACATGACAATAATAAGGAAGTAATAGTAGTCAAAGGAGACATTATATTTGTTGGGAAGTCTCAGTGAAAACATTCCTGTTTTCTTCACATAGGGTAAAGCAGCATATATGGTTAGCAGTTCACCTGCAACTCCAGCAGGATACAAAATGATAAAAAAGTTGTATCTGTATAAAAGAGTAAAAAAAAACCTTGTGAGAAACACCCCATGGATTTAAAATTTTCTCTTATTATTAGTGGCACAGCAATGTATTACAGTAGTTCCTGCACAAAAATCAAGGACCACATCCTGACTTGGCACAGAATACCAGTTTCAGTTACTTTGGATAGAGTTGCTTAGATTTACAGACAATGCATTCCTCAGTGCTATTATTTAAAAATAGTGAAGTATCAGAATGTTTGTATGTCTTTATAATAAAACAATCCTCAAACTTGTAGTCTCCAATAACGATTTTTTTCCCATGTACTGATCTTGCTCCTGCTGTCACTGACAGGATTCAGACCAGGAAGGTCTTGGAGTCAGTTGTGCTGTTTGTTTCTCCATAAATCTTGATGGGATATTTTGGACTCTATGAAAAGATAATACATTTTCAAGTGTTTTGTTTATAGTATATTTCGCCATATATCTCTGTTGTAAGAATGTCAATTTTCCCTCTTGTCTCTATTAAGGAAACAAAATCTTGTCATTCAAGACACACTGACCTAATGGCAAAAAGTATATCTGTCAATGTATTACTCCATGAACACCTTTTTCTTTCTGAAGCCCACATAAAAACTATTAATGACAACCAACCTGATTACTTCTAAGTTTGCCATTTAGTGCTTAAACATAACCAAGTCTATCACTTTAGGTACTAGCAAAAATATAACGTATTATAAGAATGGACATAAATATCAGACATGAAAGAAGTGCATTAGAAGCATCAAAATGACATTATAAAAAAAAAATTAAGGAAACAAACGAACTCTTTTAAATAAGAGTCATCTGCACTGAATGTAGGTTAGATATTTTCCTTCTAACACCCTAAGTCGCTCTTACATGTAGTTTTAAAATAATAAATACAGAGAATACTCTTCCAGTTAAGTCTCCTGATAAACATTCACTCTGAAATATATGTGATTTAGGGGCCAACCCTAAGTATGCTTCAAAATCAAAATAATTTTGATATGGAATACACTTTTTATGTGGGCTAAACTAAGTCAATATTTAACTGCACTACATGGATATAATCTTACAAAAGCTCTCTCTGATATAGAACTTCATATAAAGTAATAATATGCACACAGATTGAGTGACAACACCACCCACATTTTCAAAGAACTGACATCCACAAAGACTAGCACAGGTGCTTAATTTTGGGCACTGTATTCAAAAGCATCTTAAAGAGTCATACTTAAGTTAAAACAAGATTCCAAAGATAAAGAAAAAAAAATTTAGAGTAAGTGAAAGCAGAGCTCAAACTGTGAGACACAGAAAGCAAAGAAAAAATCACACCCCAAAAATCTCAGCTAAAGTATTTTTAACATTTTACACCAAGCAACAATGATCCCAAGTACAGAAAGCAACCAAGTTACACTGTGCTGGCACATAACCAAAGCTCAAAACTCTGCTCTCCTGTGTGTTAGCTCAGCATGCGTGAAAGTAACATGCACAGAACCACATGAAACTGCAGTGCAAGACATGTCCACCTGGCCCATTTAATGAAGTATGGCAAATGGTTGAGCAGGTTGAATGTGTAGAAGGAATATCGAGTAATCTCTGTTACAGTCCATACCACCAGAAAAAGAATAACGCTCTCCTCATTCTGGATCTGCAGAAGTATAAAAAACCAACATTTTCTTCATCCTTAAGCCTATTTTCTCTGCAAACTGCAACAGACTTCTCTTTAAGATACATGGAACAGAACTAACATCTTGTAAAGAAAGAAAATTGTGTCATAAAAGTTATATGCTGAAACCATGTACAGTTCATTATCATATGTATTTACTAATATACATACACTGTGCAAACTGAGCAATCTTTATCCATTATGCAAATATCGAAATAAACCTCCCTATAATTATGCTTATTCCTCCTCTTTATTCTTTACCTGCATTTTCACTACACTAACTGTCCCCTCTTTTATTTGTAGTTGACTTACTTATTTTCTTACTCCTCAAAACAGCAAGAACAAAACAATGCTACAGAAGATATGTTCTTTTCATGATCAGTTTTTAACCACCCTGCTCTTCATTACTCTGTCTCCTAGACTTTCTCTTACTTTTCATCTTGCTTTATCCTCACCGTATAATACACGTCTCCATGAAACTTTAGACAAAAGGAATTGCTTTGTATAATCACTAACTGGAACGTCGTTGCAGAAGATCAAGTTTGGCAGACTTCAGGGACCTTTCAGATAGTTAAGGAGATGGAGCACAGATGGATCACTACATGAACAGTAGCTGGTAGACCAGAAGCTATGGGTAAACCCACTCAGCAATCCCATTTAAGTTCTGAGTCATTAAACTGCCTCATCAGTAGGTAGCACATCTCTGCTGTTTCAAAACATTGGTTCTTTTTCACTCTGAGTGAACACATAAACAAAAGTCCCCAAATACAAAGAAGGCACCTGGGGATCTATTACAAACACTACCTTCTGAGAAGAAGAATTACACGCAAGTAATTTTCTTTTCTTTAAGAGGGAGGAATTTTGTAATACACTTCCATGCCTAAAGGCTGAAAACCTCCAGGGATGTCTGTGAAATAAAATAAAGTAACACAAGTTTTGTTAAAATTACAAAAAAGGGGAATTATTTTTTTAAAATCAAATGCAACATGGTGACAAAGCTTACTACATCTCCAAGATGCTGAAAATCCATGACTCTGTCGAAAGTCAAGAAGAACTGTAAGTGCTCATAAAATTGCTCCCTCAATGTGTCAGTCAAAGAAGGTGCACTTTTAGTGGAAGGAGCTCACCAACATCACAGAATAAACGGAGATGTAAAAATAGCGCCAAGATCACAAACAAATAGGAACAATTGAAGTGCAAAAACATCCAAACAAATAAGCAAAGGTAAAGAAAGAATCAGGCTGTTATGCAATTAGAGACAAACACTGATAACACAAACTTGGATTCAAGTCATGGTGCTGAATCCAAGCAGAAGAGCTTTTAAATAAGTATGCAGAGAATTCCTATCTGTTGCCTTGCAAATCTCCAGTCAAGTGGAGAGATCTGGGTCTGGCTATTGCCACTAACATGCCTCTCACCAGCACCTAAAGTGACCCTGAACATTCATGCCTGCTAAGCAGTAACAGCATGAAATCCAATCAGACATACATTCAGAGGTGTTTTTTTCTTGGACACAGCCTGATCTACTGTACTGTAGATAGGGGAAATAAAAGAAATTACTGGATATGCTAAAGATTTAGTCCACTGCAGATAAAAAATGGTAAAATGCAGTGCTGTAGTCCAGCATTTGCGTAAACATTCAATATAAAACCCTTAATCTTTGAGACATTTTCCCTTAAGGAAAACATTAAAACACTTAGCTTACAATAAAAACAAACCAACCAACCAACCAACAAACAAAACCCCCACAAACAAACAAAAACACTCTAAAAACACAAACAAAAAGAAACCCAAAACTATGAAAAGCCTATTCCATGTTAAGAAAAGCAACAGTAAAGGAAAAGATGCAGTGTAGAAAATGAGTCCTCTGTGAACTGAAACAAAGAGATTTGATGAGGCAGGTGCTAGGTAACCCATTTGCAGAAAGGCCTATGCCATCTGCTGGTGAGACAGTTTAATGGCTCAGCTTTTCAAGTTCCAAAGAAATTCAGGAGCACAAAATCCATCACTTAATTCTTATATGCCTTTCATAGAAACAGATTAATTCAGCAAGTGCTAGTTGAAGTTTCTGAAAGGGAATTGGTAACACTGCCCTAGATTTGCTGCTAAACAATACCAGTAGCCACTGATCTCAGACCACAGCCGGCACAATGCCGAAAATCCTGCTGATTCACAGCTAAGACCCAGAGTCAGTCTCCTGGGAAGATGCACATAAATTCTATTTTGTAACCACAACTTCCAAAATTGCACTCGGGTATGTAAGCATTCTCTGTAGGAATATCATTAATTTTTAAATTGGTCTTCCTTTTGAAATGAGAACTGTATTGATAGCTTCTTCTTAAAAACAAGCAAAACAACCTGCTCACGCACATACCTGTTTTATACTATGTGCAATGAACCACACCATGAAGATTCTTGAACTCACTTGGACCCCAGTCACAAGCACAGATGTGCGAACTATTCCTTAAAAAGAGAAACATGTTATCTCTGTTCCACAATTCATGTTTTAACTAATGACAGGAGAAACTAAAACAAAGAACTCACCAACTGCACAGTGGACTACCTGTAAATAAGAATAAGTTAGAGGTTACTGATGTGCAGCATGTTACTAGTTACACTATAAACATGACCTTTTGATATTAATATAAATCTAGGCTTAATTCTGAAGGGAAGTGTTTTTTGTCTCCAACTAACAGTCTTTAAAAGAACTACACGGCAGAGTCCTGGCAACCAATGGGCTCAGTATCTCAGCTGTCCGAATGAGTGAAAGACATTCATTTTCAAAACTAATTGTATTATTAGACATGCAGACTTACAAAGCTTTTTTTTTTTTTTTCAACTAGTATGCTTCCCTTCCAATACCTTATTCAAAGAAGAATTTTACAGGACAGAATTTTAGTATATTCAGCTGGTGACGTGATTTTAATAGTTGTTTGAACTAGAGATGTTGTAGGCAGATTGAGGAAAAATGTTAAAATGTAAATAGGCACTCTTTCCTGTGTCTGGGAAAGAGATAAACCCAACAGCTTCATTCCGTAGATGTACACAGATGTACATGAATCCAGTCCAGAAATAAACAGAAGTAGGAAAGGCACAAAGAATAATAAGTCGAGTATAAGGAATAATAATCTCTGGAGATGGTGGTGAAATATCTCCTATGCTAGAGGGTTGATCTGCTGGTGGGAATGCCTTTGAAATTTTGCCTTTTTCATTAAACACTCTCAAATCAAAGCAGTTCCCAGGCACTGTGTGATTTAAAGAAATATTAGAATTAAGTGCAAAAGAAATGTGCCCATTTGTTTCAATTAATACCTTGCCCCCCTTTCATTAAATAATAACAAAACTTCATTAAATAATAAAGTTACAAGGACTTTTAGTACTAATATAATATTTTGATTTTATATTCAGGATAATAATGTGTTTTGCCTATGCTATGCAGCATCCAGTAAAGCAAACTAATGTTTAAAATTTACCTCAAGCAAAGCAAATGTCTGGAAAAATTTAAGCGTCTTTTGAACGCTTCTGAATAAGCCTCTATGTGTTCCTTTCTGTATATAAAACCGCACCATGGCAATACCTAATACCAGCCACCTACAAAAGAAAGAGAATGGATACATTTCAAATTAGAATTCTAAAAATATCCATCCACTGTAAATAATTTAGTATTTTTCTTCACTTGCTTCTTCACTTGTCGGTGTTCTTAGATCATCAAAAATATCTTTAGACATAAATATTATGTTATGTAAACATTACACTCATTTCTTTACTTGGAAAAGGATGGAGAATGACTTGCTACGTTCACAGGACTGACTTGAATTGAGGGAACCTCCCAAAACCACCAGTCCATAAGACTTTTCTCTAGCAGTAACTAATTATTTTTACTATTAAATCCTCATGTATGAATTACTGTCACCTGAAAACACACGATGAACTTGGCACTGAAGCCACTGTTTGGGTTGCAGGTTTGAACGGGTAAAGGACCAGAATCTATGCACACTGGTTTTACATTTTTCATGGCTCCTCAACTCATCGATTTCAGGGCTGACCAGTCATCTGAATGCTTCTGTTTGTGATTGTCCAACTGAAGTTACCACTACAATTACATTTTCAAAAGTGTTGGAAGCAATCTTTAAAAATCAGACGGTAAAGTGCTGAAAGATGGGTGTTCTATGCTCCTGGCTTCCAGGGGCAGGCATATTTAACTAGCACACTTGAGGGTGTTGGACAATTTATTTAGTTTTAGGAGGGAAACAGAACAATTATGCCAATTAATAACCCTTCCAATGTAAGAGACTAACAGTATATATAAAACTTTAAAAACTTGATATAAAATTTAAATTGAATGGAAATGGATATTAAAGAAAAATAAACTTCTAAACTGTAGTGGGTTGATCCCCACCATCAGCCCAGACATCGTACAATAACCCAAGACATATGAAGTTCTTTCCACAAAATAAATCCATATTTATATAATTAAGATTCTCAGAAGAGTGTACTATATGTTCCTTAATCACACAATGGTTTGGACTCTGGAGATCCTCTGTTTCCAACCCCCCTGCCTTGGAAAGGGACACCTTCCCCTAGACCAGGTTGTTCAGAGCGCTATCCAAGCTGGCCTTGGACACTTCCTGGGATGGGGCAACCACAGGTTCTTTGGGCAACCTGTTCCAGTGCCTCACCATCCTCACAGTAAAGATTTTATTCCTAATATATAATATCAACCTCACCTTTTTCAGTTTAAAGCCATTCCCCCTTGTCCTATCACTACAGGCCCTTGTTAGAAGTCCTTCTCCAGCTTTACTGTGGGCTCCCCTCAGGTACCAAAAGATCACAATAATGTCACTTCAGAGCCTTCTCTTTTCCAGACTGAACAATCTCAACTCTCTCAGCCTTTCAGAGATATGCCATGTGCATAAAATATCATACTAACAAGATGACTCAAAACTTCAGGTTTCAATCCACAAAGACTAGGGAAGTACAAAAATTCTTTAATATAGACATAGGCATAACCAGAGCTATGGATGGCTCTTTTGAGAGGTAAAAATAAAAATCAAAAATCATAATAATTTTAGTTTAACTTCTCATCTTATGATACTCAGAACAATTATTCAGTCCTTTCATTCTCCATAGGCCATAGCAAGCATGCTGTAGAAAACAAGAGCTCTGGCTAAGAAAGGGCCCAAGTGACAAAGCAGAAGGGTCTGAGAAATACTCAGAGGCAACATTCAGAGAGCATACAAACATTCAGAAAAATATTTATATAAACATTTGGATAAATATTTAACTCATCTGTTCTTATACTCCTCCCTGAGCATAAGGTATTGGCTAATGCTGGAAACAGGGTACCAGGAAACACTAATCTTTCAGTCAGAGCCGCTGTGCTGTAACAGCATGAGAGTCGCATGGATCATGTCAGCTCCCTGTTCACCTCGGATGGCACGTACCTCAGTATGAGCCCCTTAACAACTCTTACGCAAGGTGGCTACTGCTATGCAGTCACTTGGCGTGGCCCATTCCAGCACTTCATGACAGCATTTCAAACTCACATAGTTAGTCAGGCTTCCCCACATGGTAGGAATGATTCCCCTCCTTGATCCCTTCTACTTTAAGCCCATGAATCTGATCTGCCAGAGCTTCAAAATTTTCCCCAAGTGTTACTTAGATTTTATAATGGATTTTAAATATGAGTACATTTATTTCAAGTTGTTTCCTACCACTGTAGAAATGAGGAATTACTGGGATATCACTGGTATTCCTCCACAGTAAAGCTGCCCTGTTTTATAGTGAAGTGTTTGACAAAAGGAGGGTGACAGTGAGTTTACATCCAGCTGGCAGCATGAATGGTGACAGCAACAGCTCTGTCCTAGCCCTAAACTGAGAAGTCATAACACATCTAATCTAACAAGGCATTTTCTGTATCTCATTCCGTAACCAAAGTTTAGCAGAGAGAAGCATTGCAGAGAGAAGTAATCTTGAACAACACTCAGAAGCCAAGGCTCCAAGTATGTTTCGCTTAAATAAATTTTTATGTAGACATGAATTTTTGTAGATGGATTTATTTGGCTGTCAGTGGCTTTGACTTTGGATCTTAAGAAAGCCCTTGTACTGAGTATTGCAAAACACAAGGAAATCCTTTTTGATAGTAATGGAAGATGGGAGAGAAGGAAGTGGGAGATATTGAAGCAGCACCTAAGGTCAAAACTAGTATGGTTCGATAAACTTTTACAGACGTATAAAAAAGTCAGGGGCAAGAGTCAGTGTTCATTAGCAAATTCACACATGGACCACAAGTCTGGGAGTTCAACGAGGTAACAGCAATCTGCCAGCGAGAAAAACATTACCTTCAGTAAAAGCACTTTTCAAAAGGTGCTGCAGCAATATATGCAAAGACTTAAATACATGTTCAAGATTCACAGATGCTAGAGAGAAGAAAGCCATTATGATCATTTTCCTGCTTTCTCCATCAGTACTTGAACTCCTGCTTCAACTACAGCTGGTCAGTTTTGCTTTACGGGACTCAAAGGGCAGAGACTTCGCTGGGAACCAAAGTAAAAGCAGCCTTATGATGAATATCACCGCAGAAGTTATAAAACGTTTAAATGTTAGCTTTCTTTTAAGCATGTGGAAATTAACAGGTTGGGGTTTTTTTTTTTCCTCCAAGATCTAGAGAACGGGACAAATTTTCAAGAAGTGAAAATATGTGATTCAAACACTAATAACATAAACCCGAGTGTTCTTACGATCTGTTATTCCAAATAAATACCCACTTTCCTCATGGCAAAGCCACGGAGCACAAGCTCGGAGGAGCCCCCTGGGCTAGTGCAGCAGCTGCTGCGGCTCTGCGGTCCCCGCTCATCACTGATGCCGGCCGGCCGGGCCGGCCGCGCTCGGCTGCGGACAGCCCTGCGCCCGGGGAGCCGGGNCCCCATCTGTCTTCCCCGGCGCCGCGGCCGCCGCCAGCGGCTCACATGGCCCGGCGCGCCCCGCCCTCCGCCCCGCGGGGCTCCCCGGGGCAGCCGGACCCGGCCCGAGGGAGGGAGGGACGGACGGACGGACGGAGGGCCCCGTGGGGACGGACCCCGCCTTGGCGCTGACCGCCCGGCAGCGGACGTAGCACACCCCAGCAAAAGTGACAGAAAACAGCCCGGTTCCTGGAAACACTGAAATGTGTGTCTGAGGTCGAACACCTGGGAGTCTGGTCGGAAACGGAGTAGTGGGAATATGCCCAGGTGCCCATTTCAGAGACCAAACAGCCCCCTCTGCCAGGGTGACCTCGGGGAGAGAACATCTCTCAGTCTGGTAGGTTTCCATAAATACCATCCTCAGTACATGAGGAACACTAAGGCCCACACCTGAGAAGGGGGAAATTTCTTCCAAGCGCTTGAAGAGCACCCAGCTGGCAGACTGAAGGATGGCATGTGAATATGCGTGTTGTCTTGTAACTCTGCTCTCTGCGAACATGCACAAGGAAGCTAAGCCAGCACGGAAAGCATTGCTGGGACTGGCTCTGGAAGGGGGACAGCCTCAGCCTCAGTTAAACTGATGTGATGTGACCCTTCAAAGGTGTGGGTTGCACCTGCTAACCCAACACCTGCAGTCTATGCTAGCCTGGGGATGCCCTTTGCTGCTTAGGGCATCATACGTGTAGCCACAAACCCTTCATTCCCGAGCCAAACATGGTGCCCATGGCCACTCAACCCAAACACCTCAAACACAGGCATATACAGACAGAAGAAATTCAAAACTGGGTCAGGATATCTTTATTAAGTCCTACTTATTAAATCCTAAAGAATTTTGAGAGTCCAAGTCTCTCTGCTTTAGAATGGGGTAGGTCATCCCAGCATTGAAAACACCTAGATGGCCTCAGTTTGAGGGCCTTCACATAAAATATAAGCAGATGTGCCTTAGGAAAACTAAATCTGCCCCTCCTCACCAAAGCGCACCAGCAGATGTTATTTCAGCCTCAAAACACAGACCCACTTGGTATGAGCCATGCAGAATCATGAGACCATCTTTATACTTCAGAGTAGTTAAATGCCAGACAGTAAGTTGAAATCCTGAGGAAGGAGAATTTGTTAAAAAAATAAGCAACTTATATTCTGCTTGTCCTTATGCCCTGTCTTCACTTAGTGTTCCCAACACAGTGCCAGAACTTATTTAGAAAACAGGCTTACATATAGTCCTTGCACACTATTTTAGGTTTATGGTATGTAGTAATCAGTGAGGTATTCAAGGATAAATGCAAATAAACAGAATTTAGCTATGTCTAAATTGAACAAAACGTCTTACATGTCTTTTTGTGCATTCATCCAGGTGTGTACATCTATTATTTTATTTACTCCTCTAGGAATTTGACAGAAGATGCTTGCAAAAGATGTGGTGTAGAATTGATTGCATAAATCTTGTGGAAAGAACTAGAAGATGTGCTTGTATTTGGCACATCTGAAGCAGCTGGAATTGTGAATTGCTACCACAAAATAAACTGCAACACTGAAGAACAAACACGTGTTAAAGGGAGATTCCAGTTGAGTTTGGTTTATCTGAGTTTTTAGTTTATCCAAATGCAGTGTACTTTTTGCTGTAATAGGTTAATCGAACTCTGTACCACAATTATTTTCTTTATGGGATATTTTAGACTGTAGCACTGTTTAACTATCCTGATGTTTCATTGCATTGGTAGGCTTGGATAGATTTATGTATAAACCAGTCTCACCAATTGTGATCTGTGCAGTTGGCACCTTTGCACACTTCAGGCTGGCTGTATCAAGAAGCTAACACCACTCTAATGTTCTAATTGTATAGATATATGTATATAACATGCACAAAACTTAAATTAGTACCATTAACTTCAATGATACTGTTAATGTGATTTAAATAAAATATATGTTAAAAATTAACTGCTAGCATAAGTATGTTCTTAAACTCCCTTCCCTATATTATGCAATAAAATTAATATTTTTCTTAAACAAAGAAGCTTTGCTACCTTGCCAACATATTTCAGGCAAATTTTTCACAGGGTTTCACAAAACATACTGCAATAATTCTAAAAATACCTTCCAATTTTTCATATATTTCAATGGTAGCTTGCTTGTGTGAGCACTACAATCTCTACAGAGGAGACTGCTTACATTATTGGTTTCAGAGCACACACAATCTAAGTGTGTTATTTAGTTTTATTTCAAGGACTTGAGTTAAAAAGGGCTCTTTATCAAGTGAGTAGTGTTCTAATCTAACGCCTGTTATGGTCAGTAGAAGCATTTCTATTTCCTTCTTCAAAGAGTGGTGGAGAACAAAAAGATTAATTTTAACCTCATCATGGGTTGAAAACTGGTCTGAGTTATCAGGAAGAAAAAGTGACCATATTGGGTGTAGCCAGTTTGGCCACACTGAGAACAGGTGTTTGTGCCAAAAAAAGCACTAGGACAAGTGGTTCCCTACAGCAGTATCAGGAGACTGGCACAGAGTGATGCTCCAGCCAGGGAAGTGCAGGCACCCAGAGATCCCAGCAGTCAGCAGCTTCCAGCCTTTTACAGATATGTCACAATACATCACTATAAGCTTACAAAAGCAAATGTTATAAACACGTTTTTGTGTTTGACTCGAGTGAACTTTTAATCCAAAATCATTTACCAAAACTGCAGTGTAAACATATGAACTATTAGTTCATGTGAGTTGGTTTGCAAGTACTGCTTTTAATTCAGGGAGACTGAGGAATATATAAACCCTCGTTTCTGACATTTATGTGCAAGTATTAACTAGAAAGTTGCATGTGCAAGTATTAACTAGAAAGTTGCACATCACAATTTTTAATGTGACCACAGCAAAATGAATTGTGTTATAAAGTTGATTATTAGAATACGTGCCTAGTTCTAAGATTACATGGATTTGAAGGAACTCCAGTTATATGCTTCATATAATTCTACTTGCTTACTTCATAAATATTAAGGTAAAAAGAGACAATTAAATAATTTTAGCCTGACTTCTTATATAACAGCAGACACCAGACTTACTGTATTGGTATGTTTCACATCTTCTCTTTATATAAGGGAACAGATAAGAATACCGCAAGCCATGCTACTTGTACACTTGCAACATATTAGGACATGGACAATAATATTATAGAAGGGAAGTAAATTGCCGTAGTTCAGTCCTTAGAACACTAACATGTGCCCTGTGACTTGGAAAAATTTTGCCTTAGTCATATCATTGTATTGTTATGCATTACAGAATCTTGTGTGCCATCCAAAACATCTTGTACTTGCTCAATCAAAGACAAAAGCTGTGATTAAATGGACTGCTGGCACTTTCTGTATTCTGAACCTTTCTCTTTTCCTTTAATTATCATTTCTCCACAGCTTCTAGGTCCAAAAGCAACGTATGCAGTGGATTATAATGAAAATGCAGTTAAAGGTCAGTGGTTGTTATGAGACAACCATTGTTCTTCATATCTGTCCCCTTACTAAAAGTGTACTGGCCTGAGTTTTTCCTGGCATTATACACCTTATCTTTAAAATGCAGCAGCCATAAAACTAATATGTGCTAAAATAAATGGGCATGACAAATAAAATACTCCTCCAGTCAAGTGGAACTGTAGCAGACCTACATAGCCACAAAGTTTTTGCCTTCCTCTAAGAAAACTCTTATCTAATGCTGATATATGTCAGTTGAGTTATTGTAAAAAATATTAGAACTTCCCTAGGAGATTGTCATTTACAAGTTACTGTTTCTAAGTATTCTTTCCTACCAGAAGACTACAAGGAAACTAATCATTGTGTATCATCAAATCCTTTTTATGGATGAACTCTTGTCATAAGTTAAAAAATGAGACAAAGTATAAAACCAAACAATAGAAATAAAACACTTACTTAAGCAAATTTAGAAGTATGTCACATCTTTAAAATCCAGGAAGTAAAATTAACTGAATACATGCCTTTGTGAGACCCCACCTAGAGTACTGCATTCAGCACTGGGGCCCCTGATGTAAGAAGGACATGGACCTGTTTGAGGAAGTCCAGAGGAGGCCATGAAGATGATCAGAGGGCTGGAGCACCTCTGCTATGGAGACAGGCTGGAAGAGTTTGGATTGTTCAGCCTGGAGAAGAGAAGGGCCCAGGGAGACCTCACTGCAGCCTTCTGGTGTCTGAAGAGGACCTATAAAAAAGGTGGAGAGGGACTTTTTACAGGGGCATTGTAAAGGCATAGTGTAAAGACAAGGGGAACGGCTTTAAACTGAAAGAGGGTAGATTTAGATGAGATATTAGGAAGAAATTATTTCCTGTGAGGGTAGTAAGGCACTGGAAGAGGTTGCCCAGAGAAGCTGGGAATGCCCCATCCCTGAATGTGCTCAAGACCAGGTTGGATGGGGCTCTGAGCAACCTGGTCTGGTGGAAGGTGTCCTTGCCCATGACAGCGGGGTTAGAACTAGATGATCTCTAAAGTCTCTTCTAACCCAAACTATTCTACGATTCTGTGATCACTTAACTGTATTTGAACAACAGTACTATAAAAAGAAAGAAGTGTGCAAAGAAAGAAATTTCCATACCAGTCATCTGAGACTCTTTAGTTTGGACAAAAGTAGCACATTTTTTAAAAAACGCCCTACTTAACACTTGCTATAAGGCTTTCTGAAGGTAAGCCCTATGTCAGGGAACTGTTGGGGAGATAAGCTCCTTTGTGAAATCAATAGAGTCACTGTTGCAGAGGCTGTTTTTGGAATGAGGTCTGAAACAGAGCAGATGAATTATCCTCTGGACATGCCTGTTTTTCCTGACCTAGTCTGCTGAAGTACTGTCCCCAGCCATGCCTTCCCACCTCTTCACTTGCCTGATCTAATTCCAAGGTGAGTCAGAGGCGTGACATGATCCAACAGGGAATTTTCTGCAGTGAGGTAGTTTTCAGCTGGATCAGCTGATTGTGCAGCCACAAATGAAATGGATCAAATTCCAAATCTAATATGAGATATGTGGTGGCAGCACATAGTTGTGGGCACAGGGAGTGCAGTGTTGGTACATTCTCTATCAGCTACAGAAACCCTGAAATTAGATGCAATTTGAGACTGTACCTTTGAACTGGACTCCTTACTTTTAGATAGCTAACTTAGGCAGCAGTAGGAAATAATACAAACATTTTGAACTACATCTAATAATGGAAGATTAACACACCTGTTTTTAATAGCACACTCATTATACTACTCACACATAAGGTGGAAAAGCTGGTTCCCATAACCATTTTTGTCTGAGAGGGCAAACCCCACACTTCATGGAAAAGTGTTCTAACCACCACCCATTGTTGTGCCATGGGAAAATACTAGAGCCATGAGACAGGGAAAAGATAGAGATACAATGTAATATGGAGTTTTCAAAGGACTCTTGTACTTCACACCATGTTCAACAGTTAAAAACAATTGTTACAGAATCAAAATATGAGCAATTACTACAGAGCCTTAAGATGCTCCCTGAGTGTAGATTACCTTTTTCAAAATCTTGAGTAGAGTGTTAGGAAGTCAGTTGGGGTTGGAATCCTCTAAAACACCAGTTCCCCACATCTTGTCTTTGCTCTTCCTGCAGGACTACTGCATGTAAGCTCTGCTTGTTTTGAATGGATTCTTACAATTCCTTTGGAAACCCATCAGAATGAAGGGATGAAAAAAGAGGGGATAAAACAGGCTCAGAGAACATCTACCATATGTCTTTTGCAAACATAATGGGCGATGATGAATGATGAGGAGGTGAAGCATCCTCTGAGAATATCTAGCAGATGTCATTGAATTGAGGCAGAATCCAAAGAAAACACACAATTCCTTACAAGTAGTCAGTTCTGAGTAGTAAATTAATTCTGACCTGCATCACCTGCTGAAAACAGTTGTCATGGATAGGTAAAGAAGCAGAATGAGAGATCCCAGAAAAAAATTTAGTAAAATGACAAAGTGCCTAGTGATTATAAATCCCTTTGGGAAAAGGCTTGGTGTGCAGTTTTCATTTGATTTGTCAGAAGTCTGCCTAATGCATGCAATCACATTTATTATTGAGCATGGTTAGTGCTATTGATTGCATCTAGTGTTTCTGCACTTCAAACAGTAGTAGTACCTTTTTCATTTCTTGTTTGCACTCGGGTGATGTGCCCTTATTGCTCTGTGTCTAACTCTTCCCTCAAGTGTATACGTGAGCCCAGTTTTACTTAATTTGCAATCCAGCTAGGTCAGAGTAATCGAACATACTAAAAGGCCTTAAGGATAATGACTGAGTTTTCTGTGACGGCAGGAATAGGCAGAACGTGACTTATTCTGTGAGTCAGATTGTTAATGTGGGACACACCCCATCGAAGCCAGTACCATACTCTTAGGAAGTGGAGCATCGAGATAGGCCTGGGGGACCAAAGGCCATGGGAGATTCCAGGCCCTGTGACCAACCCACAGCTGCTGATCTCCAAGGGGTGTACCCGCGGAGGAGCGGTCAGGCTTCCGTGCTGTGCTGTGAAACGCTGTCCAAGCTGCCAGCTTGAACCTTTGCCGTCAGGCTACCCACGCCACAAGCACGATGGAACTATTCAAGTCAGCCCAACATGTAGGGAAGCTCCAAACATTTTCTATAGGACGCAGACGTGTCTGGACACAAACCCGACTCGCTTCCTAACTAGGGAGGCACGAAAATGCTCCGCAGATCTAAATAATGTGAATCTCCGCCTAGGGCAGCCGTGCCGGCCCTCAGATGCCCGGCCTGGGGTGGCGGGACAGGCCGGGCCGGCGCTGGAGCCGGGGACGGGTGTCGGGGCCCCGGGGACCGCCCGCTCCCTGGGGCGGCCCCGGCTCCCTCCCGGCTCCCTCCCGGCTCCCTCCCGGCTCCCTCCCGGCTCCCTCCCGGCTCCCTCCCGGCTCCCTCCCGGCTCCCTCCCGGCTCCCTCCCGGCTCCCTCCCGGCTCCCTCCCGGCTCCCTCCCGGCTCCCTCCCGGCTCCCTCCCGGCTCCCTNGGCTGGGGCGGGCCGGGCTGCCCGGCCGGAGTGACCCCGCAGCACGGCCGAACAAGTGGTGAGGAAGGTCCGCGCTGGAGGGTTGCTGAAAGGATGAGCAGCAAAAAGCACCATCTACAGTTGCTTCACAGACAGGCACGAGAAAATCATCAAAGCGTTTTGTATTTAGTGTTTTAAAGTGGATTCCTGTGGGAGCTTTCTTTTTCCCTTTCAAGTGAAACGACGTGCTGTGATCAGGTGTCGCCCCCACCTTGCTTCTTCCAAGGCCAGACTAGATGGAGAAGAAATGTCTGGCTTTTACTTGACAAAAATTGTGCTTAATGCTGATGTGTCCAAACTGAAGGTAAAATGACGTATAGGCAGTTAAAACTTAATTTTGAATGTCCGATTTGTCGTTGTGTAATATGATTTGTCTTCAACCTGCTGTTGACATCTGTTTTACTTTGAGTGATACAAGTTTTGTCTGGGGAATCACATAATACAAAGGCACTCTCGCTCGTATGTGGCTAAGTACCCCAGTTCCCCCCTCCCCACCCTTCCGCCCCATTATTTTCTTACAACAGTGTAACACTCTCTAGGTTTCGTGGGACCAATTTCTTTGTAACTTTCAACTACAGATACTGTTTCTTTCGTAATGTTTATCCAACTTTAGAAGTCTGGGCTCCTGTTTAATTCTACCAGCTCTTAAAAAAAAACAAACAACCGAACAAAAATGTTTGAAAAGTATGTGTCTTTTCANTCCCTCCCGGCGTGCCGTGCGGGGGGCGGCGCCCGGCCCAGGGAGGAGGTGGCGGCGGAGCTGCCCGGGGCAGGAGGAGGAGCCGTCGCCGCCGCCGCCTGCTCTGNTCTACAGTTGCTTCACAGACAGGCACGAGAAAATCATCAAAGCGTTTTGTATTTAGTGTTTTAAAGTGGATTCCTGTGGGAGCTTTCTTTTTCCCTTTCAAGTGAAACGACGTGCTGTGATCAGGTGTCGCCCCCACCTTGCTTCTTCCAAGGCCAGACTAGATGGAGAAGAAATGTCTGGCTTTTACTTGACAAAAATTGTGCTTAATGCTGATGTGTCCAAACTGAAGGTAAAATGACGTATAGGCAGTTAAAACTTAATTTTGAATGTCCGATTTGTCGTTGTGTAATATGATTTGTCTTCAACCTGCTGTTGACATCTGTTTTACTTTGAGTGATACAAGTTTTGTCTGGGGAATCACATAATACAAAGGCACTCTCGCTCGTATGTGGCTAAGTACCCCAGTTCCCCCCTCCCCACCCTTCCGCCCCATTATTTTCTTACAACAGTGTAACACTCTCTAGGTTTCGTGGGACCAATTTCTTTGTAACTTTCAACTACAGATACTGTTTCTTTCGTAATGTTTATCCAACTTTAGAAGTCTGGGCTCCTGTTTAATTCTACCAGCTCTTAAAAAAAAACAAACAACCGAACAAAAATGTTTGAAAAGTATGTGTCTTTTCAGGGGAAAGGATTAGTGCATAAACAAAGTATTGTGATGTGAATTCTGTATGTATGTTATCAGAAATTCTTAGTCTGTTGCATCTTAAAAAGGCATAGCTTGCTCTCCTAATTTTGAACTATTAAAACACTTTTAGCGTGAAGACTGCACTTCAATTAATGATTTTGCTAGTGGCAAGATTGACTGACTTATTTTTGGAAAGCAGTAAACACTTTTCTTAATTGTTTTGCTGTCTTCTAATGTAATTTAGCAGTTGAAAGTGAGGAAGAGATTGTACTGGCTGCCAGTTTTCCATGGACAATTAGAGGATTCAAGCATTGGTAATATTATTTGTGAGAATTATTTGATCGAAGAAGAGTAAAAAGTGATAGGCTCAGGTTCTGACAGGTGTTCATTTTTTTATTTCCTAAGGCTGCTGGCTGCCAGGGAAGCTCAGACTGCTTGAATGGGTTTCTCAAGAGCTCACTCCACTGGATGTGCTCATCAGAGCACAGAGTTACTTCAGTGGTTTATTTGCTGTTTTCTAGATGCAGAGGATGCCGGCACCTTATCCATTGTGCTTGCCTAATATGACTACCAGTAAATAGTTTTCAAAAGCATTATTCTGTGTACTGTATGAGGAGAGGAAAATAGCCACTTAATCCCAAATTGTTCTTGGAAAAGCAAATAGTGGGCAATAGGGTAATTTTCACTGATAAACACAACTTCTTTCTTTTGACCCCTTTCATGGGTGTCCTGAGGGAGACCGAAGGAGCAGCAGGCTGTTCAGTTGGTGACAGCCTAGTTTCAGGAGCCTCCTGCCTTTATTCATCACTTTACTAGATTTGTGCCGGGGAGATGGGGATGATGAAGTCTCCTGGAGCACTTCTTCTCTGAGGCCTCTTGGGAATGTGCTATTATCTGGATGAATTTTTTGGCAGGCTTCATAAGATAACATCAGCTGTAGAGTCAGCTCTCATGTTCTCAGGAAACTTCCAAAAGTTGTCAAGCCTTAGTGTTATTTTTCAATTCTTTTCTCAGAGTCAAAGTTGAGTGCTCCGCTTTTGTTCTTGTCCAGCAAGAAAGTTTTCTTTTGAAAATCAGATTCCTGAAGCAAGAAGGCAGTCAGAAGCTATTCTTAATTTCATATGAGTTTGGACATTGGTGTAGTTGATAGTATTGCTGTGATAGCTGAGCATTCTTGTCTACTGGACAGCTGATCAGTATTGTGGAATAGTTGGAAGTTAATTTGGAACCATTTAGGATGATGGATTGCAGAGAACATATCTGGAGCTAAATTATTTTCCTTTGTTTGAGGAGCATAAGTATCTCTTAATTTCAGGAGAAATTTTTCACTTTGGCCAGTTAGCAGTAGTTGGCTAGCCCTGTTAGCATGCTGCTGCAGTGGAACCTGGTCATCCATAATAACGTACCATTTAGAGTCAACTTTGTACAGAGATTTTGAGGAGTGCACCTCTTTTTTTTTTTTTTTTTTGGGTGTGGTTGGCAAAAGAATGTTGTTTAAGATGGCTATTAAATTAATAATACACTTTAAGCTGTCCAGATATTTGAGGGAGTAGGCCATTGTCATACTCAAAGAGTGCAAATCTCTGGATGAAACCCAAGTACTTTTCATTTTCTGAACTTTTTATCGTATTTAGGAATATTTCTACATAAAGGGATGCTAATCAGTGGTGACACAAGTTGGTGTGGGTTTTCACAATCAAGTCAGGGAACCTAATATTGGAATTTAACAAAAGAAAAGATCTTCAAGACATTGGGCCTGCTGAGAGTATAATTAAGAAACTAATCCTTCATTTAAGGGGTTAGAATTAATGGTGTTCTTATTAGGAAATAATGCACAAAATCAGAATTTTATTGTTGGTCCCAGGTTCCAAGTTTATGTACATTTTAGGGAAATGGGGCCTCAACAAAATTAGTGAACTTTACAACACGAAGAGAAGCAGGCTTATTTATGTGTCCCAAAAGAACCCATGCAAGAGCCACTTTTACCACAACCAAAGGATAACTAATTCTACTCATATATTTAGATCTTTCTGGCCTGCCTTCTCATCAATAGGTGTGACTGTCTTCTGGGTTTTAGGTACAGTATTTCAGTGAGACTATATGGTGTTTGTAACAAGGGATGGTGTTTTCTTTAGAAGGCAGATGATACTGTTTTATATAAATTTTATTCAGAGGTTTAGTTGAAAAAAGAAAGAAGATAAAAAAAACATTTGGAAGAATGATTTCAGCCTCTAGGTATTTTATTTGAAGGACATGATGTTCTACAACTTATTGAGAAACTTTAAAGATACAAACACAGCTAAGATTTCTGTCATAGAAGATGCATTTTACTTCAGAATATTTTCTTAATTATTTGTTGTATGTGTGATCTATGGCAGCATTTGTGTGATTGGAGCACCAGTTCTGACTCAGGAGTTACGAAGCTGCCAATTGTTGGTCACTGAAAGATGTGTTGGTAGGGAAGTATAACTAACGCTTAGCTTATTCCTTTTTCTGTTTTCCTAGGCATCTGCTTTAGGTTTAATGTATATATTGGAGACTGAATGTTGGGCAAGATGGAATTGGTCTGGCTCAGTATGGTTATTGTTCTGAATAGAGAAGAAGTATAAAGGGAGAGGCCTCCTGATCCCCCACCCTGGGTGCCTTGCAAAGTGGCTGAAAAATGTCATATATTGGTTTTGTGTATCTTGCTTTTGGTTTAGGTTTAAATAAGTTGTTGAAGTTGTTTAGAAAGTTGTTATATTGTGCAGGAACATTGTTGTTTTTGACCAAAGAAGTCGTAGATCCAAGTATTGTTTTCCTCTGAAATGATGGTGCTTACCACTTAGTGTGTCTGTGGAATTGCCTGTAAGAAAATAAAATTAAATAACTCCTAGAAAAAAGAAAACTGAGAAATGAAGACATGTAATGAAAAAAAAAAAGGAAAAAAGTCAGTTGAAAAAAATTAAAACATCTGTTTTACTAACTACTCAATAATAATTAGTATTAATTATAACTATTAATTACTACAAATTAATATGATGCAACAAGAGTCTACAGTCATGCACAGGTTAAAATTACTGTGTTAATTTGTAGGCCTTGCTTGTGCTCAGAAAACAATGCCTCGAATTGGTACAGCTTTGTGGAAGAGAACTGTGTCACGCAGTCCTATTTTCCTTTGTGTTTGCCATAGCATTAATAGCTTTTGAAGAATGCTGATTTCAGGAGCCAGCACTGTCTTTTAAAGTTGTTTTTGTAAAGTTTGAAACATTATCTGATCCTGTCTTGGCATTTGCTAAGGTGAATAAGATTTTGAAGCAATGATGAGGTGGAGGGCTGAACTAAACATTGATATTGTTATGGTAGAGTTCTTTTTGATCAGGGGTGGAAGATGAAGAGCATTTCTTCTTTATCTTCTATGTGCTGTGCTAATTTGTCCTGAGACTTTAAACACAAATGTCTGTTTTTAATTCCCTATCAGAGTCCATTTCAGTACTAAGGTAGAGTCTGCCAGTGACATGTTAGCTGTACCTGAAGGCTGGGAGTATGCCAGCTCTTAGGCAGGGTAGGCAAAAAATGAACGCACATAAGCTTCTTTTTCAGCTGTGAATGTGTGCCTCACGTTATGACAGAGTATTCATGGATTTTAAGTGATAATAGTGTAAGTAATTTAACTTAAGTAGCTTAAAGTCATAGTTTTGTCTACAAAACACTGATGCATCTTAGGAATTTTGTCAAAGCATCTTTGTCACTCTTGTTCCCAGAGCGGTGAAAGGCAATAGTGGCTTGCTAATGCTCTGACAGAGATAGCGGCCTTCTTTTTGTCAACAGTCAGCATCAGTGTGCTGATAACATTCTCAGTATGCCCTTAACTTTTAATGGCCCTTCCTTGAGACAGAATTTCACTAAAACTCAAGGCAATTTTTTTTTTGTCATGTCTTACCATAAATTTTATTATCCAAGGGATTTAATGGATGATTGTTACTAGAGAAGACAGAAAGTATAAAATGAAACTGAGTTTCAAACTGAAATTTGTTAAGAAACTACCTAGTGTTTGGTGGAGGGAATACTCTAACAAGGGGGGGGAAGGCTTTGCAAGCAAATAGCACTTTTTATATACGACTAACTTCAATTGCCAAGAAGGAACATAGCCATGGTTAATTGTTAATAGTATTCAAATAGTTAATTGTATTCATGGATAAATTTGCAAAATATTCTTATTGAGATTTAAAATAAAGGCTGTAATCAGTGTGGTTAATATGGATCAGGGGTTTCATCAATTAATTGCTATCTTGTAGTTTTAGCCAAAGTATTTAAATTAGCATAAAAAGCACAGTTTGCTGTTATCTTAAAACATTAAGCATGCTTTGGTTTACTTCTTGGTTTATAAAAGACCTATTGCCATGCCATTTCTCCTGATGACATTGTGAGGAAAGAAGGATCAATTGTTGTCAAAAATAGGCAACTGTCTGTTATGTAGAATAATGGAAAAGATCAAAGTTTCAGTTCCACTGAATGGCCCAGCTCTCTGCTGAAGGATGTGCTAACTAAAGTGCAGCATTAGACACGGGTAACCAAGGTGAGTTTGTGAGGCTCCGTGAGTGTGTGTGTGTGTGTGTGTGTGTGTGTGTGTGTGTGTGTGTGTGTGTGTGTGTGTGTGTGTGTGTGTGAGAGCTCTGAGCCTGGTGGGAGCTTAGGGCTGTGGAGAGCACTGTGCTGACACACTTTGACTGGGGCTGGTCCAGCTCTAGTGGAACTGGTAATGAAGTGAAACAGTGGAGTCCTGAAAGTAAACTGCCTCCATGCGGTCTGTTCTGTCTCTGGACTGTGCTTATCAGCTGTTTTCAGTTTGGGGAGCACAGTTTAGCCAGCTCAGACTCTGTGTTTCCTAAAAGCAGTGCTGGTGCTTCAGAGTTGAGCTGGCTTTGGTAGCAGTACAGCTGCTGTGTGCATAGACTATGATTTCAGAAGACTGTGTTGGCCTGTGATGGCTCCATGCAAGGCATTCAGTTCAGGTGTCTTACCTGAAAATCAAGAATTTCTGTGATTTTTATCTTTGCTAGTCATAAGCATGATTTGGAACAATAGCAGACTGAAAGAAAAATAAAGTGGTTGGTTGATTAGCTGGTACATCTTAGTGCTAGGTGTTAGTATGGTGTCTGCCCATAAGTTTTCATATTGCTGTTGATTATAACTGCTTTTTGTAATCAAACAAATTTTCTGGTTTAAACAGAAGAGGCAGTACTCTGTTGCTTTATCTGAGAGAACCTGCAGAATTTTAACTAGCTTCCATTTAAGATTTCACTATAGAGTTTTGCTATTTCCCTTGCATCAGGCAGTACAACTGATGTGTTATCATTTCAGTACCAGTTTTTAATCTTTCCTCAAAAACAGTTTGAGAGCACATAACCATAGAGTTTTGCTTTTCTGCATTTTTGTTCTGAATTAAGAAACTAATTAACTGTAACCTACTTCAATTTGTAGGACACAGAAGCTCATTCATAAGAAAAGCCATCAACATTTAGATGAATAATTCCTTGTAATTTTTGGAGATTAGATGTTTTGCTTTGTCTTTCTCTTTGCAATCTTGCAAGCGCTAATATAGATAATGAATCTTTCCTGACAGATAAGTTTTTATAGGAAATCTTTGGTTCCTTTCATAAAACTAAGTAGTCTGAGACATTCCCTGAAGTATGGTACTCATTGCTGAGGCATAGTTTGTGCTTTGTAGATTAAGATGTGAATGTTAGATGAAGCAGGGACAGAAAGCAAAGTTTGTGTGCTATTCTGTGCTCATTCTCCTTCTGTTTGGTTACTAATGGAAAATCCTTGTGCATTCTCTTATGCTCTCCAGCCCTCATCTGATCTACCAGTATTTAGATAATCTTCTATTCAGCTACAGTGTAAGGCTCAGTTTCCTTTAGCATTTTTATTTATTGTTATTCTTGGTGTAACTAAGCTTTTCTGGAGGAGAAATAGGGAGGGAGTCTTTTTTTTTTTTTCTGACATGAAATCTATTTCTTCTCTACCCACTCTTTCTATGTCTTTACTCTTTAGCAGTTTCTTTGAGATTAGCTTTGGTTTAACAGTCCTTATAGCTGAAAGAAAACAGTGGAATATATCATCCAAAGCAGAGATGAGAATGGGGAGGCAAAAGTTTAGTGATTATTAATGAATTGTTAAATCCTCCTTATTGAGTTGTAATACATAGAAAGGAAATGCAAGACATAGCAGTTTATTGTCTGAGAAAGTGGTAAATTCAATTGTATCTGACTCTGCAGTGAACTAATGCTTTGAGTATTTGTATGGAAAAAAAAATCTGTTAGTAGCTATACGACTTGTGTCGTATTCTGGGTGTATCTTTATTATGTGGGAAAACAACCCCAAAATATGTTTGGCCGTTAGTTGAAATTCATGGCCACAAGTTAACGTTCAAAAATGAAAAAGAATTAGGTATAATAGTGTTAATATATGAGTTTTATTAAATATAGGGATTTTTCTTACATTTAGCAATATAGAAAGAGGTAATATTTCAACATGTTTGTTGACAGTTTTGTTAAGCTTTGTTTTGTTTGTTTGTTTTTTTTTAATTTGTGTTCTGATATACTTTATTCATCAGAGAAAGCAACCAGTGAGATGAACACTGCAGAAGACTGGGGCCTCATCTTAGACATCTGTGATAAAGTTGGACAGTCACGCACAGGGTAAGTGACTCAAGAATTTCCTCCTCAAACTTTCCTCATACTCAAGTGAGGAATGAAATTTTTGATGTCTTTTATAGACTTCTGCAACTGCTCAATTTAATTTAAATTTATTACAAGTAAAAGAAAAATGTGGGGTTTTTGCTGAAATATTTTGCAATTCTTACTTTGGAGATACTGAGCTGTTAAAATCAAGACTTGAGTACAGCAGCTTTTCACTGATATAACAGAATAAACAAACCGATATGTTTTAGCAGAATCAGTGTAGACCCAGGAGACTTCATGTTGGAAGTGACCTCCAGAGGTCATCTAGTCCAACCCCCCAGCTTCAAACAGGTCTAATTAGATCAGGTTGCTCAGGACCGTGTGGAGTCTTGAATGCCTTCAAGGTCAGAAGTTTCACAACTTCTATGGGCAACATGTTTCAATATTTAACTACTACTACTTACTAAGTAAATAAAAAATAATTCTTCAATCTGATTACAATTTTCCCTGTTCCAACTTGTCTGTTGCATCTTGTCCTATGACTGTGCAGCTCTAAGAAAGAGTCTTAGAGAATACATAGACTGCATGTTCTATGTATTCTCTGATTAACTGGTTATAGAAAGCAGTAAGGTTCACTTTTTGTCTGCCCTTCTTACAACTGAAAGCAGCTCTCCCATCTCTCCTTGTATGTGAGCCTCCCTGACCATCCTGTTAGCCATCCATTGGACTTACGGCAGTGCATCAATAGCTTTGCCCTGAGGAGCCCCAAACTGGACAAAGTGCTCCAGATGCAATCTTACAAGTGCAGAATGGAGGGGAAGGATCACTTTCCTGGCCCTGGTGGCTGCACTGACCACTAGTTTGACCAGGATGTGGTTGGTTGTCTTTGCTGCTAGAGTGCACTTGCTGAGTCCTGTCACTGAGTAGGGCCCTGCGGATCCTTTCCGACTTTTCAGGCAGTCAGCTCCTGACCTTTGCTGGAATAGACCACCCGAAATGCAATACCTTACTCTTGTTCTTGCTGAATTTGACAAAGTTTCAGTCTGTCCATTTCTCCAGCCTGTCCAGGTCCCTCTGAATATTAGCCCTGCCCTCCAGTATACTGATTGTTCTCCTTCAACTTACTGTGATCAATAAGTTGCTGAGAGCAGTGCTGGTCCCAGCAGAAATCCCTGAAAGATCCCGCTAGGTACTGCCTGCTAGCTGGAATTTGCACCACAAGTGACAACTCTTTGAGCTTAAGAGGCCAATTTTCCACAGGCCTTTTATACAGCCCATATTTCACCAGTTGTGTGATAAGGAGACTATAAGGTTTTCAACTGTATGTCGAAATTTTGCTAAAACCAGGATATAAAACATCTACACTTCCATTGTCCTCAACACCAGACCACCAGCATCCTTGTCACAGGACACAGCAAGGTTTTGTGTTTCTTCCCCTTGTTTTCAGAAGCTATTCTCTGTCATCAGGGCTTTGATAAATTTATGTTTTGAAAATGTGATATTAAACACATCTTAATATGGGCTGCTAATGTTTTCATTCTGATTCTTTACTGAGCTCTTTCATAGAATTTATACATGAACTTGCTTTTTGGACAAGAAATGTTTAAGTGTAATTTGAGAAACTAAAAATACAATTTAAAGACATTATTTCAGTGTATCTGCAGTGTTTTTAGTCAGTGTAGTATTAGGTTTTGGAAATGTTTTAAATACAACTTCTTGAAGCATTGCCTGTAACAATTCAGGTAGGGAACAGACTGAAAAAGAAAGTTCTGCCATTGTGGCTCTTTAGTGAAAGGCTTCTCTGAGAATGAATTGGATTGCCTTGTAAAACTGCAGGAAACAGTATGAGATACAGACGGCAAATTCCCACCTGAGACTTATGTTACAAAGAACAGGTTTGCAAATAAGCTTATTCCTTGGGATTAGAGATGATCTTATAAATAGCATGGCATATTGAGACTTCTGTGCTGTTGTGTGTAACTGTAGTTAAGGTAACAGCTTGCGAGCTGTTAATAATATTTCATATTAGTCTGTGTATGTAAAACTGCATTTCTGTTCCTTGTGTTTCTTGTCCTTGATGCTGAGACTGTAACAGTAACTACTGAAGGCGTCAGTATTCTATTAAATTGCTGAAAGCATTTCCAAGGGCAAGATTTAGTCTCACAGCAACATAGCCTGAACAGTGCTCGAATGTGCGTAGCTGCAAGAGACAGCCGTACAGACAAAGCTAGAGATCTTCTGGTAAATCCCTGTAGCTAAATCCCTGTTACGATGTGTGGGAGTTGTTTGTGGAGTTTGTTTATATTGATTTTGGTCTTTTGTATTTTTCTGTCTTAATTTTATTTTTCTTTTTAAATAAAACTCTTTTTAAAATAAAAGTAGGAGTCTTACCTTTGTAATATTTGCCCTGCTTGTAATAGGCTGCCAGCTGACTTGTTGCTTAAGTTCAGATTCTGTTAAAATTTGCTGATAGTTGGCTTTCTTTGTTTTGATGGATTATGTCATGTCATAGCAAGGTAAAGCAAGACCATGTTCCCCATTAAGAAGTTTAAATGAGATATGCTTAGTTGTTTGAAATTCTGCAGTTTAAGTTCCTCTGACAAGGATGCTAGTCTTCTTAACTGGGATTGACTTTAATCTTTTAACCAATTCTGCTCCAGTACAAGCTGTCTGTTACTGTTCTTGGCAGAAGTTGGTTACAAGATCTCTGCTTTATGGGTTTTCTTTGTACCAGTCTGTAAACTCCATTGCACGCCTGCGGCCTTCTGGATGTGGGTCATCTTACAGGCAAGGCCCTAAGCCGGCTAGAAGGACTGTTATTCATTAGGTAGCACTTTTTGTCCCACAGTGCTGTATGGCACATTGTCTCATTAGGTCTGCCACCTTGTTTGTATCCAGATTATTTGTTGGAAACCTGTTATGCTGCAAAGGTGATATATTTTATCATGAGATAAATTTGTTACAGTTCAGCAACAGAAATGCTACTGTTAATTTTTATGCAATACTTTCCTTACCCAAAATCACAAATAGCTGAAAATATTATCTTGCTTCCTTTAATCCAACCAACTAAGACAGGTTTTTAGCAAGTTAGAATTCTACCAAATCCCTCTCTTTGACTATTTTCTCTATTTTTGGTGAATTTCAAAATTAGTTTGAGTTGATAGCAGAATTTTCAGAGAAAACACAGGAAAGACAGAAAATGTGATAATATTTTTAATAATGATTTCTTTACATTAGTGTATATAGAATATTGCCATATGTAGTGTAGAATTAACTTGATACTTGCTGCATGTTTCATGTATCAGTTAAGATGATCTCAAATTTGTCTAACTATGTGACAATCAACAGTTTTATCTTTGAATTTGTTTTAGGAACTCATACAGCTCAGCAGTTGCATATCACATTGTTTGCATCCTGTTTTTTGACAATATTATTGGCTCAGTGAGCAAGTTGCCTTTTCAGCATGGGAACATGTTAAAACAAAGCTTTTACCATTAGAAGCAATCTTTTTTTTTCCTGTTTTTGTACAGCATTATTGAAAATTTGCTTATTTTAAAAATTTTAATCACATGGTGTGATTCTTGGGGCTGTCCTGTACAGGGCCAGGAGCTGGACTTTGATGATCTTTGTGTGTTCCTTCCAACTCAGGATATTCTATGATTCTATATCTGACTGACATTTTAAGTCTGACTACAGGAAACGTATAGATTTTTGCATAGTGTTGCTTTTCTGCAATGAAAATGCTTACACAACTAAATCTATAGTTTATCAGCTCAGAATAAAATAACATTGTAAAATTTGAATGATTCATTGAACAGAATAAAAGGAAAAATTAAAGGCCACATATTTTAGGATAAGGTGCCCCCTCTTCCTCAGTCAGGTCAGTGCTAGCCAGTTCCTAACTCTAATTGTGTTTGCATTTGGTTTTGAGGTTGCTGTACCACTTATATTTATTTCATGAGACATATCAGTCTACATGTTTGAAACTATCACAGCTTCAGTTTTTCTCCAGAAAAGTTGCTTAATTAAAAAAAAAAAAAAGAGATGGCTGAAAAAATATGAAATTGATGTCTGAGGGAATACACCAGTGGTTAAAAAAATAGAAATTATCATTGCAGCATTGCCTTTTGGGGTTGGTATTGGAAAGTTGTCGTTGGGAAATGGTTTGTCTGTATTGCTGCTTGCCTAACTTTGTCCTGATTCCTTAAGGATTAATCAGTGTCTCAGTGAGTCAGTATTCTGGTTAGCTGTTTCTTCTTTCATTGTTTTTGTGCCTGTTCATGCAATAGACAACAGCAAAATTGCTTACTTGGTAGTTTTTCAAAGTACCTTCTATTTTTTCCCCGCCCCCCCAAATTACACAATCTCAGTAGCGTTTTTTGTAGTTGTTGCAGTGTGTGTCTCACAGGCTGACCAGAAAGCATTTTGACTACCTTGTTTCTGAAGGAGCAAGGAGGAAAATTGAGTCACCTGTGTAATGTTGAGCCACACAGTACCTTAGACTGTAAATGAATAAATTCCTGAAAATATATGAAATGTTTTTTGCAGAGTAGTATTTTAGCTTGCACTTGCTGCATTTAACACTCAAGTATTTATTGCTTCTGTTAAATATATGAGCAAGTAAATTAACACATGTGGACAATTACTTGGCTTTGAGGCTTTTTTACTTTTACTCTTTTTCATAAAACTTTGGATTCCTTATTAAAAAATATATTAGGCTGATGGTCCTGTTCCTGAACTGCTAAGCTCTCGATCCTTCACCTTACCTGTACAAATACTGGCTTAACAATGGACATGCACTTTTTTGAGCTTGCACTCACATCACATTGTTAATTGTACTTATAAATTAATAGTTCAAGCAGCTATTTCTGAATATTTTAGCACGGATTTTTTTCTTAATTAAAGTGAACATATGAGAACTCTTGCATAATTAGTAGATTAAAGGTAGTACTTGCCTTAGAGCCTTCATTTGTAATAATTGGTTATATGAAGGTATACACTCAATGATATGTACTCGTGCTGCGTGACAGCATTTTCTATAATTAGTACCACTAAATATGAGGTGGACATTTCTGTAAAATGTAGACACTGCCAAATATAGTATAGCCAAGCAGTGGTGTAACTTATACCTAAGTTTCATGTTAGTTCTTGGATACCAGTTCAATAGAAAAATACTTTTGCTTCCAAAAAACCCCTTGTTATAAATGTGTAAAATCCATAAATATGTAAAATCTCTTAGTTTATATTTACCTTCTCTTTTCCTCTTTCCCTACTTACCTTCTTTCAGGGTTTTCTTTTCAGTACTATTCAACAAATAATGCTTTTATGCCCATGCGAATTCCTACCCCAGCCTTGCTCAGCTTTCCACTAACTTTAAAGACAGAACAATATAACAGAACAGAAAATCACACAGATTTTAATTTGCTAAACTGTCTGAAACTCCCTTTCATATTCTTTCTTGAAGTTGTTTTTTATGTTATTTCTATCTACCACGGTATAGGTAAGACTTGAATTCTGTATTTAATTGTTTTGAGACTTTGATGTAGAATGTCTAACAGTTGTTTTTTTCAGAACTTGTTGGTTCATTGCATGTCTTCTTTATAAATGTCATTCTGTAGATTAAAAGACACTCTGAGGAACATAGTGGCAGTAATTCAAAATGAAAGTAGCAAAAGGGTGTTGGTAAATTAGTATGTAAGGTAAAGGTTTTCACATATGTGTGTGAAATATAAAGCAGTAGGTGCATGGACCGCAGAAAATTTCAATTCTCTAATTGTAAGGGATTTTATGCATTTCTGGAGTATTTACAGTAATTCTCTCTAAGTACTAAAAATAAGATAAATTACTGAGAGGTTTGGATCGCTAAGAAAGGTATGAATCCTACAGATGGAAATGGCTATAACTGTTAACGGTGTTAGTTTAGTTTTTTTTAATGTTGCTCTTACAAGCTGCTAAAGAATTTACTGAAAATGTTCAGGACATCTTGCTGTCTGTTAAAGTCATCAGCACTGTCATATGTGGAAATGTTCATTCCATTACATTTTTTTAAATGTCTTGCGTTTTTTAGGCCTAAAGACTGCCTCCGCTCTATTATGAAGAGAGTGAACCATAAAGATCCTCATGTTGCTATGCAAGCGTTAACGGTGGGTGCTTTTTAATGTAGTGATTTTTCTTCCTGAAAAGTTATATTGCACAAAATCTGAGTTTTAATCTTTCTTTTGTTAGCTTCTAGGAGCGTGTGTATCAAACTGTGGCAAAATCTTTCATTTAGAAGTCTGTTCAAGAGATTTTGCCAGTGAAGTAAGCAATGTGTTGAATAAGGTAATGTAATGCATTGATTTATACATTTCATCTCTAAGTGAAATCAGAGAGTTGGGGTCATCTGAAAGTGGAATGAGATCCACTTTTGGAAGACTGGAAGAGGCTGGAGGGGAGGGATAGAAGATTACTAGGACGACTATGGCTATCAGAAAGAACTTCCTGAATGTCACTTCACACTAGTTACCTAGGTATTCTGTTTGGGGGAGGTGTGGTGTGTTAATTTTTAAATAAACTAATTCATTTTCATGTTAAAAAAACAGCAGTGAAACACTAAATGCAAATGTGGTGAAATGGAGATAATACAGTGCCTCAATGTAACCATATTTTACTTTATTTTGGGCCTAGAACATATTGTATGTGATGCTGGTGTACTATTGTCCCTTTCTAATAAAACATCTTTGAGTGCTAAATTCGATTGCAAAAGGAAGCGTCTATATAGTTTATATTGACAGTACCATGAAATTATGTGAAATTAAGAACAGATTTCTACGTTATTTAACTAGTTTCTACTGTCCATGCAGGGTCATCCGAAAGTTTGTGAAAAGCTCAAAGCCCTTATGGTGGAATGGACAGATGAATTCAAGAATGACCCACAACTTAGTTTAATATCTGCTATGATAAAAAATCTCAAGGAACAAGGAGTTACTTTCCCAGCTATTGGTTCACAGGTACATTAGATTTTTTTGGTTATTATTTTTATTATCAGCTCTGTATTTTACAGTTTCTAGTCTTGAATTCTAGATTGTGTTTGGCAAACAAAATGAAAAATCTCTTGTCTTAATAAAACTTTTCTTTGAGGAGTAAAATGCTCTCACTTACTTTAGATTTCTGTATTACAGATGAATACGAACCAAACTTATTGCACTGTCAGTTTTTTGTTGGATTAATTTTTACATCTATCCCTTTTGGCTAGGCTGCTGAACAGGCAAAAGCAAGTCCAGCTCTAGTTGCCAAAGATCCTGGTACAGTAGCCAACAAAAAGGAAGAGGAGGATTTAGCTAAAGGTGAGTGCATTTACTTGCTGACATGATGTATATATTGATAAATTTCAAATAAAGCAGGAACAAATGTTTTGCTTCCTTCCTTTCTGTGAGTAGCTTATTTATGGACTGAGGTTATGATTTCTAATGCTTTCTTTTTGTACTCTCCTTGGAGGTTTAGAGATTAAAATTATTCTGTGGGTAAAAAGCAAAAAAATTTCTGATTTTTACCTTTTTTTTCCTTTGCCAAAGTGAAACAAGTCTTCAAAAATCTCATGTTAAGGACATGCCTCCACTATGGAAGTGTTTGATGCAAGTGCTGTACTTGGATTTTCCCTCTTCCTGGGGCAAGTGAAGCACATTCATTTGCAATTTAGACTTTTGATGGAAGAAGAAAATAAATATTATGGCATACATTGTATGCAAAGTATTCTGGGTATAGTACTTTTATTTCTTTGAATACTGCTTCCGTAGTATACCTTAAGCTTTGATTGCTATAAATATGACTGTTAAATGTTCCACCTCAGTCCCCGTAAACAAAACTAGGATGGTTTCTTTTGATTTACTGTTGTACAAAAGTATATTTAAAGGTCATTTAATGACCCTATACCAAATACGTGTGAAGAGTTATTCTTAAGAGTGGTTTTATTTATGATTGATAACTGTTTTTTGAGGTCAAACTTCAGCAATGTAAAGGCATCAAATATTATGTTTTGTATGTAGGATGGCTTCGGGCTTAAAGTTGTAACAATGGCTGTTCACTATATGAGTGAAATTCTTGTGCTAGTAGTTGGTGAATGTGTGTGGTTTCTCATCTTAGACTTTTTTTTTAGTTAGCTATTATTTATTATAATGTAACATAATTATAATGTTATAACATTATAATATTGATATAAGTAATTCTGTATATGTTACTAATAGTTTCTTCAACAGTCAATCCACCAAAGTCTATTTAAGTCTGTGTCTCAAAAGTTCATGTCCTGCATGTTTTCTCATGTTTGTTTTCTTTGTTTTTGTGTCCTCTCTGTCCCTTCTTAAACTTGGTCAATTATTTGTCTTCAAACTTGGAGGGGTTTAATATGAGTGAAACCTTTTTACTCAGTCAAGCTTTATTGAAAAATATGCAGAAATGTGAAATTATTCAAGGAATGATGGGATGGAAAAAAAGGAATGGACAAAATTTTGTATGTCTAAGCAGAAATAATTTTGTTAATTATGAATTAAGGAGGTACTTCTTTACTGTGACCAAGGGTAACCAAGCACTGGCACAGGTTTCGCAGGAATGTCGTGGTCTCTATCATTGGAGATACTCACGTTGTCTGGAAATAGTCCCGGGCAGTCAGCTCAAGGTGACCCTGCTTGAACAGGGGATTGGACATGATGACCTCCAGAGGTGTCTTCCAGCCTCAACCAATCCATGTAATTCTCTGATTCTGTGAATGCAGGCTAAAGGCTCCTGTCTAGCAGAGAAACAGTGTGTACTGGAACAGCTGTATCTTTTTAATGTTTCAAACAATCTGTAGAAGTTCAGCGTAGTATAAGATGTAAAGTAAGTATGTAAGTATTTTACACCAGTTCAAGGTTATAACAATAATACAATAATAAAAGATGGATGACTTCACTGAGTTATTCCATTTCTGCTTAAGTGCTGTTTATTCATCCTGTCCATGTTGAAAGCCTCAGTAACTCTGTAGGCAGAATTGTGCTCTCTAGTTGTAAAACATCTCTTTGTTTTTTACTGTTATTTCTAAGAGAAAGGCAGAGAATGATTAAAACCCAACAGGAATGGAATTGTACTGAAAGTTTTCACTGAATTAAATCTTCAGATCATTCAATCCATTTTTATAGGGAATTTTCATCTGGTAACTCTTCTTTTGTAGCTATTGAACTGTCACTAAAAGAACAAAGACAACAGCAAACAACACTTTCCAGTTTGTACCCAAGCACCTCAAACCTTTTAACAAACCACAAACATGAGGGCCGAAAGGTTCGTGCAATCTACGATTTTGAGGCTGCTGAAGACAATGAATTAACTTTTAAAGCTGGAGAACTTATAACTATCCTTGATGACAGGTAATTTATGCAGAATGTCTACTAGAAGTATATTAGACTGTAAAAATGAATTTGGAGTAGTGATATCTTCTATGCAAAAGCATGCCTTGGGATACAATAGCATGGAAACGTATTTATGTACTAAATACTTTAGTTATCTCCTGGATTTTTTTTACAGACAAATGTAATAGCATAAAAGTTCTTGTGTATGCACAAGAATACATTCTCTGCATATACACAATTTCTATTCATGTACAAGTAATATAAAAGCCTTTACTGTGCAATTATTAGGAAAATACCATGTGATTATGGATTTTATAATATATGGGGATTTTATTTATTTTTTTATCTTTAGTGATCCAAATTGGTGGAAAGGTGAAACTCACCAGGGTATAGGATTGTTTCCATCTAATTTTGTAACAGCTGATCTTTCTGCTGAGCCAGAAATGAGTAAGTAACATTATATTTATGCATACATGTTAAATCCTGCCATGGCCCAAGGGATATTTCTGTAGTGATTGGCTTCTGCTGAAAAATATGATGCTGTCTGCTGCTGGTTTGTCAGCGGCTTCTTTGAGACATTGAATCACTCCATTGACACCTGGATAAATGTGGGCAACAGCTTCTGGTTTTCAGATGGCCTTTTTTGCCAGGTTGCAATGGTAAATATCTAATCAAGGTAAAACTGAAGGCCCCGTGGCAGATGTGGGTCAGAGACAGATTACCAGTGTTCAAATAGTTCAGGAAAACTTATACTGTAGGTGTGTATGTGGCCATAATGGAAAGAGGCGTTTTCTGTGTACCGGTTAGCTACTTGTATCTATATATATCAGTCTAGCCTACTCTAAATATTTAATAAAAACATTAAATATTAGACACGGCTTTAAGATCCTAGAACTGATTTCTGTAAATCTCATGGGTTTGCAAGATTAATTTCCTGTGATCTCAACTTGAGGGTGCTAAAGGTATGAGCAGGTCAGCAGAATTACATGCTGTAGCAGTCATTTGTGATATGTTAAGGCTATCTAATAAGAGTCATAGGATAAGAGTAGTATTTGGCTTTTTTTTTGCTTTGACCTCCACTACAGAAGAATGAGATGCTTTGCAGTTATGATTTAATGGAGAAGGAGTAGTGAAATTTGAGAACTTTTGGTTCTGTGCTTTGCTCTGGAGAAAAGAAGGCTGTTTGTTGTGATGATTTTATCAATTTTCTCTTAAACCTGACTCATTAGCCCTATTTCTTCCAATCACTCTTTCTTAGTCTTTTTTCCTTATGACTTATTAATAAGTATGTTATGTGCAGGGAAACCATAATAAAGACATTCATTTGATAAAAGATAGTTCCATTGACCTTGTGTGAACTGATGTGTAAATGACATTTTCTTTAATGTGATTTACAGATTTTTTAAAGAAAATTGTTTAAGAAAATTGTTTAAGTTTGTGGCTTTCAAATGTCAACAAAATACTAATTTTTTTTTTCACAGTAGATGTTCAAATGCAAAGAACCTAGGCAATATACTAGCTATATAATGTTTATGTCATTGTTTTTTTATTTTTATTTTGTAAAATTGTCTGCCTGTTTATCTTGCAGTGAAAGCTGAGAAGAAAACAGTGCAGTTCAGTGATGAAATTCAAGTAGAAACAATAGAACCTGAGCCTGAACCAGTTTATATTGATGAAGTAAGCATGCTAAAAGTACTGATTTTCAACTGCTGGTACATTTAAATATATGCTGTTTAACCTTTTCATCCTGTATTTAAAAACAATAATCTAAAGAGAATGGGAAGGGAAAGTTATTTAATTAAAATAAAAACAAATCTCCAGTATTCTCATTTCTTCAAGAGTCTTGAAGCTCTTAATTTCTGTAACTGAATTTGGAAACTGCATTCTGTTTAGGGCCCTACTCCTGGATTGTACATCTGTTTACCTCCAAACTAGAAGCTTGGTGTTCAGTGACCTATTTGCTTTCAAATTTTGCTTTAAGTACTTCAGGATACCTCAGAGATACCCATCTGGACTTCTGTCTTAAATTTATTTCCAGTATAACCACCCTCTACTGTAAGACTCAAAGATCTCTTTTGGTCTCTGAAAAGGGAATGTTCTTCCCCTGCCTTTTGTTTTTTCTTTTTTTTTTTTTTCTTTCCTTGACACAGATTCTGTCATTGTTTTTTTGAAATGAGAAATCAGTTACTGCTTTCCTCAAGTCCAATTTAAGTCCCACCTCACAACCTCTTCCTCCCAAGAGATATTAGTTTGTAATCTGCCAGAATAGCTTATCTCAAGCCTGCATTGAGGTGCCTTCCAGCTTTTGTCTTCTGTGAGTCCATATTGCTTTTTGTTTTAGTGTCTTCTTTTATTTTTAAATTTGCCTCTCTAGGGTTTCAGGAGGACAAATCATCGTTTTATTTTCTACTTTGATACAACCTATATAACTCTGGTCTGATAAAGGCTATGTATTTGATAGTGCTCAGCTAAAATTTTAAATAATTTACATATTGTTTAATTGAGCAATATAGTTCATTGCAACGTATTTTTCAAAGAGTTTATGTCTGTTCATCTCCTAACCTTTGGTATTTTTATTATAAAAGGGTTGTGCTTAAACTAGTTAATCAAGGATGACTTATTCTGAAGTCAACCATGCAACGCCTCCAAACATCATCTTAAAATAACACTTTCTTATATATTGGTAATGACATGGCTCATGTACTGAATAGGCATCATACACTTAAAAATGCAGGTTAACAGGATAGCTTTTCAGTGAATTTGAAGTCCTCTTTCAATGTATTCTGTCAAAACATTTCCACTAATTCCACTAGATGGTGTTATTGCATATGTAATAACTAGAATGGAAAAATAGAAGCTGCTCAGAAAATACTGTTTAGAAGGACTTTTAGGAATAAACGAGTGTTCTGCACATTCCACTTGTTACAAGTAATAATTTTTCTCAATTGGCTTTTGCCTATTCAAGCATCTTCATTCCCATGAAGTAGCATGTATGATTTGTATTTTCTTATAATCTGGATGATTCTCAAGTGCCAAGAGGTCAAAATGGCTGTTGTAAATGGCTGCTTTAGTTTACTACCCTGAAAGTGCTAATTCCCTCTCTGCTGTGTGTGTCCTGATTATACAATTTGTGTTCTAGGATAAAATGGACCAACTCTTGCAGATGCTACAAAGCGCAGATCCATCTGATGACCAGCCAGACCTCCCAGAATTGCTCCATCTTGAGGGTAAGAAAATATGAGGTTTTTTTGTTGGTGTTTTCCTCTCTAGTAATTACCTATATCAAACCAAATTGAAATTAAGCTGACTACTTCAGCTTCATGTGCATGCAAGAAGCATGCCTGAGCCATAGTTGTCGCACTTCCTGTTTCCCACATCTAAGAGACCAAAGTGCAAAATGTTTACTTAAAAGAAGCCCACTCCTTTCTCAAGAAAACTATTTTTTTATATTCTTTTCCCTTTCAAGACCCAGAAATACTTAATTCAGTCATATCCATCCATTTTTTTTTTCCTTCATAGAGTAGCACAGCATGAAGTGGCAAAAGGAGTTAAGGAAGATACCATGAGAGGAAGCAGAAATATATAGTAGACCTGTGGGTGTCCTACATGCTTTTCACTTGCATGTGTATTTCTGTAGGAATTGCATACTAAAATACTTCTATAGAGTATTTATTACTAGTCTTTTAGAGTCAAATTATTCAGACTACCTCTTCATAGAGGCATTTTAAACCATTTTACCTGAGTTGATAGATGGACCAAAATTTTTGGGAGGCGATTTGGAGAAGGAAGAAAAGAAACTTACTGATTATGAGATAGCACATAGGCTTAATTCGGGGAGGACCAGACGGTTAAGATTGTTAAGAAAATATCAGGTTCTACATCTGTCTAGAAGTTAATCATTAAAACGTACATAGGCTTTTAAGCTTTTGAATATTTCTCATCTTTTTGCACCCATCTGGTTCATTATGCCTCTAAATGAATCCTGTTTTAGGAACTGCATATCAGGGATATGTCTGCATGTATTTTAGTTCTGCTAAGGCTAAAGGGGAGTAAAAAGAAACATGACTGGTTTTATTCCTTCAAGTCCCAAATATAGCTGTCGAGGTTGTTGTCTAAGAGACAGATTGCCTGTATCTGGTCCAGGACAGAGGCAAAGAAATTAAAGGTATGCTTATCAACCAACCTCCAGATATGGCTTGTTAGAATTTTCTTCAAAATGCATTGTGAGATCATTAAAACAATGCTGAATTGTATGTTGAACTGTGGGACTGGTCCCAGAGTCTGAAAGCACTAGTGTGGTCAGATGATCACTCCCCAGCTACCTACAACAGCCCTTGCCAAACATGGCTGCATGGAGTTCTACAATGCCAATTCAAAATTACTTGCTCTGCAGTTAAGTAGGCTTTGGTGAGCTACTGCTTTTGGCATAGATTCTGGGAATTTTGTTATAGGTGTGGTTTGAATCCTTGTTCCTACCAGTGGTGGCAGGTGCTGATCACTATTTGGCAGAAAAACCACTTCATTTTCTTCTGCCATTCATGTGTCCGGCTACAAATGTCTTTAATTGGAGAGCTCATCCTAACACATTCAGGAGCCCAGGGTTTGTGGTTGGTAGCAGTGCAGTCATCATACCCCTTACTCCAATTAGGATTCTAGTGAGAGTGAAATGTGCTATTAGTGTCTTTGACATGCAGTTGATTGAATCATCGCAACCAGTTTTCTCCTTCCGTTTTCATAGATAGCATTTTTGTAGCAATGTTAGTTGAACACATGATTTGTAGTGGCAAATTTTCTTCCTTGAAGGAGAGATCACCTTTGAGATTTACTTTTTATGGAAAATAGTTTGTTTTGTACTTTCTGAATGTTTATTTTTATTTTTAAAATGTACTTTTAAAATTGTACTGATACTGAAAACTTCAGCTGGATCTCATTCTTAAATTGTTCATGATGCTCTCTCTGTTACTATAAATTTTTTGGCATACAGATTATACTAATGAACTGAAAAAAAAAGGTTGGACTAGCATCTACACATTTCTATCTGGTAATTTTTTTTCAATTGCTTTCTGACTTTGCAGTATGGAAATGTTTATTACTCTGATATATTTTAATGTCTTTCTATTCTAGCAATGTGCCACCAGATGGGACCTCTCATAGATGAAAAGTTGGAAGATATAGACAGGTAAAAAAAAATAAATCATGTGTTTTGACTCAAATTATAATTCATTCTTAGAAATACCAGCATTGTTACTTAATGGTATCTTAATAATTTCTTTGAATACTGGCAAAGAGAGTAGGTGTATTTATTAGTAGTTTCTCCTCTGGGAAGAGATCTGAGGATGTTTTCCCCTAGTCATATAGTAATTTATAGTATTGGACCGTTTGATGTTCTGGCACTTGTCAGGCATCACTTCACAGCAAGAATATGTTGCTTATCACTCCTCATGAAATTTCTCTGTATTGTTCTATACTGAAGGTAGCTAAATTGTGGAATAAACTGTGAAATATGTTTTCTAGGAAACATTCAGAACTTTCAGAGCTCAATGTTAAAGCAATGGAGGCTCTTTCTTTGTATAACAAATTGATGAATGAGGACCCAATGTATTCTATGTATGCAAAACTACAAAACCAACAGTATTACATGCAGTCATCTGGTGTTTCTGGCTCCCAGGTATGTATGGAACCTTTAATAGGGTTTGACCTTACCCAGTGCATACTGACTGAGCAGTGTTTTCTCTCAACACAATATCTAAACAAATAAAAATAAGAATGTTTGTTTTCAGCTGCAAGCTTTGGATATTTTTTGCAGGTTCTAATGATTTTAGTTTTTGTGTGTTCAGTTCCTTTTGATCAAGCCCATCCTGGGCTTTGAGTTGCACATAAAGTTAAAAGTTCTACCTGCCAGGGCTTTGTATAGTGGGTCAAAGAAAGCAAAAAACCAAGGGAGTACAATTTCTGGTTAAGATTTTGCCCTCCCCTATCTACTCAGGGATAACAGTCAACATGGAAATGCTGCCATGAAAGAATTGCCATTTTTAACTTCAGTAATTTAAATTAAAGAAAATAAGAAGTTTTGACAGGCTGTCTTAAAGTTCTGAAGTTAGATATTAAATAGCAAATTTTCTTGTATTTTATTTCTAATATACCTTTATTTAACTTCCTAGGTTTATCCAGGGCAAACTCAGAGTAATGCATACTTGGTGGCAGGGAGTGCACAGATGGGCCATATTCAAGGTTACAGTCTTCCTCCTGAACAGCTCCCTTCTCTCAGCCAAGGCACAGTTACTCCATCTGCCAGCTCAGTACTGCCTGGTCAGCCTGCACAGACGTCTTACACAAAGTAAATATTTTCCTGTTGAAGTTTAAATGAATTTAAACATAAAGGACTACAGATATATTTAAAGGAGATTTTTTTTTTCCTTACAGAAGTATAATTACAAATGTAACTGAAAGATACTTTAGTGCAATTATTTCCAGCGTGCTTTTTATTGGTGTCATGCATTTGGTAAAAATGCCTGTCCAACTTCTAAATTTTCTGTTGTTTTTATCATTTTCTCTAGTTTTTAATTTTATATATGTTAAATATGTAATTTATATACCTCTATATTTCTTTTATATTAAAAATAGAGACAATTATATAGACATGACTTAGTGGTAGTAGTAGTGACCTTTAATATATATTTAATGATGAAGATTATCTGCTGCTCTGGCTAGCTTAGCTGAATTTCTGAGCGCGTTTATTCTACTGTTCTTTTCTCAAATATCTTCCCATGGAAGAAGAGGAGAATTCTGCTCATTTTGGAAAAGAAGTGAATGGACTATGAATACTTACTAAAGCTTATGCAGCTTGCCCATATAAGGGAGTTGCAAGAGGCTTTCTACATTGAGTAGATGGCCAAAGATGTTAAGTTTGGTTAAGCTACCTATATGGTGAACAAATTTTGAATTGGCTTTAGGAAAGGATTAGGGGATTTTGGTTTTTTTGAGTTTTGGTTTGTTGGTTTTTTTTTTTTTTTTTTTTACTCTCTGTGTAAAGTAATTTTATTTTATAAAGTTAGGAGAGACATCCGTCTTGAGTCATTAATGTATTTGTTAGTTTCTGTCCCTCAAAGTTACTTATTTGGGATAGTAAGGCATACATTGACAAAGCAAGTTTCTACATACTTCACCTGACTTGTTTTGCTGTTTAAAACAGTTGGCTGGGTTTTTAAAAACAGTTTGGTTGGGGTTTCGTTTTGTTCATTAACAAAATTGAAGACAGATGTCATTCCAAGTTGCACCTTAAAATAAAACAAAATTACAGATTTATGGTCTAATTTTAAATCCATAGGAGGTGTCTTATATGTGTTTAAATCTGAGGAGTGTGTTTGAGTTTTAATGGGAATACTCATTGGCTACTGTTTTAAACACAGAAGGTGTCCTGAATTAAGAAATTTTTGTGTGTATATATAGAACAACTGAAGAAGCAATAAAGTTTTGTGGTTCTGTTGGTAAATTGTTTGTAAGTTTAACTTCAATTTTTTTTTTTTTCAGTGCAATGGTTGGTTCTGTTGCTGGAAGTACTTACTCTAACCAGGCTTCAGTGTATAGTCCCCCACCTGCTACTGTTGATGTTGCTGCTTATCAGAATGCTGGAACTAATATGTCCCAGGTGCCAAACTATAACTTGCCATCTGCAGCTCTGCCACAGACAGCAGGCAGTCAGCAGGCACCCCCACAACAACCACAGCCTCCACCACCTCAACAGCCACAGCATAGTTACTCCCAGAAGGCTCTGCTATAGGATCCAGGACTTCTGATTCCTAATCTTCTTTAACCTCTGCTAAAGGCAGTTGGTGATTCTGAGTTTCTTCCTTTAATCTCTTAAACTTTGTTTATCCTCAGCTTAATAAGAATCTCTCTTGGTGAACAAGTTCAATTTGCACTGACTTTTTAGGATTTTTTTTTTTTAATTTTCCGGAGGAACTGATATATTTAGGAATTTTACTTCCTTTTAAAATGCCTAAAAATTGGTACAAGATTATTTATGTATGGTAAAATTGGCTAGTCTGTGAAAACTCAACATCTGCAAACTGTTGTGGCATATATGTTATGTACATACAGTGTGTGATTGCAGTAGTGCCTGTTTCGTATAGCTATGGTGGTCGTATGAATATATTTAACACAATGTTTAAAAATAATTTACTTTACTATTTTATTTTAATCATGAACTGACAACCGTATTTCATAGTTTTGTCTAGTTTTAAGACAGATGTGATGTCTTTTTCCAATGCAGGAAAAGCAGTAATTCCGCATATCATGGTTACAGTTACAAGCTAGGGTTTATATATGAATTTACAAACTTATCTGAGTCTAGGTTTCACTACTTCTTGAATTGAACACAAGTGTATCATGACTATTAGCTTATCTACCAAAGTAAACTTGTTAACTAGTAAGTGATTTGGGGGTATAACAGCAAATTATGATTCTGCTTTGGAATAATTAATAACTTAAAACTACTATTCGGAGGCTGCTAAACATATCATGGGACCATGCAACAGATCAGGATCTTGCATTTTATCATGAAAAGCATGTAATTTATTTTTTTTCAAGTTGTTTTTTACAACGGGAACCAGGACTGTATTCTCTGTGTGTTGGTAGAGATTACACCAAAGAAAGACAGAGGAATTGAGTTGGAAGAGAAACAATGGAGTTTTAAACTGGAACACACAACATGAATTACACTATTTTATTCGAGTCTTCTTAATTAGAACATGGAGAATTATGGACATTTAAATCACTTTGCTGAACAAACCTTCAGGGCTTTGTTTTATCTCTTGTGGCCTTGCTTAGCAATTTGTTCTGTTTACTGTTCTAACACAAACACTTCTGCCTTAAATGTCTGTTTCAATTATCAATTGTACCATTTGAATTTATTAGCCCTTCTATAGTATCAGTAGTTTATGAAGCGTCTCATTTTAATCCACTTTCAGGTTACTTTGAATTCTCTTCTGCAGCATCACACATTAGCCTGTTTTAAACCCTTGTGTTCCTCAGTAACCTTGACAGCTGGCTCTTTGAGGCATTATATTTTCTCTCTGTGGCCGAGATGCTGCAAAAGAAACATGGTAATGGAAGGCAGTATTTTAGGTGTTCTGAATTTCTTGTACAAAGACTGTTGTTACTTTGCATTTGTATTCAATCTAGTAATGCATCCTGGTTTTGTCTTTTCCAGCTACTCTAATTCCTTAGAGCAATACTAGATGGCTTCAACATCAAATCTGTGTTTTGAGTCTTGTTAGAGTGTATGTCAGATATTGTTTGCTTTTGTGAACTATATTTTAGTGTGATGCTTCTGGAATTAAATGTTTCAATTGTACATTATACTATAAAATGACCCTGGTTATCCTATACACTCTTGCATCTGTTCACAGTTACCTAACATGCCCTTGTTTCACTGTTTTAATTGACACTGGTGTTTTGCCAGATGCTTTCAGATGACTACTTTGCAAAACTTTTCACTGGGGTGGTTACAGAACAATGTCCATAGCTGCTCTGTTCCAGTTGGGGAGGCTCTAGCCAGCTGGTTGTTCTAATACTAGTATTTTCACTTTTTTTTTTCCTCTAGAATTCTTGAGCATCCTCACAAATGGTCATTGATTACTTCAGCACTTGGTGTCATCAGAAAAGCCTATGGAATTTGAAAAGAAATACTAAAGAAAAAATAATAATCCAAGATATTTTGTTGTAGATAGTTTTTTATGGATTAAAGGGGTGATGACTTTAGAAAAGGCATGTAGTATAATTTAGATAGTGTTCTCTATATGCATTTGGTATCTTATTCCAAAATCAGATATACAGTGTGTATAGAAATGTATCATTTATATACAGAAGTGAAAATAAGTTTTTATTCTATAGTTCTTAGTCCCTAATTCAAGGAGAAGCTTGAAGCATCAAGATAGTCTGGCTGACATTGGCTATTGTATTCTTAGGTTTTCACATATTGTGTCACGTATTCCCTAACAAGGGCCTTTGGAACTTCTGAACAGAAATGACCTGGCAAAATTACTTTTTGTTACTAATTTGTCATTGTTTTTAAAATTTTTGAAGTCTTTCCTTGACATACAGAAATGCTTTTTCCTGGTTTCTATTTTTGATCATTGAAATCTTATGTGTCTCTAAAGTTTTTCTGCCTTTCCAACTTGCTTATTTTAGGCATCAGTCCATGTTTACAAAAATCAAAATCACTTTTCAATTATATTCATCATGGCAAAAAAAACCCCCACTTGCTAAAATTCAATGCTCCTCTAAATTCAATATAATGAAAGTTAATATATATACTGATGTACAATGAAAGTGAACATAAGATGCACACTTTCTATTTTCCTTCCTGCCTTTATTAAAGTCACTGCTCTAAGGTAAAAGACTGGGAATTTTAATTGACTTTGAATCAGAATTCGTTGTCTACAGCTGGTGTAGTAGATCACTGTATTTTTAGGTTCAGTCTTAGCATTTCTGTTGCAACCTACATTTTTCATTTCATATACAGTTTTCAGATTAAATTGAATTTGGAGCTATATTGCTTGATGTTGATTTTTCTCATCAGAAAAGATAATTTTGTCTTCTTACTTGGTTGTGTCCTGTATGCTTGATACTCTAAAGTGATGTCTTCTCCTACCTTGCTAGATGCTGTCATTGCATGAATTCCTTCAGTCATCCTCTTGTATCCTCTGTGATAACTTAGAAATTATATGTCAGTTCACCTCCTCTCTGTGCATTTGGTATCACGAAGCTGGAGGTGCCATTGCTGGTGCTTCTCTGCCATGATTTATTCTCGGATTCCTCATTTATGCATTGTTTTGACAAAGTTCACATGTGTTCTACCTTACTATGATATTGAACATGGAAATGTGCATGAATGGGGGAAAATAAATGTACAGCTGCTGGGTGGAAAAGCTTTTGAGCAATTAAGTGTCAGAAGGTTAAGCTATTTGAAAGCTAAGGATCCCTGGAAATGTTATTCATGTTCCAATAGGAGACCTAATTTAAAATGCCTTGTTTCTTTACAAGAAAACTGTCAATGTAAGGCTAAAATGATTTCAAAATATTTTGTATAACTCTTTGTCACTTAACCCTTTATTAAGGAATACAAAAATGATAATTAATTTCAGAAGGTGTATTTCTGTGGCTTGGGTAGCCTGAACTGGAGCAAATTCTGGAAAGTGCCTTCTGTGCATTCCACTTCTATAAGCGAAACTTTTTTACCCCTGTGTATCATCTCAATTTATGTGGGCATGATAAAGGTGTTAAGATTTACTATAAAACATCCCAGGAAAAACACTGAGGCAGTGTGTTAAAATTTGCTGTACTGATATCATGACAGTCTGTTCCAGAGTGTGCAGCTGCAGGAACAGTCACAACATATTTTCTCACCTCTGTTTAGTAACTGGTACTGGTGTAGAAGTGTATTTAATGTCATGGGCCAAAGCACATACAGGCAGTAGTAAAACAGCAGCAAAAAAGGAGCAAAATACAAGAATTACTGCAGGCTTCTCAAGAAATGTGGGGTAGCATGCTGCCCTCGTGGTACAGTTACTGTTCCTGAATTTTGAGGCAGGGGGAACTGAAATGCATTTGAACTTCAGAAAATTCTACCACATTGAAAATTATTAGATGTAACAAAGGAGATAGATTTGCTTTTAATACCATGTACATATTTCGCTGATTAAATCTAGGCTGCTATTATAGTTCTCTGATTTCATTTAGATGGCAGGAACATCAGATTTACACTGGAGAACTGCTTAATACCTCATTCTCCAATTTATTTTTCTTTTTTAGTGTTTTCTCTGATATCACTTACTTGATTTGTTACTCATATTTCAGATATCTGTGCAGTCTTTACATATAAGGGTCTTACCTTATTTCCTCTCTGCTGGGTTTCACAGACTGAATGAAAAAGGACATCTCTAATTACAGCAGCTACACTGGCACTTTGAATTACACAACTGCAGCTTCCTTTGGAGAAGATGCATGTATCTATTTTGAAGAACAAGGGAGTATAATTTTTCCAGTTAAAAACTGGGAGGAGATATTTTTAAAGAAAAAGGTAGAGTAAAAGTTACAAAACCCCTCCATTGCTCACAGCAGGCAGAATCATTTTTTACTCTGTTACTCAATCTTAAAGCTGACCAACTCCACACTACAGCTACTCCTCTCTCATTTTCAGCTGCAATGAAGAATATTGACCTTCATACACAGACTGTCCAACACCATAGGAGAACATGGAGAAGGCCTTGACATTTGAACTTTTTGCTTCACTATGTAAAAACCACTATGTACATTTTTGAAGCCTTGTTTCTTAAATTAGGATGGTTGTGTTTAAAAACATTCCATTTGCTACTATGTAAAATTGCAGATCTGAAGTTCCCTTTTCATGCTGCTGCCTTGGCAAAAAGGTGGTAGGGGCTTTTTTTCTTCTATCCTGCATGTCCTTCTGGAATCCAAATAATTTTTGTCTTTGTCATGAAAAAGAAACCTGCTGCAGTCTGCTTTGGTTTTAATAAAGTGTACACAGTAGCAAAGTGCATTTTTGTTTGGCTTTGTTTTGATGCTCCCTTTGATGTTGGTATATGTATATATTTAGATATACTGCACTGTTGTACAAGAATTGTTTTAGTAAATAACACTATTTGTAAAAACTGTTAATTGTTTTTGGTATGAATGCAAAATATTAAAGTTGGAGTATTTAGTTCATTACGTTGCAAAGTCAATTTATAAATTTCATGGAAGAAAGGGACTTCCTTTGCTTGAAGGACTTGGAGATACAATAAGCAAGGTCTGTTAGAAGTACTTAGCTCAAATTTTCTGATTTCAGGTGGGATGGAGGTGGGTTTTTGGTTTTTCTGGTTGGGAAGTTGTGTGTGTTTGGGGGGGGGGGGGTTGTATCATGCTTACACATAGATTACATTATTTTTACTTTAAAATCTGTTATTAACTTCCTTCAGCTAAATTCAAATAATACATTGTATATCTTATTTCAAGAATGCTACCTGTCCTCTTTTGGTAAATACAGCATGAATATTTTAAAGGGATCATAAAGAACAAATGAAAACATTTGTACTGTCTAATGCATATATTTGGTTACATGTCGATAAGCAGATACTATGGTAGCTTGACAGTTGATTTACACAGTCAACTGACAGTTAATTCTATTTCTTGTGATAGTAACACAAAGTAGCATAGAAGTTGGTGGTTTATGTGAAAGGAGCTGAAGATCAGGCTAAAACGTGGTTCATGAGTACTAAAACGCTTAAAATGTTGTCACAATTGAAACTTAATAGACTTGACAGCTGTATGCCGTGTTCTTAAAGCACTGTTATGCATAGATTTCTTGCTTAAACCAATGTAAGCATCTCAGATCACTGGGATTTTGGGAGCAGTGGGCAGCAGTATCAGTTTGACCTGTTCTTGGGCTCTCTTCCTAGAAATGTGAGCTAAACCCCTTAGGTAAACAGGTTGTGTGGGCTGTGTGTTCATTCAGTATGATAATTTTTGTCTTTCAAGAGAATATTTAGTTGACATAATTAAAAATCCTACAGATTATGTAGAAACAAAACAGGTTGTTTTTTTTTTAACAGGGAGTGGGTATTAATACTGAGTTTACTGCCCCTTTCTTTTGGATGGAAAGTATTTCTGTTGAGATGCCTATGATGAAAATATAGTTTGAGAATTTGTTCTATAGTATTTAAAGTTTTTTGTAAAATCTGCTGCCATGAATCTGGGCAAGAGGTAGAATAAGCATCAATCTGTAATTAAGGGGATGAAACCAATTATCTTCACTTAAACTTTTGGATCTTTCTTCAAGACACTCATGTCATATCCCATTACGAACCTGGGGACCTTAATGAATTGTCTTACTACACTAGCTACTTTTCAAAATCTTATTCAGCTCTGTTATAGGATAGAATTTTATCTCTCACAATATTTGTAAATTTAAATTACCTGGATAATTTTAATTCAAGGCTGTTTGGGTTGATACTGATTGGGATCTGTTTTATGTGGGAAATGAGAATTAGGCCATTATGAGAGAACCTGTGAAGAAACTTCCACTGATTAAGGTTGTGAGTACACATGGGCAACAAGCAATAATGCAGCTAACCAACTGGGGCTAAAAAAGGCAAAGATGTATTTCAAGTTGTAGGTTTAGAGCATCTTTAAAGTACAATCTCTTTGTTGGAATATAAGGAATGTAGTGATTGTAACACTTCATATTTTGCTTTGACTTTTCTTAACCCTGTTAAACATGAGTTTTGAGTCCTTATGCATGCACCTTTGATCTCTAAAAAACAGTGTTTATGCCCCCCATCCCCAGGACTGGTGACATCTCCTACCTTAGCAGTTGTACTTTGAACCCTCATAGAGGTGCAGAATCCAGCAGGAACATGCTGGGTGGTTGGTAGAGCCTGTCACCAGTGGGACACTGCACAGTAGAACAAACCCATTCACTGGTCAGTGTCTCTATTTATCCCTTTCTGGCTACAGGAAGCACACATATCAAAAAATGGAACCCTTCATTGTATCCATGCTTGGACCACTCAGTTTTACTCTAGAACAGTTTTCTAAGTTTGATTTAGTAATAAGGAAATAAGCCTGCCCTGACTGCTACAGAAATCACACGGATCTATTTCTAGCCAGTTGTGATGTCTCACCCCTGTTGACTTATGCATTCTCAGGTATTTGTGGATTATGCAGACATATTTTATTTTGCAGCCTGTGTCAGACCATCCCGATTTACTGTGCTTCACAAAGGAGAGCGAACATTTGGATCCCTTGGTTTTAATGGCTTTTAGACTTGTGAAATGTTCTCCAAATTAGGCTTTTTCTTTCCCTGGTAACAGGGTCTCATAGCTAATGCTGAGGAATTGTGGTGAAGTTAAGCAAACCCTGCAGCAAAAATCATGTGGCCGGAGGAATACAGGTAAAATAATGATTTTCATAGAAATATGTTGTCTTATATAAGAACAAATGGAAGTCTTGGCTGAGCGTAGGACAGAGAAGTCATGGTTCTCTGAACCTCTGTATGAACACAGAGTCAGCACAAAGCACTCCACTGAAATGTGCTATTGAAACTTTCAAATAGGTTGTTTGGGTTTGTTTATTCCCAGAGAAATGCGAGGTGGTGTCTAAAAGACTCTTCTTAGGGGTGTTTTTGCTCAGAGGGCCCTCTTTCCTCCTTTTCTACTGAGGAAAAACAAATAGTGAAGAATTTTTTGAATTAATGGAGTCCACAATCTCACTTTGTAACGTATTTCTTGCAGCTTCTGTGGAATCACGATTTACATTATCTGATTTTGTGGATAATGACACTCAAGTAGGATATAGCATTAGTAATATTTAAAACTCCTACTCACTTAACCGTAAAGTAGGTAATTTTAATTTAATAGTTTATTTTAGTAAGCTTGTTCTCTCAAAACAGACATGCTTTCTACTCTTGAGCACTTCTTATCTTCCGGATAATCAAGGTTTCCTGTAAGTGGTAGCTGTTCTTTCCAAGGTTTCAGAGTCCCTCTGATCACTTCATGGGGCAGCTATTTCTCCTACTTGCTCAAATGATTTCCTAACTGCCTCTTGCAAGAACTAGAGTCCCTTGAATTTGTCCCTCCCTGAGGCTCAAATTGGCACCAGATTTGTACCTCAGATTTCTTTATTCAGGACAGATGGCAGGTAGTAAGCAATCAATTGTATATCTGTGAATAGTACTGACCTGAGCAGCATTCAGTGGGATCCTGTACTGCAGCAGCAATGCAAAGAATCCAAATCTCAGCTCTTCTGGAAACATATTAAATCGGTTCCATGTAGTATATGTATTTTCTAACAGTTACCTCCTTTCTTATGCTTTCTCATACTTGATCCTTACAGTAAGCTTGCCCACAAATACTAGTGGTTAGTTAATCATAATCCTAATTAATTCTATCTATCTATCTAATCTATCTTTGAATGTTTCCACCCTGCAGTTTGTCCTTCCACAGTAATACAGGTGTCTTATGGAGTCTTTTACCTTGTTTTCTGAGATGAAGACAGTCCTGATCTGTAACCTCTGAAGTATTATCTCCCTCATCACTGGCTCAGTCACACAACTGCTGTAACTGGGCTTTGTATTTTTCATATTTTTGCCGTGGTCCTTAGGGTATTCTTTACATAGCACTTTGCCATTAACTTTGCATCATTGTTTTCTGGCTTTATTTTCTGTTTGTTCATGGTACAATTTCACAAGGAAATTGGCCAGATATCAACCCAGCACCTCTGTTCTTGTGGACCAAATTTTGGTTCCAAATGGTTTAATGATACATGCTGATAGTTGCATTCTACTTGCTAATTTTATTCATTGCAGGTTTAAGAAACACAATTAATGCAGTATGTGAGGCAAGTCCATCGTAAACTGTGGGTTTGCCACACAGTGTGTGTTGCTTTTAAAAATCATAGAATCATAGAATAGCCTGAGTTGGAAGTGACCTTAAAGATCATCTATTTCCAAACCCCCTGCAGGGACACCTTTCCACAGACCAGTTTGCTCTGAGCCCTGTCCAACCTGGCCTTGGATGCTTCTAGGGATGGGGCATCTACAGCTTTTCTGGAAGATATATTCCAGTGCTTCACCACCCCCACAGTAAAGAATTTCTAATATCCAATCTATACTACTCTTTTTCAGTCTGAAGCCATTCCCCCTTGTCCTGTCATTACATGCTCTTTTAAATAGTCTCCGTCTTTCTTGTAGACTCCTTTCAGGTACTGGAAGGCCACAATTAGGTCACTTCAGAGCCTTCTCTTTTCCAGGCTGAACAATCCCAATTCTCTCAGCCTTCCCTCATAGGAGAGGTGCTCCACCCCTCTAATTAACTGATGGCTCTTCTCTGGACTTGCTCCAACCAGTCGATGTCCCTCCTGTGCTGGGGACCCCAGAGCTGGATGCAGTGCTCCAGGTGGGGTCTCACTAGGGTGGAGGAGAGGGTCAGAAACACCTCCCGTGACCTGCTGCCCACACTGCTTTTGATGCAGAATCTGATTGTCTATACAATCCAAGAGATGATTCAACTTTCATTCCAGCTAGACCATGCACTTGACAGTGTTCACGGTCTTGCTTGTTTCTGTGAGAAACTGCACATTCTTTGAATTTTGGTTTGTCACTGAGGACTTCATAGCATGGATGGATGGGGTGGACAGGGACTGTAGGTAGAAATAGATTGTTAATAGTGTAAGAGCATTTATCCAATTTATCCAAGTCTATGTCTAGATTTTTCAGATGTTAATTTATGTCTTCCAAAATGAATGTCCTTCAAGAACAACTTCCTGAAAAAAAGGTTTCTAAATCCATGACAAATAGTGACGTACTTGCAGAACACCATAGATTTTTTTGAAAATAGTGTGTTTTATTTATTCTACAATGAATTAATGTGCACACCCAAATTTCAAGTAGTTAGAAATGATAACTTGTTAAGCATTACTGAATGGCTACAATTTTTACCACATAGGTAAATGAAGACTAAGATCTTCCAACAATAAGTCAGTCAGTCAATCAGTGCTGCCAGGGCTGTCCTCATCTTTGAAAATAAACTGCTAGAAAAAATATCTGTTATGGAACTGATCTAGAGATTAGCAACCAAAATCTCATAATCAGGTTTTCACTTCTTTCTCATACTTTACTCAGGAGGAGGCTATTCTAATTATTGTAATTGTACCATTCAAGTAGAGCAAATAGATTAAGTATTTAAAAGTAAATGCTTTCCTTTGGAAGTTGTTGTTTTAAAGTGTCGTGCTGTGCTGAACACACTATTCTGATGGAAATGTCTGTCTGCCTAATTAGCTGACTCTATTAAGAAGTGGAATTGGCAAGAAACCTTGTAAGAGTTTCCACTTAAGAAAAATCCAGTATATTTCTGTATTTTTATCATGGTATTTGTTCTATTAGTCTGTTCCCTCCTCATAGTAATAGAAAAATATTTTGCATAATTGTAATGATAATTTTAATAGAGTTTATAGAAGGGCAACTTCCAGCTAAAAGAGAATCACACTCATAAAATATGGAGTCAGCAATGGGTACAAGTGCAGCCCATTTGTAATCATGTTGGGAGTGCCCATGCTGATCTTCAAAATACACTATTTGACAAGTCTCTTGCACCATCCTAATTTTTTCATTAGTATTAGGTGGGAAAAGTGAGTGTTTTATCTCTCCCATGTTTATTGGATGTTTTTCAAATAAATCAATAACTATTGCATACAGAAGCATGGTGATCTTGGTGTTCTTCTATTTTCTGTCTTACCTCCTAACTCCTAATCCTTCCTATGGTTGCCTTTTCCTTTTACTTTTATCTGAAAGGACCTGAATTGATTGGTCTCAATTCTCAGCAAGTCTTTGAAGCTGCAGTCAGTATTTGGAAGCAGTGGTTCACTACTAGAGATTTGCTGAAAAATCCCCCTGTGATCTGTTATGAATCTTCTTCCTTTTGTTTCATATATGGTAATTTCATTTGTTTCTGGCTGTTTTCTTTAGTGAGTTTAATTTTTAAACCTTTAAAATGGTTCAGAACTCTTATGTGTACTTTTCAGTTTCACCTCCAGGTTTCAAGTCTTGCTTAAACAGTGTGAGCATATGTGGAATCAGAGTATGTTGTGACAGTGATAATGTCCCTCTTATGTATTGGAATTTTGTATTATAATATCAATTTAACCCCTTATACTCTCTTCTCTTGCCTATAAAATGCCTGTATAAGTGCTGGCTATCTTAAGTTTTCCATATACTGGGTTAGTGGTGTGCAAAGGGAAGACACCAGAGTGCTCTGAGATGAAAGCAGCACTGCACACTTATCCTATTGGAGGGACTGGAAGGTCTCAGACGCTGACTGGTGGGTGACTGTGGAGCTAATTTTCTGTATCCTTAACTGTTGTTATTACAGTTGCAATACCATTTCACATATAGGCAGCAGTCAGGTAAAAACAGTGTTGATCTCCGATACATGCAATTTTATACTTTTTTTTTTTTTTTTTAACGTTCTACTGCTGTATTAAGGAATATGAGCTCCTATTTCAATTCTGGCAGACTGGTTTTTATCAGCTACATGTTGCACAACAGTAAATACTATAGACTTAAGAATCTTTCTTATCAACAAAGTCTGCAAAAAATTCTCCCTTTTTTGATTCCCTCTTAAGCCCTAGGATCCTACAGGCCAGCTGTAGCATTGTCTACGTATTCACAGAATATTAAGCCTGCCTTGTGCTCTGAGTTTATTGGAATATCAAGACTGTCTTTTTCCATTAGGGGCATAAAGTTTATATTATCCATTGAAAAATAGAGGACTTGGCCCTTGAAGTACAATAGTTTGGGTTAATTTCTATTAAGAATGAAAATCAGTCCTGCAGGGTCTCAAGGAATTAAGAGTAATGGAGAGATTGAAAGAAAAAAAGTAAATGAGAGCTTGATGTGAATGATGCAATTAGGAAAGACAAAGAAGGAAGATGACTTTGTGCAAATGAATCTTTAATAATAAAAGTTTGTTTCTAGAAGGACACACATGCTTTGTATAGAGAGAAATCATCCACAGAAACCCTCAAATGTCTGTAAACGAAGCCGTATTTTAAGTCTGTGTCAAAACTAACATCTTTACATGATAAAAGATGTAAAATAAGCCAGGGCTCTGAGTGAAATCAGAGTTATGGCATGTTCTGTAATGTTAAGAGATTTGCAGAAGCTTCCTACTTTGAGTGCAGTAGTTAAATACCTCACCCAGGAGAATTATTAAAACCAAAAAATTAAGAATATCTATAAGCAAGCCTTTTCAGTCAGTGTTCTGACTCCTATCGCACGCAATATCCCAAGCACTTTAGTGTTCCTCTTCAGTTGCTTACATTTGTACTGACTAGTTTGTAGGTTTTAAGATTTATGAAGCACTTCAGCTTTCTTTCCCCTCTATACCTACATTTGCTGCTTGCCACTTGGGTCTCAGCTTTAAGAGCGTAAAGGAAGCATGGGATGTATATATGGAGCATGGTTTACTATATCCTGCTTTGCTGCCTGCGTGACATTTGCTGATTTGGTTTCCTGTGAAAACTGATAGATCAGCTCACTTCGGGTCATAGATAACAGGCAGGAAGAGCTGCCAGGACTCCTGAGAAGAATAGACCATTAAAGTCTTCCATGCAGACAGAGCTGAAGTGGGTATTTTTATTTTGGGAAGAAAAAGCAAATGTCGTGTTTTGATACTGCAGAAGGAAGCTGTTCTCAGAAAATACAGATATTTTGAGTTGTTCATGGTTTCAAACCCATTACTATACAGAAAGCTTAGATAAGATGACAATGTCAGTATGAAATAAGGAGAGGACAAAGTTGTCGTCTCGTTGCTGTCTGGATTGCTTGGCGGGCTGCCACAGTGGGGCTGCCTGAGCAGCTCACACCGTACTGGTGGAAATAAATGGCACAGCTGCTGCTGTACCTTCAGAAACAGACCATGAGGATCTCTTGTACTGAATGCTGCAGACATCTAATTTCAGGGATTGCTAGTGGAGGTAACACAAGTCACACAGCCAGCTACTAGTCAATGAAAAATCAGTCTGTTTTATCTAAGGATGCTCATAGTCCTTGAAATGATGGAAGTGTTTTGAAATATTTAGAAGTTTCTGCTGTGAAATAGTGGAGATGGCAAATCATAGAAAAGATATTGTTCTTGACAAAGAGTCTCAAAAAAAGGCAAAAACTTACCCCATCACAAAACTATCCTTAACCTATCTGAGTAATTATTTCCATTTGTGGGGTTTTGTTTGTTTTTGTTGTTGTTTTTTGTTTGTTTGGTGTTTTTTGTGATTTAACTGCCATTTAATCAGCTTTCAGACTTCACATTTAGGATTAAACTAACAGCTAGGTTTCATATTTTAAAAGTTATTATGATGTCTAATTCCCATTGAAATGAGACATCAAAATAATTCAGCCACAACTGTGGCTATCTCTTGCTGTTATCCAAGGCACCAGGAAAGGCAAATAACTAATCTGAAACTTTGTTTGTTTGGTTTGGGATTATTATATTTTTTTTCTCTAAGTACCTTTATCCTTTACTGGTCATTCTTTCTCCTGTATGTTTTGAAGTATTTGTTTGTTTGGGTTTTCATTTTATTTAGTTATTTAGTTAGTTATTTATTTTTCATTTTGACTTACATGAGAAATGTTCTTCTATGAAAATACCAACAAAAGTTGGAGTCCATGTCACCCATAAATAACCTATATCTGCATGAAAACAGGAGATCAACTCCCCTGGTACTGCTGTTTGGTCAGGGAAAGGTACTGCTGTTTGGTCAGGACTATTTTGTAGGAGGGAAGGGGAGACTGTATGAAGCTACAGTGCTGTCAATATCCACAGGCTGTGAGGGCTGATCCCCATTGCTGGTGCAAAAAAGGGCATAATAATCATCCCAGAAGGTAGTAGGTAGTACTGTACCCTGAATGGTTTTACAGGACAGGACATTTTCAGCCAAGACCCAGGTGTTGCTGCTACCCTTTTGGTCTTTTGCATGGTTTTCAGAACCACATTGGAATGTGGCTCCCTGCTGTTCTGAGGAAAGCTTTCGTGATTGTGCTTTATCCCTCGGTCTGTAAACAAGTTTTATCATGAGTAATGTTACTATCTCACCTATGAGTGGTCATCATCTTACAAGTATAGATCAACCTGCTCAGCACACTACAGCAACACGCCTCAAACTGGAGAAATGAGGCTCGTGGTGACTGTGCCATGTACCACAGACATGCAGGTAAACAGCACCTGAGCCCCTTACAGGAGGGTGCTTCTGGCCTGAGCCATTTCACTAGTGGTTCTCAGTTTTCAGGTGGCAGGCTCCTTGGGGTGGTGGAGTGCTTTTCACATATTTATCATGTTGCTACATTATTAACTTGGGAGCTCTTGATAAACTTCTTAAAATTCAAGGCAAGGCTGTTGAATTTCCCAGAAATTATGATCTACAGGTTCAGACTCACCCCTACTATGCTATCAAAACTCCATAAGAGGAAGAGAGCAATTTAAACTTCTGTCTTCTCTTTATCTTTCTCTCAGTAAGACCTCATGCAGGAGACACTGCATCAAGTGGAGGTGGTAAGCTCTTTATGTCTTGGAGCTGCACTGCCATGAAGTTCAGCTATCGGTGAGCAGATGGAGGAAAAAGTGAAAAGGCACATTACTGCAACTCCAGCAGGCTCCTGGGATCCAGGGAAGGATTAAGCCCCAAGGTATCCTTCACAGCAGTCCCAGCTTTGTATTTCAGCATGTGCCTTCTCACAGCAGCACTCAGCAACATGCCAGCCTCTCCTCACCTCCCAGCAGGTCTGCTCCATCCATCAGATCTAATCCCACACACCAGGTGGTACCAGCCCCCTTCCCTCTACCTCTGTCTCACAGGTCATGCTCCTTCATGCATACCTTTTCAGACTACAATCTACTAAAATTTTACATGGTTTTAATGTCATTGGCAATAGGCTGGAGGATAGAATGGTTTTGAGACTGTCTCAGCTACTTTTTGGCTCCCAAATTCCAGTATATTCAATACTTAACATACATATCACTCTGTTTGCTCCTCTAGTAAGTTGAGGGAGGTAGTAACTAAATAATTTTAAAGGTCAGTGAAACATGGGATCACAAGGTTAGCTACCTAGGACTGGCTCTGTGGACGACTGCGGGTGTTCTTCAGGATGACAGAATACATGCTGCAGATCTGAAATCCACTGCGGGAGGCATCTGTCGCTGTACATGTGCCCAGATCTAGTGCAGCCTGCTGTGGTCTAATGAGTCACCCCGTCTTGTGAATCCAGCATGACAATCACTTTCTAAACAAACTTGGTGACCCGCATCAGAATGCATAAACAGTTTTGGACGAAACAAAATGACATTATTTGGTGACTAAACAATGTCAAATAAAAACATCATTGTCAGTCTTGGTCATTCTCAGGAGAGACAAACTCAGCATGTCTATCAGCTAAACAGAGGGTGGACTGTAGTGGACAGGGGGCCATCTCGTGGTGCTGCTGCTGCTCTAAGGGGAAGTCACTAAGAGGGATATTCTATCTGCTCTAGCCCAGACAGAACTGAGCATGGAAATTTTATTCTGTTCTGCAGGAAATATTGCCAAAATAAAAATCATGTTGTTGAAATTAGAATGAAATGTAAACATGTTCTGTGAAACAAAATGTCATTTGCACCCCTACTATTTTGAAACTGCAGCAATGTGTATTAAGTGACTGTTCAGTTTACATAATACTTCATAATATTTCAGTTTTTACAGAATTAATTTTCTGAAGAAAATATTTTTGAATGTTTAAAATATATTTTTATAGTCTGCAAAAATGATGGAAAAATGGAGACAGCACAGGATTAAGGAATTCTTGAATAAAACAGAAACTTTGAACATTAAATCATATACAAAACTACAGTTCTCAGTGCCTTTAGTGAAATTAGGTATAATTCCATTAAAAAATCTAATGTTTTGCCCAAGGATAAACGCTACACTACAGTCAACAATAGGTTGAGATAAGGACAGTTTGATAGGGGAAACTAAAAGGTGCATGCACACAGCAAAGTAAGGAATTAATTCACTACTTCCTAGTGGCAGACTACTTCCCAAGTGTTCAGCTACTTCCCAAGACAATCAGGGCCTTGGGAAGACAGACACCGTAACTCTGAATGTCACCCCTTCCTCCCCCTTCCCTGCATATTTATGGCTGAACACATCATACAGTGTAGAATATCCTTTTGGTCCATTGGGATCAACTGTCCCAGCTGTGTCCCCTCCCAGCTTCTTGTCCAGCTCAGCCTTCTTGCTGATGGGGCAGCATGAGAAGCAAAAAAGGCCTTGAGGCTGTGCAAAACCTGTTCATTAATCTGAAACAGAGCACCATCTGAGCTGCTACAAAGAAAATTAACTCCATCCTAGCCAAAAACAGTACTGTGTCTAACTTTAATTAGCTCTTTACAGCAATTCAATCTTCTAGAAATCTATCTTTCCAAAATCATTCAATAGAGTGAGAATGTTTTTTAAATACTCTACGGTGATTAATGAAATGCTGAAATGTTCATAGGCTTCCGTTGCAGGTAACCCACTACAGCACCCATGGAAACATTAGAAATGTATGGAAAACTACTGAAGAGAGAGACTGAGAGATACATGTTCCCACATGAAATACCAAAAAACATCTTGGGTGCAAATGTGGAAGTATGGATAATAATTCAGTTGTTTTTCTTCAACGCAAACAAAATAGTCGTATTATGTTTCAGTTCTGGATTTCATTTAGACTGAACTTTCTGTCTTTGTGTTGACTATCAAAGTCAAGGTCTACCGTGACTTCAGGATTTCAAGGTATTCTGCAAGGAAGAGTCACCAGTTGCAAATGCTAGATGTGCCAGAAGAAGAGAGGGTCCAACCTGTCTCAGAGGAATTTAGGCCTTTCTGTTCCAAGGGTAAATGGCAGATGGCCTCCTACCCACGGGGAGAGATGAAAACATATGTCTATCTAGGACATGTACCCTGTCATTAGTTATTTAGCAGACTTGGCTTCTGGTAACTATTTGCCTACAAATCACTACAGCCTGAGACTTTGCTGAATGCTTTTGTCTCAAAGGAGAGAAAATCTTTCCCTTTGACTATATCAGATCAGAACATATGATTCATGTGTTCGTATGATGATTCCCAAAGAGGAAGCCAGATCCAGACATAATTATTGAGGAGTATGCTGCAGATGGGACACAGAGGTTATGTGAAGAAGCTCATCAAGACATGTGCTGCTCTAGACAGGGGGTATCTGTAGACATATACATAGACATACAGGCATATGTGTATATCACATATGTCTATGTCAAAATGTCTTTGAACTGGCAGTATCTCCAGTATCGACAGTGAGAGTAAGGGACACTGAGAAAAAGGCAGCTTTCACATCACAAAGGGAGGCTGGAATATTTCTCTTGGAAGCTGCTCTTCTGAAGTCTCATTTTGATTGGAAGGGATCTTGGGAATTCATCTCACATGACCTCCTCTCCAAAGCAGAGCTAACTTAAAATTTAGATCAATTGCTCAGCCCCTTGTCCCATTCAGTTTTGAGAATCTCCAAGAATGACCTAACACAGTTCTTCTGTCAGTTCAGAGGGTAGTTCATTCCAAGTATAGCTACTGATGACCAAATAGATATAACTATTACATACTTAATTCAGTTTTTCTGCCTGTTTGTGTTACACACATATGCACTTCAGTTATGTGCAGCCCCCTGTGCTGCACACAGACATAGGAGTTTAATGTAAAGATTGCCATGGCCGTTTTACTTTCTTACATTGAAACTGAACTTCTCACAGTGTCTCCTTTCTTTGTTTACCTTGAGCCAAAGGGTACCACAAATTCCCAAACTTTTAGTGGCGATGTTACAAATAACAGAATTGTGTTAGGGCAGCAGCACTGCAGTGTTCTCAGACTTCAGACTTGGTCCTTTCAGCACTAGATGCTTTTCTGGGCTTCCAGATTTGCTTGCTCCTAGTAAAACAAACATATAAACAAATATTAAGCCGACTTAGGAAAATACTTTTTTTCCACCTTTAAAAACTCTTTTCATATGTGCTTTGAATGCCTGAGTCCTTTGAAGACGGTACTGCTAGGATGTAGAGGAATTCTATGTTCTGAATTGTACTATGTGTTAGCTGCAGTCTCAGTGCAAGTTCTTGGATCTTTTAGCTGTTAAGCAAAAAGACCATTGAAAATAGTTAGGAAAAACACATATCTGCCACACAGTACAGCAAGAGATGAAGTTTCCCAGATGATTATTCATCAACATAACAATATAGAACATTGCTGATTATGGCTGAAATACTTCCCACCTCCTGTTCCCGGGCCAGGCTGTTCCTGACCTGTATGTGAGTCTACAGATGTTCAGAGAAATTATGAACAACTTCCTCTTCCCTCTCCTCACGTAGTCCAGAAGGGCCCAGCACAGCTGAAGTGGAATCCTTTCCAATGTTACCAATAGTTCCATCAACTTCAAATGGGTTTGGTCTTCATCTTTGGTGTTTCTTCTCCTTTTATAATAGTGTCAAAGGACCTTTTTACTCTGCCCTGTCTCTTTACATACTAATCTCATATTGGTGTTTCCCTGAATGTGCTGTACTTTACCACCAAGAATTTCCAGCAAGGAGGCTTTTGTAGACTTTCAATACTTACCAGAGATTTCCAAGTGGATGACAGTCCAAGGAGAGCTGTTCATAATATGCTTCATATGCATGGTAGGTTTGTTGCTTTGCAAATTCATAGAATCTTTAAAGTTGGAAAATATATCTAAGATCATCAAGTCCAACCATGAACCCAGCACTGCCAAGCCCACCACAAAACCGTGCCTCTAAGCACCGTATCTACACATTTTTGAACATTTCCAAGGATGGTGATTCTACCAGTCACTGGGCAGTGGATTACAGTGCTTGACCACCCTTTCAGTGAAGAAGTTTTTCCCAATATCCAATCTAAACCTCCCCTGGTGCAATTTAAGGCCATGTCCTCATGTCCTATCACTTGTTACCTGGGAGAAGAGATCGACCCTCATCTCACTACAACCTCCTTTCAGGTAGTTGTAGGCAATATGGTGCCCTCTGAGCCTCATATATGTTCTATCACAGTACTCAGTAAGTCCCATGTTACAAAAGCCTCTGTGTAAGACAACAGTAAAACTGATGTTTTCAATCCATTTGGGACCCTTCAGACCATATATTGATAATGGCCTCTAAGGAATAACATGCCGCTCTCCACAAAAAAGCACACAGGGAACATCTAGCATAGCAAGAAGCCAGGAAAATCTTGAGGCAGATTGTGCTCTGAAGGAACCTTTTTAATTAAACCTCATTTAATTCCATGCAGGTGATTCAGCTTGCGAAAACCCAGCTAACAGACAAGGTTCAGTTTTTCTCACACTGATTCAGGAGCAAGATTTAAGTTCTGTTAGCAGCAGATAGAGCCAGCAGAATAAATAAATAAGCAAACAAATCGGTTGAAGTTCGTTTATTGAAGCTCAGAAAATGCCTCTTAGGGGTTTTTAAGCCCACACGTCCCCCCCCGGCTCTTCCTTGGCACCCCAGACCCGACTGCGCGCCGGTTGCCCCCCGCGCTCCGCTCCCGGCGGAGCGACCTGCGAGCGCCTGGAGGAGGAAGAGGAGTGCTGGGGACGGGTGCGCAGCCCAGATCCCGGGTTCCCAAAAGTAGGTCTCTGCCACTCCTGCAGTCCTCGCTCCCGGGAGCAACCCGGTCATTTGAGCAGGGATTTTCTTCGAGACTTGGGTTCACCTTAGAAAGAAAGGAGAGGGATGTCCTGCTCCCTCGGCGCGGGGTTGGCTAATTTCCTTGGCAAACAAACCACTGACCCATATGCAACGCTGACAGGGTCGCAAAGGGTCAAAACAAAAAACACTCCGCACACAACGACAACAACAAAAAAAACAGCCCTCAGCTATCACCGCTTTATCACCTGCGTGTGCCTGGAAGGAGGCTCTTCCCTCCGCTAAGGGAAAAAAAAATCAGCTTAGGAAAGCAAAGTTTGAACAGCGAATTCCTGTTATTTCAAAACGTCCCATGTGACAGGATATTTCCTTATCATTTGGAGCCCAGAGCTTTCCCGCGATCCACCAGCCCTTCACCAGTGCGGAGGACCAGCCCGCCGGGAAGCCCTCTCCTCCCGGCGGCGGGGATGGCTCCCTCGCTGCTCCTGCTTCTCCTCGGACTTCTCCCCCGGGTTTTTCCGCTGCTGGGTAAGTGCCCGCAGGGGCTGTGCGGGATGAGGCGAGCCGAAAAATGAGGGGTCACTGCGGGCACAGAGCCCAGCCTGACCTGGGGGCACAGGGAGGGAGCGGCCGCGCAGGTGAAGCCCCACGACCAGGTTAAGCCCCTCGGTGCGGCGGGCGGGCGGCCGAGGGAGGTCCCGAGGGGAGGCTACCTCCATCAGCCGCCAGCCCCAGCTGCTTTCCCCCTCGTCCCTCGCATCCTGGTGCGCAAAACTGTCCGGCAGGGAGACCGGGTGGGTGCCCATGACGGTATGGGTGCCGAACAGCGCTGTCACCGGCGGTGCCTTAGTTCAGTTCCTGATCGATTTCATAACATCACCCGGCTTTTCCTCAGAGACTCCCCTCACTGCCAAGGTCTGCAGAAGCGTCTGGTGCTGGGGTTTTGCCTGTCCACCAGTCCTCTGAGCTTTGATGGGTCCCAAGGACCTGCTTTTGGCAGATGGCTTTCGTGGAGGGGTGTTAGGGTGGCTGAGGTGCTGGTGTGGATAGAGGTGTGAAAACAGGGGAAAGCTGTGTTGCTGGAGTTTGCACCCTCTTCATCTGAGATTTACCACAATTTCCAATGCACAGACATTTTTTCAGTTAAAGTTTTGCATCTGTCATTCCTGAAAACCTCTCGGCATCCTCTGCTTTCCAGAGTGAGATCTACTGAAGCAAAACTTCATAACACTGCCTTGTAACTTTTCTTGTTTTCTTGATTTGTGTAACTAGCAGAAATCATTGTATGCCATCTGGTAAGCGAGAGTCTCTGTAGAGAAGGCAGTTGTCCAACCTGCTTGCTGTCTCCTTGCTCACCCCTCTCTTGCTTCTGGCATTTGGTTTGCTCTTCTGGTGCTCTTCATCAGCGTTTAACACTGGTAGCATTTTAGCAGCTTCAAGAGTTATTTCTTGATTTAAACCTGTATAATCTCTGATAGTTTGCAAATACTGCAGAGTGTGAAGCTAGTTTGGCATTCTGGAAATCTCTGATGTGGAAACAGTACTGGCCAGTGAGATTTTACTGTACTAGGCACAATTCTTGAGATACAAGGTGGGGCCAGAGATAGGCAAATAGTCACAGTGTGGTAGGTGAAGAAAAACTAAAGCCTTTGACAAAACTTCTATTAGGATCTACTCTGGACATTTGAGGAAAAAGATGCTAGATCTCCCTGAATGGCTCATAATGGTGAATAAATGGTTTTCTATGCCTGTCATGTTCTTATGCATTTTAAAGAACTTCTTTCTAAAAGTAGGTTTCAATATAATAATTACTGTTAGAAACAGGTATAATCAGTTCAAGGTACCAACACTGTGGTACTCACGAGCACACTGTGGTGGACCTTAGTGTGCCATGTACAGCTCATTTATAGTGAAGAATGGCACCTGTTATGGAGCTCTATAACAAATGTTGCTACAGAACAGTGAAACACAGCCAATGATTATATGTGTAATTCTGCTCAGCCTATTTTACAGGTGCAACTCATCATGTTGACCAGAACAGTATCAAGTGTTTAGAAAGGACTCTATGCCCGTGGTAGGGCACAGACATTGCTGCACAAATACCTGGCTTGTTTCTTCTATACTATCTAATTACTCACATGGGAACTGTTGTATGGGAATCCCCTTTGGTGACCAAGCAGACAGAACAAACACAGAAATAAAGCTGTAAACTAGAGCAATGTCAGAAGACTGCTGCATGGTCACGGATGAGCCAGGAGCAACACTGAGGGAAAGGGAATCCCGCAACTACAGTCTTAGCCACAGTTGCTCCTGTATCCTGCTGTCTCTTGTTCTGTACTCCTGTTTTGGTGTCAACTTATTTTCAATGCCTGATTGACTGTATTGGCCTTTTGGCTGCTCACATGTGTAATATTCTCTATACTGAGGCCCTTGTATAAGCAGCTGTGTTGCATTTACTCACTGCTAATGCTTTGTAAAGGTACAGTCAGAATAGTAAAGGGCCAAAGATTTGTCCCCCTCTCCACCTCCACTGGTCAGAGGTCTTTGTTCAGCTTTCTAACCTTGTTTCTGAGGCCAAAACTATGCACCCTTTTATGCTTGGGTGCAGCAATACAGGCTTTTTGTTTTGGGGTGACTTTTTCATGTACATCCTCTCTTCAACACCAGGCATAAAATAAGAAATGTTATTATAAGCCAGAAATACAATTTTAGCAGTGTAAAAAATCAGGCAGTGTTTTCCACACCTGTGAAAGTGTCTGACATCTCTTTTTATGCAGAAACTTTAAATATGATTTCAGGAAAAGGAGAGTTGCAAGCATTGCATGTATCAGTTTACAATAACATTGTACTAAATGCTAGTAGAAAAGCAGAATAAAAGAAGTTGTCACCAGTAGTCATAATTGTACATTTCCTTGTATTGTCTGTGAGTGAAACAGATTAGCAAAAGACAACAATTTTTGTCTCCAGTACTCATCAGTTTTACATTACTTCCTAGTGAGTTGGAAGCCAAAGGACAGGAGGAGGAAGCTGAACTATGGATGCGATAACTCTAGGTCAGCTCTTTCTCTGAGAGAGAGATTATTTGTTTCCAGGTTGTTCTTCTGCAGAGAAGTCTGATCATTTCCGCACTGAAGCCTCAGCAAAGAGAGAGGAAAATTTTTGGTGGTTAGCCTGTTTCCCCCTGAAGTATTTGTCCATTATATAATTTCTTTAATTTGGTAACAGTACAGTAAAATAAATAATGTTTTAATTAGATTCAATCCCCAGAATCATATAAATTAATATTTCACTTTCCTAGCTCATAGCCCAGTTAAAATATAGCTTTGAGACCTTGTGCATCCAGTCACTTTATGCGATCTGGTATCAGACAGAATGATTGAGTCACCATGCTAAAATGTATCTCAGGGGGCCAGAGAGGAGAAATTCTCAGTGTTTGGGAAAACCAACACAGGAATGTTATACTCCACAGCACACCCAAGTGTAACAGATCCAAAGAACTTTTCAAGTGGCTACAGTTTTGAAACAAACCTTGAATATGTGTCTGTGCTGTGAAGCACTATTTACTAAGAGGGAGAAATAACCTAAGGAGCTATGAATAGCTTTGTATATTTTGATAAATCGTGAACAGGCATACCTGGGGATGGCAATACTGTTGGTATTTCATTCATAATGGAGAGATGTAAGAAAGAAGTCACTGATGACTGGAGTGAAATATAAATATACTTTACTAGCAGCTTGTATATAAAGCTTAAAAACATATCCTGCCCCTCAGTTAATACATTAAGGATTTTAGCAAGGCTTTAGAAAACAGAGCTCACTACTGTGAGGAAATGGAGCCTAAAGAATTTAGTGACTGTTGTCATCTCCTCGTGCGTGGGAGCCAGGATCAAGGAGCCAGTGCTGCTGGAGTGTTCAGTGTCAGGATCTGCAGTCTGGTGCGTGTGCTGCCTTGTTTCAGTGACACCCATGGATGCAGCTTGGACTAATACTGTGAATGTGTTCTCTCTCCTCAGTTTAACCTATGCTTTAAACCTACAGAAGACACTAGATCTTGCCCCTCTGCTGCCTTGCACTTTGGCATGTAGATGCTTTCCTTGACACAAAATAGTTGAAATGCACTTGCATTTGAACGAGTTGCATTGTACTGTCACTTTAACAGGTGCAGGCCACAGGAATGCTGCACCTTCTTTTGTTGAACAGATGATGAGATTTAACCACAAGAGTAGTGTCCAGATTCATATTCCACTTTGTAGGTAAGATTACTTCAACCCAAATGATTCCACTATTATTTGTCTTACAGATACTAGCATTTTCTTAATATATAATGAAGATCACAAGCGCTGTGTACTGGCTCAAAGTTCTAATTCAGTGACTACTGCTCCTTGTGTCCAAGAAAATGAGTCACAAAAATTCAGGTGGGTCTCAGATCACCAGCTTATGAGCATAGCATTCAAATTGTGCTTGGGAGTGCCTTCGAAGAAAGACTGGGTTCCGATCACCCTGTATCCTTGTGACAAGGCTAGTGAACTTCAGCGATGGGAATGCAGAAATGAGACTCTCTTTGCAATCCAAGGGGAAGATCTGTTTTTCAACTATGGAAACAGACAGGAAAGGAATATTATGCTGTACAAGGGATCTGGTTTATGGAGTAGGTGGAAAGTCTACGGAACCACAGACGATCTGTGTTCTCGAGGCTATGAAGGTAAAGTTCTGTAAATTAATTTCTGTATTTCAGACTCATTTTTATGTGTAGCTAATTGAAGTATTTATAAGTGTAGGAGAATTTTCTTCCTCTCATTAGTGATCAGTAGGTGTGACTTATGGTGAAATCAGCAATATTTGAGCGTGTGCTTTTCATTTTTTGGGGAGCTCATTTTGCTTTTTTGTCAAACTTGTCAAAATCCTGATAAATGGTCAACGATGCATGGTAGAGATTCATTTGCAGAGGAGAAAAATTCTATGGTTATTAAAAAGGTGTGTATCTATTACACAACAGTTGATGATAGCTTTTACTATTTGCACATGCACAGAAAGCTGTTGTGTAAGTGTATAGTCTGTTGGTTGTATTTTTCTTTCCTTGGGGAGCAAATCTTAATTATGCTGTGAGGAATTAGTTAGCTCTTGATATCTTCACCTCCAATATATTGAAAGTGTCTTCCTAGATGTTTGAAGGGAGTCTCAGAGTTGGTGCTGAAATGTTAGACAAAGAAATAAGATATTTTAAATAGTTAAATTAGAAAAAGTTATGTATAATACACATATACATATACTCGTGATAAGTACCTGGGAATATGTTTGACTACCAATTTAGTATTCTTTGACAAACAGAAATGGTCACAAAGGGAGTTACGGATGCAGTTTCTGTGGTTCACACTGATACCTAAAGATTTTAGTGTATTTTGTAGATTTTCTAGAATTTTTAGAATTATGTAGGTTTCCCTGGATTGCTCACATATTAGGTGGTCTTTAAAGATCACTGGGCACTTTCTCACACATTTCTGAGTTTTGCCAAGGACACAGTGTTTTGAAGAAACACCTGCAAGATAGCTTGAAGACAAAACAGAAGAGAAGGCCCAGAGCTCTTGGAGAGGCTCCAAGGGGCAGTTCTGAGCTTTCGGAGGGTGGACACCAGGGGAAATGGGTACTACAGGTTGGTTTTAGATATGATATATGTTAATTACTGGAAGTTATAAAAACTGTAACATCACTGAACCATGGGGGTGCATACTTCTGGAGTGCACCTAGAAGCTTCTAAGTAAAGGTACTTCTCTACCTATCTCCACTAATGTTTCTGTGAGTGCCTATCTTCCAGGGTTTTAGGCATAAACACCATGGCTGATTACAGTACTAGTCTTTGGCCTGAAGCCAGAATAGAACACTAGTAAAGCAAATGATGTGCAAGGAGACAAAGGCGGGAGGGGTGTGGGAGATGGAATGATGTCCTGCTATTCCTTCCTCCTTTGTTTTCTGGCAGCTATGTGAGACAGTGACCTTGGTATGTCACCTCTCTCGCAGTCCTTATCAAGTACTGTTCCTCTGTATGTCCTCCCATCAATGCATGTACATTGTATGTGCCCACACAGAAAGCTGCTTTAGACACTGATAAATTTCATGGAGTCATGTTTCTGATGAAACAAAGGTTATCTTGAGATGCAAATGGAAATTTTTCATGGACATAGTATATTGGAGTCACTCTGTGGTATATATCTTTAAAGTTTATATGAACATGTTCTTCCCTGTCTAAAATGATCAACGAGCAATTTAGTGGGTTATTGACAAAAGAGTCAACAGTTGTTTGCACTTAAAAAGAAAATTGTTTAATTGTGTCTATTTTATACTTTTGATTGTTACGCATGTAAAATTTAGCATGGGAATGTACTTGTCTTGGCTCAGTCAGTTGTGGTCAGTGATCTACTTAAGTAATAAAAATTTGTCTCATTGTGGACATGAGTAACACCCTAGACCTAGAGGGTTAAATGATCAAAGTTCCATTTCTAGTACAGTTTGTATACTAAGCAAGCTTTCCTTGCTATAACATTGTATAATAGGATCATAAAGATAAACTAATATATATCCCGTGCTTATTAATGTTTATATAATTGTAAATTGCTGTGTCTCCTTAGATACCTACACAGTGAAAGGAAATGACAATGGAGCACCTTGTGTATTCCCTTTTAAGTATGGTGGTAAATGGTATGCTGAGTGCACAGATGCTGGCAGATCAGATGGCTGGTTCTGGTGTGGAACCACTTCAGACTATGATGTTGACAAGAAATATGGATTTTGCCCGATGAAATGTAAGCTTTTATGTTCATGATTATGATGTGCTGTTATTCATCTACCTGGAAATATGTCCATAATGTATGCTTTACTGTACAAAATACAGTTTGAAATGGTGCATTTTTCCATCTCCATTTAGCCTGCTGTCCTTTTAGGAAATACTTAAATATGCAAATATAGGACCCAGCATAAAAAACATCGACCAATTACATCTGGGTGAAAGTGTGTTAATCATACGCTGGAATCTGTATGTATACCATTTACTCAAATAGAAAGTTAATTAGATATAAAGATGTTACATTAGCATATATAGTATATGCCAATGGACATGAAGAAATTTGTGCAGTGGAACTGAAGCAAGAATACAGCTAATTGAAAATTAAAATTACTTTGTAGAATGAGTTGTCTTACAGACATGAAGAAGCTTACATGAGCTTTTTATTACAACCCAGCATTTCCCAAATCTGTGTGCTATATTGTAGTTCTCTGTTTTAACTCAATTAGAAGTACTTATATTCTAAATTCCCTGATTTGAGTATACTTAGAGTTTAAAATGCAGTATTATGAATATACAGAACTTTATTTAGAAATGTTGATAATACTTTAAGTAAATTGGAGTAATTTATGCCTGAAAGTATTTGAGCTCTTTTAAATTTGAATGAAGTTTCTCTGAGCTTCTGTAAAATATGTAGCACACATTTTCTCTGCAAGCTGCTTCTTCTGTCATGCTGAGAAGGGCAGCACTTCTCCTTTCCTTCTTCTTTCTTACTGGGTTTTGCTGTAAAGCTTGAGCTGACCGAGTCAGAGCTAAGGAGAAAAACATACCTTTCTTTTGATGTGAAGGAGACAGTTTGGGTTGATCTTAAGTGGTTTGATGATGAAGTATTGGTGTCCTTGATTTCCATGAATGTTGCAGTCAGTAATTCAGATAAATAAAAATACCCCTTTTCTTTTCCTATGCCAATATTATTTTCAAGATAATAAAAACATGTTGGGAATATCAATCCCATTAATAAAGCACTCACAAGATCTATTTAAGAATGATACCTGTCTAGCTGTATTTGAGCACAGCAAATAGGCGGCATCATTAAAATTTTGTTTAATTCTCCAGCATAATTCAAGGAAATCCATCCAGATGGCTGTGATTGTTTTTGAAAAAAGGTGCTTAGTGCTGATTGCCTGTGTGTGTTTCCTTCCTGATTCTTCAGTACTGGCTATAAAATATTCAAGTTTGAGTCATATATTTTAATGAAAGACAGGGCACAGTAGCAGAAGTTTTAGTTATACCTATGAAAGAAGAATGAGTGGGATATGAGTAATAAGTTAATAAACTTCAACAATACCTTTAAAAGTAGAATGTTTAAGTCTATGTATGTTAAATTTTATTTAATAAGATTAAAGTGTTTGTTATTTCTTAAACTGTCTGGGAAAGCAAAGGGGCTAATATGAAAATATGTGAAGCAAACTATTACAGCTGTTCATACTGGAGCCTGGACTTGCAGAGATATTACCATGACTGAACCAGTCGCTTTTCATTGTGAGCAAAACCAGCTCAAGTGTTCTCCAAAATGATGAGGGCATAAGACTATACTTGTAATAATTATACTCAACAGAGGTGTAGGAATTTGATCAGTACGTATGACCCACTATCTGGTGATTTAGAAAGAGATGCTGATACAGTGACAGTAGAAACCTAAATCTCACAGACAGGAACTGAGAAGTGTGGCTACAGCAAACAATTTTAGTACCTTAGGAAATGGTGCTTCTTTATAGGTTACATAATGTTTCTTTGAGCTGTATGTCGCACTTCAAAGTAGGTGATGTGAAAGAAAACAGGTTGCACGGTGTAACACCATCAGGAGAGTGAGTCAATGTGTGCCTATAGCTGTATTCCAGTGGACAAAAGTCTATTGAGGCTTCTTTCTTGACCAATGCTAGAGCTCGTATTTATTGAAGAATTTAGAAAGCCTTATGCATAAAACTTGTGGCTGACTAGGACAGAAACAAAGATTGCAGAGAAAAAAACGCATGCTGAATTCTTCTGTGTAGGGATAGAGTTCAGCTTTTTTATTAATTTTCCACTTATGTACTAAGGATAGGTGTGGTTTAACATTAATTTGACTTAGATGTTAAAGTATATTATTACAGAATAATGATTCATCATTTGGTTGCTCTGGGGATACTAAGCATTAAACAGTAACATATAAAATCTCCAAAATCCTGCTCTGCAAGGGCATTTGACTTCTTAAAACTCAAATGTCGTAAAAACAAACTTTTGAAGGTTCAGAAATTAGTTTTATTTTTATGAAAGACAAAAGTTCTACAGGAAAGCATTGTATGAAAATCAGCTGTAAAATATGAGACTGGGGGACTGAGGTGGAAGGTTGGATGAATGCCCAAGACTTGTTTACCTCTTCCTCTGTAATAATTGTACAAGATTTATAAACCCCTTTCTAGCATGTCAGCCAGTTTTCTTTACTGAATTATAGATTTTACTATTTTTGCAATATTCATTTTGTCCCAGGCTTATGCCTGTGCATAGGGATTTATGATCTTGTAGAACATAGTGTGGCAAAGAAGTTCTGATTTTGATAGTCATAAAGTATTTTGGACAGAAGTTGATTTGTGGATAATGATAATGGGATGAAAGTTTCCTCTTTTAGTAAAATTTTATTATATTTGATTTTTTTGAAATCACGACAATTTGAAAAGAAGCACTTCATATTACCTATCGACTATCAGATTTAATACAGGAAACAGTGGAACAGGTTCCTGGCCTGCTGGAATTTAACATATATTGTCCTTTGTCTTGAATTTTGTTTATTGTACTGTTTTCCTCTATTTGCACACTTATTTTCTGAGGTTTCTGAATTCAAAAAAGGAAAAGACCTCTTTCTCTCAAATTTTTCACAGAGTGGAACTTGAGAAACTGATACAGACTGCAGCAATTTCAGTCGTTTTCTCACTGTCATCAGAAATACAGTGACCTCTATTGTGTTCCGCTTTTGTCATGCAACATTAATCTCTTTATGTGATATTTAGCTCAATGTCGAGGCCTCCTGTTGGTTCCATTTTTGGCAGAGCAAGATCACACTTTTCTGTTGTTCGGTTGTGGAGATTCAGTTGAGATGAACTGGGAGAGACTGCAGCAGTGTAAGGAGTGTGGTACTTCTAATGTTGAGCCCTTTTGGATGACGCTTTCACTTCTTCAACATTGCCTAAATGTGCCAAGTTCAGGTATTCAAGGAGGTCACCGGCTGTGTGGCAGAGAAGAAAGTCATGGTGTGTCAGACACATACATAAGAAATCAGGAATTGCAGGGAAGCGAGAGATGGATTCTGATGACGTCAGTTTTGCATTCAGTGCTTGATCTGATCACCTCTATCACAGTAAGAAAATCCACAGCTGCTTTACACAGTGCCTCAAATCAGTAAATAAAATTGGTGTTTTTTATCTCAGAGAAGAGGTCAGCTTGATATATACTTTAGCTAGCATCAGTCTGGAAGTTTTTAGTCTTTTTCTTCACATGGACAAATCAACAATTTTAGCACGACTTTAGTCACTCATTGTTTACCTTAAGCAGCAGCTTTGTTATAGCAGAGGAGATGATGACCTTGTTTCATTCCCTGTGTACTGCCCAACAATGGTGTCATGGTTTAGCTCTGCCTTGGATCTACTAACACCTGAGAGAACCTCAGAATTCCTTTCAAACTAGTTGTCTATAGCTCTGTTTATGTTTTGTATATTTTTGCTATGCAATTTTTTCTATATTTTATCTGGCTCCATCTTCATGACGAGTTACAGCATTTCTTTTTCTCCCTACAGTTAATAGTATTGGTTTGTGGAACACAGATCCTTTAACAAATGTCCAGTACCAGATAAATTCTGAGGCAGCTCTGAAATGGCACCAGGCAAGAAAAAGCTGTCAGCAGCAGAAGGCAGACTTGTTAAGCATCACAGAATTACATGAACAAACATACCTGACAGGTAGGGTAATATTATCCATCAGATTTTTGAAAAAGTATATTATTGCAACAGTGGCAATTATATGGCATGTTCCATCTTGAAAATTTATATTTATTTAGTTCTGGTTATTAGTGGATTTACATTGTTACCCTGAATGAAGCAGCTGGTAATATAGGACATATAATATTTATTTTATCCTGATTAAATATTGCCATAAACTTACAGTAACATAAAAATGCAACAATTAAGTAATGCAAGCAATAAAGAATGCAGAAAAATGCAAAATAGTTTTTAAACCAAAGATGCAGATACCAAGATTAAATCCTTTTTGCATTCTTTTTGTTGTGCATACTAGTGAGTATTTTTGGACTATCTCACTAGAGCCCTTACATCTTCAGTATGTGCTAAAGTATGAAAAGAAAGGAAAAAGCAACAATAAACAAAAGGACTCACAAATAGTCTCTTTTACTGTCAATCTCCTTCATTGTTTTTCGAAGTAATTTCCAAACTTGTCCTGTGAAAAAATTCTGAATTTGTACTTGAATATATTTATATTCTACAATGAGAGAGTCTCCTCTTTATTACCTTCTTAGCCTGTGTACACACATGACATAGGCCACTAATTAATCTATTAAATAGATTAGAAAGTATTTTGAATATGTTGCATCAGTTGAAAGATAAACTATTCTATGCCATGTTCTCTGTAAATTTGGGTTTAAAACGAACATTTAAAGATCATCTAGTCCAACTTCTCTGCCATGGGATGGGACATCATACATTACGTTAGGCTGCTCAAAGCCCCCTTTAACGTGTTCTTGAACAGTTCCAGTGATTGAGATCAACAATTTCCCAGGGCAACCTGTTCCAGTGCATCACCATAGTAACTTTAAAAAGTTTCTCCACTATTTCCAATTTAATTCTACACTCTTTAATTTTTAAAATTATTGCCCCTTGTCACGTCTCTACAAGCCCTGGTAAAAAGTATTTCCTCAACTTTTTTTATGAGCTATTTTTATATATTGAAAGGCCATGACAAGGTCTCCCCAGAGCCTTCTCTTCTCCAGGCCGAACAACCCCAGCCCTCTCAGCCGTTCTTCACAGGAGTGATGTTCCAGCACTCTGATGAATTTTCATGCGTCCTCTGGACTCACTCCATGGCTTTGTTGTACTGGGGATCTCAGAGCTGAATGCAGTACTGCAGGTGCGGTCTTACCAGGGCAAAGTAGAGGGGCAGGATCATCTCCCTCAGGCTGCTGCCCAAGCTTCTTTTGATGCAGCCCAGGGTACACTTGCCCTTCTGGGCTGTGAGTGCACATTGTGGGCTCATGTTCTCCTTGTTGTACCCACCAGTACCCCCAAGTCTTTCCCTGCAGTGCCGCTCTCAATCTGTTCATTCCTTGGTTTATATTATATTGTGAATTTTCATGACCCAGTTATAGGACCTGGTACTTGGCCCTGTTGAACTTGAAGTTCATGTGTGCCTGCTCCTCAAGCCTGTCAGAGTCCCTCTGGTTGCCATCCCTTCCCTCAAGTGAATCAAACGCCCCACTCAGCTTGGTGTCATCTGCAAACTTGCCAAGGGTGCACCCCATCCCACTGTCTATGTGACTGGATACCACTTGTTACTGTTTTCCATTTGAATATTCAGCCATTGACAGTAGCTCTTTGGATGCACACATCCTGCCAATTCCTTATGCATCTAATAGTCCATCACTCAAATCCATATTTCTCCAATTTAGAGGAATGATAAACGCACTTTTAATGCAGTGAACAGTCTGTTCTATCTAAACTTTTGTTTGCAATTGAAGGATCTGGTCAAAACATGGCTTTTTTTTTTTAACTGTGATAAAATTATTGTTGAAATTAATGCTCAAGGGAGCAAACTGGCGCTAACATAGGAGCACACTAACAGTAGGTATGTTTTAATTGCAAACTAATAGATATGGCTGCCCAGTGTATGTGAAGATCAGTTCTTCAGTATGCAGCTGCCCTGGCAGTACTAGGATTTCCTGTCATGCTCAGTTCTTGATTGTCTTAACCACAACTTATTTGTACAGAAGTAGTAGAACACATTCATGTGTTGGCACCAAACTGGGCTCTGGTATGACATTCCAGTCCTTTCTAATATTTAACTACCTCTTCATTTAAGTTTGCCATTTTTCAAGTGCTGCCCCTAATCATGTTGTCAAAGGCAACTAAAAATTACAACATTGTGGCATGATGCCATCAGTAGAAACAGAAACAAATAATACATGTCGCATAATGATTTTCTGTGAAATATGAAGAAACACATTTAATTTTAAAAAATCAGCAATCATCCAGCTGGGCTTCCAAGCCTTAAATGAACGGCAGATATAGGCAATTGATTAATAATGGCTATGAATAACGTTAGAGAATTCAGCTGGGCCAGACATAAGCATGATATTTCTATGTGCTTTTTGGAACTAGAGCAATAAGTTTGAACTGGGTCTTTGAAGCCTCATTTATCATTGGATATAGAACTGAAATGAGATCAGTCTGAAAAATGTAAATGTGCTGTTAAAAAGATGATGTTTGCAGTGGCTGAATTTTAATGTATTTTAATAAAATGTAAACAAGTTTTTTTGTGGTATTCTGTAACTTTGAGACTCACACTTGTTAATTTTATGGAATAGAAAATATACACTGGGAAGCTATTCATGTTTCAATTTAGAAAACTGATTTTTGATTTTGTGACCTTTTGTGCAACTTTATCAATTTAATATTCTATAATTAAGGAAAAATTGTTTCATGTTTTTGATTATTGGTTTACAAGGAGCATGTAGAAGAATAATTTTTTTTTCTGTTGAAATAAAGTTCTACAGACCTAGAAGTGTGAAAACTCTGAAACAAAAGTGACCCATGTAAGGTGACATGTTTTGAGAAAGTTTACTCTTGCTGTGGACTTCCATATCTCTCTCTGTCTCTGTTACTTAGGTTTGACTCGCACACTGAGTTCAGCTCTCTGGTTTGGTCTTAACAGTTTGGATTTCAACAGTGGATGGCAATGGGTTGGTGGTGCTTCTTTTCGATACTTAAATTGGGTTCCAGGTAAGGTTAAATATGTTTAAAAGGCAAAATTTGGTCATTGTGTACCATATTTCTTTTCCAGCACTGCATTCTCCTGTAGTCATTGAGCTTGTTTTGATGTTGAAAGATTCTGACTGTGATTATAAACTGTATGTGATTATAACTGTGAGTAACGGCCCGTATGCTAGGGATAGGCACGGGGGTTAATTTATTGTTCATAATGGAAATGGCATCCTCCTAATCCAGAGGAAAATTTTAGAAGTCATCTATTGACACTTCATTTGTATGTCTTCTTAATTTATTCTATTTGTATATGAATAGATGTCTTCATTTATGAGACTAGACTGATCAGTGGTGGGTTTTGTTTTTTGTGTTTTTTTTTGTTGTTGATTTCCAATTTGTTTTGATTATTTGCTTAAAGAATAGATTTTCATTTCCTTTTGCATTTAACCTACCCACAGCACTAACACGTATCAAACTGAACATGTTAAGCTGGTCTCCTTTGAGGGAAGCCCGGCTATTTCACACGTGTAGCTGCAATGCTGAACCTTGAAGCCATCATTACAGAGATCAGGCGAGCTTTGCCATCTGCACACATGGTGCAGAAGAGCTGCTTCCCTGGTTTACTATCCAGAGTACCTGTGTTAAGGTGTCTTTTTGGAGGACCCTTGCCTTGTTCCTTTGCACTGGCTATTCAGGAAGCTTTTGGAGACTACTTTAAAGTAGATATCTGAAGTTATGCCCCATAAATACTCTTTATCTTCACTGAGCATTTCACATGTATTTAACTACCAGTAACTGTAAATGCATGGTCCATCATACCACCCAGTGGCTTCCTTGTGTAGATAAGGCCAAAACCAAATTTTAGGTGGACAAATTCCTGAGTAGGTAAGCTTTGAAGAGTGAATTGAACTACTTTATAAATAGCCCTCCAGTGGACTGAGCACACAAGGCAAACAGATGGACTGAACTGCAAGTTGCTGCGAAGGTATTTATAGGTCTGTCATCCGAGTGCACTGATGAGGATCTGCGTGTAATGAGGAGTGCAGGAAAACTGACTGTGAGGTGGAGCCGTAGCAGCAAAGGGGAGCTTGTTCATGGTTGTTAAAACTACAGAGAACTCTCGTTTGTCCTGTAAAGAATTAGATGGGCTTTGGTGTTGCAAAAATGGGCTCAATTTGTCTTTAACTCTTTATGTTCCTTAACTGCAGTCAAGATAATACTCTACTCTTATGTCCATTATTTTATATTTCTGCTACCTCGTTTGTGATTTTACATTGGTCTATATTGCCTACCTCTGTCTCATCCCATTACACTGGATGTTCAAGAACTGGCTGTTTTTCCACTAGAATATTTTAAAGGCTTGTGTGGAACCTTCATATTTTTCCATCTCACTAGCCCTAAATAAATAGCAGAAAAAATGGGAGCTGTAATCAATGTTTGACTGAAAATTATTTTGCTTAGGCATTTGGGAGGGCTAACTGCCAAAAAATTTGAAAACAATTTAAATTTGCATTTTGGAAGTAAGCATATCTTTTTCTCCTATGGGAGGAAGGTATAACAAGACTGCAAATATAAGACTAACTAATCTAATGCAATGAAACTATAATGATATAGCAAAATTTTCAGTGAACAAGAAATATTGTTTTGCTGAGTAGTTCTGATCCTTTTTATTTAGTATATGAATGAGATATGGAATATAGGAATGAAAGAAAAAGCATGTTTTTTAATTACCTTAGATCAGATCTTGAAAAGGACTGTGGAGAATCACAAGTACCTGTATGTTAATGTATCATGTTTAAAGCATGGACCAGAATAAATGTGAGAGTTGGGAGGGGAACCATGTTTTGCTTATACTTTGTTGTTGTTATTGAGATTCGTGTCTGGTTTTTTTTAAGGCTATCCTTCTCCAGAACCTGGAAAAATCTGTGGTGTATTAAATCCTGGCAAAGGTGCTAAGTGGGAGAACAGGGAATGTGATCAGAAACTTGGCTATATTTGTAAACGAGGAAATGCTACTTTAGAGTCTTTCATTATTCCTACAGGTAGGTTTGGAAATAAACCATCAACAACTTATTAATGACCAGTGTAATTGGAATAGATGTTATTGCATGTGGTAAAACTAAGCAAAGGACTCTGTGGATTGTGGTTTGATCAGGGTTCTCCGTAAAAGTGAACAGTGTGTACTTCCTTTTTGCTCTGACCTCCCTATTTCCCGAGTAATATTCTTCAGTAGTCTTGAGGTCTAAATTACAAAATTGTGGAGTTCTCTTTTCCAAAACCAAGTAGAACTGTCAGATTTTGTTTATAAAATAATAATAATAATAATAAAATCAATCTTTTTAAAAGTGCTGTATTTATCTGAAGCCCAATCAACCCAATGAAAAAAATCAATTTCTTCTTTCTGTAATTTTTACAACTTATGAAGGTGAGTTTGTCAGTCTAAGTCAGTAATGGACTAGAGGAATTTTTTAAAATTCTTTTGAGAGTCAGATAGTTTATATATCTATATATCTTATAAATGGAGATATACAGAAATATTTATATAGAAATATTTATTTGTATACACATGAAACTATTTAAATTGTCTATGAAATTATTTAAATGATACATGTACAGACACCTTTTCAGAAGAAATGTAATTCTGGCATATGCCTGATGTGCATAGAAAAGGCAGAACAGAGATAATATTTATTTACATCTGTTTCCTTAATATCTCTTTGTGTACTATAAATGCCTTGTAACTTTTCATCCCTCCTTTCTGTTCTTTTCAAATTTCTTTCTTTTTCCAGGACACACCTGTATCTCTTAAATCCTCTGATATTATTTTGCATACATTTTAGAAGAAGAAAGCTAAATCATTACTAGATTTCCAGTTCATTTATTAACATGCATCATTATTGGCAAAACAGATGTTTTGGAAAATCAGTGTTTGACATTAAGCTTAAAAACCAGCTGGGTTTTTTAAACTGTTTTCCTTCTTTTGCCAATATAGGCTCGGTCCAGTTTTGCCTTATTGCTAAGCGAAAAGAACGAGCTAGTGTCTCTTCAATTAAATATTGAAATAAATATTAATATTTAATTATTACTTCAGTATTGAAATTAAGCATATTTGTTGCCTTATCTGAGAAAGACTTCAATGCATATTTTAATTATTTCTTAAATTAAGGTGTGAAGTTTAGTTAGTATTTGTATACAGGTGATACCCAAATAGTTTGATTTATATAGCTTGTCTTAGGTTGTTCGATTGGCTACTGCTTATCTTCTCAAGTTTCATACATCAGTTCTTAAACACTGATGCCTATAAATACACTAACAATTCAATATTGGCTATTATGTTATTCAGATTTAAATTCAGTTTTGGAGGGGATCTAATGGCCATTACTTTCTTTTACTTTTGGTTCTTCCCCCCCACTCTGCTCTCCAGTTTACCAGTAATTTGGAGGAAGAGACAGAAGTTTTCAATTGAACAGAGATTGCTGAGTACACATGGTGACAGATTAACCAGAGATTGGCAGTGGTTCACTTCATAAAATATTGTTCAAAATGTCCCATGAGGGGAAGTCATAAAAGCAGTAAGAATGGGATCGTGCAAGATGTTAAGTGCCCTCAGCTTCTAAAGGTGTAAAGGAAAACTCGTGGCAGGTTATGTTTTCCTGACTAGGGCTCTCGAGTGAAGAAATGAATTAATTGCAAATTCATACATGCATTTAGTTGTTCACTTGACATTAAACACAGAGGCAATCCTTTGAAATTTTAACTCCAGAAGTTACAATTGAATGTAACAGGGCAGGATGAGGACTGTGGGACAGAGGAATACTCTCCCATAACTGAATATAATCATGCTTGTGTTCAAAAAAAAGTCAAGAAAAGTATTTACAGAATATTTGTTTTCATTGCAGATATATTTTCACAAAGCCAACATCTTCAGGGTTGGTGTTTTTTTTGTTAATTTGTTTGGTTTGGTTTGGGATTTTTTTTTGTAGCAAAAGTATTTTTTCCAGCAGGGGGCCACATCATTTTATACATCAAAATGATGTAAAATCTTAAGGCTACACAGCATTTGCCCTGTAACACAGGAAAGTAGATTAACAGGAATGTATTAATTTCAACTGCAAAACACTCTTATTTTTTAAGTTAATTTTCCAAGGAAGGGCTTTTTGTCTGTCTACCATCACCAAGTGACTGCCAAAATAGATTTCATTCCAAGCCAACAAGGCGTAGTGATCTTAGAGTATTGTTTCCGAATGTGACTGCTGTGTGAGCTCTTTCCTATTACACCACAGAGGATGGGTCTGAGAAAGAAATTTGAATGCCTGAATCATGAGACAAACTTCAGCTAGTGCTTTCATCCTTTTAGGCACCAAAGTCAATCACTGTGAGATTTTCAGACTCCAGAAAGTCAAGTTTAAACTTTACAAAAGTATTTGCTCTCTATTGGAGGCATAACCATTCTACATTACGGACGAGTAAATTCATCACCTTGACATTTGGAATAATATTTTTGACACATTAATGTAATTTCATTTGTTACATCTTATTTGTTGTAATTTGGATTGTTTCTTTTGCTTAAGTCAAATGAAGTTCAGGGAGTAATATTTGTTTCTATCAGGATGAAAAAGTAGACTGTATGGCTTTGAGCTGCCATGTATTTTCTTTAAAAGTAGAATGGGGAAGAACAGAGTTAATTTTTGCTGATTAGTGGAAATGAAGAACAGAAGAGTTTCTCTTACTAAGAAATCCCCAGAAATGTAATTCAGTAAGACTTACACCAAAGAAACTAGACCATCCACTGCTTCTCTTGTTTTGTGGCCTGCAACAAACTCCCTGCTGTTACTGGTTCTACAAGCAAAAGCTTTTTCCTGCCCTACCATAGCTGCTTTAGTGTTTACAGGAACACTCTCACAGTCTCCAATGGTTTGAAAAAGAGTTGCTTCAGAATCACTGAGGAATAAATACTTCAGTGACTCTGTAGCCCTGTCTGAACCCCTGATTTTATTCAGTGTCTGCAGTTTGCAGAAGGGTGCGTTGAGTGTTTTGGAGGTGCATATTATCTGATTTACAGCAAAGCACTGCAAAATGTATATGCTCAGAGCTGAGACCAGGCATAAGACTAATTTGGAGCTACCTGAAGCATCTGACTAATCACTACAACAGCAGTTGCCACCACTGTGCTCTCTTGTTTCTCCCAACATCGCCATGTACGTTTGGTTTGCTAAATCCTTCTCTCTGTACCAGTTCTTTCTCCCCTGGGGCAGAATTGAGAGGACTCTGACTACTGATCCCCTTGTCCTGGGAGACAAAAAGTTTGGTTTTACTTAAACATTGTGGGAACATGCTAGCACTTTTTAGAGGCAAGTCTAAAACAGCAGACAGTGTTTATAATAAAAGTGTGTACTGTGACACTAAGTATCTCTTAACTATTAGCATATTCCAGTTGAAACAGGATGTGTGTGTGCAACCTGGGCCAGACTGGTCATGACTTTGGACGCCTATTTAAATATTTCAACAGACTATACCCCTGCCCATTATATACAAAGGCATTTCTTCTCCCTTAGACCTAAGTTTTTTTGGCAGCAGAATTTTTGAAAACCTGCTGTCTTTGTTCTACTCTATATATTGGTGTTTGCTAAACCACCTGCTGATTATAAATAAAGAGATGCAAAAATCACAATTTGTTTCTACAATGGCAATACTCTGTTTATTATATGTTCCGGTGGCACTCCTCCCAAGGCTGAATTGTTTGCTGAACAGCAACGTGTTTGTTGGCAATACTCTGCTGTTCTGCTGAACTTCTAAAAGCAAGTTTTAAGCATAAATAATTTACTTTGACGGTATAATTTTCTCAGTGAAGCTTCTGAAAAGCAGTATGCTTATTTGGGTTCTCTTGTGATTCTGTAGAATCAGTTATTTCTTATTTCCTAGTTTAGCAAATGGGGCTAATCCATAAAATGCCTCAGGTTTGGGGAAAAAAAATTGCCCTCATAAATATGTATTGTAAACCCAGGTTCTTAACAGATAGCTATACACCACAGAGGTTGAAGAGAGATAACGTGAGTGTAGAAAAATTATAAAGCACTGCTCTGCAGACCTTACATTTATATATACCATACATATGCATGCATATGAGTCAAAACTGTTTTGTCTTTTTTTTCAAGTTACAAACATTTCTTTGCAAGTGTAGTGTTCTTTAAAAACAATTTTGAAGATTCAAATTTTAATTATTCACACAGATTATTATCCCTGTGTATATTTTTCATCTCTGCTGTTTTTCATGAAGAAAATATATGATTAATTTTTTTTTTAAATATTTCCCTACGTGACGTTTAGTCTTGAGAATAGAATTCTGAAATTCTTCATGGCAATTTTTCTTTTCAGAGACTAATGTGCCTATGAGGTGTCCTGATCAATGGATGTCATATGCTGGTCACTGTTACATAATTCATAGGGACCCCAAAATATGGAAAGATGCCTTAACATCTTGCAGGAAAGAGGATGGAGATCTGGCGAGTATCCATAATGTTGAAGAATACAGCTTTGTTATTTCTCAGCTTGGGTACCGTGAGTAATTTTTTGTAATAATATATATATATATATTCACAATAACATATAAATATATATATTTACACTAAATAAAGAGTTCTGAATATGTCTTACCTGTTAATAAAATGAAGAGACTGTTTAAAAAAGTAAAATTGTCCTGATCACAGGATGCAGAAGGAGTTAAATCTCAAGTTTAAAAAAATCATTGTAAGAAAAATCACACAAGAGCACAAAACTCAAACAGATTTATCATCACAGAAAAGCTGTGGTCAGTGCATAATCCCCAAATGCCTATTTCTTAGTGTCTGCTTCTGTCTCCCTTTACACAGATTAAAAAATTTTCAACTTTTTCAGAAGCTGAAAGGATTTTTAGTATTGATCTGCAAAAAAAATGAGGGGAAGCAAAGTCTGCTGTTCAAAGGCAGTTAGGGAAGATCAGGGTCCTATTACCAGCACTGTGATGTCCTTACTTTGTCCTTACTTATCAAGTCACACTGCTTGTGCTTCTTCTGAAAAAGGAAGCTGTCTGTCCCAGTATGTGGTTTCAGACGTGTCCACATTAAATATAGTACTTAGGTGCTTGCTTTCCGAGCACACATCTGAGCCGTTGCAAGGCAAGTTAGACGACATATGCCGTGTGTTGATTAGGGAAAATGCAACCATGCTGACATGCTGAAGCAGTTTTATGGTTGCTGTTGCTTCACAGGAACCTGCCTTGGCATGTAGTTACTGCTTTTTGATGGGAGGAGCATGTTCACACCTACATGCGCTTCTTTGCAGTAACTGATCCTATGTGTGCTTCTCGTGCCAGCTAAGACTGAAGATGCAGCAATCTGCTTTGAGGTGCAGTGTGACAGCAGTCTTGGAGTGGCAATCATAAAATAGCTGATATGCTTTACTTTTGTGTCCTAGCCAACTCCATGACAACTTGTGCTTATCTTTGCATTCCTGAAAGAATGATTTGTTGTTCTTTCATGAACAACACGAAACTTTTACTCTTTCAAAAGAGATTATTAGAACAGGTGGGTCTCTTGATGAGACGTTAAGACATTTGAAAGAAATTAGGTTCTAAAGGAAACTAATTGTATTTTCATCTTACATCTTGGAAGTAGATCATTTCAGAGTTTAGTACCTTCTCTAAAGACCTTTCCTTAACTCACTGTCCTTCACTGTTTTTGTAGAAGTATTTCTGAAAGGCAAATAGTCCTGAAGGAAACCAGGCTTCTCACATATGGCACACTAGCTGCAACAAACTATTTTGAAAGCATTCTTTTCAGAGGAATAAAATTGAAAAAACTAAAGAAGCCTTTTATGGTAGTTTATGGCTGTATCAGATTACCCTTGTTCATCACTGAGAGAACACCATGTATTGCAGTGCCTGGAAAATCTTGTCTGCATCAGAACTCTGCTGCAATAAGTGCTGTACAGAAAAAACAAAAGTCTATCTTTGTGCCAAACAATTCACAGTCCCATGATAAAACAAAGGAAGAAGGGATACAATGAGATGAGTATTGTCATGGTAGCTGAGCTTTTGTTGGCATCACCCACAAAGGAGAACTTTAGAGAGGAACATGAAGAATAAAGAAGTGCATTCTGGATGTTTACACGGAAGTCCAGCATGTGATATGGCACAAATGTGGCCCAGTGCATGACTGAGAATGGGAAGCAGCTTTACAAATGGCTGGAATAAAAAAAAAGTTTTGGTATTTAGTCAGCCAGCTGTAGAGATGATTGCAAAAAAACAGCAGTTCTAGTGAGAAAAAAACAGTATGTAGGAAGAGACTCCATAGATTTGCATGACTTATTTGGAGGACTTTGATGTAGTTATTCTGTTAAAGAATGCTGTTTATTGTTTGTATTACCTTGATGTGAGCCCGCAACAGGAGGAGCTCTGGCTGTGGATGAGGCCTCTACTGTGCTAAGTGCTCAATAAATGCAGACATAATGATTTTAAGAAATAACTAAACAAAAAATAAGTTAGGGAGCATGGATGGCAGTAGCCAAGGAGGGTCTGAGAGAGTAATGGGCAGTGGAATTGGAACAGCTTTCAGCTGTGTTAGCAGAGGAGAGTTTAAAGATGGATACTGAGATGTAATTTGGGGAGACTTCTGATCCTGAAGAGCAGTCTGGAAGAAGAGGTAAAGGTGCCTGTTTGAAAATGGAGCCTGATGTCCTGTGAATCTGAGTGCTTCTTATTGCAGGATAGATGGTAAGAACATTATGGATGAGCTGTGAGTGCTGGTCATACTTAGACATGATAAGGACGGGAGAGGCAAGGGAGAGAAAGAGAAAGGAGGGAGAGTTGACTCTGTCCTTCAAGTGACAGTCTGGGAGGGTGATCTTTGCAGTAGCTTGGTTGGGCAAAATGGGAAGCCTCCATGTTCCTGAACTAGCAGAGAGGAGAAATGTCACAGGAGAGTTTTAGGTTATGGGGGTATCTATGAAAACCTCCATCTGAAATGTGTTAATTAGAAAGGATTGCCTTGGGCAAAATGACTTTTTGTATTTTTTACAGCCACTTCTGTTGCTAGGGTCAGCAGCAACAGAAAAGAACTATTTGCAGTTCCATTGAGAGACCTGCTCCTGTAACTGATGGCTCTTGGTTGGGCTCACAATCCTGTTTTTAATTTCCATGTGTGATTTCATTGTCAGATTGACTGTGGTCAGTCTGCATAGAGTGCATTAGAGGAAGACTTATGCAAGAATGCAAGAACTTTGGTAACAAATTGAACAGGAAAAAAACCATGAGTGCAGTAGATAAGTTGTAGAAGGTGGAAAAAATTCTTAAAAAGTAGTCTCCCTATTCTTCATGAAAAATACTTATAATAATATGTTCTAGCAACCAAGTAACTAATGTTTTGCTTGGAAAGACTGCTGTGTAAAGAAAGGACTCTGCATGTAGTTGCTCAGTGTGATCTGAGTCATACTGCTGTAGACAAAAGGGAACAGCTGCTGCCTTCAGTATAAGCTGGATAACAGACTACAAATAAATAATTAAATACTATTTTAAAATATACCATTTGCACTGAAAAAAAGTCTTTTCTAGAGAGGAATACCCTGGAATTCAGACGGATTATAAAGGTCATAATCTTTAATACTCCTTATTCAAACAGTTCATTCAGAATAAAACTGGGTATGAACATTATAGTAGCAATGTGTTAGAAAGGAGGATTTTAAATACAAACAAATAAATCTCTAAGATAAACGGCTGCTGTGAAGTGACACCCTTGATCAGTCCTGCACTTTCCTTCCAGTCAAAAAACAGCAGCTAACTTCTTTAACTGTAATGTGAAAAAAGTCCAACCACTACATGAATGTCATTTTGCTTTGAAATTAAATAAAATATAGGAATGCATGTAATGGGAAAATTTCCAAATACTCTGGTTGTCAGCTCTAGAAGACAACACTGGGTGTCAGAGCATTAGAAAATAGGACACTTCTTCACTACACTAAAAGTAGGAGGAAAAGGGGAGGTAAAATTTTGTGTGGGTGTTTATTCTTGTCTTGTTACAAGAGTTTTGAGTTGGAAAAAAAAAAATGAACCTAGTTGTGTTGCAGTATAATTCAACAAAGAGAGTATTTTGGCTGCTTTATGCAAAGTTAAACACCCTTATTGTATTGCCACTATGGTGAGTGGCCTTTCCTGATTACTGGAGTGGGTATATGAAGAACTGTTGGACCTCTTTATGAAACTGAGAGCCTTAATTTCCTGTGAGTGCCTTTTGAACTTCCTGAGAATAAATTATTTTCTCTTCCATGAAGATAAAAGTTCACATCATAAAAAAGAACTGTTATCAACCGTCTTAATTTTATGTTTTAGAACCAGCTGATGAGCTGTGGATTGGGTTGAATGACCTCAAGATTCAGATGTATTTTGAATGGAGTGATGGGACACCTGTCACCTACACCAAGTGGCTTCGTGGAGAACCCACTCATGCAAACAACAGGCAAGAGGACTGTGTTGTTATGAAGGGAAAGGTAAAGTCATATAGCTACTTACTTATTTGTCTTATCATTTAATTTATCATTTGGGCTTTTTCCTATGCAAGAGCACAAAAATAGGGATACAACTGCTTGAAGCAGCCTATTTTAGAGTCTTAACAGTATTATTTTTTGAAGAAGGATCCCTTTTCCAAGTTGACAGAAAATTTCCTTATATTCCCTGAGAAGCAGCCAGGTGGTGGCAACTTACCCTCAAGATACCTATTTCTGGATTTCAGTCTGAACATGTGGGCTTTTTAAAGAAAATTTTTCTTCAGGATTTTCTTCACGAAGCTACAAAGACATTTTGGATGTGTTGGGATGTTTTCTGCTTTGACTGAATATGGGATTTACCTTAAAAATAGCACTAGCAATTTTTATTGATACTAGAGAGATGCTGTCTTTAGAAGAAAACAGAAACCTTTGTTTTATTTGTCCGGGCAAAGTTACAAATCCTGGGTCTGGGTGGTTTAGTTGTTCTGCTTGTGTCTGCACTGCACATGAAGAGCTGTGAGAAAAGGAGTTAGCAGTGGCATTAGTGAAAGCCTTTCCTGAATGACTGCCTTTGTGCATGATCGATGACCTAGGTGCATTACAGAAAATGAGAAAATACGTGGTATAAAAGTCAGTCTGTCTGATGTTGCAAAATGGTATTTTTCCTTTTTTTGATAATGAAAAGTATTGAACTTACCATGTCCTTCAGGTTTACCTATCTTATCAGGAGGGAAAAAAGTATATACTCATACCAAAGGTATTCTCTTATTTTGAAAAATTAAAACTTGACAGCTGTTCTCTTGCTACACTTCTGGTGAGTGCGCTTATAAATTGAAGACAAGAAATAAATTTTTTTCCCAACATCCTGAGCAATCTATTGAGCTTGCCTTATAGGACAAGCCTGCAATGAAGCACCAATAGGCCTCGTTTTCTCACTTGCTTCACCTTAGGTGCAATCATCAACAGCAGCAGTGGCCTGTAGGCATGCAGCTGGGTAATGAGTCTCCATCATTCTGGTCAGGAAACACTCAAGTTTAGAAGTTGATGTTGAGTGCAGCAGAAGAGGGCTGAGCCAGCTCTGCAGCAGGAGGAAGTTGTAGGGGACATCGAGGAGGTAACAGGTGCAGGACTAGAAGAAAAAGGCACCACATCATCAGTTCCAGGAAAGAATGAGGAAGAGGATTAGAATAGCATCCTTGGGAGAGCAAAATGGCAGTAGTATCCATGGAAGAAGCAAGCCTGTGTAAGGTATAGCATATTAACCTCCCAAAACTGAGCAGAGCTATCTGTATTTGTGGATGTGTTCTCTGGCTGGGCCAAAGCTCAGATCTACAATTTCATTAGTATATAAATTTAGCAGGAAGAAGTAACTTTATGTGCATTCTGATGTGTCTGGAAGGCTAGAATTTGATATATATTTTAGTGAAAAAATCTTGCACTGGTCAGAAGCATGAATAACATAATCTCTTATCAATTCTTCTCCATTGTATTAGTGGGAATTCTCTGGTGAGCAGAATGTAAATGTATATTTCTTCCATGTCTACCATGTCATAGTGCACATGGTAATTAAACCAACTGTCTTTTAAGGGTGTGAGGATTTTCGTAACCCGTTGTTTGTGCTATGCCAGTGGTAGTTGAGGACGTAGTAGATGTTTTGTCTAACAGAGTTATAGGGTCACACAGTGGAAAGAAGCTGAGTGCTCAAATGTAAGGGTCTGTCAACCAAGGTTGTAAATGGCAGTTGCTTCAAGGACTTTTACGCTGGTCAAGGCTGCTGTGCTTGCTCAGGCACAGGAGGTTTGTAAGGTAGCTGGCCTTGGTGCATGTGGGCAGTAAGTTGCTAAGAACACATACTTGAGGTTTTGTCCCATCTACCATCCTGTGCCCTTTAGCTGCCTTGGTCTGTTGGTGTGAACTTTAGAGTTTATGGTACTATATCTGGAAGTATTGGTGCAGGAAGGATGAGAAGTTAGAGGCCTTAATTAATTAATTCAATGACCAGGGTCTCAAAGTGTTAAGATTTGGAGTTACTGGTCATGTCCTATGTGCCATGCTGAATGCCACAGAATGTCATTGTCTCTTCTGGGAGTTTCTACTATGAGGAGTAACAACGTTAATTTTAACTTTAACAAAGAAATTTTTGAATCTTCAAAGTTTTATATTAATGAAGGAATGCAGTAATTTGGTTTTGGTTTTTGTTCTTTTGTTGGTTTGTTTTGTTGTTTTTTTTCTGTTGCAGCTGTATTTCTGTGAGGAGAGATGATATTTCCCTTTCCTTCTGCATGCTTATTAAATCAGTCATCTTTATAAAGATGGTGTATTGCTGTCACCTTCAAGGGTTCATTTTTCAGAAGGGCAAATAATCAAAAAAGGTTTAAGACAATGGTGAATCAGCTCCAGAAGTGAGATTGGAATGAGGTTGAAATTAAGAACTGAACTTAAATGTAGATTTTGCTTTTTTAAAAAAAATATCAAAAATAATGAATACTTAAAAGCATAAAGCACCTTTTTTTGAAGTTTAAATCCCACTTGACTGTGATGTGGTGTTCTTACGTACAGGATGGATTTTGGGCAGACCATTCTTGTGAAAAAAAAATTGGCTACATCTGTAAAAGGAAACCCTTGTCAGATGCTCCTTCAGAAGAGGAAACCATTGACATGGGCTGCCAGAGAGTAAGTGAAGAAAAAGCTGTCTGAACTGAATATGCTGCTAGGAATGATAAAAGGGAGAAACTGTCACCTATGTGACAGATAAAACAAGAAGAATGGGTTCTGTGTCGTCATCATCATCATTAGAAGAGTTTGCCTCCTCATTTCTATGGTAGATGGGATAGGTGATACATATAACTAAACCTAGCCTGTGACTGTCATTTGGATCTTGATACTCCCTTTTTTTTCCACAACTTAAACCAAATCTCAAACCTGTGCTCCCTGCAGCAGGCCATTTTACCTTGGTTGGCATTCAAGCTTTCCTGAGGATTTTGCTTGTACCAGCAGTTGCTCTTCAGCTCTGCCTACAATTTTCTACAAAATTATTCACAGCAGGAAGGTTGTTCTTGTCTACATACAGTTCTCAAGGCATTGCTATGGTCTCTGGCAGTGCTACAAATTCTACTTTGAAGAATTTGTTAGCAGTGCCCAACTAAAATGAATCCATTGTGTTCCTTCTGAACTGCCAGCAGATCTATTCTTTATTTGGCAATGCTCGCCTTCTGGTGACACAACACTCGGTGATTCAAAAAAACTACTGTAATTTGTTATGTCATAGGAAATCTTACCGGGTTTTTCCTCTTCCTTGAAGAAATTGCCTTTTTTCCCAAGCCTGCTTTACACAGCTGCAGAGGAAGCCTTTGACTATTCCCAGTATTTGTAAAAGGCTACCTGCAATCCTTACAAATATTCAACTGTTGGAGAAGATAAAGGGTTCCTAATATTTATGGATGTTATCTTTTCCTACAGAGTTATGTGCAGAGTCTTAGAAAAAAGTCTCTCATGAGTGAGAAACTGAAAACCATCAGAAAAAAATTTGTGTGAACTGTGGCTGGTCCCGGCAAACTCCTCCTCTAAAAGCATGTTCCTGAGTAAATGGCATTTGAATGACAAAACATTAGGAGTGTTAATGTTAGTTAACAATAAGCAAACTTGTTTGAGGTGTCATTCCCTTTCTGAAAACCCAAGCCAAAATTTGCTTCTCAAGACCATCCTCATGATTGCACAATGCCTACATGCCCTGAGCACAAAAGGTGCACAGAAATGCTTCTCATGCCTTTGTGAGTGGAATGGGCTGACATGAGACATTATTTGAAACTAAATTAAAAAAGCTTTGATCCTGTCTGTTTCCTCTCTGATTTTTTCAGTTATGTTGTTCCTTTGTCTAGTGATTAGCTAACAATGGTAAAAATCAGTTTTTTTCCTTTTTTGGTTTCATTTCTTTGTTTCCTTTCCCCTTTCCTTTCACTGCAACATACGTGATCACATTTATTTTGACAGGGCTGGAAAAGACATGGTTTTTATTGTTACTTCATTGGAAATACATTTGTATCATTTTCCCAAGCAAATCAAACCTGTGGGAGGCATCAGGCTTTTTTAGCAACTATTGAAGACAGGTATGTAAAAGACTACTTGTATGAGGGGATCACATGAGGATTTAACATCTAGCATCCTGCATATCAAAAGACTGATCTGGAAAAAATCTAAGTTAAGAGGACAGCTATCTGTAAATACAGAACTTCTTACAGATTTTGCATGTATATTCAAATGCAGAAATCCAGTTTATAGTAAAAGTAGGTTGTGGCTGTGAAATCAACATTGATATAGATGGTTTTGTCGAGGAAAAAAATAGAATTATGTTTCCTACTTCCTTAACTGTAATGCCTTACTTGAGTGAAGGATACAGAATCCAATTTTGATTATTAAATGAAGAGGCATGGCTCTGAATTCCTTTCAAAAGGTAGCTCAAATGAGCAAGAGGATATAATTTTCAACTGTTGGATCTTCTCTGAATTGAGCTAATTTTAAAAACAATTAAATAACAAACCAAATGATGATAGAAGTGCCTGTACTTGAAAATCCATCACAATTCAGCCAGTGATCAGTATGTGCTAAATATCTGAACATCATTGAATGCAGAATACTGGAAAAATGAAAGAGTTAAGAAGGAGCTTATTTTGCTTGCAGATGACTTGATGCTTTATGCATTCCCTTATTTCTTTCTATATAATCTAAATAAGTATGTTCTAGGGTGAAAGCTCCAGCTGTCACAAATGGTAGCTCTCTAAATGTAGGTAACACTGGAGCTGCCATAAAAATGGTTTAACATTAATGTGGTCTTTGGACTACACCTTGTTAAGGGGAGACATTAATTTGTTTTGATTTCTTAAGAGCTGTTTGTTTAAACACCGTAATGAACTATGACAGGCTTTACCTCTGCATAGGTTTGTTTCCCAAATATCACCTTTCTTGCATGATCATTGGATCTAATTTAAAGTGTTCCTTAGTTTGACAATTTAGTGTCATACTACTCTACTTTCTTCATTAATGCCGAGATTCCTTTTCCAGTTTTGGATTTACCTGAAGCAAGAAGTCAGTAAAATACAAGAGTACTAGAAACTCAAAAAATACAGTGATATAACACATAAGTCATGTCAGGTTTCTTCTTTCCCACCAATTTCATGTCAGTTCATGATTACACCCCCTTCTCCACTGGACATTCAAAAAGAAGGCAGAATATTGGTATTGAAGCTTACAATGTATCTATTATGTAATGTTTTAGTTGTATTCTTTGCTCAAGTAAATCCATTCAAGCTATGCTTTCAAAAAGGTGCAGAAGTAATTCTCACAAAAAAAAGCGTTGACTACAACTTCTAAAAATAAATTTAATTTTATTAATTTAATGATTGTTTTCTTTTGAACAGATATGAACAAGCCTATCTTACTAGCCTGGTTGGGCTGAGAACAGAAAGATACTTTTGGATTGGACTTTCAGATGTAGAAGAAAAGGGAATATTCAAGTGGACTAATGGTGAATCTGTCTTATTTACACACTGGAATTCTGAAATGCCTGGTAGGTATGGCTCTATACTGTTTAATGAGTCCTGTGCCCATAATACATTGCCTACTACTTGAATTGGTTTTTTACTTCATTCCTTAGCCCTCTGTTAATGGCATAGTGAGTAATTGCTTTCAAGTACATCTGGCTGCTTTCTCCAAGCATCCAGTGTTGTGGCTAAGTTCCTGCTTAGTGCTGAAATGAGTTTTTAATATGAGCTTGGGAAGAAACTTTCAGTTGTGATCAAGTTTGTGATTTGCATCTCTTCTGGGAAGTCTGTGTCTGTACTACTCAGGAAGAATGTTCTCTGCATCCTTTTTGCATCCTGCTTGCAAATCCTGCCTGTTCAGCCATATCTCATAGTACATTTGCTCATTGAATATTCTAAGATGTGTGAGACAAAAGAATGCATGAAGCATCTCTGATCCTAGAGAAAACGGGATTGTAGGGAAGGACAAGAGGACCAAAACATACGGATGGGACATCATTTAATTTTTGACATGATCACATCAAAAGGGTGATGGTTGTTAGTATCCAAAGTTCTAGCATGTTGCACTTACCTTTTAGAAGATCCTCTGATTTTGTTTAATTTCAGTTCCTAATTGCTAATTTGAATGTGTCTGTTGGAGTGGTAAAGCTTATATACAGCAAGTTAATTTTTGAAATCATAAGCCAAATTAGACAATTTTGAGAAACTACCTTCAACCACATCTTCAGTATTGGGGGAGAATTTTTTGGATCTGGGGTTATGGTGTTTCATAGAATATTCCCAGTTGGAAGGGGCCCACAGGATCATCAAGTCCAACTCTTAAGTGAATAGCCCATACAGCGACCAAGCCCACACGCACCATGCTCTAAGCAACTGAACTAATCTCAGGGGTTGCTAGAGTCAGCGCCTGGAGGTGATTTGATGTGAGACACAATTCTGTATCTCAGATGTGAATGAATCACAGATTTTTTTTGCCTTTTTTTTAATTTTATTTTTTTTTATTATTTCATGAATTAGAATCATAGAATCACAGAACTGTTTGTATGGGAAAGACATTTAAAGATCACCTAGTCCCCACTCTCTGCCATGGATGCCTTCCAGTAGACCAGGTTGCTCAAAGCCTTGTTCAACCTGACCTTGAACACTTCTAGGGATGGGGCATGCACAACTCTGGGCAACCTGTTTCAGTTTTCACCACCTTCATAATAAAAAAATTCCTTCCTCATGCCCAATCTAAACCTACCCTCTTTCATTTTAAAAAGGTTGCACCTTGTTCTGTCACTTCAGCCTCTGGTAAAAAATATTTCTTCATCCTATAAAGCCCCATTAGATATTGAGTAGCCGTGGTAATATCTCCCTGGAGCCTTCTATTCTCTAGGCTGAGCAATGCCACTCCTTAAGAGGTGTTCCAGTCCTCTGACAATTTTTGTGGCCCTCTTGTAGGCCTACTCTAACATTAGGAATATTTTTGACTCTGTACAAAGACTATTTATTTCAGAACAGAATATGAAGTTTTCTAAATTCTTATGACCGCCCAATTGTTCAGTTTGTGCATTCTTGTTTACAACCAGGAAGAAAACCAGGCTGCGTTGCCATGAGGACTGGAATAGCAGGTGGACTATGGGATGTAATAAAATGTGAAGAAAAGGCAAAGTTCCTATGTAAAATGTGGGCAGAAGGAGTGACGCTTCCCCCTGTTCCTACAACAACTCCTATTCCCCGGTGTCCAGAAGGCTGGGACACAAACAATGATATTAGCTTCTGTTACAAAGTAAGTATATTGATTATTTCTTCAACAAGGTAGAATATTTCTATTTGCTGCACATATATGCAATAAAAATTGGTATACATATGTCCTGTTGTTTCATAATCGTATTTACAGAGCATGTGTAGGTCTTCCTTTCTACTGAAATGTCCATATTTTCATTTATTCTGTTAAAGACTGAACTTCAGGTTTGATCTTCTGTTCTTAATTTCCCATTCTTTTAAGATTAAAAAGTACCTAGTTGTTGCCGCGCAGTAGATATTCCTGTCAACAGTGCACTTTGCTAATTTGGCTTAAAGACAGTCATTCTCAGCCTGTTTCACAGAGGTGAACACTCCTAAACCCTATATTCAAAGTTTCTGTAATCCCCACAGAACAAGCTAATTGTAAATTAATTATTTTTGTGTAGCTGCTATTTCTTGATATTTTGATCTATATGGTCTATTTTGTCTGATTGCAAAATGCTCTCTTTAGCCTTTTTCAAGAGCAGAGCAAAAGAAAACATGGCTTGAATCACAAGAGTTTTGTCGAGCTATAGGAGGAGATCTGGCCTCCATTAAAGACAAAGGAGAGCAGTATGTGATATGGCGTTCTATTGCGTGAGTATCTGTAGTGTGATCCACTCACTTTAGCCTTACTGAAAGATTTAATTTTAGGTGAATGTTTTTACTTCAGTCTGGATTCATTACGTGTGTCTGTATCAAACACATAGCAAAAAAGCAGAGCTGATGAAATACCAGAAGTTGTATGGGGAGTTGATCAGTGGAGCTAATAAAGCATTATGAAAAGGTATTAACACACCTTATTTACAGGAGTTGGATTGGATGCAGTCATTTTCTTGATCTATATCTCAATCTGTCTGAGTAAATGTATAAAAATAACAGCTAGAAGTAGTTGCATTTTAATTTATTTCCAACCTTGTTGTTATTGTTTCTAACAGCCTTAAGAACTATCTTTAGAGAAGCTCTTTTAACTGTTGCAAATGATAGATTATTGAAAATACTGTAATGCCCTGATTAGTATTGTGTTTATGTTTAAACTTCTAATAAATGGGACATTTATTACTATTATGTTTTTTAAGGAAAAATGCTTATTATCACCAGAATTTCTGGATTGGTTTATATTACTTGAATCCTGATGATGGCTTTGCTTGGAGTGATGGATCTCCAGTGAGTAATTTAATTTTCCACAGCTGTTATTTTGCATTCCCTATGCTTCTCAATTGTGTGTGGGTGTATGTGTTTGTGTAATTTTATGCTTAATCATAACCCTCAACTGTATTGGGTTCTCTTTAGAAAAGCTAATGAATAGCAATTTCATGGCTTGATTTTTATAGCTAGAATACTGATTTTTGATAAGAAAATATGGACTGAATCAAGAAAACTAAATACATTTAGACTAAAAGGATGTTCTTAAAAATGCAAGGATTTTTTGAGTAAAATAGTCCATCTTTAGTATTTATTTTTTTTTGTTAATTATCTCAAATGTCCTACATTCCATGGAACTGAAGGCAGTTTTTTAATGCCAGTGTGACTTATTGCACTTTAAACTAAGATATAAAACTGTAGAAACAAAAGTGACTTTGGAGATGTGAATGCACTTCTTGCAAGGCTGGTCAAGATATATTAATGCAAATTTACAATACAGAAAACTGAAATTGGATTTTACATAGGAAAATTAGAAGAGCAGTAATACTCTTCTGATAAAAATGTGAATATTTTCGTTGTGTCTGAATAATATCCTATTACATGTTATAGGTCTGTGGTTTGATGCTTTCTCCTCCCTCTGTCCATTCTTTTAATTCCATATAAAATAATCTTCATAAAGCCTTTTCTGTCATAGGTGGCATATGAAAACTGGGGCTTTGGAGAACCCAATAATTATCAAGGAGTGGAACTTTGTACAGAGATCAATGGTGAATCCAGCATGCGTTGGAATGACAGGCACTGCGATTATGTGTATGGATGGATTTGCCAGATAAGAAAAGGTATTGCTTACTCCTGTGCATTAGTGCCATAAAAAGAGATTCTCAATTGATCCCCCCCACAACTTTAAGAAATAAAAAAATTCAAAGATTTTTATAAGATTCTCTTATGAGTTATCTTTATAAGAATTCTCTTCCATGGAATGTGAAATATCAACATGGTATAAGGATTTTCATGCCTTTGAAGCATTTAAATATGGAGAGCCTTTGGTGCCCTGCTGGGGCTTCTCAGTGAATTTTTTCTATGGTTTTAGAAAGGATAATGTAATACTTGAAAAATAAGAAATGTTACTTTAAATATTCACATTCACATTTAATATTTCATTTAGAGATGCTTGTGCCTTCTCCAACAAATCCTATTGTGGAATTTCTTTTTTCATTAGAGTTTCAAGTTATTAGAAAATAGTTCACAAATCACTTCACATACTTTATATTTTATGTGTGAAAACTCCTTCCTTTACTTGGCTCAAGTACTGTTTTTTTCAGCTAAGAATATGTAGTTGCAGGATGAAGCCTGGTTTCGAGATACTTAATTTACATATGTATATCTTACTTGCTAAATTCTCTCATGATGTGGTTTGGATGTTTTTTATTTACTGAAGACATTAAGGCAAAATTTATAATTTAGGGAAACCTTGAGTTCCACTAGCAGTGCATCTAACTAAGTTTGAGCATTTTAGAAAGTGCATATTTAAATGTTTTACTGCATTCTTATGTTGGAGGGGGTGCAGAAAAATAAAGATACTGCATTAGATTATTGGCAGTAAAACACCAGCTCTGCTTTATATTGATAAAAGAATTTTTAGGCAGAGATTTTCTTATTAAATGTCATTATCTGTGAGATTGTATTTTAGCATAAAATAAATTAGTAAGCCTAAACTGACAGAGATTTCCTATATTCTAAATTGTTGTCCTGAGATGTTAATGAAGTGATCCGTGACACCATAGTAAAAACAAGTAGGGGAGTTTTTTGCCTGAAGTTGTCTTTTCAGAAAGGACCACTTAATTTCTTGGGATCTTTTCTAGTGAGATTTTATCTAGGGAAATTTTTAAGATCTGGGTAGAAGTTGCTCTCAGCAAGAGACAGATGGAAGGAACCCCACTCTGTAGTAGCTAAGGCACCACATCAGATGATAATTCAGCCTGTGTTTCTGCTCTCTCTGGTTTCAGTCACAACTCACTAGCGACCTGGGTGGGAGGGGGAGATGCAGGAGTCAGGAGATACAACTGTCTTAACAGAGTTAATGTTTTGGGACTTCAGGTTTACTGCCTGCATGAATTAAAAAAATAAACCAAAAACTGATTCAGGTAAAGTTCAAGATACTTACCTTGCACACGAGGAATAGGCTCAGGGAACAAGATTATGTATTGAAAATTGAATAGTGTACTAAAAATAAGAGATTTAGGCTATTTAGTTCCTTTGCTTTTTGGTGTTAAATCATTGGTAACCATAATTAAATGTATTGAAACATGCCTATCAGTTGTAGTAAGTATTTTCTCTTACAGCAGAAAGTGTACAATCTTACTAAATATTTTCTTTCTTACAGGGGCAAGTGTAAAGCCTGAGCCAACAGAATCTCCTGCACCCAGTAGGTGTTACTAGTATTGCTATTTGTGTGTGCGTGTGTTCAAAAGCACTTTATAAATTCTGCTAGGGAGGATGTCTTGTATCTCAGAAACAATAAAGTTAGCTTGGCAATTATCTTACAGAATACCAGACTACTGAGGATGGTTGGATTTGGCATGAAGACAGACAATACTACTTCAGCACAGACACTGTTCCTATGGAAAAAGGTCGGGAGTTCTGCAAAAAGAACTTTGGAGACCTTGCTGTCATTGAGAGTGAAAGTGAAAGAAAGTTCCTCTGGCGATATGTAAGAAAAATCATTAATACTATGGAATAAACCATCCAAAACAAATGAGCATGGGCACAAATCCTTTTCACCATGGTGTTCTCCCTACAAGTTTTGAAAGTGAAATCACAGTAACACTAAGCCAGATTAGTGTGAAGAACAACCTCAAGTCAAATTTTTCATAGCTGAGGACAGTATTTGTTTGGGGTTTTCTTTTTGTATATAAATGAGCACAGTAAACGTTAAACAGATCATCATCTGCTGTCCCTATTCAGCATGGTCATTACTCCACACTATATCTACTGCAAGTCCTCATGTGCAGAGATAAATACTAATGCTTACTTTTAAGGGATCTGTGCCTTCAATTTACCAAAAGTATTACACTGGTGAGCTATGACTGTAAGGTGGGTAAGTTAACTGGAGGTAAAACTTATCAACAGATAAATATGAGATATGGTAAGTAGTTCATCAAACCATGCAACACTCAGAACATTGACTTTAGATTTTGTCTGTGTATCTGCAATATAGTCTAGTCAAGAGCCTCGTTTTGGTCCTCAAGTTTGCTCCTTTGCCTCCTTCTTCTTGTTGGGAAAATATAATAACACAGAAAGAACAAAAGGAGGCCTCGACAATGCCATGAGAAGGAGCTTTGAAACCATATTTCGTATATCGCTGGGGTTGGTTGCCTTTATATGCTATCTTGAGGCCAACCCCTTTTTAATCAGGAATGTGCTTAAAAGTCATATTTGAACTACATAGAACATTTCCTGAGCTCGCTGAAGATTGAGAGTGAGATGACACATCAGTCTATACCAATTTATATCCAAATTCAGGAAGGCTTGTCCCTTGGAGTAAATTTGCCAGATGATTTCCACTGCAGAGGCTGTGCAAGATGTGCTGATTTCAGTGGCTTTCAAGTAAAACTGTGAGAAGTGTTGATAAAATGACCGCACCTTTTGGCCAATAGTGAAGTTTGATTGTGGGCTGTCAGCTATGAGCTCCTTTAACTTAATTGCTGCAGCTAGAGAATATACCAGTTTATATCCTCTGTAAGTCAGAGGTATATTACTCATTATTAACATAATAGATTTCTATGGCAAAAGAGGACATTTATACAGTTTTAATCTTTGCATTCTAGATATTGAAAAATGGCATAAAGGATTCATATTTCATTGGTTTACAACTGAGTATTGACCAACGTACAAGGTAGGCATGACCTAAGTTTTGAGTCTTAATTTAAACCTGATTGTATTCTCAGGAGGTTTAATTCCACATTAATTTAAGTCTAGGTAGTCCAGGATAAATGCTGCATGTTTCCTAAAGAGAATTCACCCAAAGCTAGCAGAAAAATTACACTGCTGTTATTGTATTTTTAATTTTTATTCATGATTTTTTATTCATTTTAAATTTTATTCATGAATTCTAGTTTCTTTTATTCTATGATTTATATTAATTATATTAATATAAATAGCTGGCTCAACTGTAAATATTTCAGAGTTTTGGTAGCTAAAACTATTCTTTTCCACCATCCTCAACTGCCTTTCCATTGGTTTTAAAAGGGCCCTAAGATGAATATTCTTTTAAGTACATTGTGTATGTGCCTGAAGGATGAATCTGGGCAGCTCTGTCACTTGCAGACCAATAGAAACATGTCTCCTAATAATTTGCCTGGTTATTATTTCGTTCTTCATTGTCTAATCTACATGGATGCACAGCTTTTCCAATGTTTGTATTTCATCCTGAGGTGAGGACATTGTCACAGAAATTTCCCACAGGTGATTTGGCATGCCCTTTCCCCCTACATGGAGAAAAGATCAAACATTTCACCAGCATTAGGGATAACTTTTATCTCTGCAATAGGCACAGGGAATGTATGCCTTGGGGGAAAGGGTGAGCATCTGGGGTTTCTCATCCTGAAATGATGTCTGGCTTTTACATTGGCCCAGATGGTTATCTTGAGTATTGTCCTATCAGTTATAACAGTGTCAGCATGTTGCTTAAAGGCGGAGTGAGCAAAACACCCCCCTCTGCTACGTCTTTGTGCAGAGTGTGGATTTAGTGCAGTTAGCAAAGAGGCAATTGGTTAAAAAACCTTGGACACTTTAAACGAGAAATGACTATATTAAGCATACTGAAAAATTACTTTTTGTAACATGAAAGCAATTCTATTTGTTTGTTAAAGACATGTTTTGTTGGTTTGTTCTTCTTAAGCTGGATTGATGGCACTCCAGTGAATTATTTGGCATGGGCACCACATGAACCTAACTTTGCAAATAATGATGAAAACTGTGTAGTTATGTATAAGAATTTAGGTGAGTTTTGCATGTTTTTTAATGGACTTCACTGTTGGTATGTTTGTGTCAAAACCTTTTTTTTCATTTGAGGCACCCCTTCCCTCCTCACCCTCAGCTTTTTTTGCTCTTCTGCAAAAAGTTATAGCAGTACACCATATGGTTACTTTTAGGACTTAGTCATTTTGTACTCTTGTGCTTACCTAAAGCCTAGCATGGAGAAGCTCTGATAGAAGTCTGTGGCTGCTGTTTTATGTTTTTTATTAATTGACCTAATGTGCTACTATAAAATTTGTATTTCTAGTGCCTGATTCTACAAAGCTTTTTAACATTCTGTAATTACAGTGGGTATAAAGTGGCATATTTTCCTAGACACTAATATTGAAAGATAATAAACTGAGAGTTTCACATTTGATCTTATCTTTCAACTAAAGGCACTTTTTGTGAGAATGAGTGAAATTTATTTCCGTTTAACCAGCTGTGTGGTGTCATACCATTCCCCATTTATCTTGCATTCAGGATATTGGAATGATATAAACTGTGGTTATCCAAATCCCTACATATGTGAAAGGCACAACAGTTCCATTAATTCAACTGTTCCTCCGACAACATTTTTGACTCCAAGAGGATGTCATCCAACTTGGCTTTCCTTTCATAATAAGGTACCATAACAAAGACAGTGCATGCTGGATGTTTGGCAAAGCATTAAATAGAAAACAAGGGAATTATTTAATGATATTGTTCCTTATTAGAGCAAAATATTATTATTTTTTGCAGAGAGTTGGTTAACACATGCTTTTCATTCTTTGTCCATCCACTGTTTTGAAAGAAAGGTGCTTTTTTGATGCTTTTAATGAAGCATATTCAGTTGCAGTCAATGAAAGACAACAGCTCTTCAACTAATTTGATATGCATTTCCTAGAGTTTAGTCAGAATTCCTGAAGTATTGATGCCTTGATCTTGATGTTTTTTACCAAAGCCATAATGTTTTTTACAGACCACATTTTGTCTTCCTTAACTTTACTAACACGGTATGCTTTATAGACTCAAATTAATAATTGGACAGACTAATATCAGTCATGCATAATAGCACTGTTAGCTGTCTATGAAAAAGTAAGGTTTTACTTATTTTCTAAGGATTTCAGATCAAATCTAGTGTGTGTCTTGTTGAGCATAACACTTTATTGAGACCTCTAATTTTATAAAGAACCAGGACCAGCACAAAAAGCTCATTTTATGTTGAATATGCTTTTTTCAGATAAATGTATTATTTTACTGCCTTTTCTCCATCCTGCTTTGTTTAAAGCTGCGATTTTCAATTGTCAGGGGTATTGGAGTAAAGATAATATATAGAGAATTTGTTCATATTTTAGTGTTACAAAATGTTTGGATCTACAGAAGAAGAACGTGTCACTTGGCATGCTGCACGAACAGCTTGCATGAATTTAGGAGGAAACCTGGCCACTATCCCTAATGAACAAGTGCAAGGTACTGTGTACTGTTTTGTAGCAACAAATGACAGGACATTTAATCTTTACAGGTTGTTGTATTTTTGTGAATATGAACTGGTCTGAATAATAATTGTACATCTGATTTTTCTTCCAAAACATACAATTTTTAGAATTTTAAAATGAAGTTGTCACCTGAATCTGCCAAATTTGAATGTTGACTTATATATATATATATATATATATATGTGCATATATTGTCCTGGCAGCAGAAGTAGTGGTTTTTTCTGCTTGCACATGATGCCAGCTAGAGCCAGCAACTTCCATTCCAAACAATATGGTTTCACTAGGTGGCATTAACTTGCTGCACAGCTTTCCTATTAAATAGCAGAACACCTTCAGGATCAGGACTTGTTTCTGGGCACTTGAAACAGGTTTGACTGCTCATACATGTACCCAGAACTTGGCACTTAGATGTGTCACTCTTTTCACTGGAGGAGCTTCTTTTAATGAACATAGGAGCTGCACCCATTATGAGCAGAGGGAAATTACCTCATGCTTGAATAAACATGGCACATGTTCATACTAAAAACTGAGGAAGACCTTAATAGATGTTAATGAAACTTTTTTTTTTTTAAATACTGTTTTATACTACAGTGATGAGAAGGAGATGTTGCACAACCCATATAGTTTGTGAATTCAAAAGAGCTTAATGAAAAATCAACCATTGTAAAACAAGTCTGTGTTGTAGTCTGAGCAATGAAATACTTTAAATTTAAATGGATGCCATGAACTTAGTACTACTTACTTTTTCCACTTGTGAAGAGATGAAGAATCAAACTTTTATTTTTCAAACATACTTAAATTCTCATCCAACAGGACTTGAATTCTAGGTAAAAAGGAAATGAGCAATAAAGATATTAGCACAAAACTATTGTCATTGCTGGAAGTGCAGGCAATAAAAGTTTGAGTTCCTGTTACAGTTTCTGGCAGAACAGCAATGGCAAGGAAATCTACAGGTTTCATTCCTGGAAGAGTAAGTTGCGTTCATTTAAAAATACTAAGGGAAGGTGAACGATTAAAGAACAGATGAAAATTCATCTGTGCTTTACAGACGACAAAACCTCATAACAATGACTGTAGCAGTTGGCAAAACCCATGATATGTTCACTTTATCAAAATGTTTGATGTATTGTAGATCAGCTGACCTAGGCTGCTCTATTTGTGAGCTAGCCATGTTAGCTAAAACACACAAGCACCCTGCTTCAGTGTGCAAAGCTGTGGTAGTTGATTTGCTGGTTCCGTTGCGACCCATTTGAAGCACGTTGTTTGTGATTCTGCTCCCTGCTAAGGCAGTGCAGGATATTGCCCAGGCATCCAGGGAGGGAGAAACACCCTCAGTGTTCTAGAGCAGCACTACTTGTGCAGATACATAAATGGAGGTGCTTGGTGGTGCTGTTTGGTGTCATTGTGAGACAACCATTCTGGTGGCATTATAAAAGATGTATGTGATCCCCATGGCTGTATATTTCTAAGTCTATTGTGGGAATAAAATTCAAAAGTGCTTTGTGACATTGTAAAAAACACTTCTGTCATGCTTTTGGGATTCATCCCAATACCAGATTAGATACTTAGCTGAAGTTTTTTTCCCAAAGCCACACTTATATATCTGGTTCCCTGTTCATCAAACTCAAAAGTCATCTTCTTTTTGTCTTACACAACAATGGCATATTGTGTATTTCAGAAAAAATGTTTAATATCACTAAACTCTCTGAGACCAAACATTTCCATCATCTTTCATTAAAATAATACCTCTTTGCCTTTTTTTTTTTGCTCTAGCTTTCCTTACCTTCCATATGAAAGATTTTGCTACTGATACATGGATTGGATTAAATGATATAAATCATGAAATGAGGTTCCTCTGGACAGATGGAACAGGAGTTTACTTTACAAACTGGGCCAAAGGCTTCCCGTCGGGACACGGGGATTTATACTCATATGATGGCAAGGTAAATAACTGCAAATCGTTCACTGAAATTTGATTTTATAGAATCATAGACTTATTTAGGTTTGCAAAGACTTCTAAGGTCAATGAGTCCCCTCGTTAACGCAGCACTGCCAAGCCCACCACTAAACCATGTCCCTAATTGCCACATATACACATCTTCTAAACACCTCCAGTGATGGTAACTCAATCACTTTTCCCTGGACAGCCTGTTCCAGTGCTTGACAACCACTTTGATGATGAAATTTTTCTTAATATCTAATCTAGTTGTGCCAATTATTTGGCAAAACTTGAGACCATTTCTCTTGTCCTGTCACTGGTTACTAGAGAGAAGAAACCAACACCCACTTTGCTTCAGGTTACATTTATGCATTTTGCGTGATTTCAAACATGTTGCTGCTTGGCTTACTACTTTCATACTTTTATACATGTCAGATAAAAATCCAAGTAGAGTGAGTGGTTTTAAGCCCTTGTGCTGTTGCTGTATTAGCTGGTGACAGGATCTGTGGAGTGCTCATACAAAGACTGGCTTCCGTTTTCAGTTCTCTGTGCCCATGAGGGCAACAGTTGTGTCCGAACTTCGCAGGTTTCTCACTTGGCTTGTAGTTTGCAAGGGGGCATTTACAAATATTCCTCTCAAAGAAGGGTCTTACACAGAAGCAAATAACCAAATTCTGTCAGTAACATTTGCAGAAGAGACACAAATCTATAAAAAGACAGCCATTCAGTTATTACAAAGGGAAAAAAAAAGAAAGAAAACCAAAATGACTAGAAAATCACTTCCCCTATTTCCCTGTCAAATAAACTGGTCTGAAAGGTCATAGGGTTCCTCTCTCTGTTCTTACATGTTTAGTTAGTTCTGTACTGTGGAACTTCAGCACATTATAGTACTAGTTCTATTTCTCTTGGATGCCCTTTTCAATGTAGAAACCTTATTGTTATGCATAATGTTCTTTTACCTGTTTTTGAAGGTAGCACCTGTGAACTTCTTATCTCTAAAGGAGGGAGAAAATTGTGGACTATTTGGAGTTTAAAAGAAAATATCTTTAAAATGTTACTTCTGAAAGGACCAATATATCTTTTCTCTTTTTATGTAAAGTAGGATTTCTGTGAAGTCTTAGTCTTACGTGAAAACTTATCAAGTCCCTGTTTTATATAAATTTCAAGTTTATTTTTAAGTTTACTTGATCTTAGCAAAAAATGTCGTGACAGTTAATACAAAATACTATGCAAATGCTCAGTTTGAAGGATTTAAATCTCAGTGCTTTCCTCTTCCAAGTGAGTTGTTTATCTGTGCATCTCATTCTGTACAGAAAAAAACAAACAAGTAAATAGAATAAAATAAATACAGATGCTTCATTGCACAAAACTGTTTGTATACATGCAGCCTTTTCCATTCACCAGTGTTTGTTTAATGTGTGCTAATCTTGGTTCTAGGTATTGTGTCCATGTCAGAGAAGTTGAAATGCCATTGTGAGAGTGGTACTGACAGATAAATGGCTGCCTTTGGGCAGGAGCAGTTCTAACTACTGTGTGTGCTATTAAAGCTTGCAACAAGAAATTCAAAGAGGATGATATGTCTGAAATGTTGTACTGTTCATTAAGGGGCCATTTTATTTTTTTCCCCCTGGGACAAAGTTAACCAGCTTTTTCTACAATAACTGATCTCATTTCTCTTTAATTTGTCTGTGACTCCTCTCTATGCTGTATGCCTGGAGATTGAGAATACTGGAATTTCTCTGGTCTGCTTACTCACTCCAATGTTGTGCAAGAGAGAGCAACATAAAGCAGTTTGTGAAGTGTAAGAGGAATAGAACTTCCAGATCATAAAACTTCTGCTCTTACATGTTACAAAGACAGGAAAGTAAAATCACAGCATTACTTGTGTCTGAAGATGGAGACAAAAGTTTGGTATTTGCTTTTTGTAGCTATTTGTAACTGATTTTATATCTTTTTGCCTCAAGGCTGATTGTGTTGTCATGAGAAACAATCCTATTAAGGAAGCAGGGAAGTGGGCTGATCTGAGTTGTGATAACAGCAGAGGATATATATGCCAAATTAATGCAGGTACTTGTTTTTGTTTGTTTGTTTTTTTTCCCAAGGAATTGCTTAAATATGTGGATTTTAACATCATTTAACTTCCAATAAAGGAAAATGAAAAAACTGTTCTTCAGGCAGGAACACAAGGGTCATACATGTCAGAGGTCCAGTTAGTCACTGCTCTCACCTGACCCTTCCCACTAACTGCTGTGTTGCTGTCTTCCTGAGCTGGAATTTGTATCTGCATCTTTGTGTTTAGTATGACCTTTGATATGACATTTGTTCCATGATTTTGTCATTTTCTGAATACACTGGTTTTCAAAATATGTTCTGGAAAATACTAGTTTGTACATGTAGCATGAACTGTCTGAAGTTAGACTGTAACTCATCTGCATTGAACTTGAGTAAAATCACGTCCAAAAAAGAGATTATAAAGCAGTGAAAACCTCTATTTAAATATATGATTGATTTTTAAGAACTGGTCTGTTGTGAAGTTTTTAATTTCTTGGGGAAAAAAAAAATCCCTGGAAAAGAACACAGTTCATGCAAAACATTTATTTTGATGAAAAATAGTTTATTAAAGAAATTATGACCTAATCCTAAATAATTTCAGTAATCCTATTCTTGAGGACTATACAGAATGCTCCTTTACTGCTTATCAGTGGTTGCTTTAAGCAGCTCTTTTCCTTTCTACAGCTTTGTAATTGATTTTTACTACTGCTGCTGCCTTAAAGAATAGTGCATCTAACCCATGCTGATTATGTGCAACCACAGTGAAATCATAATCCCCTTTTGAACAAGTATATGGGTCTTTTTCATCCTTTACCTTACAGATGCTGAGTTTCTGCCTTCTGCAAGTTCATCCCCATCCAGCATTGTCCGTTATGGTAACAGCAGTTATTTGTTCGTCTATACCAAAATGACATGGGAGGATGCTCGAAAAAACTGCAAAGATGATCAGTTTGACCTCGCCAGCATCTTAGACCCCTACAGTCATTCGTTCCTGTGGCTGAAGTTATTAAAATATGGGGTGCCTATGTGGATTGGTCTCAACAGTAATGTGGTAAGAACATTAAACTGATTGAACATGTTACTGCTTCTCTCAAGACAAATTAGGAACTGAAAAGTCTTATCTCTCTCTACCTTGGCTTATTTGTTTATATATTGGCCCTAAATACTTTTGTGCTCCCTCAGATTATAGGTAAGAATGCATCTGCTTCTCTAAATCCGATTGAATTGTGTATATTATGCATGCTTTTCACACTTTTTCTGTGACATTTTAGGCTATAATCTTGAAATATTTCTTTGCATATATGGTCTATTTGATACAAAATTCATATGTTTTCAGACGTACACAGGAAAACATTCTAAATAATAAAGCCTAATTTTCAGAAGTATCATAAGGTGCTCTTACTATGACTATTTCAACGTTTTTGAGGATAGTTAGCCAAATAATTAAATAATTAATTGGTTTACCTAGTTTAATTTTGTCTCCCCTCTCCCAGTTCTTTGGTATTTTGATACTTTTGGCATGCTATGCTTATTTTTCCTTCTTGACACAGACACTTGTCCCACACTCATTCCATTTGGCTGAGCACATGAAAAAAAAACCCAAATGAGTGAGCATAACACACAACTTCCTAAAATCCTAAAGACTGCCCTAACATTAATCACCAGGATGAATCACTAAGTTCACTGGCTTCGGTGGGAAATTATTACAGTTTTAAATGTACCTCAAGTTAAAATAATCTGTGTCTTGAAATTTGTGGGGAAACAGTTCAAAAATTAGTCATCAGAATTTCACTCCTACAAATTATTTTAAATTAAATTGTTATTATTCCCACATTAAAAGTATGAAGTTCAAAATTAATATCACCTACTCTGCCTTTACTGAAAAACATTTGTTGCATTGCTGTATTTCTTAATGAATCGCTGCTCCTCACAACAAAAAGCTCAAAGACTGAGCCATTTGTATTTGTTAATGATTTCCAAAAATAACCCCAACCTTCTAGCACAAGGTACTACATAGACAGACATTTGACTGATGAAAGAATGGTTAACACTTCCAGTCATTCCAGCTGATGTGTTTTGTTCTTAGACCAATGAGCGTTATGAATGGATTGATAACTGGAGGATAAAGTATACCAAATGGGCTGAAGGGGAGCCAAAGCAGAAAATAGGCTGTGTCTATCTAGACATTGCTGGAGCCTGGAAGACAGGATTCTGCAATGAAAGTTACTTCTCTGTTTGCAAAAAATCTGATGGTAAGAACTTGAATCTGACCATTGTAACTGCAATCAGTATCTCTTTAGAGATGCTGGATTTTATTTCAAGAGTCAAATACATGAAATCATTAAAATTTACTAGATTGAATGAAGTGACTTTAAAATGAGGGCAAACACATACTATGAGAGGGCTAGTGTGACTGTGAATAGCTATCACTTGACAATAATGTTAGATATATTTTTCAAAGCTTATTCTTGCATAATTCTGCTATTGAGTAAGCATGCAAGATTAAAAACCTCAAAAATCAAAGGGAAATGAATGTTAAGCAGTAGTCACATTTTTTTTTAAATTTTTTTTAACAGTTCAAGCTCCCACTGAGCCCCCTCAGCTTCCAGGAAAGTGCCCTGAATCAGAAGGGCACAGGTCTTGGATCCCTTTTCGAGGTCATTGCTACTACATTGAATCTTCATCTACAAGAAACTGGGCCCAGGCATCTTTAGAATGTCTTCGACTAGGTGAGTATCCTACTTAACTAGCACATCTTTCTGACTTGTGGAAAACTGAACATGTGCTATGTGTTTTTGTGATTTCAAGGATGGTCCAAATGTTGGACAAGACAGTTGCATCCAATTATTGCCTTAATTTGGGAGGTAATGGAAATGGTGGCCTACCAATGACATGTGTTTGGGACCAGGCACATGAGGAGTTGTGTGGCCTGGAGTGGAGATCATAAAAGTGCAAAATTCAGACTTTGACCCTGACAGGAGGTAAACAGCCTCATCCACAGCAGTCCCTAATGCTTATTTTAATGGAATTTTATATATTTTATATTCTTGTTCTAATTCCCCCCTTGATTATTTCAGTTTTATGCCACTGGAATGAAAGTTATAGCACTCCAGGCTGGATAACATACTAGTGAACTAGGGTTGTTGTGCAGTTTCCTTCTCAGCCTCCTTCTCTTGGAAAGGGATGCAGGTTTCATTAGGGGTCTGTAGCATTGTTGCCAACAGCATTGGTGGCAACACGACTTGGGTGTCTGACCTCCCATTACATTATGCAGAGCTCTTGTTCACTTTTCCAGTGGAACAGAATATAGATTTGTTCTCACTGGAAATATATGTTGATATTAGGTCAGGTAAATTGCAGCCTAGGTGTTTACTGATAATAAACCTACCGGTGAAACCCATGTCAAATGCAGGCACCTGGGTAAGAAGGCTTCCTGTCTCACTGGTACTCAGATTCATTCCTGGATTCTCATGAGCCAGTATGTTGACAGGACAATGAGAATGCTTTCCACTGCAAAACTTACATGTCTAAGACATTTTTCTTTCCCTGTGTCTTCCAGGTGCCACTTTGGTCTCAGTTGAAGATACAGCTGAAGCCAACTTTCTGACCTACAGCATTGAACCCCTTGAAGGGAAAACATCAACATTTTGGACAGGAATGTACAGAAATGTGGATGGTACTTTCTTTAATTTTAACATCTTTTTGTTTAGCCACAAATAATGGCCACAAGCTGTTTGACATGTGTTGAAAATTTCATATTATACTTCTGTAGTACATAAATAGTGAAATTAGAAAAGGTAATATATTATCCTCATAGGAGAAGCTGGTCAATTGCAGTCAAGCAATAACCAATAACATATAACAGAAGGACCAGGCACAGAAACTTCATCTTAGAGGAAGAAAAGTAATTAATAACAAAGTAAGGAATAAAGGTGCATATAGCAGAATACAGACAGGACCATACTGGGAGTTGAGCTGTGGTTCTCAAAATGAAGAGGCCCTGCATCCATGTGCTTTTCATTGAGATACTTCATTTTTTGAGCTACAGAATAAGGGGACTAACATCACCCGTAGTCTTTGGAATCACCGTCCTGGAATGACTATTCTGTCATTTTAGTTACAGCTTGCCTTCCAGCTTCACTTTGAAGATGGAATTCTTTGTGTCTTTGGAATTGTGTATCACAAGTTTTTCTATTTTCTGCCTCACTTTAAGGAAGGTAAAGAAAGGCAGAATAGGCAACAGGCTACTTTAATTAAATCTTAAATTTTCTGATTATTGCTTTTTCATTAATACAATTAGCATTAAATTAAATAGATATTTATTTCTTTATGATAGACTGAAAAGTGACTTCAGTCTTGCAATGTTCAGGCTAAAAGTTCCAGTACAACAGGCAGGGCTGCAGAATAGTTCAGGTGACTTGAGATGGGGTTTTCTTGAGTTTTGAAGGGGCTTCTAACAACTGCCTACTTAAGCACTTCAGTGACAAACTGCTTAGGGAAAAGATAAGTATTCAATTACATCACTTGAATCTTAACCAGGAGAAGCAAAAGTTTTCAGTAAAAGAAATAATTTGAGAATAGTGATTTATATGCATGACACACAAAGAAAAGCCGAGGTTTATTCATGTGGTTAATTGACACAACAGAGGTATTTTAAATTGCTTCTAGAGAAGTGCAGAACAATACAGTTCTTAGAGCCATGATACATACAAGAGCTGCTTTAACTCTTCATTATATCACTAGATAGTGATTATCGTGATTTCAGCATAACTAAATTTCATATCTTCATATATGTATCCTGATGCCATATCCTGACACAAAGGATTGCAGGAATTTAGAAACAAACAAACACACAAAAAATATGCAGGATCTTATAAGAACCCAAAATATAGCTTTTATGCTGAGTCTAAGAATTTGCTTGAGTACAACTTGGAGTCCCAAGGGGGACATTTATTCTAAATAAATAGCACTATTAAAAGAAAGAAAGAAAAAAAGGAACAGGAAGGAAGAGACAGAAAGTCCCAGCATAACTGAACAACAGTGATCACAAGATTTTTGAAGCAGATCTATAAAAAGGAAAATTGTGTGTGTAAGGCTTGTGGAAAGGAACAGAGTGAAAAAAAAGGAATAAAATTAAACTTAGGAAAACGTCATTGTGCGCTTTGAAAAGAGTAACACAAAACCTCCCTACAAATTACTGAAATAAAGAGCATTCTGATGAAATTAAGTTACATCTTGACATCAGTTGTTTCTATAAACTGAGTAAATAATTGACCTCACACCACTGCATGAATTGTGGGAGATACTTCTTTAAACTGCCTCGCCTCTGTAACATCATAAACCAGATTGGTCTACCATTTCCCAAAAATCAATGTTGTATCATTTGCATAAAAACTTAGGGGCAACATGTTGTGTCAGAACAAGAATATAAATGGTCTAGTGGCCTGTCTCCAAAAGTCATGACAAGTAAATTTCTCAGGAAGGCAATAAATGCTGAGCATGTGAAGATGTCAATATGGAAATTAATACTGTCTTTTTTTAAACTATTAACTGTGTTTTTTGTTTGTTTCTTTTTTTTTTTTTGTTGGTTTGTTTGTTTTTTTTTTTAAATTAGGAGAATGGCTGTGGCTAGACAACACTGCAGTGGATTTTGTGAACTGGAATGCAGGAGAACCTTCTCCTCAAGAAAATGAGCACTGCGTTGAAATGTATGCAAACTCTGGGTACTGGAATAATATCTATTGCTCTTCCTACAAAGGCTACGTTTGTAAAAAGCCAAAAAGTAAGTGCTGCATTTATGAATTTCCTTTATGTATGCAGTATGTTCCCTGTATGCTAGTATTAGTAGATGGCCATTACACAAAATGCATTTTAGCTGGCTGTTTTGAGGTGGTTTTTTTTTTAAATGCCAAGAGATGCACATTTGCATCCCAACCAAAAGAATAACTCTTGTCAGAAGATTGATGTTCTGACCAGTGCTCAAGTCCCTTCAGAACTGCTTTTAAAGGACTGCATTTGTATCTTAACTGTACCAAGTGTATGGACTTAACAAGTTTGCCGTGTTCTGTATTGATAATTGTTAAGTAATTACAGGGTAAGTACCGTGCCTTGCATACACAAATTTGTCTCATCTACATTCCTTAGGGTATCCCCTCTGCTCCATCCAGGGAGAACACTGCTTATTTCTCTCTGGCAGTCTCATGTGCATGCATGCATTTTCTGACTATGAAGTAGTCTTTCTGTGAATTGAATATTTATGAACTGTGAATTAATTAACAGTTTGGGATCTTTTGACTCTGTGTTCTCCTGCTGTGAAAAAAAGAATGAATGAAAAGCAAAGCAAGTAGCATAGTTTGAATGCACTAAACTGAAAGTGCCCTGAAATAACTGAATGTGCAAATTTGACAGTAGGACATCTAGTGCATATGTGTTCCTGAAAGGCATCATCATAATGTCTGTCAGCATATAACGCAATATCAAAATCTCTTACTAATGTTTACTGAGAAGAGTGAAATGCATATAGTAGCTGAAATACACCCACTTCCTCTACAGTACTGGAAATGAGAGAAATTCTGCTATCCTTACTATAAATGTGTTCTCATACAAAATTATTTTTACTTACTCAAATGCTTGTAATGATGACTGTATCTTCTACAGGAAATACTGCAAACTGTCAGATATAACCACCCATTCAGAATCTGTTTATCTGTCTTTTTGCATTGTGATTGGGGAAAAAAAAAAACCCAAACCAAAAAGCCAAACCAAAACCAGCACTTTATGAATATTCTCTATCCAGAATATTCATAGACAGAGGTAACAAGTGTTAAAATCAATGGCCACCATTACTTCTTTTACCATTCAGTTCAACTGTGTGTGTTGGTACTGGCAATCACCTGTCTTGATGCTGAGCCATTTCAAGGAGCTCAAGCAGATGAAAGCTAGTTAATTTTTTTTCTAGGATTAGCTTCAACCAGTCTAGCCTACTAATCTGGAATGTCATGGAGTCAGCCAAATGCCAGTGTCACTGCAAGGATATGTAGTCATTCATTCAAGGACAGGATACAATCTAGTCCTACATTGTCACAGAAATGCAGCTTTTCCTCACACAGTTTTGCAGAACTGTGACATTGCTTCATTTGCAGAATTTAAACAAATTATTAAATAGCTATAGGGTAATAAATGGAGTGTTAGAAGCATGGCTTTACTGAGTTGTCCTTGCTATGGCTGGTTATGTTTGCTGTTTTCTGAAGAGGCTGAAGCACAAAATTGTGACTGAAATCTTCACATTGAATAGATGCTATTTTCTGTTCCATTTATTGAGGTAATTTTTACCATAGTAATTTAAAATTCTGTAGCAGGTCTATTCCATAAACTATCTAGCTTTATTTTTAAGTCAGGAGGTGCTCAGCCTGGAGAAGAGAGGGCTCCAGGGAGACCTTAGAGCACCTTCCAGTACCTAAAGGGGGCCCACGAGAGAGCTGGAGAGGGACTTTCTATGAGGGCCTGTGTTGATAGGACAAGGAGTAATGGGTATTAACTGAAAGGGTGTAGATTTATATCAGATATTAGGAAGAAATTCTTCAGCGTGAGGGTGGTGAGGCACTGGAACAGGTTGTCCAGAGAAGCTGTGGATGCTTCATCCATGGAAGTGTTCAAGGCCGGGTTGGGTGGGGCTTTGAGCAACCTGGTCTAATGGAAGGTGTTCCTGTCCATGGCAGGAGAGTGGAAATAGATGATCTTTAAGGTCCCTTCTTACCCAAACCATTCTATGGTTCTGTGATTTTTTATTATGTTCATGGCATCTCACTCACTTTTCAGGAATAGCAGATTCATATCCCTTAATATACTGCTTGTTTAACATGTAGGTAGGTTTAGCACGCAGTCACCTCATACCAAACCCAAGAACAATGTGCATAATATACATTATCAGTGCTATACCAAACTTTGTCAATCAACAGTTCTTGGTGCAAGAACAAGGACTAAGTGTCTATGTTATAATATTCCAAAAATTGTCCAGTCAAATCACAGAATCATCTAGGTTGGAAAAGACCTCTAACATCATCCAGTCCAACCTTTGACCCAACACCATCTCATCTACCAGAATGCATGAAGCAATGCAGCCAAAGGATTATTTTCCAAGTTAACATAATGTTAGTTATTTCATCCTATTCCTTCTTGAGTTTCTGAGACTGTTTTTTACACTCTGCTTTTGGACATAAGATATCTTCACAAAATCCCAGAACCACAGACCAGTTGAAGTTGGAAGGGATTTCTGGAGGTCATCTAGTCCAACCCTCTGCTCAAACAGGGACACCTAGAGCCAGTAACCCAGGACTATGTCCAGATGGGTTTTCAGTATATCCAAAGACGGAAATTCACAAACTCCCTGGGCAGCCTGTGCCAGTGCTCAGTCACCCTCATAGTGAAAAGGCATTTCCTGATGTTCAGAGAGAACATCCTGCGTTTCAGTTGGTTCACACTGTCTCTATTATGGGCAGCACTACAGAGAAGATATAAGTGGTAAAAATAATTTGAATTCCTGAGCTCACCTTTTCCACAATGAAGAACGAGACATTGAACGTTTAGTTATAGACGGATTTTATGCCCACATGGCAAAATACAGAGCTCAGTTTTAAACAATGGTCCAGTTTTATCAGCAAGCCAGATTTTTGTGGTCCAGAAATTAAATTTTAAATGAGTTGCAAACATTTTAGTTTGGATGTGATACCTGCTAAGACACTTTGAAGTTCATGAGTGATTTGAAGTGTCTGTGTAGGTAAGCCATTAAAGTATCTTGGCAAACCAAATTTATTACACTTGCTATGTTTAGGTGGCAAGTACTGCAAGAAATTTTTATTGTCTTGAGGATTATGTTTGACCATGTCCATTCTGAACATACTTTCCAGATTTTCTTGTGTTTTTACTCTGATGTCTGGATCAGTCTCCATGGAGTTTTTGATGTTCCTTCTTTTCTGCTAGTTTATGTAAATAACTATATACAAGAGCAGAATACACTAGACCATTGTGCTATGCCTTAAGTGTGTATAACTTTGTATGAAGTAAAACTTTGTATGAACTAAACCCAAGTATTTTTAGTATTTAGTGCTTTGTATTATCATATATTTATCTGAACATGACTTTTAGTATGTTTCAAATATAGAAATAAAAAATAAATAACGTAGAAATAAATAATACAATAATATAAAAACATAATGTTTTTTTAATATCTTCAAGTGCCCGCAACTGAAATGCTGCCAACAACTGGAATGCCACCAGCTGAAATACCTGCAACAGGTAAGAATATTATCATTCAAGTAGACAAAAACTAGTCCCATATAAGATCATAAACAGAACAAATCCTATGCTGTATTATGTCTCTTACACTTTCTGATACGCCTGAGTGCTGTATCTCTTTCCTAGGAGCATACTGTTTCCTAGTGGAATATACTATCATACCATAGACTCCATTTAGTGTCCAAAGGCAGATATAAAAAGATAGTAATTTGTGATATAGCATGCAATTTTAGTGATTTAAAATCAACTTATTCTATGCTGCTATTTTTGTCTCTTATTATTTAGAAATTAATTAAATGCATTCTGAAGAAATTGTTTCCAATAATCAGATGAAGAGTATGTAGCATCCTCTTGATTTCTTTGTATTTGTTTTCAGCAATGACAAAGGATGAGACGGCTCTTACCCTGACCCATGGTAAAATAGGAGTTATAGCTATTGTTGTCCTCCTGGTAGCTGGAAGCGGCCTGGCCCGCTATCTCTTCTACAAAAGAAGAAAGAATCGCTTGCCAACAAATGACAGCTTTGAGAACAATTTGTATTTTAATAGTGATGCAGTTCCTGAATCTAGTGACACAAAGGATCTTGTGACCAACATAGAACAAAATGAACATGCAACACTGTAATGTAATGTAACATGTAATATAAAATGTAATGTAATAAAATAAGATGTGCCTTGTTTTATTAAAATTATGCAATTAGAATTAAGCCAAAGGTATTTTCTCATGTGTAATTGCTGTAGTAGCCTGCTTCAGTGTGTGTGTAATGTCATATACAGCAGTTACTTTCTTTTGTAGACATTGTGTAAGGTGTAAGATTTGATGATCACAATGGTGAGCGTGGGTCTTAAGAAACGGATGACTATTAAATGGAACAATAGGAATGGATGCAATAAAGGAAGTAAAACAAATAGATCCACTTGAGGAATGCTCGCAAGATTTGAAGTTTCTGCATCAGATTTATTTCAAACCATGGTCAAAGCTATTCAGCAAACATCTCTCTAATTCTACCATCTTTCAGGTATTCCTAGGGATTTAACATAGGCATAGTTACTAGATGGCGAATCTGTATTTGGGCACATCCTCTTTGAAATATGTGTGGGGAAAAAACCTTTATGATATTTCAGTTTCCGCAATTTCACACCACACAAAGTATGTAGTCCTTGTAGTTTACATATTCTAGGATTTAATCAGGTAAAATCTGGGGGCAGGCCTCTGGAATGGAGAAGTGTGGTTGATGTTAACTGCTGAGTTTTGACTGGCCACAAATGGGTTTTGTGGGTGAGAGGTGATGAAGGTTATGGCAAAACTTCCTTCTTATCAGGAAAACAGTTACTGAGGAAGGGGAGGAATGCTGTCTGTCTGTGTTCTGAAGGTTTCTAGGAGCACTGAAGAGCTGTTGTGGTGTTTGCATTTGGTACTTCTCTCCTATGGCAGTGTAGGTTTGTGGAGTGTGTGCTTCAAGAACAAGCAAGTCAAGAACAATTTAGTTTTCCTTAAGTAATAGTTGCTACTGGTTTCATTTACTTTCTAAAATGGCTAGATCAGCTACTATTTATGGAAGTCTTAGATTCCCCAGTGTGGCGTTTATATTCCTAATTTCTGTAAATCCTATAAAATGTTAATCGTGCATGATTCCTCACTTGCATACAAAGGTTTGCAAGGTTTGATTTTGTGGTTTCAGATTTTGTTCTGTGAAATAAACAGTACCTAGCTTTGATTTTTAAATAGTTTTTCATTTTATAGTTTTGTCTGCATAAGATACTGTAAGAAGATAAAGTGAAAAAGGAGATGATACCACTGTAGAGACATTCCATCAGAAGTTGTGATCAAGTATTATATTAGCCATATAATCCTGCATCTTTCCCAGGATTATCTGCTTAAAGCCAAAACAAAAATGTGAATTGAGTGATTTAGTGAAAATTTTAATTTACATACAATGTGTAGGTAAGATGGGAAAGTTTGTCCTGGAACTCCTTTTCTCTGGCTCTGCTCCCTTTCTCCCAGTTCCTTGTTGTGTTCCTACTGGAGTTCCCATTTTCAATGCACAACTGTTTAAGCATGTCTTTACAAGGAGTAGTACCTCTAACGGTTCTTTATGCTGTCTGATGTGGCTTATGTACCAGAAAGCTCCTGACTGGCTGATTCATAATGTTAAGGATAATGTTGTTTCAGTTATATGAAGAAGTGGCGCCAGCTAGAAAGGTATTTGAAAGGGAGAATGAAAGGCCAAGAGACCCTGACTGGAATCCCAGCCTCACTGTGCTGGTTGTTGAGCAAACAAGTGCAGTCTCTACCCAAAAGAAGTTCAGTCCTGTTCTGGGACTCCACACTGACAGATTCTTCCAGATAACATTTCATCCCAGGGATATATATGCAAAGGTATGGTTGGAAAGAAGATAAAAATTGAGGGGATGGCTCATTTCTTGTTCTTACCAGGTACATCGCAAAAAAGTATCAGGGAGAGAATGCAGCTACTGGAGCCTGGATAATCCTGAGCTCATTCACCGGTTTATACTGCCTGATCTTTGAGTCAAAGAGCTAGTTAATAGCTGGCAGAAGGTGTAGCTCCTTCTATGAAATGCTGTGTCACTTCTGCTCTCCTGCCCAAATAGGTGCAGAAAAAATAGAGGGAATTCCAAATAAGAATCTAGCTACTTAGCCTGCTCATTTAAGAAAGAGAGTGAGTGAAAAAGACTTGAAAGATTTTCATAAGAGGAGGAAATTTAAGCTGCGTGGCTTACTGTCCCTCCTATTTCAATACAGTGGGATTGAAGCAAATTTCCTATTAGAAAGATAAAGCATGGAAGCAAAGGCATTTACAACACAGGAAATCATTACAGTTCCATGTAATAAGCAGAAGATAAGCACTGATACTTTATACACAAACTCTAATAGAAATTTTTGAAAGGAAGATAGAGCAACAAACAAGCTTGAACATTTTAAATGAAAGGCTTTTACCTAGGAACTGAGATGGGGAAATGATGTTGATCTGTTCGACTGCAAAAAGGAAATGTGTCTTATTGTAAATGATTCATGTTCATATGAATGCAATGCAATTTGATACTTTATGTATTTGAATCCTTCACCAACTCTTCCAACTATTTGCTACTACCAACTGCTATTCATAGTGGGATCAATCCATTGTGTTAGAACTGAACTGTTGCTCTCATGATCTCTTGTTTTGTCTCCTGAGTAGATGCCACTACCTAGAGGAGGTTTCAGGCTGCATGTTGCATCCATATACATTGAGAGAGAAATTCAGTTCTCGCTTTTCTGAAATATTCTTGCTGTAAAATAATGAAAATAATTCCTTGATAAATAAGATAAAACATAAGTGATTGACAGAAAAGCAAATGAAATTTTTAACTGATCGCTAATAATTCACATCCACAATCTGATGCTGCCACCTGATTAAGGTGGTTTAGATAAATGAAAGTGGAAAAAGGTTGATTATGTAGCATGAAAATACAGCGTGAAAATGCAAGGTGCTTTATATAGCTCTTTCAGTATGTTTTGAGTCTGTCTAGAGAAATGGGAAGGTTGTTTATTCTTTTTTTAGTCTAGAATGTTTCTACGGAGTCTTAAAATATTGGCTTTTAAAAAAAAACAACAAAACCCTTTACTGTGGGAAACTGCTATATGTGAGAATTATGGATTGAATTCTTCTATCAAGTTATAGCAGGCTGATAGATCACAAAATTACTTTAAGATTTTAATATGGTTTTGAAAATTAATTATGAACCTGGATGGTTTTGTCTCTTTGCACATTGCTACGTTTCTCGATACCCTTATGTTTCATTCTCATTTCCCCTTTTCTCCAAAAAAGTTAGGACTTCAGAAGAAAGGTGGTGAATCTGCACACTGTGAGTGTAACTTCCTGCCTGGGAGCAGAGATTGCCAAAGGAACAATGCTGACTCAACACAAAACCCAGCAGCCTTTGTTCCTTGCCACTGCTAAAATGCCAGGCTGTGCCTTGCTAAGGAGCAGGTCCTGGAGCAGTCCTCTGGTTTTCTTTTTCCCTTTGTGGGCTGTGATGCGATCTGCTCAGACAAAGATATGAACACTGAGATGAAGCTGGCTGTAGTGTGTTTTAGTCTTTTTCAGCTTCTCTCAATGTGTTGTCAATACCAGTCCTTCACCCAACACTGATCCTTCTTTAGTTTCTTTTTATCTGTTGTAATTGTACTTGTTGCCACCCGGTAGCTTTGGAGATCCTGAGATGCCGTACACAGCAGAGCCACAAGACACATTTCTCCTGTCTAAATAATAAATTAGTATTTTTTCCATCTGCACATCTGGAGCTCCTAAACAAGGAAGCAATGAAAGCTGGAAAACTGAGGTTGCAGAGCAATCCCATGTTGGGGAGCACCAGAATGCTTGACTTCAGGCTCGCTGCAGCCATCTTTGCATATGCATCATAACTTACTGAGTAATTGACCATCTGCTGCTTTGTGGAGCAGACCACTCCTTTCTTCCACTTTCCTCAAGTCTCAGGATCCTTCTCAGGCTCCCATTCTTTGCATGCCTTTGGGCTAGTTGTGCCTGCAGGCCTTCAGGTCCCACTATTCTCTCTTATCATTGTAGTTCTGTTCTGCTGTAATTCCCTGTGTACCTTTTTAGACCCAGTGGGTCATTCATCTGCATCCGAGTCAAAGTAATAGAAACAAAATCCCACATCTTCATGTGAATGTCCAGGGTTTCCCTTGCCTCCGATAGCGATAGCAGCATTTTTGCTGCAAATACGATATTGGGGAAGCTATCACACAGCAGCTTCACCTGAAGATATGGGAAATAAAATTTTTCAAAGTCTGTAAGCAAAAATGGATATAAACCTTCCACAGGACTGTCTTTTCTTTTCCCTACACTCTAGGTTTTCTAGTTTTTTTACCTATCATGGAGACAGCCTTTTCAAAGTAAACATCAGAATTTTGTCAGAATGCCTGAAGCATGTGCAGTTCAGGGGGTACAAACTTTCAGAGACTAGTAGGATGAAAAATGTGGCAGTATTCCTTATCAGTTTACTTTTCTTCACTAGCAATAATTGAAAATCCAGTCTTTTAAAGTTACAGGTTGTCTTCTTTCTAGAATTGTATGGTTTCTTTTTCAATTTCTTCAGTTGTTGCTGTCAGTTAGGTACATTGCTCCTGCATATAGTCAGGAATGGAGCAAAAGAAGGAATAGGTGTCTCCTGAAGACCACAGTTTCTATTTTCTACAGCTTTTCTCTTTTTGGTGGAATTGCAGACATGGGAAATTCTGCTTCACTCTGATTCCAAGGTCATAGTTACTTAATTGACATGGTATCCCAGCCAATTTTTCACAGCATTGCCCTCTGGCTTTTTTCATCATTTATTGATATAGATAAATCTTTCTTTTATGCTTTACTTCTTTCATTCATTCTTTGAAAAGAGACATGTCACCTTTTTGTAATATATGATTATATATATTTAATATTATTATAGATATATATTGCAAAATATATATATATGTTTTGTAATAATGATTCTGACTTATAAGGTATATCTTAAAAAATCCTCACTAAAATGTTACCTGTTAGATCTCATATTTCCATGGCAAACTTTTATACAGTAGAGAAACTAGCTTAGATAGCAAAGTTTATTCATTAATGTATTATTTCAAAATTACTCATGTGACATGACACAGTTCCTTATTTGAAGCTCAGAACTTCCTTGTATCTGTTGGGTCTTAAAAAGGGTTTGTTAATCTGCTTCAGTGCAGAGGGATTTTCTTGCAAGGCACTGATTTGATCTTCAGCATCGATTCAAGGTGAAGGGGAGAAGGGAGTGAAATATTTGGCCATGTCTGTCTACTTGCCCCTGATTTTTCTTCTTTCCATTAGTACATCTCTTCAAATGTCTGGTAAGTCTTTGGTGTTCTGCAGAGCATGGAGGTTTTCAAATTCTTTGTCATGTGTTCTTGATATCCCTCTTGGGGGGCAGTGAATTTAAATCCAGTCACAGCATATAATTTGAAATAGTTTTCTTCAGCTGTGGAATTTGATATTATCTGCATAGGCATTCTCTTTCCTTAACCCAGTTTTCAAGGTGGTGTATGAGTGAAAGGAATATGCCTACAGATGTGGATATAACCTAGGCAGTGCTGATTCCTGAAAGTGAGCCAGCTGAATGCAGGCAAAAGCTGATCTCAATTTACTCCAGTGGAGGCTCGGACAGCTCAGAAGTACAGAGCATGGACTCTCAGCATGCACAGAACTGTTGACTGATGCGTGCTTTGAGTTTCTTAAGACAGCTCGAACAGACCACAGTATACTGATTGCTGCATATTGAAATCTTGTTTCCAAGCTGACAGCTTTAGGAAGAACCTTAAAAGCTTCTGTCTATCAGATTTCATGCACTCCTACTGCTGAGAGGAAAACAAACAATGCTGGGTCTGCTCCTGCTCTTTCCCCTAAGAAGCTCCCAGGTAGACAACTCTGGGAGTCAGGAGAGCTGTGGCAGTGGAAATGCCATCTAGGTTGTTCTGGTCTGTAACCTTTCTGAGCAACATCACCAAAGCTGTTCAACCACTCTCTGGCAGCTCTGGGATGGGGAGGATTATGAAGTCCCACTTAAGTGTTCTACCCCAGCAAGAAACCTTGGGTAAAGCTCAATGGCACTGCAGAATGAGTTGGATGGTGTTGCCTGTCACTTAGGAGGAATTGAAGGAATGCAAGGTAAGCTGCAAAAATAGTAAAGATTTGGAGCTGGATGAAGTTGAGGCCCTTTTTTTTGAAGCTGGTCTTAAGAAACAAAACCCTGCTGTGCAATGTCTCACATTTCTATTTCCAAGGGTAGCTATTAATGGCACTTAGGACACTTACTTAGCTTAACTGTGCTCAGAACTGATGATGCTGCAAGTTGTGGGTTCCCTCCCGAGAAACTTACAAATGAAACTCTGTGAAGAAATTACTTCTTGCACTGCTGCCAAAACTTTTCAAGATAATTAACCCAAAAGGAAAAATACTCCATTTTCTTAATGAGCTGCAAACCACCATGTCATTCTGAGCCGAATATAAAAATGTTTTAATTTTAAGTATGTAAACCATTTTTAATAGCTCTAAAGCAAAAAGTCCTTTTACTTGCAGAATTAACGCCTGTTCAATATGCTGTGGTAGAACTTTGAAGAAGAAAGAACATTTAATAAAGGCCATTTTTGATGTGCATTTTGAGACCACTGTGCTCTATGAAGGAATGTGAAGAAGGGCAATTTCTCTAGAAAGAGCTGCATTTTTCTGTGTGGTTTTCATTTTAAGAATATTTTCATGAATATCCTTCACACTGATGATTAACCTCTATTGATTTCTTCTTTCTCTGGGAACTATGTATGTTCTTTTTTTTGGTTTTTTTTTGGTAGCAGACTGTCATACAGCTAGTAACTGACTTTATCTGCTATGAAACCTCTCCTCAGATGTTTGCTTTATCATTTTGTTTTGTAGGTAGTGGAATATTTTCAATCTATAATGAGGATAGCAAGCTCTGTGCCCAAGCTCAGAACTCTAGCTCAGTCATAACTACCACTTGTGATGAGCGCGATGAGTTTCAGAAGTTCAGGTGGGTCTCTGCCACACAGCTGCTGAGCATGGCACTCAAGCTGTGCCTGGCAGTGTTCACCAAGAGCGACGAGGCTGCCATCACGTTGGAAAACTGTAACAGGACAAATGAACTCCAGTGGTGGGAATGCAGAAATGACACAGTTGCAACCTATGGCAAGGATTTATTTCTCAACTATGGCAAAGGGAAAGGGAAGAAAATCAGGCTGTCCACAGGATCAGGCAAAGGGAGCAGGTGGAAAATCTACGGAACTGCAAACAGCATGTGCTCTCAGCGCTATGAGGGTGAGTACTGAAAATTCTTCTTGATTTCTAGGTTACCTGACTGCCCCTGTCTACAGAGCATTCCACTGCCTGCTCGACAGCACCATTTTCTTACAGTGACACCAGTAGAGGAGCAAGCTACAGACAGGGTGTAGAAATGAAAGGCAAATACAACTGTATATTTTTGGCAAATATAACTATATACATTTCTGCATAACCTGTTAAGTGCAATTCTTTCAAATTACAGAATAAAATGACAAGAAGCTACAATGTAATCATAAGAATGGGAATTCTGTTTGTACAGCAACAGCAAAAGATCTATGACTGTTTCAAAATATGGCTGAGCAATTTGTAGAAGAGGTGACTGTGTTGTATTTAGTTTTTATTGTTGCTATTACTTGCTTTGACCATGTGCTAACTCTAAGAAGTTAATTTCTAATTAACAGAGGTGTAATCCACTACTAAGAATATTTACCTAGTGTTTCCCAGGCCAGGTAAAAAGCAGGAAAAAGCAAAAGGAAAAACAGTGCCTAATGGTTTAGGATGCAATAAGTCTTATCCCTCTGACAAAGGACCACTGGAGAGTCAGATCTCCTTTTCCTACATTTTTATGGATCTTGGGCTATGTAGAGTGGGCATATAGGCTCAAGTGATCAAACTCCTTTCTACTGTAATACTGGTAGGTTGGGAAGTTAAATAACAAGGGATGAAATTTTTCTTGTACCCTACAACTGTTCCACCAGGAATGAAGTTTGTCATAATTTTGTACAGATAGCAGCAAATTAGATTGCATAGTGGTGGCAGGGTCACTTCCTAGCAGAGTTACTTGCAAATTTAAGATATCTATATCATGATAGACTCTCATGAAGACTAATAAAAATATTGTGATATGTCTTGTCAAAGTCTTTTCAACCATACAAAGAAAAATAATTTAAAAAAAAAAAGAACAGAGACATCATCCAAGGACAGAAGTGTGTATGCAGTGGGAGAAGCTGAGTCACAGGGACCTTGACACAGTAGTCCAGAAAGAAGTGACATGAAAAGTTCAGACAGAAATTAGTTTGAGGCCCAATTAAGTGTTGTTTGAGAGTCTTAATTAAGGATATTTTGCCATAGTGATACCTGATTGGCACAACGGCCTTGTAAAGGTTTGGGGTAACAAAGTACTGAGGTGTTGAGCTCTGCACTACTCAGCTGCGTCCATGGAGAGCAACCTATGAGTGTCATTATGGTGAACATTTGATACCAACTGACTAGTACTGATCTATACTTCTCTCCATAGATATCTATACACTGGGAGGAAACGCCTTTGGTGCACCTTGTGTGTTCCCTTTTAAGCTCCAGGGTAAATGGTATGCAGAGTGCATCCCTGGGAGTGATGATGCAGACTCTCTCTGGTGTGCAACTTCTTCAGATTTTGATAAAGACCACTTGTTTGGAAACTGTCCACTAAAAGGTAATTTAGAAAAATTTCAGGAAAAGTGTTAAACAGAGTTAAAGTGTCATCCACTGTCATGGTCAAAATCTTCTTGGGATGTGGAAGTAGCATTGGACAGCAAGCTGAATTCTAGCTAGCCTAGTTCACTGGTGAGGTATGCAATGACGAATGAAGTATCTGCTCTTCACTCTCACTGTCCTACAGTGCCCCAAAGACTGTTTCATATGGGGAATATTCTGAGGGTGGTGACTGGGGCTGATGGAAAAAAGGAAGAGGAAACCCCTAGGACTAGGTGAGAATAAAGTCAGGACAAGTGAAAGGCAGAAAGAAGTGCAAGGAAGGTGAGACATAGGGAAGCAGGAGGTAGTAGTGCATTACAGGATGGAGGAGAGTACAGGGAGGCTGTAGTGAATGGAAGGGTGCAGGACACAGGTAGGGACTTCCATTTGCCTTCAGTGCTCCAGTGCTCCATACACCTGCAAATCATCCAACACAGTCTTCCAATAACCCCAGCACAAATTCCTTACCTCCTCATCCTCACTTCACATCTGATTGTTTGGAAATGATAATTTCTGTCATGTTGGGAGTTCTGGGAGAGAGTAAGAGAGGTCTGAAGGTAAGAAATGGGTGTGGATACCATGATTTCCATATGGTGAATAAATACTTGAGTACACTTAGAATATATCAGCAAGTGGATTAATGTGAGAGAAGTAGATAAGTTATATAAATAAAAAGGAACAGGGTAAATGTAGAGAATTTAGGTTTGTAAGGAGAAATAAGTCCTTATGTGTACTTAAGTGAGGCAAACTATATGTTAAAAATTATCAAATCATACAGTTACATAGTTTTAGTCTGCAACAAAGATTTTATTTTCTGGTTTAGCAAATATGATTATCTGGTCAAATTGCTGGTATCATTTTTTATAGACACCACTCACAGTAATCGTTGGAAAACAAATCCTGTGACAGAAACCCGCTATCAGATAAACTCAGAATCACTTTTGACGTGGCATCAAGCAAGAAAAAGCTGCCAGCAGCAGAATGCAGAATTATTAAGTATCACAGACCTTCGTGAAGAAATGTATTTATTAGGTAAAGTAAAATCAAAATTAAAATATTAAAAATAATATTGTTTAAAATGTAGGTCATCTTCAAGACCTTTAACAAGGATACTTATATTTGCCTTGTGAAAATAGGACTCAGTGACATTCTTAAAAGAGCTTGTCCCTTTCTCACAAAAAAGGTATTAAAATAATGGAAATAATCTAACCTATATTATAAACCAAAAAAAAAAGATATCTGACACTTTCCCCCCATGCTTTAAAATATTACTTCCAGTTTTATCAAATAGCTTACAAAATCTGAGGCATTTAATAACTTGACTGCTTGTTTCTTTTGGCCATTTAGGGCTCACTAGTGACCTGGGCATCAATGCAAGGCTCTGGACTGGTCTTTACAGTGCTCTTGACAGTGGCTGGCGGTGGACTGGGGGCAGTCCTTTCAGATACCTGAACTGGGCTCCAGGTAAGCGCTCTTTTATTAAATGATGATCAGCATCTGGGCCAACATTTCTCTTTTCCCTCTCCTTTCCCAAATTCTCATTACCTAATTTCTTTGATTTCACAGAAGTTTCACAAGTTAGGGGAAATTATGGGAAATGCAGGATATTATGGTAAAAGTGGTCATACCAGAGGCAGGTTGTCACTAATTCTGAATTTCCCAGAAAAAGCAGATGGCTTATACAAGAAAAGAGTTGAAAATAAATATCTATACCTCATTCTATTTTTTCCATCCATAATTTTTTCATCAGACATATTATTCAATCCAAATAAAAACACCTCATGACAAATGAGATAAAGGGAATGTAAAGAAGAAAGAAAAAAAAGAGAAACTGCATAAACATATTTTCAGTTGTTCTCAGTTAATGCTTATGACATTTATTTGATATACTTTGTCTTAGTAAGTTTCCACTCTTTCCTTAGGACCTAAGGCACTATCTTACATGGTGCCATGTTACCTGTTTTCATAATAGTGGTTGTGACTGCAAAGAAATCCAATGGGTGAGCACTCTTGTGCAATTAAATACACATTTCATGTGCAGTGTTCAACAGTAAAGCATCTTGAGTTTGCAATACTGCCATTCCATAAGGAATTGCGTCTTAAACAGTTTTACTGAAGTTCATCTTTTTCTGTGTGCAGCTGTTTTTCAAATACACTCAACTTCCTCGTAAGCAGTGCATAGGGGAAGAGGGGCATGTCTCATGTTTCAAGTGTCAGCCCTCTTTGCCATTCCAGTGATGCTCCCTTGTCACTTCTCTTGGGAATTATTACTCTAAAGAATAATACTCCAGTGGTTTTATCAGCTGCAAAAGTCTTGTACATTCCCTCCTGCAAAGAGATGAAAATTTTTGAAGTTAACAGAGGGATTTTGTGCCTCTTTTTTAAAGGAAACCCCTCTGTGGAATCTGGAAAAATATGTGGGACCTTCCAAGGTAGGAATGGCAAATGGGAAAACCAGATGTGTGATCGAAAACTGGGATATATCTGCCAAAAAAGAAACACCTCGTTGGATCTTTCCACTATTGTCCCAGGTATGTTGGTCAAAAACTAAGTCTATTCTTACAGTCAGTGAGAAATACTTGGAGGATGCCATACATGAAATGACAATGTATTGTTAAACAAAAGGAACGCACATGTTAACCTGGGTCAAATACTGGGAAGACTAATTTTCTGGCTCATTTTAAAGATGATGTCTAAATGTTGTTCATCAGTTTGAAAAGATGCCAGGGTACTGAAGAAGTCAGGATTAGGTATTTAGTCATGTTATCCAGACCATGAAATACTGATGAATAACCCGTGCTCTGAAAAATACTCAAGATATGTCGTGCTAAAAGATGTGAGCCAGAGTTCATCCTCCCCTTCTCTCTCTGACCCTTTTTGTTCTATTCTGAAAGGAAAAAATCAGAATATTTGGAACCTTTGCTCAGTTGAGTTTCCTTTCTATGTGAGACAGACTAGGTCTTACCTAGGTGAAGCAATAGGTGTGCAGTTGCTTCACTGGGCAATTCCCAGCACGCAACTAACTCCACAGTACCTCCCTCCACTACAGATACATTACCATAGAAGATTTTTCTCTGTCTGAAGGGATTCATGGCCCAGACATATCCTGTACATTTTGGCTGCACTTGGAACGATTTCTGACCCCTGTTAACCTCCAAACGGAGCCTGGATGTTTTTCAGGGGAATGCAAGTTTGCCCAGGTCAAAAGCATGGCCAGGGAGCATTGGACCGAGTGGTTGGTCGCACACCAATGTTGGGCACACATCCTCTCCTCTTCAATTTACTGTGTAGATCCAGATCAGGTGAACTTTCCAAGCAGTGCAAGGTGGCTGCCCATACTAAATTCACTCCAAGAAAGAGGTGCTGAACAAAGTGTGCAGCCTTTCTGTGCAACTGAGATTTCTGACACATATGGTAGAACTTAAATGTGTCTGGACTCTCTGGTATATGATTTGGGCTGTGCAGGAGCTCCAGCAGGCTCCTGAGCACCTGGTGTTTCCAGAGAAAAAATATACAAAATCTACAAAATTCACCAGGATAGAATTCTTGAGTAGGAAAACAGGCCATTTTCTGTAAACCATGGCTGTACCCAGAGCCTCACTGAGAGGGATTTAACATGGATTTGTGCCCTGCAAGTTTGCATGCCAAAGTACTCAGTATTTATTCAATTCTGTAAGAAAGCTTTTGGTAGCTCCCAGCAAAACTGGGTGAAAAAGATCTGTTTTGTAATCTTTGTAACCCTCAGACTTTGGCTTCCCTCCTCTGACAGTATGTGCTCCAATATTTCAAAGTCATGTCAGTACAGGTCATTTTCTTTTTGATGAAAATAAAGCGCTGAACAGGACTGCTCATTAACTGTTTAACATAATTTTTTTTTAGGTGACTTAAAGCCTTTTAAGTGCCCCAGGGAATGGGTACCCTATGCAGGTCATTGCTACAGAATTTATAGAACACCAAAAATATGGAAAGAAGCCCAGTCTTCTTGTAGAAAAGAAGATGGAGAACTGGCGAGTATTCATAATATTGAAGAGTACAGTTTTACAGTGTCCCAGCTTGGGTACAGTGAGTATTCCTGCAGGTCACTTTTTTATTATTATTATTTTTATTTAATCTGGAGTTATATTGTTGCTATTATTCATTTAATCATTGCAACCATGATCTTAATTTAAAAAAAAAAAAGTTCTTAGACAAAAATCGGTGTGAAATGTGATTGTTCAATTTTAAGATATACCCATATATAAGATATACCTACATTTAACTTTGTGTTCCCAGAGTCAGATGATGAGCTGTGGATTGGTCTAAATGACTTCAGGATTCAAATGTATTTTGAATGGAGTGATGGCACACCTGTGACTTACACCAAATGGCATCATGGAGAGCCAAGCCACACACGGAATAAGGCAGACTGCATCTTTATGAAGGGAGAGGTAAAAATCCAGCCCCCACTGTCAAGTTTTCTTCTGTCCTTTGAGCCCCCCAAAAGGAAACCATCTGTGATTAAAAAAAAAAAAATATGAAGAAAAAAAAAAGATAATCCTGGTTGAATTCTGAATATCTTGGTGCAGAAGGAGACTGGAGACCGGGTCTAGGAAGGTGTATGATGGAGCACCAGAAGCAGTTCACTGGTCTTCTTTGCAACAGTTCCCATCTGAAATTGTTTGAAATAATTCATCATCCACATTTAACATGACTGATCATAGTGGCAGAGATTCTTGGAGCAGGGACTTCTCATTTTTCCCCTAAAACAACTAACATTTATGTTTTTAGAGCTACTTTGGAGGATTGTATTAGTGGAGACACTAAACTTAGTTAAAAAAAAATCCATCTTGTTTTATAGTCAGCATAAAAAGACATATAATGCAGTGGAAAAAGACTTAAATGTTACTTTTTGTTATATTTTGTGTTTAGTTTATCCAGCATTTCCTTGCTATTGTCATCTGGTTATGTGAACATGATAGATACTATGCTGGTGAGAATAGAATGGAACAGCATGTTTCCTTCCTGCTCCCATCAGCCACTGAATCTTTAATACATTCAGCTCTCATTTTCACACCTCTGAGGCAATGTGACCCTTACTGTCTTTATTTGGGAATTTTGGAGAAAAAGCAAGGCAAGGAAGAGAGCTAAAGCAGTCTCAGCCACATGAAGAGAGCAAGTTCTTTCTGAGAATATTCTTGTTGGATCTGAATTCTCTCTAGCTTTCATTTCTCTTTGTGATTTCTTCTTACCATACTCAGGATGGATCATGGGCTGACACTGATTGTGAAATGAAACTTGGCTACATCTGTAAAAGGAAACCCTCGGCTGAAGGATCAGGGGAAGTCGAGGTTAATTATCCAGGTTGCCAGAAAGTAAGTGTAAAACAAAAGCAGCAAAGTTACTGCATATGACTTTCACTTCCATGATGATAATTACCACACAAGTAAATTACTTGACTGTTCTGCGTGGAGCCCTGAAAACTGTTAATTTCATATGTACTGATACTTCTTAGACTAGACTTTTTTATTTCCTTACATAAGTACTTGACTTAGCTCTGTCCTACTGCAGAACTGGTCACTGCGCCCATAAAAGGAACTCCCTGCTAAACATGTCACTGCTTTTTCAGCCTGTAACTCAATGGCCATGGGTTGCATGAAGCCTTCTCAGTTCAGTCCATCTGCCACAGGAATCAGGAGTATTTGAGTCCACTGTTTTGCAGATTGTAACCTCTTGCAACAGCTACACTTAAACGAGAAGGCAGAGCAAGTTTAACACAAGGAGCTGCAAAGTGGCTGTGTCTGTGGTTGCCAGCCCCGAGGCATAACCGCAGCTCCCTGTTTGCAAAGACCCCTTGTGTGTCCTTTTTCAAGAGCTATGGTTGCAAAAGCTATGTTTGATTATCCTCTTGGTTTCTTCTCACGGCTTCTGAGCGCAATTTTGACTTTGGGTGTGGTAATAACGTGGCTTTTGGAAGTGCACAAAGCTGCACAATCTGAGAGCACCTGTGCACGTTTCCGCTGTTGACACTGACAGGGCTGGATAAAGCACGGCTTCTACTGCTACTCCGTGGGGCAGCTACCAGCAACACTGGCAGATGCAAAAAGAATCTGTGAAGAAAACAAAGGTTACCTGGCTACTGTGAGAGACAGGTATGGAAACATAATTCTTGTTTCCTTTAATTGTGTAACCAGAATGGAAGGGTTAAACAGAAATGTCTGCTTGCTTAGCAGTTATTCATAGTGTCTACCCAGTGTGACACCACTCTTGTGCAGGAAAATTTATGGTAGAACTGATGAAGTATTGGACTGTAAATCAGGGGCTTGTAGGTCATCCAAACATTCAGGCCTGGCTACTACACAGTTACACTGTTGTTGCCTCCAGGAAATAAAAAACTGAGTTTCACCTACAACAACCCCAGACTGACAGATTGTTTTACAACTTTTTAAACTGAAACAGATAAACACGGAACTATTTATTTCTTCTAGATTCTAGCTTTTCAGATTTTTTGTTGTCTGTTTTTTTTTGTTTGTTTGCATTTTGTTTTTGCAACACGCAGATCTGGAAACTTACCCTTTTTAGAATAAACCAAATTTTTTTCCCCCCATGGTAACAGGATTTAAAGATCTAGACTTTATCATACAGCTCAGTAAAACACCATAGCTCTTATTTATACACAATAAGTAACATATATGAATTAACACAAGTATTGTGTGGCTTGTTTCGTTCATTGTGCAGTACAAAAGGGGAATAGAATCACTCTAAATTCTAGACATGATTTACATTAAAAAAAAGAAAAATTATTTTGTATAATAATTAGAACTATAAAAGCAAGATACTGACCCTTGCTTCATTTCATACATACTGACAAATCACCTTAACTTTACCAGATTTGCTACAGTGAACTGTTTGAAGAAATTAACAAATTATGATCAAATGTGATACATCACTTTGGTACTTATTCTTTACAGATATGAACAAGCTTTTTTGACCTCCGTAATTGGATTCAATCCAGCAAAATACTTCTGGATTGGTCTTTCAGACGTGGAGGAGCATGGGATATTCAAGTGGGCCAGTGGGGATCCAGTCACCTACACCCACTGGAATGTAGGAATGCCTGGTACGTGCCGTGGGGGCCACTGAATTTCTGCTCTGAGGAACCAAAAAGTGGGGATTTGAAAGCTAAAAAATGGTTTAGAAACCCTTCTGGCATAAAGCAGCAGAAAGGACAATGAAAAATTGCACTTTTGCTAAAGGAATTAAATAATTGATTGTGGTAACTCCTTCCAGAAGATTGCCTGGGAATGCACATGTCTGTTGGTGTCATTCGCTCTTTGCTGTTTGATGGTTTCATTAAGTGATTCTTAGTATAATGTGAAAGGAATTAGCTAAAATTTCTTTCTATAATTTAAAAGAAATGCACATGAGCTGTTGTCAGCTATTGATATCCAAACGTAGTGGGAACATGTTACTTTAAACAGCATATGCTTTGAGAAGATGGAGTCATCAATAAGATTTAACAATTTTTTGTTCCATGAAGGAGAGGAGTCAGGCTGTGTGGCCATGACAACAGGAACTTCAGCTGGATTATGGGATATTGTGAACTGTGAAGAAACAAACATGTTTCTCTGCAAGCAGCTGGTGGAGGGAGTGACCCCACCTCCTCCTCCTCCAACAATTTCCCATCTTCTGTTGTGCCCAGAGGGATGGCAATCCATTCCTCAGAGCAGCTTCTGCTTCAAAGTAGGTGTTTAATTTCTTAATGCAAACCCTTGTCAATTCAAATAAGAATATGTTCTGTGTATCCATGGAAGGTGGATTTTAGCCTGCCTACCTGATAGACAGGCTGTGGTAACATGTCTCCAACTATCCCCAGATGGTGTGGTTGGGAAGTGCTGGACAAAGCTGTATGCGTGTTGAACAAAAGTTTGGAGCCACAGGGACTCCAAGGTGATAGGGAAAGCAAAGTCACAATAATCAGATTTGATAGACAACCACAGGCTTATGGTTGCACAATTAAATATTAAGCGATAAAACTAGACCAGAAGACCAGAACAAAGATAGAAGCCCTAATTTCTGCTTTTAGATATCTGTAATACCCAGCAAAGTATTTAGTTGACCACTTTTTGTAGATTTTTCAGGGTGGAAGGGAGAAAATGAAAACGTGGTTTGATGCAAAAGATTTTTGCAGAGCCATCGGAGGAGATCTGGCATGTATCCACAGTGAAGAAGAACAAATCCTGATAACTACATTGTGAGTATCTGCACAGTCCGTCATTTAAATATAAGAAAAAAATATTTTAAAGGTTACCTTTCTGAAAGACATAAAGGATTTGTGGTTATCAATTTCTACTTTACAAAGATGGTATATATCCTTCCAAAGTGGCCGAAGGAAATGGGTAAAAACAAGTGAGCACAAGGTTTTCTTGACAGGCCTCTGGGAAAGTGGTGCCATGCACTGAAGTAGCCTGAACATAAAAGAGAGAAGTATCATCGAAGCTGATTTCAGTTCAGAACCGAGTTTAATTCAGAGGGATAAAACTGATCTTTTTAGCTCATTTGTAGTTGATTAGTAGATGAAATACTCTTCATTGGAGGAGTATTTCATGCTGCTCTCCTATCTTAGCTAAGGAGACAAATTGGGAGACCTATCAACGTGCTTTTATAAATGTTTAAATCAAGTCTGTGAGTGCAGATGTGCCTGACTTTGGATGCCTAAGCCACTTGGTAGAACCAGGACCTTAAAATATATTTTCATTTAACTCAGTATTTGTAGACTCATGACATCTACTATCTTTTCCTTGAAGTTCTGTGTTTCACTGTTTCCTGTCACATGCAGTACCAGTGTTTTTCCCCACATGACAACTGAATGATTACTTTATATGACTGTCTCAAATGATGCTTCAAGTATCAAAACACTGAAAATAATGTGTTGCTATACATTCTTCTTCTCTTTTCACCCTGTGTCTGATTGGGTGTATTTGTAATCATTCAGACAGAGAGATTATATTCACTATTCTTACTGGATGGGTTTAAGTGCCTTGGACTCTGACCGTGGATTTATATGGAGTGATGACTCACCAGTGAGTAAATAATTTATTTCAGCTTTTTTACTAATTTTTCATATGTATCTTGGCAGATGTCTCTCAGAACTTCTCTTATACAAGCCACAAGTGACCTTAAGTCTTTATTACCTGATTCTTGTCTAGGAATTAAACTTTTGGTAGTTCATGGCCATAGATAACAATATGACATTCACAGTAACAAAATAACACCAAAGGTGATTGCTCCTGATCTAGGTAAATCTGACTGTGCAAATCTCTATATTTGTCATTTGCTGTAAGAAATAATTTTGTATGTCTACACAAATTAGGCTTTGCTGGCCTTGTTGCCTTAAGTAGATCAAGATCTGCAAGGTCCAAGTCCATATGGCAGCACTGATGGGTTGTCTTGGGTTGAAATATCTGAGCAGGACAAACAACCCAGGCATCAGAGAACATTCTTCTTTCTAGAGCTTAACAGGAGAACGTCATCTCTCCTGATAACAAACAGGGCAAGAAGTTCTCAACTTACTAACATGGTTTGTAAACGCAAAGATGAATCATTATGCTATTCAAAGGTCATGCACTTCTTAAAAGGTCTGGCATTAAAGAACAAGATTGACCATGAAATCAAATGGACATGCATTCTTTTTTAAAAGGATGATGCAGGACAATGGTTTCATTTTAAAAGCAAAATAGTAACAAAGCTGTATTTCCACTCCAGGTAAATTTTGAAAAATGGTCACATGGAGAACCAAACAATTATGATGGAAATGAAAAATGTGGCGTGTTTAGTGGCTACCTCAATATGAACTGGAATGATTTATTTTGTGAACACATGCTGGACTATGTTTGCCAAATTAGAAAAGGTAGGATAACTTTCTTCCTATAGCAACTTCTAGAGGTAGATAAGAACATCCTTTCCAGGTCAGATCAAGCAATCTGCACATATTAGAAGCAGCTGGGCCAACAATCACAATGAAACACTTTATACATTTAAGTAAAAGCTGTTGAAAACTATTAATTAATTCATGAGATACACAGGTGAACTTGGGATGTATGTGCATCATGTTGGGGAAGTGTAACCCAAAAGCCTAAGCTGGGCATAGTTTCTGTGAGCTTAACTTGTGATCAGCTCTAACGCGCTATTTTGCTGAATGTAGCACTTTTTCTTCAGATAGTCTGAGAAATTCTGTAACAAAAATGAACATACTTAAGATTATTACTTGAAGTTAAAATGGTAATCATTGTATAAATACATTTAATTGAGAGATGCCTGAGAAACAGTATACTCAGATACTGATTTATATTGCAGGAGCATCACTGAAGAAAGAGCCTAACTCCACATTCCGTAAGTCTTGTACTTCTAATAATAAAAATAAATTAACATGTGCTGGTGTTAATTTTTTATAGAAACTGCTTAATGTTTTAACTTGCAGATGATGAATATGTTGCTGGTGAAGATGGCTGGATAATATATAAACACAAGGAATACTATTTCAGCAGAGAAGCAATGCCTATGCAAAAAGCCAGAGATTTTTGCAAGAAGAATGGTGGCGACCTTGTTGTGATAGAGGGTGAAAGTGAAAAAACTTTTCTTTGGAAATATGTAAGAAACATGTTTTCTTCACAAACGCACCATTTTGTCTTGAACTGATGTACGTTTTTCAGCTGGCTTCTGAAATATTAAAAAATGGTCCTTATCATAAAAAAAAAAAAATAAAATCAGTGCCTTTCATCCTTTTGTGGGCTTATCTAGATAGAAGCTTTACCATAAGCATTATTTTGATAAATTGCTAAATGTAGACAAATTCCCAGTTTCCTTTCAAGAACAGTCTCAGCGTGCAGCTTTCAAAGACTTTGCTCCGTTTAGCTGAAAGCTGCAATTACTGATTATGTTTTGCTTTCTAATTCATTCTTTTCACAGAATTAAATAAAAGCTTTTTGTCAAAACAGATCTCATCTTTTCAGTAGAAGGTTTAAACCAGAATATTTTCTAATAGGGAGAGAATGATCTGATGATGATATACGGTTTTGAAAATAATTTTATACTATTAAAACCAAATATGGTTTTAATTCCTCCACATGACTAAGTACTTAACCCCACCATTTACCTTTAGCCTTTCAGCTAATTCTCACTATGCTTTCCTAAAACTCTTAAAAATATTGCCATAAGCCTGCTTAAGAGGTCATTCTTGCTTTCCTAACATAGCTTTTTGCTCTGTTTCTTTTTCAGCCCATTCTTCTTTAAAAAAAAAATAAATATACTTGTTAGTGGAGGAAAATTTTGCCTTTTGCAGTTCAGGCACATAATTCCAGCAACTCCCTGCGCATTGTATACTATGCAATTGTACAACTGAAACTACAGTGTTTTTCTGAGAGTTTGCTTGTTTTATTTAAAATCTCTTTTAGTACAGCTCATTATTGGTATTTTTGTGTTTTGTTTTAGATTTTCTATGAAGACTGGGGAAATAACTTCTATATTGGCTTAAGCGTGAGCCTTGACAAAACGTTCCGGTAAGTAAAACCAAATATTTTAGTTCTTTACTCTGCTTTTATGTTGTGAGGCTGAGATCCGTAGTCACAGCCAGAGTTAACAGAATCTTACAGAAGTTACAGGGAAGTGTCATCCCATTTTACTTGTTGGATGAAGATAAAACTGATTGGACGTCTCCAGAATATTCCAGATGGCACTTGCAAACATTACTGAATGTTCAAATGACCAAAGGAAAAGAATCCTAAGAACTTACAGTAAGAGGCATCAAGGTGGTCTTTAGAGGTGAAATATCGATACTGGACAGATGTTGTCTGCAAAGTAATTTCCAGAGAGTTATTCTCAGTGCCCAGGGCAGGACAGCTCCGAGTGACATGGAGTCATTACTCTTCCGCAAAACTTTGGAAACAAAGTGCCTTGGAAATATCCTAAACATCCCATGAAATGTTAGATGTGTTGCAGACATGTTTCTCCTGTGGCGCTCTTCTCTCCCACTGCATCTTCTTCTAGTGCCACCTTGTGGGATTCAGAGCTTGGTCAGATGAGTCTCAGCCTCTTTACTTCAGTCCTTCTTCTGTTGTCTTAGGTTGCTTTTCTTGGCCACAAGCCACAGAGACTGGATAGTCACATCTCCTGGACCTTCTGCTTTCTACATCATGCTCAATGCTCAGATAGCACTGTCTGTCCAATCCTCCTTTGCTCCCTCACTAGTTTCATCCTTTTCCCTCATGGATGATGGTGCCACTATTTGTCTTCATATTCTTTCTCCTAGTTTATTACGTACTGTTTTTTCCTATCAGACTTCTGAGATTTGCAAGCAACTAGGCACCCTGATGAATTCCAAATACGTAATTTACTTCCAAAAACACTCACGCAGTTGCTTAGTTTCCAAAACTGGAAAAACACTGACTTGTCCTGGAGCTGTTGTTGTCTGAAGACTCTCAGTCTTGGATGATTCACCACTTGACTTTCAGCACACTGAGGCCTTTCCACATTTTTTTCTTGGCTACTTTTTGAAAAGAAATTTGTGACTCACCAAACTAGGAAATTATTGTTGCATAACTGAAACCCCCCCACCCCCAACAAACTAATAGGTGTATAATATTAAAAATTTCCTTTGCTTACCAAAATGGTTCTAAGTGGTTCCCACTACATGGTTCAAGGTTCAAGACACTTTGTTACCCTACAAGATCTTATATTATTGCTTTTAGATATAGGAAATTGCTAAAAGAGGCTCAGGTTACTGTTTCTGTGCTCCAGAGAAAGCCAGGTCCAGTGCTAGACTGGTGCAATTCCTGCACATTATCAATGTTCAGAGACCAAGAAAGACCATCTTAACCACCAGCTGATTTGTTAGACCTGGGCCAGATCAACAGAGTAGGCAGTTGATATAAAGATATTTTTTGGGCAATGAAAGGTCTTGGTTTTAGTGGAGAACATGTGTTTGTAAGTTAGGATATAGGAAACTTAAAATATAAAGCTCAAATATGTCATTTGCAAGGAAATACTAATTAATTCAACTAAGAATTATTATTTCCTCAAATTACTTCTTTCAGGTGGATGGATGGAACTCCAGTGAACTATGTTGCCTGGGCTCCAAATGAACCCAATTTTGCAAATAATGATGAAAACTGTGTGGTCATGTATACCCATACAGGTGGGTGCTGTAACAACATTCAGTCTGCAGGGTGTGACACAGGCCTGGGAGGGCAGGACAAGGCTGGATGAGTTATAATAGTGAGCAGGCTGATGTTGCATAGACTGTTCAAAAAGGAAAATAAATTGTATTTCTTCTTTCATTTATGCACGTTAAAAAAATTGAATTCTATGTAGCTAACACATTGGATTACTTCTGCCATTTGATTCCTAGTTTTGTCAAAAAATTTCAATGTGGACAAATGAGGTAAGCATCAGACCATTTGCAGAGTCAGTATTGTTTTTCCTCTAACCTCTGTCTGTTTTATGCCTACCTCTCGAGGACATTAGCTGACTGTTACCATTTAAGCAGTTCCTAAAAACCGAGGTCGTAGGCACGACTTTGACTATTATTATTACACAATCCTATACACTATTTTAATAAAAATAATTGTTAATATCCTTAAATGTTGGAAGTAATTGTGCTTGCTCTAGCCAAGAACTTAGTCTTTTTTTGAGCAGTTAATCTCTTCTACTTTTAAACATTTCTAGTCTCAAAATCTGTAGCTGAAGTGATGGTCCCAGGCTCTGTTAAAGGTGAATGGAAAGAAGCAAACACTTTCAGGAAGTAAATATTATGTTCTGTGATGGAGACCTGTTCAGAGATAAGATGAATTATGTCATTATGACAATATCTCCATTAAAAGTAAGGTGTGAATAACTCTGCTGTAGACAAGTACTTTGTAACTGTGTGCAGCTCGTGAAATGTATGCTATTTTCTCATTCATTCCTCATCTGTAAAATGGAGATGATGATGATGATGGTGATGCTAATGTTGCATTCCTAGCTCACACTGCAATAGTAAGATCAGATACTCAGACAACTGTAAGACTGTGAGAAGCTCAGGTAGTAAGGTAACAAGAACCAAGCGCTTTGTATTGACAGAGTGATTCTAAAGACCTTATAGAACATACTTAAGCATTTGAACTAAAACTCCTCTTTGGCAATGCTATGGTTTTGCAATATTGAAGTATTTCTGTTCTTAGACAAATTATTTGTATTCTAAATTTTGATGGAAACCTGACTATTTCTAAGAAACAGACATAAAAACTATTATTTCTGGAGGAGAGAAATACAAATACTACAATCAGTTCTACTTCCTATGATAGATTTTTCTCTAGAAAAGGATGGGTTTTATCTCAGTCTTTTTTTTTTTTTTTAAAATTCCAATTTGCGTTCAGGTACATGGAATGATCTCAACTGTGGCAGTACTGAGTTATTCATCTGTGAAAGGCTTAACAACACTGTTCGTCCAACTGTTGCTCCCACTTCACCACCACCAAAGGGTGGGTGTTCAGAAGACTGGCTTCTCTTTGATAACAAGGTGCAGTATGAAACATCAGTATATTGTATTTTAAAAAGAGAAGAAGAAAAAACATCTCTGAATCAGTTTTTCAGTTATAGCAGGGTTTTCAGTTATCTCAAAGAATCTTCTGTTTGTGTGTATCTAAACACTTAAAATACAAATCCTAACGCAGAAATTACAGCCTTTATTGGGATCACAGGAGTTATGAGGGAGGTCATGAGATGCACAACAAGAAAGCTTCATCTTACATTTTTGTTAGTGTTTTCTGTTTCCAAAGATGGCTGAGCAACTTGTGTGGAGTTGTTGTAGGTTCTTGTTTTCTGCGCTGAGCTTACCTGGCTCTCACATGTTGCCTGGATGCCTACTTATCCCTTGCCTAGAGGCACTGGCTTTTAAGCCAATAAGACAACTTCCCTTGAGCAAATTTATCATTTTTTCTATAACCAAACACTTATTAATGTTTTTAAGTAATCCAGATTCACTGCACTTTGTTATGTACAATCACTCTTAGCCTTCTCAAAAGACAACCCTTCAGGATAAGAGACTGTATGTATTTAAAATCCATAGATTTTTATCAAAGAAGCTATAAAAGATATAAAACAACACCATACTCTAAATACTAGTACTAGAATACACCTAACAATGAAGATAATTCTCTGTTTCCTTACTTTGTCTATCTCTGTCTTCCCTTTGCCTGAGCCAAAATATTTCAGTTTGATAGAGAACCTTTGTTTGAGATCTGCTAGCTGTTGTCTCCTTTTTCCTTCCCTCTCACTTGATCCTGGGGGAAAGTCACAAACACAGCATATTCTATGTCATGGCTCTCTCTCAAGCTAAAACATCTCTCTCTTCTTCACCTCGTGGAAGAGGAGCTTCCAAAGGCTCCTCCCATGACTCCTCCCCAAGTGTTTATACACTGCTTCTGACCACCATGACATCACCTTCCTTTTTTGCTCAATGTTTCCCCACATTGCCTTTTTAACTTTTCAGTTACACGCTTTAGTTAGGACATTTAGGTTGTTTGACTTTGACAAAACTGTCTAATGATGTCTTAGTTAAATCTCATAAGATCCTATTACAAGAAATGGTAAACTCATGGTTTTCTTTATAACATCAGAATCATTGTCTTTCTGTCATTATCTTGTGAGAACCAGACCTGATTCGACAAACAAGGCAACAGAGGCTGAGATATTTTGATTCAATAACATATTTTATGCTTGTCTTCTTTGGCATTTCTCTCACAAACTTATGCCTCAGAACTGTGCTCAGAAGTTTAATGCAATTTCTGCTGAGATCAGTAGACTGACATATTTTTCTTCTAAATGTATACTAAAGTATTGGGCTTTATAGTAATTTTCTAGTACAGATCTTGTGTCTCATTAAAATCTAAAGACAAGCTAGAAAGTACTGTTAAATCAGCTAATCTTCCTTTTTACTTAAAACACCCAGCTCATCTTATTTGTTACAAACAGAGGTGCTTTCATCAGAAATTAAAACACCATCCAGTTACAGATTTGGCACACTTCTCTTTTTCAGTGTTTTAAAGTATTTGGCCTTAATGAAAATGATACATTGACATGGCATGCTGCACGGAACAATTGCATTGATTTTGGAGGAAACCTGGCTACTATATCAAAAAAGGAAGTGCAAGGTATAAAGTACCAATGTTTTGATAGTGGATGATACACCATGTAATTCCTGATAAAAAGATTAAAGCAGATGTTACAGCTTCTGCAATATATGCTATTATTTATTCAAGTTTAATATAAAGTCATGATAAATAGAAATAGTACCTTTAGAAAAATGCTTGCATAGGTTTTAGTGTCTTGATTAAAGTTTAAAATCATAGTTTTAGTGTTAAAATAGGATGTACTGCTCAAGTATTAAAATTCTAAATAAGGGACTAGTTGTATAATAAAATGTCCACTTTTTTTTTTTTTTTTTTTTTGAGGAACTAGATGATTTTTTAGGTCCCTTCCAACTCAGGCCATTCTATGATTTTATGCTTCTGTGTAAAAATAGCACACAAAGGGAGTAACATCCAAAACCAAATCACTGTGCACCCAGCTGCTGAGCCAAATGCTGTGGGTGCAAGTGGAGGACACATCCTCAGGCAGAAGAAGGCTCCAGCGCTGGAGTCCCAGCTTCCCCTTGTTCCCCTTGTTCTGCTGGCCCTCAGCCTGATGGTCTTGTTGTTCATCATGTTGCAGGTTTTTTAGGAGGCCTCATGTTTCCTCGGGAGATGTACTGCCTCAGGTCCTGAGGGCTGCACATAAAACATCTCCAGGCTCACTCCAGCCAGTGGTAGTGGTTTATACTTTTTTTTTTTCTGTAGCAGAGGAACAAAATTATTTTAGTGGAAAGTCAGTCGAGGCAGGAGCTAAGGCGAACAGCATCTGGCATTCCACAAAGCTGAGATCCCAGTTCATACACGCTTGGATATTAAGTAGTTTTATTTGTGTCATACTGTTTAAAAATGAAATTTTTAAGCCAGGTTAACAAAGTTACCAAAGAAGAAAAGGGAATGCACAGTCTAGACTCATTTTCTATGTGCCAAAGTTTAGTGTCCTCATATTAATTTCTGTAATACCTTAAAACATTTTCCATGCTTCCTCAGATGATGCACAATGTGGAAAAGTGTACACATAAATTCCCATTTTATTTAAAACTTCTCCATCACTGAGTTTGTAAATACTTGTTCTGATTTTAGCTTCAGTTGACTGTGTGAAGCATCTATTAACATATATTAATTTTATTTTTATCATAAGACTGCTGCCTTATTATAAAAAGAAAACCAAAACTCGTCATCCTGGTCCCAGGCACTCTAAAGTCTGCAGTGTTGGGGAAGGGTGCACTGAGTTTCCTTCCTTATATAATTTTTCTTTTTTTTCTTCAGCTTTCCTCATGTCACTCTTAAAGGAAGCTGTAACTGATGCTTGGGTTGGACTGAATGACATAAATCAGGAGCACACATATTTATGGACAGATGGAAGCCCAGTAGACTATACAAACTGGGCAAAAGGTTCCCGAAGTTATTATAGTATGGTAAACATCAATGTTATCACTTAAACATTATAACTTTGGTGGATGGTTAAAATGTATGTAACTACTATGTTATTTTCTGGTTTTTTTTCCTTTATGAAGACTTAGTAATCTTGTTGCTTTTTAAAAGCAGAGTGACCATATGGGAGATCTATCTATACACATTTTTTTAACCTCTGTGGTTTTTCATGGTTCTGTTTGAGTCTAGACAGAGGTTTGGAAGCATTATGCAAAACTCCCACAAGTGAGACATTTCCCTCACTTTACCATGACTCATCGGGAGATTCAGGTAAACAATAGAATAAACTATAATTTTGGGATACAGTGAATGCTATTTAGATTTGATGAAAGTACTCAGATAACTGTGTGTATTGATATTTCTTGGAACTGAGCTTGTTAAGATAAATGCATTGAACGAAATCTTCAAAAGAGGTAGACTGGGTCTTCCTTTCTAATTTTTGTCTTCTAATCTTCCTACTGAAAGATGCTTTGAAACTTCTGGCATGGTTATACCTTTTTGTGTTTAATTGTAAGACAAAACTCAGTGTTATTCAGTAATTGTGAAATGGCTAATGCAGAATACTGCCCAAGAGTAATATTTCCGTAATTCTGTGCTAGCGGTACCAAGTTTCTCTCTTTTTCATAACACAATTGCTTCAAGTTCAGCTAAAATGGAAAAAAGTTCTGTGAAGTCCAACCTCTACTGCCATCAGGCTTGGTTTTGGGATCTCCAGGACTTCCCCATCTCACACATAAAGAAGGCTGCAGAAGGCTGCACTGCTGAATTTCCGCAGAAGGCTGTGACCATTCCCCTCTAGAAATCGCTTCACAAACAATTTCCTTCACTTGCAGACAAGACCTGATCTAGTACCCTGGGGTGGTTTGGAGGTAGCATGAGGTTATACTGATGCGAGGTGGGAACAGCTGCTGCCTCCTGCTGCAGAAAGCCAAGCTGGAGCTTCTCACACTCTGGGAGGAAAGTGAGGAAGGTCCAAAGCGCAGTGGAAAGGTTTGGGTGGTGTTGCCCACAAAAGGTTTTTTCTGACAAACTACCTCTACATTACTGCACTGTGGCGACCACTTTGTTTCCTAGTGTTGACTGGGGGCAGGAAGAGGAATTCAGCTTTCCAGGGAAGCTTCAGTGCTAAGGAGAGATTCCTCCAGGAACACAGCAACAGACCTGTGATCCACACCTAGCACACACGTGTCTACCTGCACACATGCACAGACATGCACGAACATACACGGTCATGCACTGAGGTTACGTATGTACAGATAGTCCCAGACACTTCTTCCTGCCTCTGTGCTTTAGTTTACAACTCCCTCCACTATCCAAGTGCAAACTGTCCTAGGGCTGAGTTGCAAATGCTTATTGTCATATTACTTTGCCTGACCATTGCCTGTATGAGTTCATATGACCTTCACATTAGTCATCTGTAGGTACCTGTATGTGATGGGTGAGTCTGTGAATCTTGAATGTTTCTTACTTACCATCATATTTTTCTTGTTAATCTCATTTGTCTTGTAGGATGATTGTGTCATTATGATGAAGAACCCTATTGAACAGGCAGGGAAATGGAAAGATGAAGGATGCAAAACCAGCAAAAGTTACATATGTCAGAAAAATTCTGGTGAGTCTTCTTTCCCCACTTTCTAGTACAGCTGATTTATTTGTTGTAGTTATTTGAGACTGGTGTTAAAAGTGACTTTCCTGTAATTCTACCCTAGCTTAACTGAAATTAATGACAATATCACATGTACTAAGGACCATTTTAACAAAATGGTCACACGTTTTGATTTTTTTTTTTTTGAGAAAATCTATTAACCTTCCCTCTTTTTAGGACTAGGCCAGTAAATTTAAAAAAATCTATGGATCATCATGTATTGTAATACTTTTGGCAGTCAGGTGGGCAAGTGTTTTGTCTTTATATGGGTAAATTCTTTAAAACTGGAATTCTACTGTTATACTTCAAAACACTGCAACTTCTTTATTTTGTAAAACTGCCCTGCTTGACTTACCTTACATTCTTTCTCAGTTTCAGTGGCAGCAACAGTTGTATCCCTCTGCTTGGTCATGGTGTGCTTATCATACCCTGTTCCTTATCAGAAATACAGCAAATGCTAATATATAACGGAAAAAGTGAAGGAATTTTTCCCTTTGCAATATGCTTTGGGTAGGTCTGGTGCTTACAAGGTGTGTTTCTGGAGATGATACAGACAGATATTTGTACTAAAGGGTCATTCTTACAAGTAGTAGAAAATTTTGTCACAGTACATGAAAACATGACTTCTTTCACTGCAGCAATAATTTGGACATATCTTAATTTGCTATTGCAGTCTCTCTTAAGTACTTGAGTACTCCAGTACACTAGATCTTCTCTCAGTGTTGTATGTCTGACCCAATATAAAGTTTGATTGATTTTTGTTTGTTTGTTTGTTTGTTTGCTTGTTTGTTTTTGTGGGTTTTTTTTGCTTGTTACAGACCCCAAACTGCACAACTCCCAGCCCACAGTTCCGGTGCCTGGCTTTCACAATTATGGTGATGATTGCTATGCAGTCATCAAGGACAAAATGAGCTGGGAAAAGGCGGAGAAGGAGTGCAGGGACCAGTCTGCAGAACTTGCCAGTGTCTTGGATCCTTATGCTGAATCTCACCTGTGGTTACAAATATTAGAGCACGGGGAGCCTGTATGGATTGGCCTTAATAGCAACATTGTGAGTCCACCAAATGCTCGTGACAGTCATACCACTATCTTAAATGAGTTATTGGTCAGATCCACAAATGTGTGGCAGGAATTCAAACATTTTGGGGGATCCTGACTTCTTTCTGCTTCAGGACATTTACACATTTAAGTGTTTGTCCATAGTGTAAGTGAAAACTGTCACAGCCCACGCTTCAAAGGTCACCAAAGATGTAGCTGCAGCAGACCGTGGCTTCAGTGGTAAAAGTGGCTGTGGAGTTCCCACTTCCTACACCACTGTCTACCACATCATGTAGGGGCATATTGCTGTGTCTGAACGCACATCCTAGAGCATACCATGGAAAAAATTGGGTTAAAAATAGTTCTTTTTTTGTGAGTGTATTTTAAGTTTTTGTTTCAAATCACAGCCTAGCAGTACAAGATCTTGTGCTACGCAAGAGGGGAAATAGCTGACAGGAGCAGGGCTCTGGCAATGGGGACAACTCAGGCTCGATTTTGGAGCTGAATCCAGTGCCTTTTGTAAAACTGCCAATGCCAAAAGTGGAAAGGAAACTCAGCCAAAAATGGGAAGCAGCTAATAGGGGCATTTGAAAAAGAACATGGATGAATGTGATGCAGCTGGATATTTGTGGAACTGAAGTTGTAGGGAAATCAAGTAGAGAGAGGTAGAGTAAGAACTTGGTGGGACACAGGACTGAGAGAGGGCACAGGTGCTGAGGTGAGAGGAACTGCAGTCACATCTCAATGAGAGCAGTAACTGGGAAGCCAGGATTAGACAGGAATATGGAATGAGACCATTCCATGGCCAAAGGTTTCAAAGGAAAGGAGACAGGGAAGGAAATGGCACAAAAGGCAGAATGGGAGCCTACCTCCAAAGATCTCAGGAGAAAGAGGCTAGGTTGCATGGGATGGGGTGACAGAAGCCATGGATGTGACTAATGTCTGTCATCCTCTGCAAAGAGTGGTGAAATCCACTGATGCTTGGCTTGTCTGTAGTAGCTGGTCCTTGCAAGACCTAGAAACCTGCTACAAGCCCTTTTAACATGGGTGGCAGGGGTCTGTGGTGCCTGCCCCATGGAAAGCCTCATCAGTTTGCTCTGTCCAGTGAAACTTCTGCTTTTTCTCTTTGCTTTCTAAATACGTGGAGAAACTTGTGTTAGAGGAATTCTGGCAACAGTGTCTCTGCAATCTTTATTTGATCTGTGTGTATATGTGGACTCATTTGATAAAACTTTCACTATGTATTCACATTTGTTACTGTAGGGGCCTTTGCCATTTAGTGCACGAGGAGGGTGGTGTGAATTGAATAATGTAGGTTGCATGCTAAGTTAACATCTGTAGGACCACTGCCCTAACTGCTGTGGAGAGGTGAAGTCTGGACCAGTTTGTTAGGTATTCGTGGCAGATGAACTCATTTTGTGCAAGAAACCATGGCTATGATTTTTCCTAATTTTTTACATACATTCAAGTCCAATCTTAATGTTCTTCCAATGTAATTCTTATATGTGACATAATCTGTATTGTCATTTGCTTTTAGAATGGTGGCCAATATGTATGGTCAGACAGAAGGAGGAGCAGGTATCTTAACTGGGCCAGTGGAGAACCAAATAAGAACAAAGCCTGTGTCTATTTAGATTTGGATGGTTTTTGGAAGACAGCATCTTGTAATGAAACATTTTCATCTCTCTGTAAACAATCTGATGGTAAGTTCTAAATGGTAGAAATGTGACTTGGGAGGCTGGAATTTAGATTAATGGCTTTATTTGAATGTAGCTTTTCCACATACACAAAGACTGTAATAGATAGTGTATGCCTTGTGATAAACCATTACTTTTCTAAGGAAGAACTCTCAGATCCAATCTGTCTTCAGTGATTTGCAGATATTTCATTTCACAGGCCAGTCAACACGTGCACATAATAAAGACAACTGCAATATTTCATGCCACATGCCATAGTTTTTTATGGATCCTTGGTTGTCAAGAACTACAGAATTGATCAGCTTTAGCCTAATTATAAATATATTAATTATATACTTCTACATTTAAAAGTATCTTTTGAAATATAGCGAGTTAAGAGACTTCTATCAGTGTATCAGTCAAATCAATTAATTTGTGTTTGTTGCTTCTGCTCAAATACTTTGGCACTCAAATATTGCATACAATTTTCAAGCATGTTTTAAATTATATATGAAATTCATGATTTCTGCATCGTACTTTACAGCAAATTTTATATTCATTTAAGCTCTGCTTTGGCTTTAATCAGGTGATGCAATAGGTCATAAATTCTGCTTTTACGTTGCTTAGGATGTATGATGTACAAGCACAGGTACAGACAGCTTCTCTCACTGTTATTTCTACAAATTGGCTAGACACAAGATACTGACTTGTGACTTGTGGTGGTGGTGTTTAGATCCTTTATGTATGACTCATTCTTCATTCTGTTTCACAGGTTTTAGGTAAAAATTGTCTTGCTGAAGACAGTTGCAGTTAGACTGGTGTAAGTTTTCTTTAGCAGATTGGTGAACCAGCTCCAGCCAATATAGTTTATTGCTAGTTTGCCATGTTTAGTTCAATTTTTTATCACTAGTTAAGTCTATATAATATTCCTTTTCCCGGAACCAATGTCAGATTGGTAAGGCTGATGTGTGGTGCAGGAGTACATTTTTCCCTTGGCTTTTAAGAATCCACTGAAACCTGTGTGTCTTCTTAATAGAGTTAATTCCTACTGAACCACCACAGCTTCCTGGGAAGTGCCCTGAACCAAAGCGTGGTAGATCTTGGATTCCCTTTCGTGGTCATTGCTACTATGTTCACACCAGTTCTGAGGAAAGCTGGCCAGATGCTTCCATGGCCTGTATTCAAATGGGTAAGCGCCCTTTTTTATTAGGACATTTTGCAGGTTTTTTGCATGTTTGACTTTTTAGTCCAGCACCAACTGATAATACATAGATGTGTATGTGTATTTGTATATCAATTATAAGCTACACCTAATTTAAATTTATTATCAAGCATTTCTACTATATGAAAATGCTGATGACAAAATATGTCATGATTGTTTACTGAGAGAATTAATTTATAATGAAAAATCTTGTTGAAATTATATGTAATAATTGATATTTTTAGGTGCTTCTCTGGTTTCCATAGAAGACTCAGCTGAAATGAACTTCCTCTTACTTTATTTGTCTCCACTTGCAAGTGACTTCAGAAAGTTTTGGATAGGATTGTTCAAAAATATTGATGGTAATTATTTCACAATGCATACTGAGATTGAATACTAAGTACCTCTAACATACTAAATAATATTGCCAATATGCTAGATATTGGATAAATAATCAGATAAAAATCAACTAATACATATTTAATAGCTTTTCTGCTAAAATACATAAAATATAAACCACCAAAAGGTCTATGCTTTCTGCATCTTTGTTGAAATTAGAGTATATTTCAGCCTGTAAAAGGTTCTAGCTGTGGTAGTTGATTAAAATGTTTCCTATTGCTTTTTAAACTCAAATTACTTGACATTTAACCAGTGTAGTCTTTTAAGAAAATGTTGTCTTGCAATTCAAAACTGAGACAGCATTAAATTTAATTCCAAACAAGACAGGGGACAGAAGGTCATATGAACTGTCTAGAAAAATTTATTAATCTAAATTTCAGGATTTTTTCCATATATCCTTGGTGGCCTGAGCATGTTTTCCTTGCATCACTTAAAGCCATGGCCCTGAAGGCTGATGGAGTTGACTTTGTGAACATTTACATTTCATATACTCCCATCTGATTACCTCTGGTTGTTAAAAGAGTGAGAAATAAGCCCTTTGTGATGCCCATTTAAGCAACTAAAAAGTTCCATACCTGATGCCATTTTGCCCAGCAGACTACAAATTATTCCCCACTTCATTCACTCACTAGATAATACTTTTCATTTTAGGAGAATGGATATGGATGGACAGAAGTGCAGTAGAATATGTCAACTGGGAGAAAGGAGAGCCTACAGTAATTTTTGATGAGCACTGTGTTGACATGGATGTCTCAAGTGGAACCTGGAGGACGTATTACTGCTCTGTTGACCAGAATTTTATTTGCAAAATCCCCAAAAGTAAGTTCTGACTTTCTGTGCACTGGGTTATTTTAAAAGTAGTGGTTACTGTACATCAAGACAAACTGGTTATGCACTAAGTGCACTTCATGCATTGATTTTGATTGATGCATATGCATCTGAATCAAAGCCAAGAGTGACCTCTGCTAAGAATGGTGAGAAATAATGTTGGAGAATAACCTGAGTCACTGTTTCCTCCTCTCAGTTTAAAAGCATTGATTGCTTGACATTTACTGTTCCCTGGGGTAGGGAAGAGCATATCACCTGTTGAGAGTGCAAAAAACATTCATGGTCGTTACAGTTGGAGGGCAAGGAGCAGTAGATGATGACTAGATGATTGAACTAGTGAGTGCTGAGAAGAAAGGCTGACACTCTCCCAGTAGCTGGGAGTCGATGATCTTTTATTTATTTAAAATATAATTATTTAAAATTTGAAAGGAACACAAAGCAGAAATTATGTATGTAGTATTCATTTCATCTTTGAACAGTTGCTTTCAAACTGTATAATGTATAATTTTTTTAATTTTAAAGTTGCTGAAGTTGAGACAACCCATGATTCACCTGTCAATAATGGTAAGTTGGTTTCTTATAAGCCCATGAAACAGAAATTTCAATAAGTTCAAAGGCATTTATTATTTACAAGTAAAATTGTCTCCACAAATATTTAATTTAAATACCCATCTGTTACAGATTATTTTATTTTAAATCTGTTTAAAATGAGAGCACTTCCCTCGGACAGGATATCTTAAATTTTTTTTGGTAATGAAGGGTGTATGTAGTACAATATAACTCTCCTCTTAAAGGGAAATAAAAGAGATTAATCTCAATTTTGCATTGTCCATCTGTAACATGCAAAATCTTAACTACTGTTATGATTATTCAGTACTTTTACTTTCACTCAGTTACTTTGGGAGATTGTTGTATGCAATAGCAGTCTCTGGGCATTTGTAGTAATTGCTCTGTTTTGTCTTTCACAGCATCAAAAAATGAACCTTCTGCTTCATCAGCAAAAGGTTTAGGTGGGATGATCTTTATACTGATCTTCCTTCTGCTATCTGGAACTGGCCTTGCATTGTATTTTTTCTATAAAAAAAGACGTGGTCAACAAATGTTTACAGCGAGTTTTGAAAATGCCATATACCGTGGTGACCCTGGAACTAGTGAATCAAATTGTCTTGTGACCAATATAGAAGAAAATGAGCAGGCAACAGTTTAGTAGGCTGGATAATCTTGGGCCTGATTTTGAAAAGAATTAAAATGCTAGCATGTGAGACTTCTTAAGGCAAAGCAATTTTCTCCTATGGAAATTCTAGCTAATTTTGCACAGGATGCTTCTTGCTTTCTGTACTAGCAGGAACAAGCAATCTTGCAAGGCAGATCCAGAGATCTGCTCATAAATTGGAGTACCCAGGAGGATTGTTGAGCTTACACATAGACCGGCAGCTGTGTTGTGTCAGTGAACACTCAGGCAGCTCCAGTCTCTGCATGGGTCCAGCATCATCTTTAGGCACAAGAACCATGCTCATCACAGACAATATGAGAATATGCTCCTTAGCATGCTTCAAAAAGTATATCCAGATATGTAGGTATCCTGAAAATGTCCCCCTGATCTCCAGCGGAGACTGACAGTTTCACAGATTGGACTGATCTCCAAGCTCACCTGGCACAGATCCCTGTTTGAAGCAGGACCAGCTCCCTGGCTCAGCCAGGCAGCCTGTGCCAGTGCTGGGAATCTGCATCTTCTTTTTGCTACTGAGGTACCACAGAAACCCTTTGTCTTGCCCATGATATCTGAAATAACATAATTTACTCCTCTGTGTATGACTGATAGAAAGGCAAGTGTAAATTGTATTACTTCTGCTATAATGCTGTAACATATGCATTGAAAGATGAACTGTAACAAGAGGTTGGAATGCATTGTGAATAGTAATGCTTCATCGTTTATCAGTCAAACAGAGATCTCAAAGGATGCTGCAAAAGGGTGGAAATAGGCAGGAGAAATTATTCTTAATTCACACCTGAAAAACAATATAAAAGGTTTTCTTGATATCTCAAATACCAGTGAAGATTTCATACTTTTTTGGGCCATTTTTTCAAAGCATAATGAAGCTTACTATTAGAAAGTCTATTTTAATTTCTAACCAGATGCTCCATGTCCAAGTCCATTTTAAATCTTTGAATTACATTCCAGGCTTCTCTTATGATGGAACTGATGACATTACATGTCATACTTGTCTACTGGTATATTCTCTGACTTCACAAACTCTAAAAATAGACTTACATAGAAGTTGCGGGGTTTTTAACTTTCCCAGTGTATTTTATGCCAAATGTAAACAACCAAATGACTCAAAGCCCTTAGTCTAGGTGATGCCCTTATTTAACTTGATACTTTTTGGTATTTTAATCTTTTGACAGATATTAATTGTGTTTAAGTTAAAATATTTTGTGTGTATATGAAATACATGTAAATAAGTTTTTATTCTATGTTGGTTCGCTAAATGGGAATTAAAAGGCTGATTCTAAGTAAAAGTGTTTGTCTCTTCCTAAACAGAACAATTTATCATAACTGTAAAAACAGGAAGGAAGGATGGGATTCTTGTATTTTTGTACACAAATGAACACCCACTTTTTCTAGTCTTGCATGTTCTAAAATGATCCTGTGAAACTGTGTCCCATTGCTTCTTTATCCCTAACATGTGAAAGTTTATCCTAGTAAATATCTAATGAAAGTGTTGGAATTTAAGACTGCTTATGTGCTGTTTTGCTCTAGTAGTTTCTGAGACAGATTCTTATATATTGATAGCTCTTGTCATGTCTCCTCTCAATATTTTCTGATAGCAACACTAGTTCTTCCCTTTTCATTTCACTGGCTACATCTTCTAGATCTCTAATCCTTTCTTCTGTTCCTTTCTAGACCCTGCACTGTGGTATGTCAGTCTTTCTGACAGTACAGTGCACCAGTAGGTAAAGTGTTTCAGGTGACATTCTAACAACAGTGAGCACATTAAAAAGTTTTAATCCACCCTTGTAACACTTCTTTATAGACCCTTCTGTCTGAATTTTCTGAATTGGTTCTACAGGAAGTGTAAGTTTGGATAAAGAAATGGCTACCAGAAAGCAATAGGCCAAAGACAGGAATGTTGCCTGATGATAAGTTAGTTTGTGAAAGTTTCCAAGGGCCGATAAGCTTTAGCAGTCCTGCTGCATCTGTGAGAACTGAACCAAGAGTTTGATGTAATTTGGACCATATCCAAGACAGCAGTGACTGATGTGTGGTAATGAAGAGTAAGACCCTCTGAGGAACTTTCCAGACATCTCTTGAGAATTGCCTGGAGTCCCAGTATGGCTCTCTGCAACTGAGCATACAGCTGGGATTGGTTTCCAAATATTGTTCCAACCAGGTAGGTGTGAGTGATTTTCTGTGAGTGAACTCACTGTACACTGCCACTGTGTTTCATCCTTGCTAAAAGACCAGCCAAGAATGCTCATCAGACAGTACAAACCTAGTACCTAGTTTAAAGACACTGTATGTGTGGAGGTTGATAACAGATGCTCATCAAGGTGCTTGGACACCTAGAATTTAGTAGCAAAAGCAAGATTTTTACCAGACCTGGAACCTTCAGGGCTAAGGTGCTGTAAACAGAAGTGTGGAGGACCACAATTTGTCAATTTGTCCTGCTTCCACATAGACTCTGGATTCAGTCTTACATGCAATAAAATAGCATTTATAAAATGCCTCTCCCCACAAACAAGATGTGGAGAACTACTTTCTCAGTTGCTTTCCTTCGTTTTCTCTACATTAGGGTGGTGTTTTAGAGAGAATGTCTTGCCTTTTCCTACTATCTTCATTATATCCCTAACATATAACATGGATGAAAAACTAATTGATTCTCAACTTGAACTTATTGAATTGTAAGAAGTAGTAACTGCCTTTAGGGAAGGAAAAGCTATGGAAGAATTCACCACTGTAACTGTAAGGTAGACAGACACAGGCATGGCAGACTGATGTACAAAGAAGAATGTTCTTTTTCTCCAAAAGAATACTAATCTACAGAGAAAGTATTTGCTAATATCACTATCAGTAACTTGAAACAGAAAATATTAACTTCAGTCCCATGGCAAAACAGTGATATAAAGAAAAGCTTATGAACTTCAAGTCTTTACTTCTGTCATTTAAGTTTCTGAAATTAAGGGACTGAAAAAAAGGAAGTGAAGGGTAATTTGGAAAAAAATGTAAGGAAGTTCTATAAATACAAGCAGAATAGATAGATCGCTGTGAAATGAACTAGTGCCTTCAGGCCAGAGTCCAATGGGCAAAAGCCAGATTTTCTGGGGTCAATAGGAAAGGTTTGAACTGCTCCATAAGCACAAAGTTGTCCTGGTATCACCATATCCGGACAGAGGAACAGTTAGTGTTCATTTTGTTTCTTCTCAGCTGTGCCCTTATCTGAGATATCCAGCTTTCTCCTGTCACATTCTGCAGGGGACAAGTTTTGACTATGCACAAGTATTCACGATCCAAATATTTTTTAAGGATTTGGTTAGTGTTTTAGGGATGTGGTTAGTGGTTCTGGTTTCTTTTAGGAAATATTTGCTCTCATTTCAGGAGAACACACATAGTCCAGTCATTATACTGGCTTTGTAACCAGACCCTTGATCTAGACAGCTAAGTGAAAGTCATCTCACCTACTTTTAGAACTGATTGATATAATTTTCTTCTATAGTGGATAATTAGGAATATATATGTATGACTTGCAGTTGTTCCGTGATCCATCAGAAGAGGCCAATGATGGCACAAGAAGTTCTAGAGATAGGAGGGAATAATATTCTGTAATTGGAGGAATAAGGGCTTGTGCAGTGAGAAACATAGACTGAGGTTGGTAAGAAGACGGTACCAAAGTGCAGTGAAAGATATACAAACAAAGGATGTTGCTGGGAAAGGCCAAAGTAGAAATGAAGGAGTCTGAATCGGGCCAGAAGTGCTGACCATCCCTGGGAAAGCCAGGTAAGGGTGGGCTTGGCAAGGCTGAGGTCCAGGAAATGCCAACACTGCTGGGAGAAGTGCAGGAGGATAGGACTCCTGGTTATGGGAAAGCAATTGAGGGCTGAACATGCTTGGCATATGAGAGAATCAAGAAAAAAAGCTAGCCATTCAGCCCAGGAAAGAGGGTGTGTGTGGTGGATGGCAAAGGTCTGGAAGGTCTAAGATACTTATATGTTTGTTCCTATTTGCCTCTTTGGGTACTCTTCCATTCTTTGAAAAGGCCACAGCTGGGGGTCAGGGAAGAAAACAAGCTGCCTCTTCACCTCGTCCTGGATTCTGATGTCTTTCACAGGGCAGAGCCATCTAGAAAGATGAGATGGTTTCTTCCTTGAGAGCGGTGAGTGGGCACAGGGTGGAAGGGATGCTTCAGAATACAAGAGAATGGGAGGAGTGCACAGCACAGGAGGGAACCCGGGGTTTTCCTAAGAGGAACAGAAAGTGGACCTGTGGGGAAGCCTCTGGGGCAATGGAAAGGAAGAGGTTTCTCCTGCAGAGGAACTGTGTGGGCTGTTTTGCAACCCAAGAAGCCACAGGCAAGCACTTTCTCTGGAAAGATACTGTGAAAAGTGGAGACTTTTGTTTTTAAACAACCTCTTAGAGAACAAAACCCCCTCTGGTGTTCATTCAGTTTGAAGAAAAGGTGCTGATAATTCAACCTCCCGGACCTGGTCAGCTTGGGATTCACTCTCAGGGGGTGGTAGGAAGCAAGAAACACAGGCAGAAGGAAAGGTATATTGGCCTGTGATTAGTGGGGGGAGTGAAAGGGAATGAATCATCTGTCAAACGGCAGGTGGAATAATGGTAAGGCTTGATTACACATCTTCCATCTGCCCAAAGATTTCTCCTCTACCTCGTGTTGCAAGAAAATGTGTTTTTATTCATTCCTGGGCTTTGGAAACAGCAGCCTTTTCACGTGGTGATAGTACTTTTCATTTCAGAGCCACCACATGAGATGGTGATGGTTGTTAGGCTGCTTTCTCAAAGTAAGCTTATGTCAAAGGCACAGTTTGCTGTGTTCTTTGACTTGATGCATTTAAAAGAACACAAAATTCAGGATCTATTCAGAGTTAAATCTGTTTACAACAAAATTTTAACAGAAAATGGGAAATTAGAAATACGCAATCTCCACACATTGCAATGATAACAAAAGTCTCAGAAAGAAGAGACCATTTCTCTTCTTGAATGTTTATTTGTCAAACAGCTAAATTTAGTGCACATAACAGTGAAACTGTTAATTCTTGATTCATTTACAAATAAAAGGGAATTGATTAAAAAAAAATACCTGGCTACATTATAATTACTTTATTGAATATGTGAAATTCCATGATATAGAAGCTTAGCATAGTGACACAAAATAGGGAAGGGATTTTGAATAAATGAGGAAGCAAGAAATAAGATAAAAAGGAAGGAAATCCTTAAATTTTGCATGAAGGCATTTGCACTCACCTAAAGAATCACAAGAGAAAAACACATTCTGTGAATTTTCTTCCTTTAAAAATTTTCCATTGCCTCTTGTGCACTTTTATAATTTGACTGAAATTGCACTGAATAGCAGAATGTTTTAAATTCCAGAAGTTTAATATTTTCTCATAACTTCCAATATTTATACGATGTTTTTTCCCTCAATTATTCATATGGTGTTTGATAGTTGTGTCATTCAGAGCGAACTTTGTAAGCAGTTTCCACCTGTTCTCACACTTAGTATCAACATAGATACGTTTTTCCATAGAAATGTTGTTCTTGCTTGTGGAAATACTCAAAACTCATCTGGAAAAGGTCCTGAGCAACTTTTGAAAGAGTATATATATTTTGAGGCTCTGTTTTGAGCAAGGCATCCAACCAGATGACCTCCAGAAGTCTCTTTAAGTGTGAACTATTCTATAATTCTGTGGTCAGTAGTGGATTAGGCCCTTTTGATGAGCTAAAGCAGAAAATGTGGCAATGGCAGGGAAGAGACTTGGCCAACACTTCAGTAGCTGCACTGCTCTCCTGTCTGCATGACTGGTGGCTGTATGGTCAGTGCTAGTACCCACATCAGGCTTGAGCTTTCCACTAATATGAGATCAAAGCACAGGTACCGCAAGCACCCTCCATCAAGGTTATTTTTGCGGTGTCTAATCAGGTGCTACCCCTTGAGAACTGTGGTTTATCCTCTCCACTGTCCTCATTCCTGTCCAAAACTGGACAAACCTGCCCTGCAGAGAGCAGTGGCAGGTACTGCACCAAAAGCAGCAAGAAGACATACTCCAGGACTACTCAGCCACAGCCATTGTGTAGCAGCACCCCATGCCATAACAAATTAGAAAAGTCCAAGGGATAAGCTCTGCCTTCTAGCTGTAGGTGGCCTCAAAATAGGCTCTTGGATCCAAGAAAATCAGAGGCTGTTTTGTCCTCCTCATGGCAGGCATTTGACAATGGACACAAGACCTGGGCCAGAGATGCTCCTACTGAGGTAAGAGAGGCCAGCAAACCAGCTGCCTGGGAGAGAGGTCATAGCCTACTACAAACAATGGTAGGGAAAGGATAATAACATTACTGGGAATGGAAAGTGCCAGTAACAAGTTCAGTCTTGTGTCCTGCCCTTTGAGGATAATGGCTTCTGGATTGGGTTTGTGAGACTAGCTTAGCTGACTGTGACTTTGGCTAATCAAATCCCTTAAATTTTACCTTAGGGCTTAATTGTAAGGCCCAAAGCAAATGAAAGAGGTCAGTTATGACCAAAAATTTCATATTTTTAAGTCCTGCCTGAATACTATTTCCAAACAGTTCTTGTTATCTGTTAAGATCCCCTAAAGACAGTATAATGTCAGTAATTAGAGAAATTGGGGGATAGTTGTTATTTTGAAAACAATATACACTAAAATTAGTTTGAATGCTGTATATTTTACACAGTTTGAAGTCAGGTATAGAGTCCAATTTATTGTCAAATTTATTGGGGTTTTTCCTCATAGTAAAAGATATTCTATAATCCTGCTTAATTCTTCTCATGCCAGCACAGCTTGACTCATGATTTTTCAACTGATGACTTCTAAAAGAAACATCTTTGAAGAAAAATACACTTCTCTTTTTGTAAGTATCCCAGCAGTAGGCTATTCTGGTTTAGTTAGGGAACTAAGATGTAGATTCACATCAATTCATTAAGAACAGTGGTAGCTCTGTGTGTGAATTATCTTTTACTATTACTTTCATTAAAATAAGCTTCTCTGATCAGCCTTTCCATCCATAAGAATCTTCAATTTTGCCTTTAATTACAAAAGCCAGTTACTGTATATGTTTTATGAAGTTCATTCTGAATTTTGGTTTATGGATGTTTCCTGCTGCCCCTCTGTACCCCAGTACTTGGACTTCATTAGGAGATGTACGTGCCAAGAAAGTGCAGGGGTGGAGCTCTTGTAAATGTTGATGAAAATAGTCCACATACATTTTCATATGTAAACATACCTGAAATGAAACAGCCACATTCATACTAGTGTGAGTAATAAATACAGATATTGTTAAAGAACAAGAAGGAAAGAAATTTGGAATCATATCTAGAAGAGCCAGCCTATTTTGTGAATCGGTCTGTGGACAACACGGGCTAAAGGTTTTGTGTCACTGGTAACACTTTAGCAAAAGTTCTGCAGTTGCTGAAATAAGGCTAGAGATAGTAGTGAAGGAAAGTAATTGTTTATCCTATACTTTAAAATATTCTCATAATTTTTACTGTTTTCAGGGAGATCTCTCTGTCAAGTGTACTCTTCATTAGTGAGGGAGTGACTTTGCCATAGGTCGGGATGCCAACATGTCCAGGCATGGAGATTCCCAACCCCTTCAGAGGCAAAGCAGATGTGAGGATGGCTTTCAGGATTTCTGGCACCTTTTCTGCCCTTTAAAGGAGGTCAGCCTGGGCATGGGGCTTTGGTTGCAGACAGGAGTGAGGTGATCCCAGGCCAGCTCAAATCGATGTCTCTGGAATGTGGACCACAAGTGGCTTTCCTGACATGCTGCTGCACTTTAGAGTTGCAGCATCTTTTATTTACCACTGAGTGGAGTCCTTAACAAGACTGCAGAAGTGCAAAACTTGATTGCCAAATCTGCTGTATGACATTTTGTTCAGAGCATCTTGGCAGTGAAGCTGTGACTGGCATTGCAGCTGGATGATTTGGGACATGGGTAAGTGCCAGGCTCATAATCAGGATACCACAAAGACAGAGTTGCCTTTTGGGTACCATTCTCAAATGCAGTTTCTACCAATTATTTAATACAGACTCTTTTTTTTTTAACAACCGAGAGTCATGTTTATGAAACAATATTAATTTCAAAATGTGTGTATCTTTACTCATTATATTTCACTGGCCCTTTCTTTGGACAATGTCCTGTATCAGGTACTCTCATTAAATCTCTTCCTGTGTCTATGATTACTACCTTAACCCACTTGGAAAGCTGGGTTGATGCTCCCATATATTCAGTTCCTAAGGTCAAGTAGATGAGTGCTTCCAGTAGACTGTAAAAGTTGCAGCTAGTATTCTAAATCAAGGTCCAAACCAGATGTGAGGTTTCAAGCAATTGGCCTCCCAAATCCTCAGGAAATTACTTATATTGTGAGCATAAATAAAACCACAACAACCAGACAAATCAATCAAAAAAATCAATTGTGAAAAGAAAGTAAAGAGATAGGAGCTAAAAGTAATTATTTTCCTCCTCATCATATTTCTGAATATTCATATTCCTCTTCATATTTCTGTCTATGGGTATATGTTGGTCATCCTGTGGTCACTTATGTTCTGTCTTGCAGTATGAGATTCTCTTCCAAGACTTCTATCTACCTCTCAGTCCTCTGCTTCTTGCTAGTGCCTTAACCCCCACACATTTCTTTCTAATTGCCTGTTTTCCTCAATGTCTTCACGATGAGACTGATGTGCAGGGACCCTCAATGAGTGCCACTAGTTGCTAGTCTCTGCAAAACTAAATTGCCATGGAGGAGCACATGTGGATCCAGTCTCTCCCTTCATATCAGTTTTGTCTGCGTGAAGAGACAGAGGCAACAGAGGAGAGAAAAGCACCTAGGGTGCAAGGCAATTGCAAAAATAACTATAATTCTTAACACACAGCATTGTGGAAATCTGTTGCCATGCTGGCAATGTCAAGTTCTTAGCTGATACAATTGCATTTTACTTCAGAGGCTTATAAAAACAAACAGTTTATAAAGCTTCAGTACACAGGCACACTATGTTCTCTTGCTGAGATGTGTCACTTCCATGTCCCACTAGCTGTATTGTGACACAATGTGTCACTTCAGATTTGCAAGCTTCAAAAATATCTTATTTTGAATTTAAAAGGGATTTCAAACATGCTCAAATAAAAGTGTTCTCTATTGTCCTGGATGCCACTGAAAGAAAATTGCAAACGGAATTTTGTTCTTCAAATGATAAAGTAAGCAGTAGAGGGCATGATGTAACTTAGTAGTTAAAGACCTTGGAATTTTGTATAGCCTGTGAATAGGAATGTATAATCATATACATAACAGAAATAGGGAACTGAAAAGGAACTGCCCAATGACAGTGTCAGCTAAAACTAAGCAGCTGCTAAGAGATACATCACCTCTTTTAAAGCTTCCAACAGCGATGCCCTCATGGGCAACGTCCCCAGAGCTTCTGTAGTAATAATGTTTGTGTGCTTTGCAATGTCACTGGCTCCTCAGGACAGCTGGGCTAGAATGGCCCACATGTGGTAATAAGCCAATAATAAGCTCTTGGTTGCTACAGGACATGCTGTCAATTACTGGATTCAAACTGGTTTATGGGAATGGTCCCTGGAATGCTGGACATGCCACACTGAACCTAGAAAAATACCTTTTGGGAAGTGCTCACTGGCATGAGGGAAGGACACATGCCTACATTCATTTACAGAATAGACAGCTCTGCATTATTGCCTTTTCAAGGCTGTTAATTAAAGGTTCTTAGTTGCCAGCTAGGCTCAATCGATAACACCAAATTTAAATAATTTCTTAAGTACACTTTTCCATTATTTGAGCTGTTAGCATACAAAATAGAACCATGTCTTTCCATAAAACTCTTGTCAGTATACCTACCATTTCAACATAATCTGTGAATTACTGTTCATTTCCTAGGGATGGACTGTGATTCCTTTGTATCCTCTCATGATTAACAAATAGTACTGTTTTTTCTACTATTTTTCCAGAAATTCAGTTTAGTGTACCTGACTTATTCTGTGGTGTTCTGCTATGCTCACACCTTGTCTAGCTTTCCTCAGTGTTTACTGGCAATTGCAAATTTCTCCCAGTACTCCAGCTTGTATCTAAGAGCTAATAATAATCAAATTCATCTTCTTAAAAAAAAAAGAAAAATATTAATTTAATAATATATAGGGTTGTCCTGAAGCTAAAACATCACATTTGGTTTTCTTCTTTAATCTATACTGCTGTTTTATACAGAGCTGGGCAGAGTTTATGTGGAAATAATCAATATTCATTGTATAGAAAATGATCTTGCAAATATTTCCTTATCTTCCATTGTTTACACACCTCCTAATGAAGCATCTGACAAAATGTTATGGAAATGAGGAGCAGACTTTAAACAATGTTTGCTATGTTTTGGTATGAAAAATTAAGCTCATGAGTGTAACAACACAGCCTCATACAAAATGAGAAGAAAGATGTATTCTGCACTGAAGCTTTCCAGAACAGACTTAAATTTGATAGATTATGACGATGCCAATAAAAAAATGAGATTGCTGAAGATGTGGGCAGGAGCCAAATGCATTTTAAATGCACTTTGGCTTCATAAACACAAAAACCAGCTAAATTGAGAGTGCTCTGTGCATGCAGTGGTATGAACAGCATCCAAAAAAATGTACTTTGATGGATGATGTTCCTACTTTGCAGAATATGTAGAGACCAGAATTAACTGAGAAAAGCGTCACATTGACTGCAGAGAATGTGGCCTTGGATAGTCCCTTTTTTTGGGAGCTGGCTCTGACTTGAATTTGAGCTTTGACAAGGATTATGAGCTTTCTAGTGGTAGTTCAGATCATCCTTGCAGTTTTTAATGCAACGTACCATGACACAAGGTCTTGTATCTGAAGGACTGAAAATAATTTTCTAGAAGTCATATAGGTGACACAACAGCATCATTTTGTGCAGACGCAAAAATTAAAGGATAATATGGTTTGACTGTGAGGGAGCAGGACCTGATAGGTTGCACAAGGGCAAAGCTGGTTACATCCACTAACCTAAAGTTTTCCTGTGCCTGAATATGTTCAAAATCAGGACAGGTCTGGCCAGTGCAAAATTTTCTTACTCACCATAGGGGTTTAACATCCAGTTTCAATGCCCAGATAAGATCAGTCGGTTAGAGCATGGTGCCAATACCACCAATGTTGTGACTTCAATCCCTGTACAGGCCATTCGCTAAAGAGCTGGACTTGATGATCCCTGTAGGGCACTTCCAACTCAGAATACTCTGATTCTGCTTTTGTCCATGGAAATTTGGGTGGAGTTGACCAGCTCATTTCCCAACTGTAGCCTGTTCCTACACTCTTAATGATTTTCCACTTCCTCTCCCATTCTCTTAACATTCATTAACTGCAGAGGAATGGCAGGATTCAGCTTTGCAAGTTTCTCGGTTTCCTCTCTCTCTCTTTGTGCTTAATGGAAGTAATCACTATGTTTTAGTTAATAATGCAAAGAGTTAATAGTTAATAATGCAAAGAGCACCTGTGATTTGATTTTTTTTTTTTTGCATTACATAATTCTGCAGGCTACTGACACCTGTGGGTATAATCCAGCCTTCCTGTCTGAAATGCCCAGGTTAAGCACTTCTTTTCTCAATTTTCTCACTTTTTCTCAGATTCCTTTTTAGAAGAGAGGTTAGCATATCAGGTGCTTCTCCCTCTCTCAGCGTTTTCCTTAGGACATATAACCCCATAAAACATCTTAGTACATCTATGCTAGGTGTTTACCACTTCCCTGAGAAGGCAGGGTTCAACAAGAAGAATCAGAAGACTTCAACATTTTGTGCTCTGGTCTGCTAAGTCTTTTTTAAGATGGTTACATGGTGCTAGAAGTGGCTGCAGATTACTGACTATCTCGTTTGCAACAGTCAAGGTGCTGTGGAAAATCAGCAGTGGGTAAAGGAAGCTGAATCTAAACCCTTCAAAGTTCCCTAAATGTGGTGCCTGGTTTACCTTACGTTAAATCAGTCTCCACTCCTCTTTTTTGTGCCCATACAGCAAGGAATAGGTGAGTCAGAGGGAGAAGAGCTGACGGAGACTGGTGCCTGGGTTACTACAGACATGGAGCCATCGGCTTCCAGCAGCACATGTGGTTTGCATTGTCAGGGCTAATTTGGCAAACAAAACTGATCCCGAAAATGAGATCTGAACTATAAATTCCAATCATGACCATCACCCTTGTAGCTCTTTTCAAGCTCAGATGACTGTCTGCCTAAACATGGATTACTTTAGGCACCAATGGTGTGACCAAAGTAGTGTGTCCTGGGCACATTCAGGCTAAGTAAGGTGATAGCTTCAGCATTAGACAGTCCTGAGAAATAGGTAAACTGAAATGGTGACTGAACCTTATGCAAATCACTTTCTGTTCTCATAGAGTTACAAATTTGTCCTAGTTCAGCAGGTGGGACCAGTTATCACTGTGTGGGGGTGATCAACGCTATGTATTCTACCCCCCTCTATTCATTTCCCAAGAGCAATGGACCATTGGCAGCAGCTGCCCAGGGAGTCGTTAGCACCTTCACACCCAGCCTGAGGGGGCCTGGCTGCTAATGGGCCATCAATGGTTCAACAATACCCCATGACTCAGAGTTAATCACCCATTGTGTGAGTCCCCGCCCTGGGGGAGGGACTGGGTGCTCCCTGAAGGTACATAAGCAGGTGTAAGAAGACTTTGGGGTCTTGTTGTATCTAGAGGAGCAGAAGGACCTCGACAGGAAGAAATCATCACTCTGGACCAGACCCCAGCCATCATCTGCACCAACAGGTTCTTTACTTCCTTTTGCTTTGAACTTGAGGGAACCACGTGGGTCTCAGCACAAGGGCTAACAAACCCCTTTGGGCTTGTGCCCCGGGACACTGGGTTATACTGCTGGGTTTTGGTGAGATGAAAGCAGTTTTCTCTTTGTGTCAGTGTATTTATTGTAATACCTTTCATTGAATTGTAATTCTGACTTATAATCCCTCTTGTGGTGGGTCCATTTCTCCTGCCGGTTTACCCTTAAACCAGCACAAAATTCAAACTGCAAAAAGAAACAAAGAAAGAAGAAATTGCACTGGAGCGATGTTATCATGCTCATTCTATGCCTGGAAGAGTTGTGATAGGTTTAGATGCCCTTTACAACAAAGAAATCTGGAAACTACTTCAGATTAAATCCAGCACTTAGAGTTATTCACAGAACTCCTTTTGAGGTTTTATTTGAACTACTGAATGCAACTTACCATAAAAAAGGCATTTGGTAACAGTCCATGTGAATGTCTGCTCTATCTCCCTCTGTACTGGTAATTATGAAATTTCCTTCCTCTTTCAGAAAATAGGTTTGATATAATTGTAACTGGAAGGTATGTGAGGAGGGGAAGAACTCCAGTGTCTTCCTTGCCAGTTGATGTAAAGGAAATACAGTTTCAGACACATATCAGTTCAGTTACGGACACATATCTCCTACCTCTGTGGAGACTGAAATAGATCAGGCATTAGGACATTTTTCAGATGGCATTTTTCGTGGATCTTTGTTACCCATATTTAAAATCATGTTCTGGACCTCCCCAATCCACAGGTGGTGGGGTAAGAAAATGTTTTAAACACATTTTTCTGCTGACTTTTCTGCTTCAATACGTTTCTCTTAAGGATTCAAGTAAAATGTGACATTTAAAATATGGTAGAGATTTTACAAAAGAAAAAGGTGTAGAAGTTTTAAAAAATCAGCACAGAATCATGAAGTATCTTCAGCTGGAATGGACCCATAAGAATCATCAAGGCCAACTCCCTGTTCTTCACAGGACATCCTAGCACTAAACCATATGAATAAGAGTGTTGCCCCCATGCTCCTTGAAGTATTTGCCCATGGGAAATACTTTGAAGCATTTCTTTCTGGAAAGTGGTATGTATTTCTTTTTAATAAGGAAGGAAACAGTGATAAAACAAAGGAAGAAAACAATGATGAATAGCAGAGATATTATAAAGAACAGTCATTTTCCCAGTTATTTTTATAACAGTATACTGTTATTCAGGAAGTATGGCTGGACTATTTTTTTCTTACACAATCCATTATTCAAACAATAGTCTTAAAAATGCATGTTGATTATTTCCAGTGGTTGATGAGGCTCAGTTAATGAGAAGCAGTTAAAGGGTAGTACAAAAGGTTGATGAGTGTATCAGTAAATCAGCTGTCAAGGTACACATGTTTGTCTGTGGTACCTCAGCCAAAATATTGAGCTTCAAATGCTCTTGGGTCATCAGGCAGGGCTCTGCCACCTCTGCAGCTGTGACATGCACCCTCTGGTGCAGTCTCCTAGATGGAGGGTCTACCATTCCTCAAATGTGGCACCTGTGGCTCCATCACAGGAAACAAAGACTGAGAGTTCCTGAAATCCTGGTGCTCACTCAAATATCTCTCAGGGTGCTGATGATTTTGGCTCTGCAGTTTACTCTCTGGTTCTAACATGCTATTCTCATTTTAAATCCCTGTTCTCTTATTGCAAAAAATAAGAGAAATTTTTGAGCAGTCAGCTACTTCTCTCTAAGGAAAGCTTGCTTAAGTCTAGCCATCCTTTGTGAGTCTAAGCCTGATGTTGCATAATGAACTTAGAGGTTTTTCCTTCACACCAGAGCTTTTCAGCTCTCACTCCCACCCTCTCTGGCTCTAGTTCAATCTTGTTATGAGCTGTTCCAGCACATTATGGAAAAAAGAACTGTATCTGTGTTTAAGGTTCCTCTCTTATTTCTGCTATACAAAATAAAAATACTCCTTATTTTGACCTGTGTAAATTTTATTGTCTGAACTTTTGATAAATGGAGCAACTTTAAACTGCTATTTTTATCAGCCTGAATGAGAAGAAACAGTACCTATCCATCTTGCTTAGAACCTAACTAGAAAAATATCAGGCTCATCCCAAGTCTGTACCAAAATATTCACCTATTGGCATAACAAGACTAATCAATGCTATAAACCATGACAGCAATCCCCTTGCAATGAGCCCCTCATGGCTGGGGCTGGTCTCAGCCACTGCAGCTGCATGCACATAGAAATGTACCCTGCCACAGATTGCTTTTTTATAGCAGAGTAGATCTTTGCTCCTGAGGGATCCCAAAGCACTGTATGGGTCTTTTTATGCTACTGTGGCAGACTGTGAACACCTGACATCAGTAACTGGCAAATTATCACCTGCTAAGCCACCATGGCAACTTACCTTCCCACCTGCTATTCATTCAGACCTATCAGACATGCTGAGGTATAAGGTGTTATTGATATTGTGCTCCTTTTTTTCCCTTAATCTTTGAAATAGCAGAAATGTAATGAACTCAATGGGACTCCTTAGCAAATCAGCTTTTAGACTATCAGTAATCCTTTTAAGAGATTAATGTCTAGGATGCAGGTATAGCAATTGAATCTGAAGTAATAGAGAGTTTTCTAAACTCACGTTGGGGAGTGCAACTTTGCTTTTTAGCCCAGTTTCTATCCTTTTGGATCGAGACTGGTCAAAGTGCAGTTCATGGCTGGGTGCAGCTTGCGCTGGGGCTACAACTCTGAACTAGAGGGACTAGAGGAAGGTGTCTGACATTGCCAGCTTTCTGAAGTCCAAAGGAGCAGGAAGGCAGTGCCACCTCCTGCCTGGTGCTCATGGGGTATGTGTATGGTGGGTCTTGGTGACCAGGAGGTATCAGGTGCTGATGATATGGTAAGCTTGACTCTCCTAACTTGGCTCTTCCTTGGAAGCTGGCTTCAAGGATTTCAACAGCCTTGAGCTTTGCAGGAACCAGCACAGCACCTATAATTCACAGTCTTTGCTACAGGGAGAGAGGTACAAGTGCACCAGGTTTGTTTGGAGTATCAAGAACACAGTGCAGTAGTTCAGATTCTTAGCCCTAGAACACATCTGAAACCTGGCTGAAGGGAAACAAATGTTTGCTTTGCTTGTAGCTGGCTCTAGCGTGGCTTGAGGAGCAGAGGCGGGTAAGAAACCAGACCCTTCCCTTTTTGTTTATTTGTTATTGCAAGCAGTCTAACTGAGAAGAAAAGGAATTCCTCTTGTCCTCAGGTTGTATGAGCTTCAGAATAAAACAAAGCTGTTAAAATTCCTGACAATATAAATGACTGTGTATCTTTTATATAAACAGGCCACATGCTATGAGGAAATGTTGTCACTTTAAGCCAACAGTTCAAGCCAAAGAAAACTTGCTCTTTCTAGGCAAGATCTTTGGCAGCAGATTAAAAGACTTATGTTTTTAGAAAAAATGTATTTTCTAGAAAAAACTGTTGACTTTATCCTTGTTTTTAGTATCTTTTGCCATCACCTGAAAAGGAACATTCCATTAAGTAGTGAGATACAGGCTACCATCTCCTTTCCTAAGGAAGCACTGTTTGCACTCAGTGAGAAGCCATTCTTGTTTGAGGGTAAAATTTGTGCTGTGTGGTCTTGTTTTTTTTGAAATGTGGCATGTGACACAATGTTTCCTTATTTAGCATTCAGAGCTTTCTCCCACCCAGCCTGCAAAGCTGAGGAGGACCGGCCACTGTCCTTTCTTCTGCAGGACTTTATTGCCAGCAACTCTCCTTGTCCAGATTTTGCTGAAGGGAAGAAAACAGCATTTACAATTATGTTCTCCAGGGTCTTGCTTGCTCTTTCTCTTGTTCACAATGCTTTGCAGCTGGTGGGTAAGTGCCTCCCGCTTGTCTCCTCTGGGGTGCCTGTGATGGTGCTTCCAGGCCTCTGGCATTTCTGGGTGATCCTGGTTCTGGTGCACTGCCTTATATGCCCATTATTAGTTTGGAGATGGGGAACCTCTTAGTGGCAGGCAAGAGGCAAGGGAAAGACCTAAGAGAAAAAAAGAAGTGGCTAGAGAAGGAAGCAGAGACGCAGTTCTTAATGGCTTTATATAGTGGTACTATCATGTCAGGAACCCCAAAAGATCATACCTAAGAAAATAATGGGTTTAAATGTCTGGGTTTGGTTTTTTGTTTGGGTTTTGTTTTTGTTTGTGTTTTCGTTTTTTTGTTGTTTTGTGGTTTTGTTTTTGGTTGGTTGGTTTTTAAATATTTAATCCTTTGCTTCTGTGTTCTGATTTTTGAGCTGTTGATGTCTGGGTAATGGTTAGCAAAATCAGTCAGAAAAACTTCAGGAGTGTTGAAATGTGAAATTACTTGTAGGACATTAAGATGTTCACAGATGATGACTGCAACTCAGAGAGATGTAATGCTTACAAGGAGCATTATTTTCATTCACTGTTTTGAAGACACTCACTGAATTTAGTGGCATTGATAAAATGGATCGAATAAATTTTTTGTGAAATAAAATTGCATTAAGTTTAGGAAACTTATTGCGGAATTGCAGTGATAACACTACTGCACTTCTCTTGTCAGCATAAACAGATATCTTCTGCAGACCTGAATGTTTAAGGTTAAATCCTTTTACCTTTCTAAGTCCTGAGTAAATCTCTTACAGATTGTCTCAGGGTATGTGGTATTTTTTTTAATCACACATGGTATCACTGAAGGCCAGAATAAGTATTTTAAGTGTAGTGTGTATTATCAATCAAATTGATTTCAATTTTTTTGCAGGATTTTTATTGAAATGTCTTTAATTTTTTAATACATTTCAATTAAATATGATGCCTAGTGATCAAGAAATGTATCAGGGACCAATATTGGTTATGAATCCCATAAGCTCTGGAAGAAAATGCTTCTGGGTGAATCACAAAGTACACCACAAGACAGCAGAAAAAATTCATAGGCATGGTTCACTACTGCTGCTGATACTTTCTGCAGGACTGAAGTTAGGTCCACTGCTTCTACTTTACCTTGAAGCTGACACTGTAGACATGATCAGAGAAACTACCTGGAGAGCCAGGAACCCAATTTCTGGTACAGGTGGACCTTCTAACTTCCAACAGCCTTCCCACACTGGCAAACAGTGGTCAGAAGCCACTACTCCACAGTCCTTGCTACTTTCTCAGACTGTGCTTGGTTTCCCAATGTCATTCCTAGTTTTATATTCAATGGTTCATAGTAGGTACAGTGGGTCTTGTAGGTCAGCAAGGTCAAGGAGCCCTGAGAAGTCCAGAGGGGTTCACTCACATTTATATGGTGGAAAGGAAAGGTGGATTTAGGAGTGGGGAGACAAATGGGTCAGCGAAGATGGCTGTGTCCCCACTAGGAGACCTTTAAGTTCTGGTAGGGTGAGGAAAGTTTGTAGAGGTGAGAGGTCTATGAGGCCATAGATCTGAGGATAGGTGGGAACAGGCTGATGGTAATAGAAGTGTAACTGAGGGAATTCACATGACTGAGATGAATCAATCCAACAAGCTGTGCTCAGGTCTGCTGCTGCCTACCACTGATCCACAGTATGGTGACGTATAATCATGACATACATGTTCTATTGTCTACTTTGTTGCTTTCTAATCAGTAGAACTGATGTTGCATTTGACTCAGTTTAAAAACATCATCTTTTTATCTGATATGAATGCAATGACTTCTTGTTCATGTGAATGGGAAGCAGAATCATATCACATATCCACTATACATATATTCTATATTAACCATTAACTGTGTATTGTTTTGGTTTACAGACATTGGTACATTTTTAATATATAATAAAGTCAACAGGCTCTGTCTTCAAGCATCTATTGCGCAGTCAGTTAGAACTGCCACTTGCCATCAAGACAATGAATTACAAAAATTCAGGTGGATCACAGATCACCAGCTTATGAGTGTGAAACTGAAATTGTGCCTGGGGGTGCCCTTGAAGGAGGATCAGGCTATGGTCACCCTGTATCCATGTAATCAAACAAGTGAGCTCCAGTGGTGGGAATGCAGAGATGAAAGTTTCCTTGCAATCCAAGGAGAAGATTTGTTTCTCAGTCCTGGCAATGAAGAGCACGATAATGTTTTGTTAAAGAAGGGACAGAATGCAAAGAATAAGTGGAAGATCTATGGGGCCATGGATGTTTTATGTTCCCAGGGATATGAAGGTAAAGAAAATTGATTCTTTCATCCTTTGCGTTTATTCCTTTGTGAGTGTTAGAATGTTTCGGATATTTGGCTCTGACTATTCTGATTCCTTCAGTGACAACCAGTTTTGGAAAATCCATGTGCTGAAGGACTTAGCCTTGAAGTTAATGTCATATTTATGTCCAAATATGTATTATATATGCACACAGTACTTTAGTCTCTGTATTATAGTACATTAGTATTATGAGTATTAGAAGTATTGCATATACTCTATATTCTATAAATTATGAGTATTAGAAGTATTGCATATACTCTATATTCTATAAATATATATTATATATTAGTATATATGTATATGCATACTTACTCTTATACTACCTACAAATATTCTCTAAAATCACTAGTGTTCACCACACCATGTCACTGTTGTTAATAGAGTGTATAAACACTGGTAAGTTTCTTATACAGCCACATGGATATGAAATCCTCATGAAAGAAGCACAAAATATGGGTGAGCTGAGAAAGGTCTGGAAGTACTGATGTAGGTGGAGGAAGCATGGTTTTTGTGACTCTGCAGATGAGGATGCTCATGGAATAATTATAATCACCAGTGCAATTACCTTTTGTAATCAGCTGGATTCTGATTGTTCTGAATGGCTTTCCCACATCCAGAATGAATGTTCAAAACACCACCTCACAGGATATTTGAACACTGAACTCTGAACCTTGTATGTGGGAGCTGCTTCACTGTATGTGAGATACTTAAATGGTCACTGGAATAAAACCAAAGAAGGATAGTCTAACCTATGTTTACTTTTTTTCCATGAATCAGGACTTATAAATATTATTCCTTCCTTACACATGTTATATAAATCTTAACATTGTTTGAACAGAAGTATCTTGGAGTAGAGCTCTGGAGCCTTATTGAGATTGTAAAAGCATCTTGGAAAGAACAAAAGTCTAATTGTAGACCTCATCTATGAAATATTACTTTACATCAGAATAGCACTGCTCTAGAACATGTGTCTGCAGCTTAAGTCTGAAAAGTGTTGAAATGAATTTTTTTATGGTTATGGGAAAGGAATCATGGAAAGCACTTTGAAATGCACTTGAAATGCAATTCAGCCATTAGCATAGGCTTTACTTCATTCACTGTTCACATTAATTTATTTTTCATCTTAAAGTTACCATTCTGTCTTCTCAGAGACCTTTACACTGCTGGGCAATGCTTTTGGGGCGCCCTGTGTCTTCCCTTTCATGTACAACGAGCAGTGGTACACGGAGTGCACGGCCGCCGGCCGCACAGACGGCTGGCTCTGGTGCGCAACCACGGCCGACTACGACACGGACCAGCGATATGGATTCTGCCCATTGAAAGGGAAGTCACCTGTCCCCACACAGTCCCCCTCTGTGTGCTGCTGGCAAACCAGCACTAGCAGAAAATGACTATCCTTATAATAATTCATAGTTTACAAGAATTACTTTTAATATATGATGTATTGCCACATCCTGCAGCATTCCATGTGAGGAAATAACATGCTGTATAAAGACGTGGAGAAAAGTGTGATTGAAGAGTAAAACAGCATGCAGTTCCCACTAATAGTGGTGTGTTGCTGAGCAACACAACAATTTTGAGACCCTCGCTGTTCCCCGCTAGGATGTGTGCTGTCACCATTGTACAAGCCTTCTCTAAGGACCCCCGTTGGGCTGGATGTGGGCCCAAAAATTAACATTGTAGGAAGATTAATGATGAAGTTAATGTTTTGATCTGTATGATTCTCATGTGAATATTTCTTTTTTTTTTGTCTAAAATGAAATGTGTTCTTTTGTCCATGCTGTTAAGCCCTATTCCTGTTGCCTGGGAAGCAGTCTTTCCAATGCTTTTGACATCTGCCTGGCATTTCTCTGCAATTTCAATCACTTTCTTCCACTTCTGTGGTCACTTCCCTCTCCATCTCCCTTTGTGGCCTTGGCAGGGCAGATTTACATTCAAGATCTTGAAGTCTGCACCTGGCACATCTCATCTTTCCATGGTATTTCTCCCCATCGCTCTGGTTACACATTGTCTTTTATTATTAGAATGCCCCTTCACTCCAATTGATTCAAAATGGAGTTTTGGTGTGGTACAAATCCCTAGTCTAATGTGCTTTCCAGGTGCCAGCAAGGGTACTTTGGACACTGAGCCCCAAAGGCATGTGACATAGGATCAATGAATAATCAGTTTTTGAAAGCTAGTTCTGGGTCTTGCTTCTTTTTTTAATTTGAACTTCATACTGACTTTTGTGAATAATCAAATACCTGATACAATTTTGTATTGTGCTTGATTGAGCATGTATAAATCGTCAGCAAATCAAAGATGCAAAGGTAATCAGAGGAGAGCACAGTGCTGCTCAGCACCATTGCTGTGTGACAGGCACATCCAGAAGCTCTTCACAAGGGAATGGGATTTATCTAAGAACCATTGTGATGCTGACTTCTTGTCTAGAGCTGGTTCTCACAGCTCTCAGCAGGAACCACTGTCCAGAAAGAAAATATGTTGCACATCTTTTTAAAGTTTTCACATATGATTCCTGCCATAGCACTCCCTACAATATATTTTCCTATGCAATCCCTTCCCTTGTGGTAATTCCCAAACTATGTATCTTTGGGGAACAGGAGGCAGTATAGGCCAGTTTTATGTCATTTTACCAGCCTTAATTTTGTCCTTCCCCATCTGCTCATGATGTTTTCAGTGCTCTTGAAAGAAAAGTGACATTGAAGAGAATGCCATGCAAAATAAGAACCTGCAACTCATTTTTCTGTTGGCGAGTTACTATGACCTCCAATGTAATTATTTTCTCCACAGATGCAGACAGCACCTGGACCACAGATCTGTTAACAAATGTCCGCTACCAAATAAACTCTGACTCAGCTCTCACGTGGCACCAAGCCAGGAGGAGCTGTCAGCAGCAAAATGCAGAATTATTGAGTATCACAGACATTCATGAACAAACGTACCTTAAAGGTAAGGCAGTAAAGAAAACCCTGGGTTACTTCTAGGATCAGCTCAGTCCATCATAACAGCTTTGAACTAAATATGTCTGGGCAAGAAAACAAAATCACTTAGAATTTGCAAGTTCATATCAAAACTGCTGCCAAGTTTACACAGAATTCGAAGTATTCCAGTGTCTTTCAAGTGTAACAGTTTGACTTCTTATTGACAAATGTTGTCTTATATTAAAATTTCACTGATTTTTTTTTTGATGGGGAAGAATTCTGAAAAGTAAATTAGGGTTTCACTTTTGGTCAAAAGGAAACTTTAAAAAAAATTGAAAATAAAAAAAAATATTCCAAAAGATAGATGTGTTTTATGTAAAATGCAGTTTGACAGCTGTTTCTTTCATTCACTTGGCAAAGAGAAAAATATCAGTTATTCGTAGATCCGAAACTGCAGCTTTATATATCCATTTATTGCTGAAGGAATGGTATGGAAAAACTATATTGTTATTTTTAAGAATGAATTTAACTTCTAAGACATTTATTATTATTGTTTATACTTACACAGTACCAGTGTTTCTACTTAAATAAATGTTGTAAAAAATTTAGCCTATTCTACAGAAATAATTTCACTTTGAATATACTCTGCGTATCATCTGGTCTTATTTTGCATTAGTAATAGAATAAGAGCGGGGATTTCTGTTTATTTTTTACAGTATTCAAAGCTTTGGTGTATTTCAATTTATCGAGTGTTTCAGTACCTAAAGATATTTGTACTTAGATATTTAATAATTGCAAGTCCTTATAGAGACATTGTTAGTGACTATTACTAATATGAAAGTGATTTATAAAATAATTATCTTCTTTTTGTTACTTAGAATTGACAGAAGGTACAGATTCTGCACTGTGGATTGGACTCAACAGACTGGATTTGAGGAGTGGGTGGGAGTGGATTGGAGGCAGCCCATTCCAGTATTTGAACTGGGCTCCAGGTATATGTGACTTCATTTGATTCTGTATTCCAAAGAGAAACTACACATACCTCAAATACTGCTGTAAATTTTATTCTCAGATAGATATGCCATAATTATTTTAGCGTTTCTTGCTTTAACTTTAGAAAAGTCTCTTTTTCTAAAGCAATACAATCCAGAAACTATTGCAAAAAATATTTTAGCTGTGAAAGCAACACTACATGTCCCAAAAATACTCTTTCATTTCTTGACTCCAGCAACATAACTATGAGGAGTTTATATGTTCATATCCACTTACACAACTCGCATACAACATTTGACACAGACATTCCTACTACCAGAGACCTACCTCAGCTCTTGCAAAAGCTGGCAAAGACATGGATTTGACAGCTTAGAACTCTATTTGCCTTTCAGAAAAGTTCACTTTTTTCCTCTACTTTTCCCAAAGGAAATCCCTCTCCAGAATCTGGAAAACTCTGTGCAGTTTTGAATCCTGAAACAAAAGCTAAATGGCAAATTTGGGAATGTGATCAGAAACTTGGTTACATTTGTAAGAAAAAGAACTTTACGTTGGTTCCTTCAGGTATGTTGATATACATTGATAATTAAAGTAGAAGCTGTTACCTCAGCCACTTATCATTCATATTGACAAAGATGAGAATTTTCTTAGAAATAGAAACTATTTCTTGTTTATCTGATTTGCTTTTTACATCCGTTGCACCCTTTCTGGTCTGATCTCCACTCCCACAGCTCACAGAATGAAACAGATAAAAGTGAAGAATCACCAACTAGTCCCTTCTGTCCATGTTTTGGTGGTCAGGTCTCCCCTTTGAATACACACACTGCTGACCATCAAAAGCGAGAACAAACCAAAAACCGTTTTTGACAAGAGAGATGTTAGTAAAATTAAACAAAAGGAAGAAAGATGGAGAACTTACAGTGTGGCTCTAAGTCATTCTCCACAACTTGAGGTCAACCAGCTTAGCAAGTTCACAGATCTCTGCAGAAGTGATGGAAGATTGACACTAATGAAGATTGACACACTGAAATGAGAAAAGATATTTAAGTGTATAAAAATTCCCCTGTTGCTGTGTCCCAGTGTATGCACCCAGCTATAAAGCCATCTCAATGACTTTTACTCTGTCAATATACTTAATCCTTTAAAAATTCATAACCCTTCTATGTTAAGTGCAGATATCTGATTTCTCTTATCTGACAAATAAGTACTCTGTCAATATACTCAATCCTTTAAAAATTCATAGGCCCTGGTATTTGTTCCGAGGTGGCACTGGACCTGTTACTTGCCCAGAGGGATGGGTATCATATGTAGATCACTGTTACAAGATCTTCAGGGAGAGCAAAGGATGGGAAGCAGCTTTGTCCTCTTGTCAGAAGCAAGGGAGTCACCTGGCTAGCATCCGAAGCCCTGAGGAGCACAGCTTTGTGGTGTCTCAGCTTGGGTACAGTGAGTGTTTCCAGGACATCTTTTGCATTTCTCTGCATGTATGGAACACCAGACAGCTGAATTGAGATTTCCTGCTGAGTTTTGGGTGTTGTCAAAACTGATTATACTTATTGCTTAAATAATTGATCTAGAGCTGGGAGACTGGGTTTAGGGTCTTTCTCTGCCTTTTCCATTTTGCTGAAAAAGCTTAAAACATTCATGCCCCAAGTTACATAAAACCAGTATTTTAAAATCTGACCAGTGCAACAGACTCTAAAAGGTAAGCACTATTCACACAGTTCTATCATACCACCATAGTGTATTAGCATTAGGCTGGGAATTTACTCCCACTGCTATGAAGAAGAGAAACCACAGTTTTTCATCCAGTGCAGGGATTTTATTACAGCCTAATTTTACAAAGCATACTGTGTTTATTTTAATATCCAGGTGAAAATATTAGTTTATAAAATGATCATGATCATAAAACACACTAAATAATTTTATGCTTCATAAATTTATGAAAGGAATTATATGTCAAAAGCTTGGTGGTGCAGTGAAAATGATGCAGTGGTATAAGAGCTTTTACCTAGTTCTGTTTTCAAGGTCTTATCTAGTTCTCTGTTTCCACCCTTTAGAACCAACAGACAAGCTATGGATTGGGCTGAATGCCCGTAAGGTTCAAATGTATTTTGAATGGAGTGATGGTACCCTGGTGACATACACCAAATGGCACCTGGGAGAGCCATCCACCACAAACAACAGGCCAGAGGATTGTGTGCTGATCAAAGGCCAGGTGACATTACCCAATATGTATTTTACCTTCATATTGAAACTAATCTCTTAATAAAAGTCAAATATGCTCTACTGTATCAGGAAACAGCTAAGGCTAGAAAAAGGAATACGGGGAAAAAAAAGGATGTGATTAAATATGATCTTTGGAAAAAAAAAGGCATTACTGCACCATTGATGAAATTTTCTCTTTAAGTACATCTGAAAGTCAAAAATTAAATTATTAGGGCTACAAAACAGGTCTCTGAAGGTAGTTTGAGTACATTGTCTCCTTTTCCTCTGATAGTAGTGGTGGCACATGGGGATCCATGATTCCTGCTGGCTGCTCCCATCCCATAGCACAACTGCTTCTGCAGGGCCCTGCAGAACAGGGCACCAACTCAATGCACCCCCCTCCCTCCTACCAACACGGGCTGTGACTGTACTGCTCTAGCACTGAACACAAGCAGATTTGATTTTGGTATCATCTATGGAAAATGGATAAGGAAAACAAATATTTCTGTTTAAAAAGAAAGGAGAAAGAAAATTAATAGTTTTCATTATAAACACACTATTCATTCTCTTTAGATTATTCTTCATCTCCTTTTTATTTCAAACTGTCTCCTGCCACAGGATGGCTATTGGGCAGACTCTGTCTGTGAGAAGAAAGCTGGTTACATTTGTAAAAGAAAAGCTCTATCACAAACAGCTGGAGAAAAGGAAATTACTGATGCAGGTTGCAAAAAAGTAAGTATATGAGAATGGAACATCAGTTTCTCAGATGAAGTACCTTGTCTGGGAATCACCTAAAATTGTTTGAATTGTGTATATTATTTATGTAGAAAGTTTTTTTTTATTATGCAGTTTCTCTCTCTCTCAGTTCCTTTAAACTTTAGATAACCTCTTACAAAAACTGTTTAGAAGGAATCTGTATTTTCACTTCAAAAAGTTCCCAAGTCATAATGTTCATGGCTATCATGCTTCATTAATTTTTAAATGCCATAGGTCACTTAAAACATGATATCACAATTACTTAAAATTTGAATGGAAATCATAAAATCATGTTACAGGGCTGGAGAAGATATGGGACCTACTGCTATTTTATTGGACATATTCCAGCAACATTTTCAGAAGCAAACACCACTTGTGAAGGAGAAGAAGGTTATTTAACCACAGTTGAAAGTAGGTATGATGATGATTTTTCTTGACTTCTAGCTAGGTAGAGGTTGTATCATATGAACTATTCCTACAAAAGTTAGCACAATGTCAAACAGCAAATGGCCTAAATAAAAGGTGAGGTCTCTAGCTGAACAACAAAAAAGTCTTACTTTCCTTTGTTGTTTGTATGAAATCAGAATCCTATCATAAGACCTTGTCCCCCAGTCTGAAGCAAGGAAAAGGTGAAAAGAAATCATCACATTAGACAAGTAGGATTTGGATAACCGACTGTTTTCACTTGTGTCTTTATGATACCTTTCACAGGTATGAACAAGCCTATCTGACTAGCCTTGTCGGGCTGAGGCCTGAGAAATATTTCTGGCTTGGCCTCTCTGATGTGGAGGACCGAGGCACTTTCAGGTGGGCCAATGGTGAAGCTGTCTTCTTCACACACTGGGATGCAGGAATGCCTGGTAGGTGCTGTGATGGTGAATGGTAGCTGCTCTCTGTGGTCGTGGTCCCTATTTGGGTTTGCATTGGCAATGTCCTCTGAATTTTATGCTTTAAACTTTCAGTATATTTTACAAGATCTGGTAGTTCTCCAATCCCATCTTTTAATTTCAAAGGGAAAAATCGGAACTGTAGTTTTATATTAGGACGTCTGATGTATTTACCCAGAAGATTAGCCTTTTGGCCCATCTTCACAGGGAGATAACAGGAGCTACAAACAGGCCCTCAGACTATTCCACACTTATCCCTCCAGTGGAAAAGTTAGCCTGGAAGAAGAGTCTGAAAAAGAGCAACTGTAATAAGGAATTTAAGTTAGAATTACCAACTCATAATATTAAAAATCATTGTGCCATTATCATTTTTATGTGCGATACTAAGAAAACTGCATTCACAGGTTTATACTGTGCAGAAGCACAGAAAACAAGATATTACAATGCCATAAGGGAATCTGCTCTCAGTGATCATTTGTTTGAGAACTTTGAAAGCCTTCAGTGAGGCTGCAAAGTATAAAATAAAAATAAAAAAATTACAAAAAACAGAGACTAATGACACTTCAGTCAATGTCATGAGAAGAAAGCTTTCCAGGCAGTCTGTAGTGCCAGCGGAGTATGAAGAGAGCACTCGGAGATCATGTTGAGGAATCTTCCCTGTCTGACCATTCAGGAACCACTCTGGCAGTCACACTTGCACTACCTGAGCTGAGACCAAGGCTCTTTTGCAGCTACACACTCCACACTCACAGTCAGACCAGGTTTTCTTACTGGCTGGACCCCAGGTTTCCTGTAACAGAGTCTCAGATGTCTCGATCCTTCAAATAATTTAATCGTGTTGCAATACCAAAGTACCAGCTGGAACTGGGTACCTCTGAGAAGGGACCATGAAGGAAACTCCAGGTTTTCACCCTTTCAGTCTAAATGTGTGAAGGTCTGTGGTCCTGGGCTCCCTCTGTGTGGAGTGTCTGTTCACCTGGCTGGTGTCCCGTGCCCTTTGCTATGCACAGGATCAGCACCAGGTCAAGGCCACTTGCCTCGGGCTCCCAACACCCAGAGCTTGATGTGTAGCTGTTGCTGCAGCTCACAAACCAAATGCATTTCTCAACAATCAGTCTGGGACAGTAAAGGAAAACCCGTTTCCTTGCATCTGTGTTTACTGAGGAAGAACACAGACACTTTCTGTGGGCTTTCTGTGATGGAAAGTTTCTTTGTGGTATGGTTGGAGAGTCTATTTCCAGAGGAAATATCAAGAGAATAGATTATGGTTCAAAAAGGAGGAGCAACCATGACTGCAAAAGCGTCCAGGAGCTGTTAGGATTACATTAAGTGAATTATTCTCTTTAGTGTGTAACTGCTTGTTACAGCTGGCTTGGTAAAGCTAAGGGATGCCGAAAATACAAATTTGGTGCTAACATTTAAAATGGTTCCAGGGAGATATGGGGAAATACAGACCAATGAGTAATTAGTAAATTAGCTGAATCTGTAATAAAGATATAGTGGGAAAGATACATAAAATCATTTCTGTAAAGGGAGGTCATGTTCACAGATCTTCTGGAGCTCCCCACACGAGCCAAAAGCATATGCATAAGGGAAATCTGGTACATGTGGTCTGTCTCAATTGCCAAAAGCCTTTCAGCTAATCTGACCTAACACAGAAATGCTCTTACATGAATAAAAATTGTAATCAAAAGGCACTGAATGGAAGGTGGATTTTTTTTTTTCAATGGGGGCTCTTTTTTACTAGGGAAGAGTATTCATTAACAGAGTCCCTGTGCCAAAGCCCATGCAGTTCAATATATTTGCAGACAATCTGGAATAGATGAAATAGTGAGGTGACAAAATTTGCTAATGATAGTAAATTTTTATTCATAATTAAGATGTGCCTGTGAAAGAACTCAGGATGCTATCAGGAAAATAAGTGACTGAGCATGATTATCGGGTGAACTTTGATGCAGGTAAAGTGATGCTCTTAGGAAAAAAACATATGTCTTGAATTGGCACTAATTAAATGATGTATTTATAGCTGACCAGCTGACCATTTCATTTCAGGAGTCAGTTCTTGGCACCATGGTAGACATATCCTTTAAAACATCACGTCTATGCCCAACAGAAATAAAAAAAGGCAAATAAAATGTTAAAAATGTGTAGGAAATTAAGAAAGGGCACAAATAAGGAATTGTAAAAGCCCATTAAGTGCATTTGACTGCATTTTGTGTGATGTAGGCACTTCTGGTTCCCTCTGAGAGAGCAATCTAAAATTACAGCAAAACATTATGGGGTAAGTTTCATCCTGAAGCTGTCAAGGTTTGCACGCCTACCCTATGCAGCGTCTGGAGTGGGGTTGTTTCCATCAATATGAACACCTTTAGTGACTGAGGTTATGCTACCTGAAATGTAAGTAGAAATGAGGTTCTCACTTAAACACAGGATTTTACTGTAAAAAACCCCCACACCTCACCTTCCTTTCTACCCATAGAATTAATTATACAGGACATTCAAAATAAAAAGCAGGATCATAAATGGATCATGGCCTCCTCAAACAGAAAATGTTACTCTGCTTGTGTGAAAAACCTTTGCTTTTCAAGTGTTATCACATGGCAAGAAGTGAATGACTGCTGCTCAAAGATTTTAACAAATAATTAAAAAATTCACACTTGACCAAAACAAACATGTTAGATATTTTATATTTTATATTCTTTTTTTCTCCTGAAGGAAGGACCCCAGGATGTGTAGGCATGAGAACTGGAACTGCAGCTGGATTATGGCATGTTCTTGACTGTGAGACAAAGCAAAAGTATATCTGTAAGCAGTGGGCTAAGGATGCAACAACTCCACCTATTCCAACTACTGCTCTCGTCCCCACATGCCCTGAAGGTTGGGTATCAAACAATCATAGAAGTTCCTGTTTTAAAGTAAGTGCCTATATAGTTAAAAGAAGAAGGGCTTTGAACTACTTGGTTTGGGGGCAAATAAAAAGGAAGGAAGGAAGGACATCTTTGTTTTGCAATATCTGAGATTGGAATATAGCAAAACCAAAATCCCCAGGGAAAAGATCCATGAGAGGGGAGAAAGTAGAGAAGAGAGATGAGTTTGAAGGAACTGGAATCTAGGGAAGGAAGAAGAGCCCAGAAAAGAAAATGAGGAAGTTTGTGCCCCAGGGGTTGAATGAATTGGAACAGGAAATGGAAGAAGAGGAACATAGCAAGGCCCCAGAAAGAAAGAAAAGAACAAAAAGAAAAAAAAGAGACAACTTCAGATAAAAATTATTGAAACTGCAATGTCAAAAGTCTGTATTAAACAGCAGAAGCAGCAAAGCATGTCTGTTGGTGTTGCTCTTAATCGCTGTTGTGGTCACTGGTTTGTGCAAAGACCCAGTATTTGTCTGAGATGTGTGAGACTTCAGGGAACACTATAGAGAAACAGTGAAGTGTATCCTCCAGTAGCACAATGCTTAAGGCTGGACCTTGCTAAAATAAGCACGTTACCCCCTGAAATAAAGCATAAGAAGTCACACAAAGGGTCAATTAAACCACTGTTTATGAAGGACATTTATTTGAAAGTTTCTGATGCAAAGCTACAGATAACTTGAGTTTGAAGTACAGTCAGTTATGTCTAAGTAGGCATAAGAAAAGAGTTTGAAGAAGAAATGAGTGCAATGTGCAAACACTGATTTGGGATCATGCAGAATTGAAATGTGCTAATTTAGTGTTAGATGCTAATATTTCTTATCACTTTATTGAATTAATGAGTCCTTCTCCTTTTGTTTTTGTTTGGGTTTTTTTTCCATTTCTTTCAAACACAATTGGAATACTATTTACTTGTGCTCCTCTATCCTCAAATCATAATTTTAACTTTGGCCAAATTTGTGCTTGTTCTCTCTTAAACTAGTTAGATAGACATCATACTGCAAATGTAAAGTGAGAGTTGTAAACCACCATGAGGTCTTTCTTTTGCCTATGTCTTCAGACTCCTCCCAGGCCATTTTGCCTCTCCATCACAACCTTTTTCCATCATCTGAAAGGCCTGGGACCTCCTTCAGATAAAACAAATTAAAGAGAATTGTATTCCCTTCTAGTAATTCCTTCCCTTTTGTGTTTTTTTTTTTTTTTTTGTTGGTTGTTGGTTTTGGTTTTTTTTTTTTTTTGGTTGGTTNGTTGGTTTTGGTTTTTTTTTTCATTTGGTTGGTTTTTTTGGTGTGTTTTTTTTGGTCACCATTACTAGGTAGACAACTGTAGTGCAAAAATTTTATGAACAGGGTAGAAAATGCTATTTCTCTTATGGACTTTTACTTGGCTTGTTTACGGGTGAGCGAAACTATAATTCTTTATTTTATTATTATAACATATAGCTGATACATTTGAAAATAATTCCTCCATAGTGTTTTTGCAGATCAAATATTAAAAGAAAATCATGGTTTGAAGCTCGAGATTTTTGCAGACAAATAGGAGGAGATCTGGTCAGCATTAACAGTAAAGAGGAGATGCCGTTACTAATACAAGCAATGAGGTGAGTATTTGCAGTATTTATCTTACTATATTTAAGAGACTTTTCATATGAACTATTATGAATGATCTTAGATGATTTCTGAAACATATGGATTCCTCGAAAGCCAAAATACTTGTGATACTTTGAAATTTATCTACTCATTAATGTTTTTATCCTTTTCATGAGAAAAAAACCCCCAACATTGTTTGTGTCCAGAAGAATTAAAAAAAACCCACCAGTATCATGATTGCTAGATATAATTTAGAAACACATTAAATTTTTGGTATTTTTAGTAGGGTAGAAAACCGGACCAGTATTATCTACTGTTGACCTACTTGAAATAGTCAACACTGAGACCATTTTCTGAATCTGTGAAGGCTTTCCCTAAGTAAACAGAACATCAGGGAAATACAGGATCAATACTACTGATAAGTCTGATAACTAAGCCATTGCCACTGAACCACAGAAATATTGCATATTTCTATAAAGAACATTGGTATGCCCTTCACTAAAGGTAATAGGGTAATTACTGCAACTTCACTGCCTTTACAGTGTGTCCTAGAAAGTTCAATGATATATTATTAGATGGGGTTTTTTTGTGTTGATGTTTATACACTGCTCTGCCCTGTAATTTCTCTTAGTGCCAGTCGCTGTAGTTTTCAAATGGTTTGGCTTGGTATATTTTCTTTGAATCCAGACGAAGGATTTGCCTGGAGTGATGGCTCTCCGGTGAGTATTTTAATTTTTCATAGTATTTGTTTGCTTGAGATATTTGGGGGTTTGTACATGTACCTTTTGGGCTTTTACTGTTACCCTCATCAAAGAAAACACCAATCCTGCAAGAATTCACATGGCTGTTAGCCTGTATTGTCATGAATAATATCACAGCAAAACATTTGAATGCACGGAAATTAACTGTATCTCATCAGAATCTGCACCTATCTGTGCAGCACTCCGACGTATTTTCTCCTCCAAGAAGATAATATGAACACATAGTGTCAGAACATACAAATTCATTATACTGGATCTTGTATCCTGTCTCTGGCAGTGGCCATAAACATCTTAAGAACTGACCAAACAAAGTGTGTTTCCCAGTATACTCTTGTATTCCCCAGTTAGTGATGGCTCTGGGTCTTTCAGGACCGGAGCTCAGATCTGTAATCTTAATATATTTATTTCCATGAATTTATCCAGTCATGTCTCAAGTACATGTAAACATCCATAGCTGTGGGAAACATTCCTGCAGGACTTCACTCTTTATTACCCTCTCTCTATTCTTTCTATTTCCTTATTTATTTTTTTAAACAAAGGCAAGGACCTTTTATGCTGTTCACATTAATTTTCATAAAAGTTTCAGGAAGCAACCTTATCAAGAAGTTCTTGAAAATCCCAGTAGGTTGCATCAAATGGGTCTCCCTCCCTGTTTGGATATTAGTTTCTTGAGAGGTAACTCCACTGGGTTTGTAGGACCTGACTTCCATCCCAAAAGTCACACTCCCATCCTTATTAACCACAGGGAAGAAGTGAATGCCAAATTGATGCATGATAAGGTCATTTTCACCAGGCAGCTGCTGAATGATATGTTTTTGAATCAAGTCACAACTGATGAAATGAAAACTACCTTGTCTGTACACGTTTAGCAGGAGTGACATGGCGATAAAGGTCATAGCTATGTGAAATTCAGTAGAAACAGTCTCTTTGCCTGCTTCTGTTTTCCCTGTGTCTAGGACTCGAGGCACAAACAAGAGGAAAAGCCCTCCATGGCAAGACAGCCTGATCTTCTGATCATTGATATCATTGCCCCATTGTAAAATTCTTATACCTATTGCTTTCCTTACATTTCCACCTCTACCTAAAACCAGAATCTTTCAGAAAAAAAGTTTGTTTCTGTTTCCAGTGGAGAGTACAACTACTGAAACAGATGAAAACAGTAACAAAGCTGATTTCTTCTATAGGTTAGGTACACAGACTGGGATGATAGTCCAAGAAATTCAGGAGGACACAGGTCCTGTGGCGCTCTCAATGGTCAGACTTATGCTAAAAAATGGTCTCTTTCAGTTTGTGAAGTACAGCTTGACTGGTTTTGTCAAATCAAACAAGGTAAATTTTTTCTTCTCTTTAGAGCAAGAAGTTTAAATAACTTAGTAATTGCTTTCTATTTTGCTGGGGAAAGACACAAAATTTTGAAGAACTATTTTTTCCAAGTGGAGAGCATTGAGTAATATAGGCCCTGATTTTTCAGTGATTTCAGTGATTCAGACTTATTTTTTGACATAAATTAGGGTTTAAAAGTAATCCATATGTTTGCAGGCATAGACTGCAAAGTTTTTGAATATTAGCAACTTTTTACTTGTATTTATGTAATGTAGAAGGTAAGGAGTTTTAAAGAGTTATATTTTATTCCTTACAATACTGGTTTTTACACTAACACAGGTAAAGCTAAAAACCAAATACCGTATCTTTGTACACCAAGGTCTTGTGATGCTCCAAGTTTTCTTTCAGTGTTCTTGAGGGTTCAATTGCTTTTGGAAATACAATGGTACCAAACATTATAATCTCTTTTTTCTATCACAACCAGAAATAACTCTCAGTATATATATGTATAAAGAAGAGAGAAAGAGTCATATTTCTTTTTGCTAATGAATATTTGGCACTGGGAGAATTTTTTGAGAGATCTAAAGTGAACCTAGTGGAAATTTTCCCCCTCTTGATAAAAATACATATTGCATAATATGTAGCTTAAATGTGTGGCTAAGCCTGCTTTCTAGTCAGTGGTACAGAAGTGGAGAATCCTGCTTTGTTCCTTGCTCTTCTCCTTGCAGTCAGTCACAAGCTACATCACAAACCACACTACAGAGACGTCACACCTTCTATTCTCTTCTTTTGCAGGAGTGCCATTAAAATCTGAACCAATTGACACGTATGGTAGGTCTTTGTGTACATTTATTCTTCTTATTATTTTTTTTCCTAAAATCGTTATTATAAAATAAGCTTTTGTGTTCTACAGATACAGAATTTAAAACTACCTTGTTTATCTTCCAGAATACAAAACCACTGCAGATGGATGGGCCATATATGAAGATAAGCTCTACTATATCAGCAAAGAACAGGTCTCCATGGAAAAAGCCCAGGAGTTTTGCAGAAGGAATTCTGCAGAGTTAGCTGTTGTTAATAGTAACAGTGAGAGAAGGTTCTTAAAGAGAGTGCTAAAAGAAAATGTAAGAATCACTATAAACACACAGCCTAAAGCAGAAATGCTTGTGACAATCTCCTTGTAAAACTTGAATTGGCTCAGAAGTAGAGCCGTCTGATTTTTCACTAATGAAATCTTCCCAAATGCACCATTTGATCCCATGGGATTTAGTCTCTCCTGCTCTGTGCCATCTGTGTTGAGGTGGTGAAGCAGGGTGTTGGGAAGAGCAATGTGGGAAGGTACCAGCTGTGCTGTCTTGGGAGTAGCTGATGGGACAGGGAGAACTGAGGTTGATCTGCTTCTTTCCTACCACATCATAAGGGCCCTCAGCGCTGCAGGACTTGGCTCTGATACCGCAGATAAAAACCTGACTGAGCATATAAATACACTGCTGTGCTTAAGGACAAGCATGTGCTCTATTGCTGTCAACTTCAGTGACTGCTCTGTGAGCCTAACACAGTGTATCCATTTGTGCTTGTTTTGCTTCAAAGATTTTTTTTTTCTTTAATTGAAGTAGTATCTTTCTGCTTTAGGATCAATACTGGAGTGAGTCAACTGCTTACTTCATTGGTCTAAAAGTAAGCCTTGATAAAAAGTTCAGGTAAGTTAAGATGATCAGTGCAGCTCTTAACATGTAGAAAGAAATACAATATTTTATGTAGCTGGAGGTACTGAATGTGTTATTTTCAAGGTCTGAAGGTAGTTCCACATACCATGTACAAAGCAGAATGGAATAGTCCTAGAATATTCTGAAGTCTAATAGTTTTCAAGAAAAATAAATAGGAAAAGAACCTTTTTTCTTAAGTTTTACCCAAAGAAAGGCTTGGCTGCTCTACTCTCCATACATACTTTATTGAGTTTCTTTCAAAGATTTGCCCCATAGCTTGGAGTGGTACTTCACTATGCTGAATTTTATACCTCTAAACATGCACACACACTTGAAACATGCTCGATATCATAGGGCCTAGCTTCCTTATGCGTGTTACCTATATGTCATAGCTTCTGAGAGGTCCTCTAGAGTTAGGACAGTGAGTAAAAAAGCTGCTTCTGACAGAGATGCCTAAGGTAGTCTCTGCAAATCCCTATTCCAGGAGAAAAGTCAGCAGAAATTTATAGTACAG